>CM060665.1:13571599-14771599 GCA_030686955.1 Odontamblyopus rebecca | reverse complement strand
CGTCCATCATTCTTACCAGAACTGAAGAAGCAGCTTGGATGACCTGTGAAACATATTCGACTAAATAAACTTTTGTCCAGTTGACAAATTGAATTCTCTCATTTGCTACCAATGTCCACATAGTTTTAATCTGCTAATTTGTGTGCTTAATCAAACTCCTGTGCGTGCAGAGCGTGCAGACAGTATTTCTGTTTTTCTTTGTAGAAATATTTCTCTGGAGTCAGTGGGTTCATTCCTTTCGACAGACCAACCCAACAGCACCAGCTCACTTTGCCCATGCACTCGGGTGAGTCTTGAAATGTTTGACTGTTAGAAACTTTTTTTTAAATCAGATGTTAACTGCCTATTCCTAATTTAAACATTTAAGTTTGAAACATTCAAACTTATGAATACAGGTGAATCACTTAATAATCCATCTCTCATATCAAGGAGTCACAGACTATTTTACTGTAATAATGTGTTGGGGATTACAAATGGAAACTGCTCAGAATCATTCTTTATTCTGCAGACAGATTAAATTCCAAACCCTGTTACTGTAATAGGCACACTTGTAGCTCGCCATGAATTAGAACTCTAATTAGATTAGGTACTATTTTAAACAAAATAACACATTTCTTATGATCCATAGGTGTAATTTATAGGAAAGCCAGGTTCATTTTCCTGGGCAATCAATTTCGTGGTGTAGCAGAAGACTAATATAATTATGTAAAGCGCTGAGAGCTGAGTATCGCAGTCAGCACAGAAGGGTTTTGGGAAGATAAATGAAGATGCAATTTATTCACTCAGAATTTTGTATAGAAAGTGCCTTGAAAGAAATCCATATGGGCTCCAGAATAAGGTAGAGGCACTAATACTTTTTGATAAGGACTAACAGAGCATTATAGTCAAAGCTTGGGTAATACATAGTTACTTCACATCCATGGGCTATCTTTCACCGTGGGAAGGACAAGATGAGCCCTGTGGCCAAGCCCTCTAAATCATATCCAGAGGAGTGAGTCATTTATTATAGTTACAATTATATCAATATCACTAACACATAAGAGCTGCGATAAATCCAGGCACATGAGCCTCTGTGACAACACTCATGATCAATGTCCAGGGCTTGCTTAGCCACCAGTTATTTAGAGCAGTTTGGCTGTAGGTCGTCCTGTTGAAGTGTTTTATGAATCGGCACCCTTTGCACAGCTCACAACAGAAACTTGGGCTTACGTAATATCTCACATCATCTGTCTTCCTGGTTCATGATGAAATATCATAATCCTCGGGCAAGTGCCTGTGACTTAGAGACCACAGTGCTTTTGCAGTTGAAAGATTACAAACCAATTGTCACCATTGTTTTTTCAAATATGACTTTTTAGCAAATGATTAAGTGCAAACATAACTGTATTATTTTACAGACACTACCCACACAAAGCTTTTTGTCCTTTCATATTTGAGAATTGATGTGACAAGCTAAACTTTGTTTCTGTGCTTATTTAAATCATGTCATTGTTGTGTCATAAACAACTACAAAAAGTATTCTTTGTAGCCTATAGAAACTTCTGATTATTTCAAATGGCTTATGAAATTGATGAAATTGTGTGTGCTATACCAATTTACTAGTTGCAGGTTCAGAAATGCAGCAATACGTACACATTTCTGTTTTCTCATACAATATTTATGTTTCATGGAAAGCCTATTTTCTCTCACTGCCCTAGTATTGGATGATATTGGGTATCTGCTGATAATTAAACTGGTATCTGAACTGAAAAGATTGGATTGATGCACCTCTAGTCTAGTGTGTTTGCTGATTTAGAATCTTATAGACCTCATTATATGGGCATTTTAGGCTACTGGCCAGTGCTCTTGATTCACTTGTTTCTTTTTGCACTTGATACCTCCATTGAGCAGGTTTCTACAGCAGATGCATGATGATAAAAGTTAGTGAGTGTGCTTTAACCTTGAGCAGCTGATGAGTGCAGGCCCTGGTGAGTGACAGGGCAGTTGGCAGCGATGCCCCACCTCTGTCCACAGAGCCAATCGCTAATGACAGCAGAGGGCAGACAACAGAAAGGACTTGTGACAATGATGTCCTCCAGCCTTCACATCCTCTGTCAGTGGTTAGCCCTGCTCCCGCCATTGGAGACAGATCAGGTTTCTCATGTGTATTAGATTCCCCAGCCAAGGAAGGGCTGTCATTTCAAAAGTTATAAACAGATCATACTAATGGAAAGAACTCTAAAACCTTGAGAGTAGTTTTATGCAACGTTAAATACAGTTTAATAAAAGCCAAACCATACACAACAGAATAGTATAGTAGTATTTATTTCATAGTGTAAATGACAGCACTGTACACAAATATTAAAACTGATGATTTTTTTTAAAAACAACTTTGTCAAATAAAATTTCCTGTCTTCTCTAAAATAATAAAAACGATTAAAAAACACACTTATTCTAATATTACTGAAGAAATCGTATTCTCAAATGAGTGGTTCAGCACTCAAGCGTTTCCAGTGCTTCACCTCTTGAGAATAAATCACTTTTAGTCCAAACCCTGCTGTCTTTATACAAAAATGTTCGGAAGAAATGTTGCCGCTTTTCATTCTGAAAACACACAAGACATGGTTGCACAGTCTGGCCTATTTAACAAAGGTTGTCGCCCAAAATAAAACTATATTTTCTATGATTTGAAGATGTGATGTCTTCTCATGTGGCGTTTTCTCTCTTGTTCGCGTCAAATGAGTTGTCGCGCGTAAAAGGGAAAACAGCCCGGAGAAGGACGCAATAGTACGCGACTTTTACGCACCAACTTTCAGCTCTGTAAAGGCGACTTCTCACTAAACTATTGTAACACATTAACAGTCAACAATCAGACACAGCCTACTGAACATCACCCGCAATGAAGAAACCACAGTCCGCTGCTTCTCCGTTGGTCACTCGTCTAGCTCCCTATCACATGGCGCACCAAGAAGGTTCACTTTTTATGTCCGGTTTGTGTGAAAATCCTTTAAGAGATGGGCTATACAAGCGTTAGCAGTCTTGTTATTACTCATTATTAGTTAGCCTTTTGTATCTACTTCCCTATGTGTAAATATTAGCCCTGACCAGTGGGCGTGGTCTCCTTCGTCTCAGACCAATCAGAACAACAAGCCTGCATCTAGTCTCCACACTGTGCCTGCCATACAATAGTAGTGTGATTTTTATATTTTTATTTATGTATTTATTTATATTGAACAAGTTGAGCTCATCAGTGTGTTAAACTGGACCAAGTTATAACCTAAAAGTAAATAGTCTGCTATAATCTCCCATATTTTTTTGTCCCTCAAGTTTGTGGGAGCCCCTTATCTCTCATTATTATAATATTGCATTCAGATGTGGGCTTAGGCTTTATATATAAAATTTGTACCTTCTTTATACAGTTTATGGCTGTCGGACAGGCTAGCATAGCTTCAGCCAAATCAACGCATCAAAAGCACATCCGAACCAGAAACCTGCATTTACATTGTTTGGTGTTCATTATTGTGCCATGTTTCTTTCCAGTAGGCTTTAAGAAAAATAAAATACGTTAATACAAAACATCCTGGTCAGTCGCATAAAGTGTAAGATGACTTTTTACTAAATGAAGGTTGGTAAATAGGCCTGTTACATATTTGTATTTGTATTTTTGTGACACACCCTCAATATTTCCTTTTTAAAATGCATATTTTTGCTCGTTTAATGGCCTCTTTAAGCATAGTTAAAATGATTGCTAATGCTAAAGGCAGCAGGCTATTTGAGGATGTATTGTTTCTGTATAGTTTAAACAGATCAGAAGAGGTTTACTTGGCCATAGAACACATTAAGATCATGGATGTACTTTTAAAATGAAGAATGCATCTTTCTTGAATCCAAGAAGGCGTTTTCTTTTTGTGGCTTTCCCTTCTCATTAGAGGTGGGTCTGCCCAGTTTGAAACGTGTTACTTGGATTTGGAATGCAAATGCTTTGTTCACGAGGAGGAGGGATCAGCGAGGAGTCTGAAAGCGACGAGTTTTTGATTAATGAGCTTTGAAATGGCTCTCCAGGAGCAATAAAGGATGAACTGCGCTCTCTTGCTGCTCTGTGCGCGCACACCAACGCGCGCCGCCATCGCTGCATCATTTCCAATGTCATAGTAGCCTGGCTATATTTCTCCGCTCGTCATTGTCACTATTCTGTTTGAGCTTCTTTTTCTCTTTTGGTATACACGATTATATAGCCTACTGGAGGGACACGATTGGACACTGAAACAGGCCAGGGATTAAATCGCACCGATCAGTAATTTAAAATGAAGAGAATAATTTCTCTCAACTAGCCTATTGTTAGTGTCACTGGCTGCTGGCCTTGTGCTTGGGTCGAGACGCTTCCACGGTCACTAGTAATATCCTTTAGTTTATAGTTCTAACATATATTCGTTTTCTAGTCACGGATTAACCTAATGGGCCACCAAAAAGAAAAACAAGCCCTGGTATAGGCCTGTAGCCTAAAGAGAGGGACCTTAGAATGAATTTTGTTCAAGCCATAGTCAAGTAATCAAATCAAGAACCATTTTAGTCTAGAACTACAACGATAGGTTTTATTTGAGGAATTCAGTTTTAGAAATTTAGTAGAACATTAAAAAACATATTTTTGAGTTTTCTAAACGGATATGAGCAATGAAATCCCGGTTAATCTTTTACTCACTAAAACACATTTTTTCTTCAAAATCTGTTTGAATAGTTATTGATATAAAAATAATAAACATAACATATTTGATCACTTTATTTACAAAATGTTTAACACAATAAAATATAACATTTTGATATCATTAGGGTTTGTATTTTTATGGATAGGCTACCAAATGAAGCATAAACAATGGCGAACAAATCAAACAATGGCTACACAAAGTGACATGCTGGTGTATAATACTGTATTAAATACTTAGATAGTCTATGATCTTAAAGTTGACACAAGAATTACCATGGACATACAGTATAGTGGTGTATACACTATAAAATGCCCCATTTACCCAAATAAGAAATGTGCCTAGTCCACATCAGACCAAGTCATTTCAAACCCTGTTTTCCACACTTCCAAGTGCATTGATGTGTCCAATCTTACAAAAGTTACATGTATAAATATTCGCATAAACGATAAATAATGTGCAATACCAACATAATTAAATAATAAATAGATAGAGGCTAGTTAGAAAGTATATGTAAAATTATGCCAATAAATAAGTTTGATGTTCTGGAGGAAACTGCATCCTGACAAACGGACAGAAAATTCTAATGTTTCTTTTTCTTCTATAATGATGAGCTTCTACTGTGATCTATTAGACTTATCTTCAAGTAACGGCATGAAATATTTAGTCCAAACTGTGCATTGCACATGAATAATATAAAGTAATGAAACAAACTGACTGACAACAGTCTTGTGTGCCCCTATTCAAGAGGAATGGACAAAGCTGTATTCAGAAAATAATGACACGATAGCATTAATAGTCATATCAATAATACTGTAATAATACACGACTCGCTCGGAGCGAAGTTATTAGACTAGTGAGGTAATAAAAAGAGCGCAACATAATTTGGCACACATACACGCGCAGTCGCTCACGGAAACACGCACAGACACACACACAAGTAAGACATTTTACAAATGCGTGAGTTTAGGCGCTTCTTGAATCCTTCCCTGAGACGCTTGGTGAGACGTGAGGTCTGTGTACGTGGGGTGGGGATCACAGGGTCCGTGGTGGTGGTTTCCTGGGATCTGCGCGGCGCAGCTGTAGTCCACACTGGTGGATGAGGGGTGAGGAAGATGGCCGAGGTTGAACATAGGGCCCGAGGCTGGCATGGAATCAACAAAGTTCCCACCCACATAAACTGGGCTTCCTTGCAAATTCGCATTTGCAAAACTGCCATTGCTCTGCATGCCGTGGTGTTCGTACTCGGACCCCGGGTACCTTTTCTGCTGCGGGATGCATCCCCCTAACGGCGCCGTGTAAGCAGCCAATCCGTACATGTTTTGTTGGGGTTTAGCAAAGGAGGGCGGTGAGGGCGCGTCATAACTGAGGCTGTTCACATTTTGGAGTTGGCCAGAGTATCCAATGTGATTTGGGCCACTCAGTGGAGGGCTTCTATCCGGAGAGTGTCCCAGAGGGGAATGCGCCATGCCTTTAGATTTCTGGTCCTTTTTGTATTTCATCCTCCGGTTTTGAAACCAGATCTTAATTTGGCGCTCGGTCAGATTCAACAGATTGGCCATTTCCACTCTCCGAGGGCGACACAAATATCGGTTAAAATGAAACTCCTTCTCCAGCTCCACAAGTTGGGCACTGGTGTATGCGGTTCTGACCCGCTTGGAAGCAGGTCCTGGTGGGCTCTTTTCATCACTCACCTCACCTGGAAACAAACAAAGCCAGGTTTTAGTCAGACAATAAATATGCAGGCATACGGTTTAACTTGTGCAATTTGTAGACCTTCAGGAAATTATAGGCTCTTATTAATAATAATAATCTGATTCGTAATTGTTACTGTTTTGAGATGTTAGTAAAATAGTGTTTGTTTTTGTTTTATTTTGTTTTGTTTTTTGATAAATGTTAATGATTTCCCAAAATAGTTTTGTGTGCGAGTGATCATTGAAACATTGCCTTTACCTGCACTCGCACTACAGTTGTTGCTCTTCTGTTTGGAATTTTGCCGGGTCTCCTTCATCCAGGGGAATATTTGCTTGGTTAAGGCCGGTGTGGAGGAGCCTGATGCCCCAGATGGAGATTTCTTCTTATTGGATGTGGAGCTGTTGGAGCCGGGCGAGGCCGCAGACAGAGGTGGAGGCTGCGGCTCACTGACGCTGCTGGCCTGGCTGCTGTTGCTCTGAGTGCTGCCCTGGCGCATGCAGTCCCCGTTCATCTCACTGTCTTTGAGGCTCGCCGTGCGCACAGTAGTGGTCTGGATGGGGCACACTGGGCCTTGGTAGTCAGATTCTATGCTGGCGGCCGTGTAGGACTGGTGAGATGGACCGTAGTTGTAAGAGTCAGGTTTGGGGTAGGTGTAGCCTCCAAACAGTCCAGAGTTGTCATAATAGGTAGCTTTCTGCATTTTGTAGTTTGAAACCTACAACGCCAGGGGCATTGGTGTTGTTGTTTCACGTGATTGGTGTCTCCCACTGTCTCTTCAGTCTCTGACCTAAAAGAGAAACATCATAAGGCACAGGCAATGGGTGTCCTGAACCTAACGCCATTCACACTACAGCAGATGTGTGCCACAAATGGCCGGTTGACAGCAGCGCTAACACTACTCGGCTTACTACAAAACTGTTAAAGTTTAACTCGCGTTAAAAGGACCCTCTAGGAGACTTGAAGGCTCCCTAGAAATAAGCTGAATCAGCTTCTGACTCGCATACGCACAATGGGCTTTTCACTAATCACGAGCCTGACAAAGCCCGTCAAGCTTTGTTCCTGCAACAGAAATATAGCCCACCAAGACGCGCGCGTTTCACCATGGCACAAACACAGCCTCCTATGACCATAAGTTATAAGAACTGGTGTTTGTATGTCTGTGTGTGAAGGGCTATGGGCCTGGATCTAAAATACAATATGCATGTTTGTTGGTCCTTGTGTTGTTGTGCGCCCCACCCATCCCCCTACACTTCCTAATGTCTTGTAAAATATATGTACTCTACGCCTGTATATTTTTGCAAAATGAAGAAAGTGTTGGATTTGGCCTCAAAGAGACTTGAACGGCCATGTACCCCTCTGTATGTTGGTGGTTCGAGGAGGTGCGGTGTGCTCCGCGCATAACAATTGCACCTGTCAGTGTGGACCGCGGCAAAATTTATGACCGCAAATGTTATGGTTGTAAACGGCCACAGAGAGGAATGAAAAGCAAAACAGTGCTCAAGACGCACAGCGTAGGAGGAAGGCATGGGAAAGAATTTTATCGTCGACCGTTTCTCTCATTAAGGTTCGGTCTGGACCAAAGGCGTCCATTCTTCTCCTTGCCTCCGAACCAAACCCGCTTTACCGAAACACGGCGCTACTAAAGCCGCGTGTGGAAGTCACTGGACCCCGCGGTGAATTCTGGCCATTTTTATATTTTTCATTTGCATGTGGTGATGTAGGATTTTGCACTATTAGTCTTTACGTTTTATTTAAATTATGTTTGAGTTTAAGCCTATGGGCGAAAGTTTGTGTCTTGGTTGTATGTTTTATTTAGGCCTATAATATTAAAATGTACATAATATTTTAAAAAAATCATTTTATTTCAATTTTACTCACCAAAATTCGTGCAAAGTGTGTTAGTTACGCATACATCACTGCAGCCTCCTCGACCTGCAACACAAAGCACAATTCAGTGTTAACTCACCTCTGCATTCGTTTTACTGGACTATAGCCTTGGCTATGTTGCTAAAATACATTTTAAAATATCCCAAAGTACATAGGCCACGGTATTTTTTACACATAATTTAAAATAATTTTGCGGTGGTATAAGTCTTTTTTACTGAAGTCTAGAGTTGTTATGGCTGTGCCTCACAGGCGGTCTGAAAAAGTCCTGCATCTGCACTTTTTCCACAAAGAAGTCGTCCAAATATTTAGCAGTCATAAGCTTTTTGTGTGACCCAAAGGTCAGCGAGTATTAAGTCAAAGTTTAATGAACAACGAGCAGTTTGCTTCAAGAAGCCATCCTCGCCAAACGGGCCGCATTTTGCTTCTGGAGCTCAAGACGCTGGAGCGGCAGGATCAGTTCTGTTGCGTTTTTACGTGGAGCTGAAATGTGCCGGATTGTTGGATCCCGGTTTGTGGACTACGGGTTTGTTTTTGTGTCGCCTCGAGTGCTTTAACCCACTAGTACTAGCAGCAGACATGCTTTTCTTTTCATAGCGTTGTGTTATTCGCCTACGCGCTTTTACGGTAAGTTTGGCTCACACAATGGCCAGACTCTAAGTGGAGTGTTATTATCCTTTTAATCAGTGCTGTTCCGTCATTAAAATGCGTCAATATATGAGACCATGTTTAGAGTAAAAAGTGATGCATTTAAAATGCCTTTAATTTATACGATTTTCAAATGTTCACTTACGCCGTCCGCTGAAAAACATTTGCTGTAGCCCATAAATAGGCTTATTTTACAATGGGAAGGAAAAGAAAATATATTATTTAAATATATAATATTATAGAGTTTTTAGGTTAATTATGTTTGTCCATTAGGCCACAATATGCTATAGGTTCACAATGAAAAATGTGATAGGCGTTTACACACACAAAAAATTAATTTAATTGCTATAATAACAATAATAACACCAAGAATACATGAACAATAATGACCTAAGCTTAATAACTATAGGCTCTACGAAATGTTGCTTGTTATTTCCTTGAAACCAAACGCAAGTGTTGGCTCAGCGTCATTCTCGTAAAATAAAATTGCAAAATCTGCAATAAAAACAAAGATAGTCGGCTAGCATATTAAAAGAACCGATCACATAATGTGGGGAAAATATATTTTAAATAAACTTCTTCTTAATAAAAGCCTTAATAATCCAGAAAGTCGTTCAAATAGGCTCTCCAATCTGAAAATAATTTTAGGTTGCAAGTTGACAAAGCCGTACAGTTGAAACCACATAAATCACTACAAACGCCACAGTGACGATAAGACAACAAATTAATGTGATTTACGATCCAAGAGTCAAAAAGTAAAGTTCCTCTCCTACTTCTTCCTTGGAGCCGCTTCTTGTCAAAACAGTGTGTGCTAAAAAGCGCCGAGCATCTTACGTTCAATGTGTCGATAATATTTGAAGGCACCTCTTCAAATTATGAATCTGCTTTTGAAGAGCTGCAAGTAAAGTCCATTTCCGCGTGCGCTCACCAAAGTCCCATTAACAAGCATCAGCCCATTGAGTGGAATAAATCACAGACATTTCCTTGCATTATGTTAACCTATCGTTAAAGGTTGCGGTGTGCCGTGCAGTTGCTTACCTGTATATCAATTCATCATAATGCTCCTCAGTTTGTCTGTGCGCTCTCCAGCGTAAATCCTTCAGCCTTTGTCTGGACACAATGCTGTCCTAAACCTGATCTTGCTGTTTTTCAGACATTTCCATATACCAGTGGAGACACTATTCCCGAAAGATTGGAAGGTCTCGCATACAGCTACCAATAAAAAGCCAACAAGGTAGCGTTATTCCAGAAAAAAAAATCCTGGCAATCAATCATGAATTGATATGTGTAGAATTGAGTCAGGGATAGGCCTGCGCTGATGTGGAGCCAGCGTTCGGATTTTGGTGTTTCGGAAGCTTCATGATGACAAATCAAGGCACAGCCTTAAGACACAAGCATATTTGTTCACGTGATTGTTCTCCTTCACCCTGCTTCAAGCGAGCCTTACCTCACCAATCCATTTTGATAAAGGGTGGTGTTTATTTCCTCGTCTGTGTGAAAATCTTCTATTCCCCATTTCTCTTGATATGCACACGAACATTTAAACCGTGCTTCAGGCTTTACAAATAACGCTCTGTGCACCGAAAGACGTGCATTTACAGCAATTTTGAGCATGTGTGAACACACTACACTGTAGAACTGTTTTTGAAGGCAGTATTATTTTTATACAATAGCATATTTTACTAACGTTGTTTGTTATTTATATTTAATATCCCCTTGTGCATTTTGCGTCATAATTTAAGACTTTGCTTTCTTCTCGAATAAATGGCGTGGGAGTTGTTTCCATCTGTGCCTGGATTGTATTCAAATAAACCACATTATCATCTTTTGTTTGCTGTGTCTGTCTTTACACACAAAGAGTGTAGCCAAGGCTTGCCTCGTGCTGCTTTCTTTATCATTCACGCAGAAATAGGGATAGATGTTGTGTTCATGAATGAATTAGAAATTAAATCCATTTGTGCTACAAGAGGAGGATTTGGAGCGCACCGCCACTGCTGACTGTGAAGAGGGATGCACGGCTTGTATCGGCGCGGCATATGTTCAGAGGGCAATAAAAGTGAAAGATTTACAGTTTTCGGCCGGCCCCCAACAGCACTGCACCCTTTCAGGAATTACTACCAATGATTTACTAGGAGCTAGATCTGTCAGACCGCACAAACTTGTACCACTTTCAGGCATCAAATTCACATCAGCCACCAACAATAAAAACAGTCCTGTGAAGGGGTCACGAGAAGCGATCCAAGCCAAAAGCATCTTAACCAACGTTAGGCAAACAATGTGTTCAAAATCTCTCAAATTCAGTAGTCTGTTCAATGTGATCGCTACATTTGCGAACAAATCCATTGTCAAGGTATCGTTGAAGAGCATGCAACCACAAGTATACGCGATACAAACATTATAAATGAACTATACCAAAGTGTTGAAATTCAGCCTTAACGATGTCTTTATAGAGAACAAGAAGGAAAACTCCGTGCGTAAAGCGGTACTATCCATAGCCCGAAGAAATTTCCGCGCGCACACATCAAAGGTAGCAATTTATCAAATATCACGACATTTGATATCGTCATCTAGCTGCTCAGGCAACATGAAAAATTCAGAAATTTGTACGTACCAAAGCATCCGTCGCTTCGGATGTGCTGCTACAGAGAAGGTTACACTTGCGCCGGCTATCGGATATTATTTTCTTGGGGGATCTCTTCAGTTTTCAAGTCTGATAGAGTCCTCGCGATTAATGACGACGCCGTGTTTCTAGGGGGACGTGCTGCATTAATTATTTAGACAATCACGTGGTCGAGAATAGAGAGTCTGGTGGTATAGTCTCTGGCTTGTATCTGTTGATGCTTATATCTCAGGGGCTTGACTGGATCCGAGAGGCTTCTGCGAAAACAGCTGGAAATCAAATATGGCCGGATGGAGAGCAGCACGTCGTATTCCAGCTCTGGCTGCAGTGTCATTGAAAATGGCACTGCCTTTGGCTTCCATTTATTGCTGTTCAGACATGTAGGTCAGCGTGGCTACACTCTACACGTAGAGGGCTGCTCTGACCTGACGTATAATGAAGGAGACAACGTTTCCATGTAAACCTTAATTCTTAAGTATGATGAACAATGCAAAAATTATTCAACAATGACATTAATAAAAGTTATTTTTTTATTTGTCTTTGGTCCACTGAACTCTTGTATCATTAATACAGTAACAGTGCTATTTATTTTGCAGTAAGAATATTATTTATTTCTCATTTTTCCATCAGCCCCCGTTGTCCTCTCCTCAGCATCTATGAGATCCTCATCAATGGCAGCATCACTTTGTCCCTGCTGCTTCTCCTCCCATACACATGGCGCGCGCGCACGCACGCGCACACATATCTATCCAAGTTTTGTGTTAAGTCCAGTGGAGTCAGTTCTGTTTGGGTGGTGTAGGCATTAGGCAAAGGCCGAAGGTGATCACTGAGCTAACGCCCGAAATCAAAGTTGTAAAGTGCTTTGATATGATCCCTGAGCGTCCTCATTGGGACAAAGGATCAAACTGGCCTCATACCTTTTGAAGTGTCTTAGCTCAGTTCAATTGTGCCTGTCAGCATTGTGTTTCACTCTGACGACTTAATTCTGAGACTTTGTCACTCAAATTCACATAATCTTACATAATCTAATGCCCCGCACTACTTTTACGCAAGACGTCTGTAGAATTTGAAGTAGTAAATGTTTAAAGGTACTTTTACGCACCAAACGCCGCTTTATTCTAATAAACACCAAAAATATAAACACCCCGTATTATTATGATGTTATTCATAGTGCTTCATAATAAACATAGGACTAGATTGCATTCTGTAGCAAAATGTTTATTACATAGGTGAAGAAAATGTAAAAGTGGCAAATTTGGCACAATAGTGAATCTTTGCAAAAGGCCAAATGTCCGCACGGGCATTAATTTTTCCAATTGAAATTCAATATGGTTAACTATCTTGCAAAATACTGACACAAATTTGGCCTGGAATAATAATAATAACAATAATTATAATAATAAATAAAAACACCATTTGCATGAAAAAATATTTTGGCTATCAAAACATTTGCGCATGTTTAAAGTAAATGTTTGTAAACTCAGTTAAAAAATACGCACATTGCAATGCAGAACATAAGGAAGCATTTACAGAAAATAAAATATGGCTCTAAGGTGCACAGGCTTTTGCGCACGCCACGACTTTTGCCGCTTGTTGCAAATGCGCACAATTGTAACGGTTGCTGCGGATAATCTGTGTCCATTCTGCGATATGCTTAAAAGCTGTAGCAGTTATGCGCTCTGTGCGCGGGTCAGGGGCTGGAGGTCAGTCCTTGCGGCTCATGGTGGCCTCTGGATGAACCTGGCCGCGTTGCTTTGTCCACCTTTGGCTCGAAATACCTTGTCTCCAAGTCACAAAAACGCTCTCAGAGCTGTTTGCACACTTTTTTTGCCCAAAATAATAAGAAACGAGTTCTCTCTAGCCCCCGGCCCACATTCTCACATCAACTTAAAATCTATAGCATGCTATAAACGCACACCAATTCATAAACAGTTCAACGAATACTTTTATTTAAAATTGTATGTTTGCTATAGTAAAATGTACAAATTTTAAACAAATAAATAATAACTCATGTAAAGAAAAAAATAATTATGTTCCTAAATACTCTGTTTCATTCTTTCCGATGAGAAACATCCAATATCAATTGTATGCCATGCAAATAACAAAAGATCTTTTATAAAGAGTTTCAGTTGGCACGAGAGAAGCTCTGAAAATGTACATTGTTTACAAAGGTGTCAGGAGAGATTTATAAGGGCACTCGGAATAGTTTGCACACAGGAATGTCTGGATTTAGCCTTGATCACATTTAGGCTAAGAGAAAGCCAAAGCCTTTCTATAAAATAAGTTAAAACAAACAAAGAACGTGACCTATTCTATAGCATTCTATAGGCCTAGCATCTCTAAAAATGCAAACGGTTTGGCGTGCTCTATATGTAAAATTCGTTCAAGTATAGATTCAGGCATTTTGTGCATTATGTTTGGAAATGAAAAAAACAGCTTTTATTATGTGTGCGTAATTATATGAATGGTGTCATCTTTTAGCCTAAAAGACCATTGGAGGTTCAAAGCAACGTAAATCCACGTGAGATGAAAAAAAATTAGTCCATACAAATTACGGAAATGTTAATTTAAACGTTTAAAATAGAGTTTTATACCTTTGTGCTGAAACTTTACTGATTGTTTCTTTAGCAAGATGAAAGTCAGAAACACTGCTTAGGTTGTTTTAAATAAAACTAAAAAAAAAAAAAAAAAAATTATAGCAATTCCATGCAGAGGTCAGAATGCAGCCTTGTCTTTTCCGTACAGTCCACTCCTGTGTATCTTTTATAACGTGGTGATGTCCGTATGGGGCTCCTTGTGCAGATGGCTGCCCACTGCAGAGGCAGATCTGCCCTTGGTGTTGGGCAGTTTGTGGTCCTTCTTCCATTTCATGCGTCGGTTCTGGAACCAGATTTTGATTTGCCTTTCAGATAGACAAAGTGTATGCGCGATCTCGATCCGCCGCCGCCGGGTCAGGTACCTATTAAAGTGGAACTCTTTCTCTAGCTCCAAGACCTGCTGCCGCGTGTAAGCTGTTCTGGACCGTTTAGGCTCGGACCCCGTGTAATCTGGGTTCACTGGCAAGAAACAAACACACAGAGTGTCACCAAATGCGAACACAGCACACAACAACAAGACAACACGAGGCGCGTCCTGACTTAAGTTGAGTCAGTTTCACAATTGGAAAAGCCTAGCAATGAGAAACGAAATAAAGCAGTTGTGGGCACAGTATCAAGCGGTCATTCTGACTTTTGAGCGGCTTTGAGGGGCTCACCTCGAAGCCTATTTCCCTTTGCCATAAAAATTTATGACTTGTGTAATTGGTGAGGCCTTTCAAACACTGCTATAAATATCAGAGTGAATGATTCGAGCGCGTCTTACCAGTCGTTACATGCACTTTCTTCATCCAGGGGTAAACCACTGCTGGCTGCTTGCCCTGCTGCCCGTTGAGGCTCTTTGTGTTCTGCTGCTGGCCACACGTCCTGTCTCCGGTCGCCTGAACCGTGGGCCCCTGTTCCCCGTGCGTACTGAAGGGATCCGAGTGGCTCTGCGTCCTGTCGTGCACATGACCCCGTGGCGGCACCGTGGGCTCCTGAACCGTGTTGCAGCCGAAGGACTGCTCCGTGAAGTTGGACCGTGGGTAGATCCCTGGATGCTCAAAGTCAGTGTCCTGCGCCGGGCTGTAGTACTCCGCGCCCTGCTCAGGTATATAGTTATTTTGGGAATATTCCTCACATGGAGGAAATTTCGGATCCACATACTTAGAGTTCACCATATACGAACTCATGGCCATTAATTTCTGAAGGTAGAAAATACTAATTTTTCTCGAGTTGTCTTTTTTTCCTCCCTCCATAAAGCCCTCCTACTTTCGTGTCAACTGAATAAAGTTAGCGAACCATGTGACCAAATCGGCCAATGGAGGTGATGCAAGCTGATAAACGGGTAAACACACAACTACAAGCAATTGAATCCAACGTAACCTACTCCCAAATTAGACCTGGAAAGACGAGTGGAATTAAAAAGGCGTGTAGATTACAAAGTCATACCACAATTCTGCGGTGAGTCGCGCAGAATTTGTAGATTTTACCTTATACATAATATTTTAGTTAATGTCTTCAACGCCGCACAATAAAAGTTGAATAAAGTTGCGTAAAACAAAGTGCAGGTTTGTATATTTGAGGGGAAAAACAGTTTGTGTGAGTTTTCTTGGAGGCAGTTTGCTGAAAGCAGGAACCAACAAAGGTTACTATAGCCTCTTGGCATAAAAGCACAAAGGAACGACTGCGGACAATTGATGGACAGTGTCTTTGTCGGAACAGGGGTCATCCAAAAGTTACTCGAATCCCATCACTTCATCTGCTGCCTTCCCTTTGACTGCTGCGTCTCTGGAGTCCATTGGCCAGAGGCAGGGGCGCAGCCAGCCCAGGGAATCAATAATGAAGAGCCACCGCGAGCCACAGAGCAATAAAACACAAACTGCTCAAATGTGTGCTGTGTTATACTCAGTCCACCCCATTTCCACACTGATAATTATCAAGTGAAACATTTTAGGTCACATTACCACAGAAATAAAGTTCCATTCTGTGGCCTAAAGTCTCTAATGTGTTGTGTCCTGTAAGATCCTGTTCTATTTATGGACTCCACTGTGTCACTGGATCACCTGACAACACGTCAAACACTCAACGAGCCCGAAAAAGATTGCAGCATGTCAATAAATCGACGTTTGTTCATCGACCACATACTCCCCTAGAATCGAATCTGTGACTGTACTTTTATCACACAAATTCGGTTCTACAGGGTATATATAGACGACGGCAATGGCCCAAGCAATTTTAACCAGAAAATGATTTCTAAGGAATAGGAAGGCGTGCGTCACTCCTCTGTCTGGTCAAGTTTTACGAATTGGAAATTGGTCTCTGCCTTGTGACTTATGACAAACATGCCAACAACAATTCTGTTAAACGCATGTCAGTCTTATTAAAAGTCATAAGAACTATGCCCTAAAGGCCGCTTTGCTCTAAATGCTCAGAATGATATGGATACTGGAAAGAGAAGAAGGCATGCAGGAGGGGTCAACTGAAGTTTACAACTTAATTTTATAACAACGTGTCTGTTTTAAAGACTCCCTCCAATAGGACGAAAAAGTAAATATTATGGGTGAAAAAAACATCACAAAAGCACAACCAAATCCAGTTTTCACGACCATGGGTACTAAGATGATGCCTATGCGTATTAGTTACATGCTGTCTAAACGCAGAGGCGATAGGCCACCGAGGTCAAGCAAAACCATTTACAAACTGATCCAAAAGTTTAATTATTTTTCGTGCCACTGACAGCTCAAAGGGCGCTAAAGTAAAGCAGATTCTTGTGAGCGCTTAGCCAGCGCCACACGGATCTCTAAAGTAGACGCTTTTATGCGTTAAATAAAGCCTTGCATGAAACAGGGAGAATTGGAGAATCAACTCTGTTTAAAGGGATAAATAAAAAAAAACTTGTGATTGTTAAATTGGTAAGTATGTAGATACTGACCTATATATGTATCATATTTTAGAAAAAAAAAAAACTCTTAAGACTCCAAATGAAGGCACAAATACGGTGGTAACTTATTTGATATCGTTTTAATGGGCTGTTAGGCACGAGCTGTTGTAAATGTTCAGTGGATTTAGGTGAAATGAAATGAAGTCATTCAGTAGCCGCCACAGGCCCGCTTAATGATTACATAGGCCTAGACTTCACTGCGTTACGCACAACTATTTGACGGGATCTCATTGTTGTGTAAGTTACTTGTAAACTGAATTTATTTATGCCTGCCATACAAAATGCCACTAAGAACCATACGTGTAATGTCTTTCCATTCATTCGGTTAACTCTAATGAACTGACATCCAAAATGCTGCAAAATAATGTGTACATTTTAACTCCGTCAACAACGAGAACTACTATGCGTTTTATATATATATATAAACTATGAAAACTTTAGTGATTTTTAGAGTAGACAGTGTGACCTGGCTTTCACCTCTTCCTTCAGACGGGTCAAAGCCAAGATTCACAAACAAAAGAATGATAAAGTCAGCGTTTCCCCATCCACGGTTGACTTAAACGAGAGGCCAACTGCTCCAGCTTGACTCCTTTCAATTTCAATTACAAATGTCCTTCATTTGGAAATACTGTTCTGAAAATGAGAAATAAGCAATAGGGCTCTCGCTTTTACGCACACTTCATATCAGTTTGCGCAAATAAAAAGCTCAATCATAAAAGATTTACTTTAACTATATTACATCTTTCAGGGAACAGACAACGGTTCAAAAAGGCTTAATTTATTTGCTAAGGCCTGCAGTGAAATTTTAGTTTAGCATTGACAATCTGTTAAAAAAATACTAATTATTATGTACATATTGACAACAATATTTGATTGAAAACAAATTAATAGCAAGTAATAAATGAATACATTGATACAATATGCGCATTACGATTAAAGCAAAGCATTCTAAGGCTAAAATCAATTTTCAATGGACAGTATCCGCAGGTTATACAACATGAACTCTCTCACCACACGTGTAACTCAATCAAGCAAAGACCAAGTGCAACACGAAGCCAAAGTTCATTTTCTGACTGTTCTAAAAGTTTACGCACAGAATTGATAAAGTCATTCAGATCCACACAGTAGCAACAGCTTGTGTCGCAGCACTTTGCGTCTTGTTGCCGTTTCAGAGTCAGGAAACAGCGCGTGACATCATACGCCCACAGCTTCAGAAAAAAGATAAAACGCGACTTACCGCAGAGAGTTGGACACATGGCGGCAGCGAGTATTACTCCAAGTGAATCCGTACCAGCTCCCTGCCAATGGAAGAACTATTTCTGCCCATCTGCACGCTTTACTAATACACAATGAGAATTATATTTTGGCTTGTCAAGTCCCAGGCCATAAAACAAACTTTAATGGTGTCACGTGTTTCCGCGCAGCCATTCACATGAGCGCACAGGGCCATAAATAACCCTGAAAGTTGCACTTACTCAATAAGACGATTACGCTGGTGTGCAACAAGGAAGGAGCTTAAAAAGAGGAAAAACTGAGGCTAATACTGCAACATGAAATTTCAGATATGCATACATCTTTTTCATAACATATACATTGTAGTTACATAATCTACTTGAATCATTGAAAATCTCCAACGCCATTATTTCAGAAACTAAAATCACAGCGTTACTTTCTATTCCTAATAAGTAATGGGCCTATTATATATATTATATGTTAAAATACGTAAACTAAATTATGCTAGTGTCAGTGTGCTGTAATTCGTCCGTATTTGGCCCATTAATTGTTTTATTATTTCTTGTTAGCATTATGATAAAATACATTTCAAAAATACATTTTAGTCAGTTTTCTTTTTGTTTTTCTTGACACCACGACAGTTGACACTTCCTAACTAATGACAACCCATTTTGTCCTGTAGCCCCTCCCACTGATAATCCCCGTTACACACTTAATTTAACGTGTGAGACAATTAAGCACCATTTCAACAAAATAATTCTTGATTTTGCCCAACTTAATTTTTCTATGATCTCAATTTGTCTATTTGTTCCAAAGAAATGCTCATCCAGACACAAAATCTCCCAAAAGCCAAAATGCCAAACATATCACGTGATGTAAACCATAACCAATGATGATGTCTTGGTGCACAGCACCACAGGCTGCGGTGACCGAGTGAACGAGATCTTGTGCTGGACAACAGCGCCTTCTGCTGGAATTTCACAGCACAAGAACCCTCGAGTATTTCAACCGGAACTAACATTTTAGGCTTAATATATGTGAGTGGTGAGGGATCAACAAAATACAACACCTTTCCCGCTCTGACTCTAAGGCCGAGGCTACATAATCTATAAAATGCATAGGCATACAGGTATATGCATTACACCAGAAGATACACAATGTGCCATACAATGAAACATGCTGCAACACATGAGAATAGATGGAAATGTTTGCATTCTGAAAAAGCAAAAATAAGCGAAATATTCCGTTTGTCTGAAGGCTTTTGTGTGGGTGTGACGGAGCAGCCTCTGCAGCATTTGCGAGACTGGCGGGGTTGGGTTAGGCCTGTGGATATTTCCTATATAAGCATTATTCTCACATATATTGTACTGTAGCAGTTATTTGGATTGTGAGTATAAGGATTATACTGAAGACTACTGCGATTAACACGGAGAGTCCAAGCCTGCTGTCTGCGCCTGTGTTTCAGTGTCCATTTTGCCGCATTGCAGTAGGCTGTAAATACTTTCGCAGCTGCCTGTCAGGCAACAGTGAAATACTGTCTTTGTTCAGTTGACCTCATGTTCAAGCGATTCAGAACAGAATTCTACTTTTTCTTTAAATACATGGAAATCTTAAAGGGACTTAGGTTAAAACCTGCGTTTGACCATTAATATTATTACCAGACATTTTCAAACTTTCATTTTAAGATAAAAAGTGACCAAATAAATTAATTTGCTCCACAAATCATATAGTGCAGAAAATGTAACTAAGGTTATCAAACGAGTAGAACGAAATGTAAAATGTACACAAATTCGTTTAATAAAAGTTATTCTACAAGACGACTCAAAGCTTAAAATGTTCAGACACGACCATTTCAAAAGATTAGCTGTTGCAATCCAGCAAAACTCCAACATTTACGAAACGTTTAACAGTCTTTGTCTTGTCAATCAAAAAATGACAACAACGCTGTTCCCTTGATAACCTGTCCTGTGCCTGGACCCCATACAGAACCAGAGCGCTTAGCCTGATGCTAATTATCATGACTAATGAAACAGGAAGCTGTCACAGTCTTCACTCCCGCACATAGGCGTGAATGAGCTGTTATCTCACAAAATACTCACATTTAGCCGATGGATAATCCATGTTTATTCTTTGATCTTTGCTGATGGCACTTCGCAGAGGCGCCGCTGCTGCAGATCGAATATTTAAAAAAGTCCTGTTGCGGTCCAAAATGTCCATTGCACTGCGCAAAGGCAACTGTCGACTGGGCAGACTTTTATAACCAAAGCGGTGACATATTTAGAGAAAAACAGACCGTGCGTAAAAGCTTTAAGCGCCATAGACGCAGTATGCAGTGGGAAAATGGCCTGGGAAATCAGGAAAGAGCCATGAAGACGTTTGCTCTCACACATGACCAGTGGTACCCAATGACAGGCGATGGAGGCCCATAAAAAGCGCTATAACCCAGTTGTAAATTGTCCTCGCACAAAAAGGAATTTAGACTGCAGCAATTCCCCCCTTCTCAACGCAGAGCAGCTCAGACCCCTCCATGTCCTCTGCGAAAAAGCAACCCGCACTATCTTTATTGCGCAGTCGCATCAAATGGATCAGATTAGAGAGATGTTGTAAGTAGGCTACAGTTGCCTACTATAAAGTCCTATTTCAATGATATTTTGTGTTGTTTAAATTTTACTAAATACTATGCTACAAACGAAATAAATTTAGGCCTAATTGACAAATCACACAATAGATTATAATAAGGGCCTTTTTTGCTTTTGATAGAAAGATTTTAAGATCGCAAAAACACGCATTGTCTTTCTTGTCTTAACACTGGCTCGAGCCTATGCATTTCAGTAGGCCTGTTCTTTAAATAGTGTTTCAACCCCATGTCCCATACCAAATACGCAATGTTTTAAAGTAGTGCAGTAGTTCTCAGGTACCTATGTCATTTTGAAACATGTTTACGTAGTCGTAGACATTTACAGACATTTGCAGGACCCGAATGTGTGAATATTAGTGCAGCAAAAAGGAATCTCTTTCATTTCATTGTGTTCATTTTCAGGACATGCCGCAGTCAGCGTACTGCGATTTATAGCCAGCCTGGACCTAACCGTCTGTGTTCTTTGTGTGTGTGTGTGTGTGTGTGTGTGTGTGTGTGTGTGTGTGTTTGTGTGCGTGTGTTTAGAAAAAGATGCGGGTTTGATCCAACACAAAACTAGCAGTGCCAGTGAGACCAGAGGCGCTTTCGCATTTTAGAAACGCAGGTCGTAAACTGTAGCCATTTGACTGAAATTATACTCCGAAAAGTAATAATGACTTTACTATATCACCTATGAATCAAAAACATTTTGTGATGAAATCGATATTAGTTATGGCCTAATTTTCAAAATATCCCAATTCCTAATTTTACCCTTCGTCTATAAGTCTAAAAATAGTCTATATCAATAACATGGATTTAGCCTGTTCTTTAAACAGTTTCAATAACTGAAATAGGACTATTTGCAAGGATTATGTTTTATTTTAGTTTAGCATTTTACATTTTTTCAAGTGCTTACTTTTGGAGACTTTTATTTTTCATTTCCATTTCCTTTTTTGTTGATTCAGTTATTATAATTTATTTATATTATGTTTTTATTGTATTATCTCCACGTGACAGTATTAGGCCTACGCGGCCTTTCTCACGAAATCTTGTACGGATATAAGATTGACTCATACCAATTTGTAAATAGTGCTTATTTTGTAAGTTATTATATTGTGCACAGGCGTGTTATAGTGCAGTAAAGACATGAACGTACAATGATGTACAATTATATGCAATTATTGTACTCTTAGCTATTTTTATTGGCTTTCTGTTTGCACGAGCGTCCGCCGGCAACATGGCAACAGAAAACAGAAGAAAGGAAAATAGAAATAGAAAAGCAGCGCCCAAGAGCCAGATATCCAAATATCCAAATAACAAAATGTAGTATGCACAACGTGTAAGAAAAGATACCTACTGTAATTCTAATGTTTTTCCTTCGACGATTTCTTTTTTGTATGAATGTTGTTTAAAATAGACCCCAAATACCTGTGCGTAAAGTTACATTTTTGCGCACTGTTACTATAAACAGCTTCTTTAGATGTGCAGCAATGGATATGAGACTTGAGACCTTAATGTCACTCTTGCTATTTAAAAGAAGAGACCACTTTACCAAGAGCATATATAGGTCGGAAACAACAAAACAACAAAAGGACACTGCTCATTCCATTGTGGAATTGTTTTCTCTTTTCAAAGATGCATGTCTTCGACGCCTATTAACACTATGTAATTGTGGGGCCATCCATTTTCAGATAAGTGAGCTGAAGAGTGTCATCCCATAGGTCCATGTCTTGAGCCGTGACAGTCACCTCGCAGTCAGCAGGCCGCGGTGGTCGCATAAGCAGACACAGCCCACGGATCAAAGCGCGCAGGTCATCGCGCCAACAATCCATCAACATATTTCTTTATGGCTCCACTGTTTACAGTGTACTGAAGCACCTTATAGCGTCCATACTGATGTCAGACCTCATGACAACCAGCTTTTAGATTTCCTCAGGCACGCGCTTCATCTGCAACATTCAAAGTACAGCCCAAAGCACGCAGCTCTATTTTTGATATGAGCACTAATCCAAATCCTATGAAACACTTGAAATTACTATTAGCTAGGCTATTTATTTAGGTCACAGGAAATATAATGAAGGGTTGCAAAATGCTGAAACATCATGAACATGAAATATTGACATTTTCCACTATTTATGCTCCAATAAATTAGTTCTAAAATGCAATATCAGACTTAACAAACTCATATTTTTTACATTTTCTTATATTCAAACGCAGTTAGTCTTCGCTAGAAACACGTCTTGTACAAATCCTGGTAACATAATTAATAAGAATGCTCATCGTTAACTGTTGTTTTGTCTTGTGCGTAGCTGTCGATGAGACATGGAAGACCAATGTCTCCCTCTAGCGCCCAAGTTTTGCTCCCTGACCTCTTCTACTAGACCGGGATCATCTGATTGGCATTTTAATTTTTCACCTAAAGAATGAATTTAGGTTCACCTATTAGTATTTACAATTTCGTGGAATTACTGTATTTTACTGTTATTGATAGAAAATATTTTAAGGATATTATCTGTCCTTTCTGTGCGTAAACAACCACATGCACATCACACGATGAATCTTTCAGTTGCCCAGGAATTAAAGTAGCCTTTCCCTGTTTTCTCTGTCAGTGGGACGTGAAGTTGGACAATAAACGTGACCATTTCAACTGGGGGCAAGTTGATTTTCTAAACGAACGCGGACCAGACTCCCTGTGGAAAAACTGTCCACATTCTGTTTGTGAGCAACAGCTCGAAAAAGACTCTTTGAAAGCAGAGCGTAATTGCTGGCCAGGCTCATAAAGTCATTAAGGCCAGACGTCTAGCCGTTTCTATGGCTTTATTGGACCACGTTTCTTCCTGTTCTAAAGTCATTCTTCCTACAGCTTAGACAATACATTGCAAATTCTCACTTCTCCCAACAATAAAAGCGTTATAACTCTATTCCTGTACTTTTCGCATAAGGAATACAATTCAAAAGGTGTGAGTCGATAGTCGAGCCTTTGACGTGTACATCTCTCATTTAATACTTGTACTTAACTGTATACAAATACAGTAAATTAAAATAGTAATATTTGAGCGTATACGGAGTTTTTATATATCCAGATATGTTCACACTTTACCAAGCCAAATTCCGTGGGTAAAAAAAAATGTTTTAAGCTGTTTGGCGCATAATTATAATACAATTTTAGATTTGTGCTTAAAAACAGCAAAAGAGCAAAAGAGAAGGTTTTTTTTGTCTCTAATATGTTTATGTACAAGTTCAATTTCTTTACAGCTGTAAGAACATTTCACATGGGCTCCCTCAAAACAGTTTTAGTGCTTAATAATTACAACTCAGTTTAAGTCTCGGTTGTTTTGTCAAAATTAGACGGACGCACACTCAAACCAAAGTCCTGTGTGTTTGGCAAAGGCCTATGTTCAGCAATATGTTAGACACAGTATCTGTCATTAACACGTTTAAAGCCGCCGCAGATGTCAGGTTTAGGTTCAAAACAAATGACCATTGTGTTTGAGAACTCAAAACATGTCTTTTCCGCTCCTCTCTCGGTTCATCTTCTTCATTTTCATCCTTCTATTCTGGAACCAGATTTTCACCTGTCTCTCTGTTAAACTGAGAATTCGGGCCACTTCATATCTGCGGTCTCTAGTCAGGTACATGTTGTAGAGAAACTCCTTTTCCAACTCCAAAGTTTGATACTTGGTGTAGGGGCAGCGCTTCTTTCTTGTGGAGCGAGCGTGGATCCAGTTTGCTGCTGGATTGCCTATAAAAAATAAAATATAAAATGAATATGTTATGATGGTTAATTGTTGCTAAAAACTTCTTTTTTAGAACTGACTATTTAAAGTAATGTATCTTATGGCGTGATTAGATCCTAGCTAGCCTAATGTGCGTAATTAGATCAATGCGTAAAACTGATCATTTGAAACACGCAGGCTTAAAACTGACCAATCAGTCGGTTAGATGTACTAAGAAAACATAGAATGTAGCAGGGTTTGTGTCTGTGATCGGCTTCCTGTGACATAAAAAAGTTTCGGATCCCCTGCAATAACCCTTGCAGGGCGGGTTTCCCCTCGCCAAGCCGCGGTATAGTTCCAGACACGTTTATAGGTTAGTAAAAGCTCTAGTTTTACACACCCAGCCCATACAGTTCTTACGGCTGTAAATCAGCGCTTGCTATTCCGTTCACTTACTTGGGTCAAGTTGTTGTTGTTTCTCGTCTTTGGACTCGCTGCTGTGGTTGGAAAGCTCACTTCCACTGTGCTCTTTGCTTGTCTTTTCTGGACTCTCCGACGCGGCACACGGAGCGAATTCAGATGTGTTCTGGTCCACAGAGTCTCTCTCAGTGGCTTTAGGAGGAGTTGTCGCCGGTTTTGTCCCGTAGTGGCGATTGCTGGAGTGGAATCCTGCAAATGGGACGGAATTGGACACGGGCTCCATCCAGGAGCGGACGCCGACATATCTGCTGTCCGGAGCGGGGAGGTGAGGCTGGTGGTGATGCACATACGGATGATAAAGACCCGGCGTGTGAACAGAGGACCAAGACGACGGGAACACACCGGGCTTTTGTGCAAAGTTACAAGAGGAGAAATCCACCGAGTCCCCCACGGCACCTGGCGGCCTAGGGGTCACCGTGTGCGGAGCGGGAATAAAACGGGGCCCATACACGTCCTCGGGTTCATGCGCTATCAGAGAGTCCACATAGCAGTTACCAAGAGCGCCAGTGGACGACATTTTGATGTCTTCCTCCTCATATAATAAGCTTCGCTCTGTTACGGGAAGCGTCCCTCTATGAACAATCATAGTATTTTTGCTGGTCTGCATCTACAGGGATTGGTTACATAGGTCACGTGGTCATATTTACCAATACAGCAAGTAAATCAATCCTGCTTTTGCTCTCGCCCATGTTTTTTCGTCAAGTTTGATTTAGTCTTTTATTTCATTTAATAATAAAAATCCTCTACAGATTTTAGGGCTCGGACTAAACAAGTACCAAAAAAACAAAAAAAACCGTAACGTCTCCCTGTGACGCACAGGACACGGTCTATGTTGCTGCTCTTAAAAGCACAGCTCGCATGCTGCTGCACGCACGGTCCAGGTCTTCATGTTTGAGAAGACTCTCGGAATATTGTCTTGATGCTCTGAATGCTTGTAAAATGCTTTATAGACTTACTAGGTCCTCGTAAAATAAATGTAATAACACGCTGTAAAGTAACAGAAGCCATTTCCGTCTCCGGCATGCTTAGTTCTATTGTTAATATTCGACGAAGCTATTTTCTTTAGTTTGTTTCTAAACTGAATCCGGAATAAGCAGCAGTAAAATTACTGTATTCTTTCGAAGGAGAGCAGTAATGGCTTTATGTATCAATAAATGTTTTATGAGGTGCGTGTGATCACGCCGTCAATAAAAGTGACTTGGAGAAGTCCGTCTGTGTTTATGTGTTATATAGGAGTAGCACGAATCCGCACAGTTCTTATATTTTTGATAAATATATATTTTTAATTTTGAACATATTTGTGACCTTGGAGTAGTTTTGAATCAATGTCAATATCCACACGAGCCGTATAGCGATTTACAGTAACCAATATATGACCGTTCTGAAGCGCTAAAAGACTCATGTCTTATCATAATTATTTTTAACAAAGTTTTGCTCAGTTATTTTTCAGTCACTTAGCTCTTTCATGTAACATAGTTTAGCCTGTTTGTAGGTTATTGTTTGTATTCTGTTTTGGACCTGCAAATGGTTTTTACGCACACGTAGCTTGTTTAGGCTACTGAGCGAAATGCAGTCCATCAGAAACATTTAAAATTGGACGCCGCCATTGTACGAAATTATAACACAGCAAAACTCGTCTCTTACAGTATTTTTTTTCTCAACATTCCGGAACTTAACCGCTGGCACAAAGACCCAGACTATACAGGACCATCTATTTATTGCAAGTAACATGCCACAAACATGCAATTTATGTTTTTGACGCGTATAACCAGCCACAGAAATATTTAGGACTTATAGCCTACACAAAACAACATAAACTTACATAATTATAAAAAAATAAAATAAAAAGTAAAATCATTTCCACTGGCAAAGAAACAAAATTGTTCAATAATTTAACAGTTAGTGTCTCCCTGTGAAAACAAATAGGACACACACGACGCAACCAAAGGCTTTAGGCTACTCAAGTGGAATATTTATACAATAACATTTAGAATCACAGTTTGGTTGAAATGTCCGATGCCACAAAGCATCATTGTGCACAAGACGGACACACATGCGCGCTCACGAAAAGGTGAGGTTTGAGGTCAGCTCTCGGATGCGGTTTTCTCTGTTCATTTTCTTCAGTTTCATCCTGCGGTTTTGGAACCAGATCTTGACCTGCCTGTCGCTCAAGTTGACGCTGCGGCTGATCTCTAGGCGGCGCTCGCGGGTCAGATACATATTGAACAGGAATTCTTTCTCCAACTCCAGGGTCTGGTGCTTGGTGTAGGGGCATCTCTTCTTTCTGCCACTCTTCGCCGTCAGCCAGCTGCTTGTTGGGGTGTCGGTCTTGCATTCTGGAAAGATTAAATTTACACAAAACCAATAAGCTTGATGTAACATGCACCTGCTGCTGAAAGCTGGCCTCTGGGAAATAACACTTTTTTAATAGAGTTCAGACACACCAAGCAGCCACAGCGGTGTGAGCTGAGAATTAAACCCAGAGATTCTAGAAAGCAGGTGAGCACACATCTTTAAGGCCCTATCAGGTGGACGTTTATAAAACAAAAAAAACAAAAAAAACAAATAAAACCTTAGTCTATATTGGTTATACTGCTGTGAGACACAATCCTGAAAAACAGAACAATACACTTCACACGTTGGATTGCATGTGTGCTCTGAATACTTTTGTCTTTGACTTTCGACTTCTCCCAGGTCAGCGCTGTAAAGGTATTTGTATTAAAATGTCTTAGACAAATGGCAGGCTGGCTGCACGCTGCGCAGTAAAACCATTCTGCTGCCTATTACCGCAACCTGAGAAAGACTCTCATTAAACATTACGACTTTGGGGTTGTTTGTGTTTTATACTTGGTTTTATGATGCCGGTGCCACGAGATAAAAGCTTTCACTGTAGCCAACCCACCTTTTGCCTCCTTGTGCGCCAGTTCTGGGCTGGACACTGGTGCGTCCATGGAGCAGTGCTTCTCCTCAGAGCCGGACTTGGGCTCCGGACTATCTGCTGGGACTGGTGTCCTTGAAGATTCTTGTTTTTGCAAAGCGTCTTCGTTTTTCTTTTCTGCCTCTGTGAAGTTGGAGGTGGACGACAACGAGGAGGAAGAGGAGGACTGCGGTTTAGGGGTGACCCGACTCAATTGCATCAATGTTGGGTTTGGACTTGGCGCGTCATGGCAGTAGTTTTCCTGGTGTTTTCCGTTGACGTAAGTTTGGCTCAGTCTGAAATAACCCGGCACCGGGATCTCAGGACCATCTACGGAACAGGACTCGGGAATGGCGCTGGAGTATGCGGTTCCGTCTGCAGAGCTACTCTTTTGGACCGCTTTGTCTGAGTACATGCAGCAGTTACTTTCCTCTTTAATGCTCTGTGAGAATGGACAGTTTGAAATTTGGCCAGGTGCCTCTGCACGGCACACTCGGTTCGGATCAGTCCAGTTATCTATCTGAGGGACGTACGAATGGACATTCATGCCCACGTTTTGATGACCAACCTCCCCTCTCTTGCCGAAAGACGGCAGGAGTCCACAGGTTTGCATTCCGTAAGTTCCCATCTCTGAACCAGACGGCATGTACATGTTGCTGCTGGAGTAGAAACTGTCCGTCCTGCACGCGCCAATGATTGAGTCCACCAGAAACGTATTGGCCGCAGGAGAGCCGCTGGGGAAGGACATTTTGGGGAGTTAGGTTCTAGGAAGGAGAGAGATGTCCTTTGTAAGCTGACATATCTCGGAAAAAACAATCTCCGAGTAAGTCGGGATGCCTCCCGACCACATGACAAGCCCACCAATGAGATTTGAAAATGGCCTTGAGACGCAGCCTCCTCTCCGCTGCACACACACGCACAGGCGCGCGCCCTTCAGACTGCAGATGTAAACGTGGTCAACAGCGACACCTAGACTTGAAATTGGTAGTGACACTATGCACAAAGGCTGCGAAACCATCACAACAAATGTGGGAGACAAAATGCGACTAATAGCAGGCAGTATGGAACTTTTGAAACAATGCTTTTTATTAGGCATCATCATCATCATGGTAACAATGGAGCTGTTGGATTAGACCATTTTATTTTGTGCGTTAAAGGCGCATAGAGCGTAATCAGAGAAATTCCTAGTGTTAGTGTTAAAATGTTAACTAAACGGAGCAGCCAATAATGGCTCCTTATTTCGGTGAAGAAGCTCTGAAATTATTTTATAAAATGTGTCCTTTTTTCCCCTTTTTACGCACCAACACTTGAAATATATGGACTCTATATGTGTATTTATCTATCACTGAATGTACTTTGGAAGATAAACGTGTTAACATTGTATTGCAATAAATTATTGCCTAAATTGTATCTATGTTGGATTACTTATATATATAATAATTCAAAAGTATATATATATATATATATATATATATATATATATATATATATATATATATATATATATATATATATATATATATATATATACTTTTGAATTATAATGATGGATAGACACGGCAAGTCGAGACAACTGTGCACATGAATGTTTATTTAGTCTGATAGAACTTATTATTATTTTTATTATTATTATTATTATGCTTCTTTATTTTTTTTATACGCTATGTTTTTGTCCAATTTGCCCCGTACATTCCTCAGTATAAAGAGAGGGATTTGCACGTTCACGCGGCTATAATTTTGTTCAGGGATTTTTTGTTTTTTTCTACAACGAAAGCAGACTTCAGCACAAAGACTGACGCAACGGAGTGGAGGCTAATTTAGAGGCACACAAATAAACGCAGACAACACCGGAGAAGCAGCTTTTGTTGTGTTCGTACAAAATGCACATTTTAAAATTTGCTGTCATCAAGCATTTCGAGGTGGAGAAAAGCTGCAGTAAAGCAAAACATGCACAATTTATTGTATTTAGGTAAAAAAAATCTCTCTCTCTATATATAAAAAGTTTTTAAAAAACACAATTAGAAATTCGAGACATAGGCCTACGGTGTTATTTTGTGCATATTTACGCGTAAACATATGGCCCAGTACAATATCTATTATTATTATTATTATTATTATTATTATTATTATTATTATTATTATTATTATTATTATTATTATTGTAGTAGTAGTAGTAATAGTAGTAGTAGTAGTAGTAGTATAACCTGTGTATTCACGCCATGTGTGGTTTTAAGAAAATCATCAAGTTAACCTTTACAACACACTGTGTAATTTCTGCAACAAAGAGGACAAATTAATTTAAAGCCGCCGGTGTTGAAACAATGTTGGTCTTAAAACAAAATCACATGGCTCGAGCTGCATCGTGATAAATTTAATTTGAGATTACCGGGGCTCCTGTGGAAAACAACAATAAATGTTAAAATGCGATAAACTGCACGCTGTAGGTTTATTTGGAGCCGAAATTAAGATAAAATAAACGCGTTGATTGTTTGGCTGCTTGTGCTGTTTGCCTCAGCAGTGTTCAGTTTGAGCCCAAGAGGAGCTGCAAGTCCGCCCTCATGTGGATAAAACGAGTATCAAACTTGAAGGCTGCACAGTTGGTAATGTCTTTTCACGGTAGGACACGATAACAACAGTTAAACGCTTAATGAAGCCTCGCCTATCTAAAAGTCGTACAGGAAATTAGAGTGATAGATAGAAGCCACTCTACATGTTTTGCTTCAACATTTGGACATGATTTGGGCAAGCCTTACGCGAAAGGAGCGGATCCTTTGTGTAGGCTTCGTGAGCTATCCCAGACCGCAGTTTATAGACTATTCTTCATTGTGGAAAAAAAAAAAAACAACAGCAACAAACATTTTAGACAAATATTAATTAAAGTAAACCTTCGCCCCGTTATATGGGGAAAATAACAAAAATCAGCATTGTGTTTTTGGTGAAATTACTTTAAAGCTCAGTTTGGTCAATGTCCGTGACGAGGTGTGCTATGGCTATGTTCTGTTTTTTATTTATTTATTTGGGGGTTGCAAGTTTAGACATTATATAGGCCTAGGCTACACAGTACTAAGTGCGTGTGGCTATTTTAAACCTGGTTTAAATATAAGCCTGGGTGATTCCTGGTTAAGGTTCAAGTATACTATACATAAACCTTGGTATACTATTGCATACTATAAGGTTTCGGTGAAGTATATTATTATATTAGTCCATTAAAATATCCATTTCCAAATGTATTTTTGCATAGCCCACATTTTTTAGAATGTAAGCTGCGTCACCTCACGCAGGAAAGCCGTATCCACAAAGATGGCACTCTTATCGCTCCTTATGTGTCCTATATATAGGCCCAGTCAGCTAAATTTAAGCGAGAGGCATCCGATGTTTCCAATATTTGTAGCCTAGAGTTACTATGGGACAGGAAAGAGAAGCAGTGGTCCCCTCATGGTTTGGGGGCTGGGATCCCAAAGTCCAATAGCCCCCTATTTAGACATTTACAGCTACTTTTATTATACTGTCTAGACAGTTCAAGGTTTAGTAAACAATCCAGTGTTTGAACGCAAAGGAAATAACGGGACTGTATTGGCCTAAAGCGCCACTGATGGAAATTCACAGTTTTCGGATTTTGGAAACTATTGCACTTCATGGGCATGGGTGACACACTCTGCAACTATAGAAACCAGCATTTGTCGTGTCTACTTTATTTCACTCCACAACATTACATGCGATTGTAAAATGCACATATACAAGAAGAGTATATTTTCATAAATAATCTCAAAGCACACCTATATGACGAAATAATGTTGATTAACGCAAAAATATAGGAGACAAACTAATAAATAAATGCTGGCTTGAGAAAAGTACCTTTGTTACGACATGAGAAGGGAGCAGTCTTGAGAGGCCTGTGTGTCTATGGGGTAGTGTGAAACAGTGAACCCTATCAGAATAAAGGGTTCCCCGTGAAATACTGCAAGCGGTCGCGGTTGAGCTTTTTCTCCTTCATTCTCCGATTCTGAAACCATATCTTCACCTGGCGATCAGTCAGGTTTAACATCCGGGACAGTTGCAGTCGCTTCTCTTTGTTAATGTACACGTTGAAGAAAAACTCTCGTTCAAGTTCTCGGATTTGGTATTTGGAGTATGGACACCTTTTCTTCCTGGACTTCGTTGGTAGACCTGAAACAGAAGGGATTAAATTGTTTGTTAAAAGCCGAAATCAGAATTGTAATGTTGATTTCAAATGGATAAGAACTGAAGAAGGACTATTGCCTCTCAGCCTTATGCTAATAGGTATAGTTAGACTGTAGCCTATATTTTGTCATTCCACACAATCTTAAATTAATATCCATAAATTATTGCAATAGGCGTAGTATATTTTATCAAAATCCCATGTTATTCAGACAAAGAATAACATCTATACTTAATTGTACCGCTGGTGTGTAGCCTATTTATTTTGAATTGGATGGCAAATCGATATTCAATGATCGAGTAATGTACCTGCAGTCCATTGGCATTTTACGGACTGGAAATAATGTGTAGAAGGTTGAAACATAAAATTATTAAATGTATATGGGCGCTCATACTAGAACAAAGGATTCAGCCACATAGGGAACTTTGATTGCCAAATGAACATTTAGGACCTACTGCAGTCACAATACTTAAAACACATTTTTAACATATATTTATGGTTTCATATTTTGTCATAGAACAGTTTCTGTGTTCCTCTTACAGTGCCTAATGGTTCATGCACACTTCCCCATTGTAAATACCTTTACAACCGTAAAGTTACTCTTATTGGTATATAAAAGCTTTTGCATGCTTATAAAGCGCCACATAACCCTGGGCGCGCGCAGAGCTGGAGCCCTGTCGTACACACACCTTTGCTGTGAGCACGGCCGAACACACTCACCCTGTTGGCTGCTCTTGTCGCCGCAGTTGGAGGAAGAGTCTTCGTCGACGCTCCCGCTCGTCTCTGCCTTATCCGGCTGCTCCTGTTTGGGCACAGCCTGGGTATTATTGCCCGGCTCTCCTGGTGACTCTGTGCCCTTTTGTCTAGACAGCTCTGCGGTTGCTTTCTCAGAGTTTGCAGCCTCAAAAAACTGGTCGAAGCCTTGTGGGAGAACCCCATTTCGGCCAACGCCGGTGAAGAAATTTGCGCACGAAGAGCTCGTTCCGCCGTGGTGAGCGTACAGCGTCTCGTTTTTGAATCTCACGTCTGCCCTGCTGCTGGAGGACTGGATCAAGTCCCGGTGCATTATGTCGTCCGCTGAATAGTAGGACGCGTAATTGCCCCTATAGTGCCATTTGCTCGGGTGCTCGAGTCCATAGTCAGTCCTGAAAGCCACTTCCCGAACAGGTTGGACTTGGGCTAGGTTGGGAGAATAGGGGAAATTAATTTGACATGAAGTGGTCTGCGGTAAAAAGGACGAGACTGATGTGAAATCAGGCGTCGAAACGTAATAAGTACAGCTTGGTAAATACATATTTGACGCGCAGTTCCGATCATCGTATTCCGTCATATCTCGTCCTTTTCCTCCTGTGGAATTGGCAGCTTGACTGTGTTAAACTTTGTCCATCTATAGCAGCACAGACGCGCGCACAGACCTCGACAGGGAGAAAAAATCGGAAACGTAGGCAGACCTGCAATACATCTTGATCGATTCTTGAGGTAATTGTGTCATGTGATCCAACTGAGAAATTACCATACATCAATATCAGTCATTAAAAACTGTCCAGAGAAACTCATGTGAGCGAGGCAAGCTCCTTCATTGGCTCTCCGATGCAATGGGAACTCCTCTCTCGCCTTCCCTGCCCTATAGCTCACGGAAAAGACATTTGTGGAAGCACCGCTGGAATATTTCAATGAAAGCTTTACAGCGGCATCATCTCCATCTTGTAATGACATGTAATGACAGCCGCGCACGCTCAGTGCGCTCTAAATTTACCACTTTAGAGGAGCCACCGAGGCTTTGTAGCAACAGTTTGAAAACAATTCAAGCTGAGTCCAGTGTATATGCAAACAGGAAAAACAGCTATCGCATGTCTGCAACATCTGAACACCTTTCTTTATGTATTTATACATTTATACTAGCCTTTTTGGATCCTCGGTGTATAAATAATTAATATATCTAATACAAATATATTTAGAAGCTCCATTGTTAAGAAAGCGACCTTGGGTAGCGTGTGGCATAAGAAACATAAAGCAAACGTAATCTATAAATAACCCAAGTGGGAGGGAGATCAGTTACAAAGCTTTATATTTTAGACCTATGTGCCATTATTGGCATAATGGCTTTTATTTATTTATTTTTTCTGATATTATAGATATAAAACCACTGTATATTAAGTACTACAACACTTTTTAGATCTTCCATCAGACCGTGGAGCTAAAAGTTCAGACCATATGGCTTTGACCGTCTCCGTTGTGTATGTAAGTCTCAGAGCCAACGAGCCTCTACCCAATCATTTATTGCAGCAGGCAGTGCGCAGTGTGTGTGAGGTGTGTGTCCATAGCCTTCTGCTCGGTGCCAAAACGGACTCTTCGTGTCTTCCAGCGCATTGTGTTAATCTGTGAGTATGTTTTTATTCCACGTATCGAAAGAAAAACATTACAACGCAGTGTTTTGGAGAGTTTGGACGGTAGCATCTTTTACTTTAAGGCCCATAGCTATAGAGGCATTTTCGTCCAGCGTAAAGGTCACACGCAGTGTGCAAGTTATTTAATGAAGACTGTGTTTATTGACTTTTTAAGTCAGCGACTTAAAACTGACTGGAGGAGAACATAGGAGATATATGTTGAAAAACGCTCACACAGCGAATAACACTATTCACACTATTTCAATGCTTAAAATGTGGGTGACTTCTCATCGTGGCCTTCAATGAGACGAAATAAATTTTAAAAGGTGCGCCTTTAAAATTTATATCATGATCCAGAAATTACAGATAATAATTGTAGAAAAATAACAACTTTATTATAGCTTCTGCTTTCCCTTGGCTATTTCAAATAAACTAGATATAAGCAACTAATCCCATACAAGACGTGGCTTTGTGTTTCGGATGTAGTTTTATTTTCTTATCATTTGCAAAGCAACTTGTGATAGAAGCACCAATATGCAGCCTACTAACTTGACCTTAACTTTGTTTTGGTGCCCCCTCTATCTGAAGTTGCAGGGGCTGTATATGGCGCTGTCTGGCAGTAAAGCAATAAAGCAACAAATACTCAAGGAAACCGTCGCCTATAGAAAGCTGTGCTTAACTGTTCAAAGTAAAGCGCGCAATAAAAGTGGTGCAGTCAGGAATGTGAGCCAAAGCAGACAGCCCTCATGAAGCGGATTAGATATAAAACATCCACACACGTTTAGGATACAAGTAGGTGGTTTGAAATCTCAACACAAAGAAGTATATTTCACAATTATATTTGGACAGAAAGGGAACAGAGTGCCACCAAAGTTGTATTGTGAAATGCAGGCTAACCATCACTTCCATGCGCCTGTTGTACTTGTGGCTGTTTTTTTTTTTTTTTTTTTTTTTTAATTGCGCTGCGGGGATGACGTGATGGTGTGACGCACCAAGAGGCCATTTATGATCTTAGTAACTGCGTCTTTAGGTATGAGATTTAAATAAACTATACATTACAAACCCTAGTATTCTTGGCACATAAACACCAAAATAAACACGAAAAAGTTAGAACACTGAACAAGATCATCCAATGCACACTTCCAAATGGCGCCACGTCCTTCTAGCGAAATTGCATATCCTTTGCACACGGATTATCACTACAGTAACATGTGGACATCACATACAGACCGCATTTTGGTCTCACAATGCACTGGGCAGTATGACCAATAAAGGATTACACAGACTCGTTACCAACTCATAATCATAATGGTTAAAATAATATGTGTTAATAGTCATTGAAAAATAACTAACCTTTAGGCGAGAAAGCAAAACTAGCATATTCTAATCTTCTGTTGAAAGCCGTTGCAATAATTGCCTTTGCGCATTGCGTTTCTACATATTTCACGTAGTGCGTATTAGAAAACTGAGAAAATTCTTGCTTTGACAAGAAATTAACATGCAGCACCCATAAACAAATTAATCCATTGGTCATGGGTTATTGGTTTGCATATTTTAATTAGTACTTTACTAGAAACAATAATTCAAAATGTCCAAAATTTGTGCACAAAGTGTTATTTTTTTAATTCACAAATGTAGCCGCGCCAGGGTTGCGTAAAAACGCATTGCCGTGCGCAAAAGCCTTTTGATGTTATTCACATTCACTATTTTACAAAAAACATGCAATGAGGAATGACCTTAAAATAATATAATCCACACAAATATAAATAATGTATATAACAACAAGTACAACAGAGAAGCCCACACGGGGTGATGTGTGGCCTCACCCTAAATCCATGTTTAAACACTTTCCATGGTAAATCCTCACACTTAATTAATACATTCATTATGTTCAATACCAATAATGACATGGTGCATAAAGAAAGCGCTTTGAATAAAATAGCCAACCACATACCAATGTTCTCGCGGAAATTCCCATTGCATTTAAACCAAACACATCACGCATTTGACTGAATTACAGCTATTTCACCATGCACTTCTGTGATCTTAAGTCGTAGACGTGAACTTGATCTCAGCCACAAGCTTAAACTCAAATAATAGTACAAACACTACGGTGCATGGCACGTTTCTGTTGAGATGTTTGCTTTTACTATAAACATTTATTTATTTATTTGTGTTGAATGAATCGAGGCCAGCGTACATAGGGCCTTTCTGGATTTGGAAAAATAACATCTGACTGGTTTTTAACCTTTGTCTTATTGCGCATGAATAATTGCCCGTTTCGCACTGAGCAATTGGGATACGACTGTGCCATGACTTCTTAGTTAGACTGTCAGTGTTTAATAACAACCAGTAACGCAGAGGTTCTTGGGTGGCATTCATATGAACAGTCTCTTATTGACAAGTTGCTAGTCAGGATCAAGTCCAAAGGCCGTGCGTCAATACGCACAGAAGGCCTGCTCTCGCATCATCAGCCGCTTCTTTTTCATCCTGCGGTTCTGGAACCATATCTTCACCTGTTGGTCACTGAGGTCCAGTCTGTCCGACAGCTCTTTCCGTTTCTGTCTGTTGATAAACTCGTTCATCATGAACTCATTCTCCAATTCCGCAAGCTGCGGCTTGGAATAAGGCTTCCGCTTCTTTCTGGTTTTGACTTGTGACGAGCACCAAGGGGCACCTATGGGATCATCGGAGGAGAGTTCAGATTAGTGGTGCAGATTAACAGTATCTTCGCCAGCAGAGAGGATAATATCAGTGCCTCTTTACGATGGTGATTCATACGAAGGGGTGAAAGAAAGGGGACATATAGTTCAATAACAATAACAATGTAAAATCTGGATAGACAGATATGTATAGGTAGATACATACTTATTTATGCCGAAGGAAATTCATTAGGTGACATAAAAACTGAAATGTTATAAACTGCTGACAAATCAGTTTAAATATAGTTTAAATGTTAATGTAAACTGTTAAACTGTAAACAGGACGAATTAACAGCGTTGTAAAGTTATTACAGTCACGCTATTGTCACAATACTTTAATTATAATCCACAATTATTATAAGATAAAATGGCGCTACACGGAAATCTGGGCATTCCTTCAGAACCATAGATACACATGAGTGAGTGAACATAGGCTACAATAGAGTCTACCATTCTTGAAGTTGTTGTGGGAATGCATAGAACTGGCTGTAAGGTGTTATAAAGCCCCGTGAGTGTCAGGAGGAGGCTGACCTTCACTGAAGCTGCTCCTGGCGCATGTGTCTCCACTGGACGCATCGTGGCCCACGATCTGCACGGGCCTGGGGTCGGACTCACTCACTGGACCCATAGCATCTGCGCCTAGCGGTGGTCTACCGCTTAGCTCAGAGTAGACCCGCTCCGCCACGTAGCCTTCATCCGCTCTGACAGGCTGCTCTCGCTTGTGATTCAAGTCTTGAAAGCCCGGTGCTTTGGTTCTGGTGTTTATCGACACAGAGTTGGGCAGGAACGGTGGACAATAGCCTCCGAATGTGCGGCTCTGCCCTGGCGGTGTGGCTGCTCCCCCAGACGCACACGAACTTGAGGAAGTCCAGGGGAACGTGCACATGTCTCTCCTGTTGTAAGGGACCTGGTGAAGCCCGGGAATATGGGCTCCATTGCCCCGAAGGTTGGAGAAATATAGCGAATCAGGCGCAGCCAAATTAAGCAAAGAACCAACGTAGCCCGGATTTAAAGGAGTCCGCTCGCACATTTCCATTGAGCTTTGCGCAAACGTTTCGTGTGAGCCTTTTAGCAACTCCTCAAGAATAAAGCCAAGGTAATTGTTGATTTGTTAATACGGGGTCACGTGATATGTAAACCATGTTGTTGAGCCCCACCCTTGTTCCCAATACTGCTCAGCTAGGTAGTCCATGAGGACATATTTGAGTGTTGTGTGGGAGGAGGATGTGGCTGAACCCCATCCATCTGTGTGGTATTATTAAACATTAATAAGAGTGATAGGAATAAGTCCACGGCATAGGGGGAGGACTCAGAAGGTGATCTGAAAAGGAAAAGGGGAAAGGGACAGTGGCTAGAAATTGGCCAAAGTATATTTAGGATGCGTGTCAAATAAGACCATGACTCTTATTCCTGATTAAAAAAAAGTATTATGTACATATTTTTTGTACTGAAATCTGTACAAGAAATTAAAACAAAACAAAAAAAATTAAGTGAAGTCTTCTAAACACACTGTATCCAGGTTGGTGAAAACATAGAATCCTTGTTTCTAATCTTCCCTGATTCACGGTCCGTTTTGCGTATTACGCATTGTCACATTTGGCATGTTTTGCATTATAAAAGTATATATAAGTGTTATCATAAATCACCTACTTAAGTAACAAGCTGGGCTTGTATTACGTCTTTGTTTGATTAAATCTGTGTAGTTTGGCTGCAGAATGCTCAGCGTTTGTTTGCAAGCACTTACAATTGTTCAGTTGAACAAAATGTCAATTAATTTTATATGCATTTTCCTTTATTATTTTTATGAATGAATGGCTAACTATATTAATTGCATTAGGATTGTGATCCCTGGGTGGCAGCGTATTTTAATAAACCTATTATCTTTGTAGTTTGGTTGTTATGGTGGCTGTTAGGCTTCTATCAACAACCAGGCTATCTTGCCAAACTCGTCTTGGTATGTGTATTTTAACGAGAAACACAGAAGCCTGATAATAATGTGCAGTGGGGCCATAATGTACGTCCACCGACAATAATATTGTTCTGTTATTACACTTCAGTACCCTACATGTGAACAAAGAGTTAAACAACTGAATAAAACCAAGACTGACGAGTGAATCTGTGAATTGTACACACTACCAAAGATGTGATGTTATCTGCTCAATTTAATTTCAGTTACAACAATTCAACGTAAATATCCCCCGTGCTCCCGCTGGTCTTATAAAGAGTTTAACAGCAATGGTGGAAACAAATAACGAAACAATGCGCATGCCTGGAAAACTGATATGTGACAAAGTCGTGACCTACGTATAGATGGATTGGCTATTACGCACTACCGTTTTGACTTAGGTCTACTATGCAGTTGCCTGTTTGGTTTTGAATGCATAATTTGAAGGTGCTGAATGAAGGGGGCAGATAACATAAGATGACTCTTCTTTCTGCTCCTTTTCATTCATTTCTTGTATGTCTGATATTGTGACACTGTTCATGTCTTTTTATACTTTATGAATTGAATAAACAAAATAATAATAAAAAAAAAATTAAGAAACAAAAAGACTGGGTAGAATTCTTATGCATAGGCTATAGCCTACTTTTTTTTTTTTATTTACCAAAGTAATTTAGTCATGAAAAATGATTGTTAAACTAGCACATCATTGCATTTTAAGAGCAATGTTCAAAAATAATACAGGGCTGAGTTTTGCTCTGTTCTCATGTGTACAAATGTTTTTGTACTAATATGTTACCTGTAGCCTACTCATTTCGTGTCACAAAGGCGTCTGCAATAAGAAAATGCGCCAAGGTTTAGTGTCATTCACAGCTTATCGTCCTTCACTTTTACGGCGTCAGGAGCCACAGTCTGCGTGTTTTCACGCGGCCTTTGAAGGAAGCCTTCCGCCGTCTTTTGTCCTTGGTAATAAACTTGCAGCTTCCCTCGTTCAAGTTCCTGGGGGCGATAAGAAACGCAAAGACACAGCTAAGGTGGATGGATTGGATGGATTACGCACACACCAGAGCGGAGTATATGTTGGACTACAGAAATGCTGCGTACTATTTGTTTGTCCTGTTATTACTTTACTTTTGACCCAACATCCAGTATGTAAGTCATGATATTGTATATTGAAATATTTAAGATGGCTAATCACTAAACATAAGCAAATATTTCAGCAAATCTTCAACTGGCACTATAATGATGTTACGTGGTAGGCTATGAAGATACACCGCAATAAATTACTGAAAATTCATGGGAGAAGGCCTACTGTGTGCACATTTTGCATGTAACACAACATTTTAAATAAAATAACCATAATAGTGCGTAAAAATTATTAATGCACAAGTTTAGGCTGTATTTTTTATCACAACAATACCACACACAATACCCGTATTTACAAACTGCATGTTTATGTTTGTGAATCTGTGAGGAAGTCGTGTTAAAGGGTATAACACGTATGTAAACGTTTATTTTAGCAACAACCGAAATCACTGCGCGTAAAAGGCCCAGTCCACGCACCAGACGAGTCAATTTTCTGTTTTTCTACAGACTTGTGGTCAGTGCAATTACGTGAAACTGTTCTTTTAGTTTACAGATTACAGATTTACATGTTATGATTTGCAATGATAAAATAAACCACGAGTCTGGATTAAAGTGTAACTGAATAATACATAACAAAATGCGTTCAGCCTCGTTGTAGCGTCTTGGGTCTGTCCAGACCGCATGGGTTTGCATCATCGGTACCTCGATTTCTGTTTAAACAGATCAATAATTGAGGACCGATGTACAGTATGATCAGAGAACGCAGAATAGATCTTTGAAGACAGAAAACGGCCTAAATCCCACGTAATCTGATCACTGCAAATAGTATTTTCTCACTTTCTCTATTTCGCTGGCCTTCCTAATCCAAACGCGTTTTAACCGCGTTTAACGTTACAAAAGTTTAAATTTTTTGCAGTTTACATGCAGATTGGTTCTGCAATTGCTGTGCATTCATTTTGTGAGAGTCAAATGGATAATCTAAGAGATATTATAAATTAGAATATTGATTTCATATATTATATATATATATATATATATATATATATATATATATATATATATATATATATATACCTATATATATATATATATATATATATATATATATATATATATATATATATATATAGTGATTAAAAAATTTACTTTGGGATACAGTTTTCGAAATGCATAGGCCTGCTTTTACTCCTGCTTGATTAATATTTTGTTTGAAGTAACACTGGGCCTACTCTTACTTGAGTAAAAGTTTTGATATTTTGTTTTGTCTTGACATTAATAAATTATTTAAAACTATTGTGTTTCCGCTCCTTCACGTATGATTGATTATTTTCTCATTTTTGTCTATCTTCTGAAAATAAGGTTTTGCTCTTTCAATTAAATCAGCAAAATTATAAATCACATGTTCCGTCGAGACATTTATTAGTATTGACTTGGTTGTAGATTCCCCAGATAGGCCTACTTTTTTGTATTACTTGAGTACCATTACTATTTTGACGCTTACTTTGAGTAGGCTATTATTTTAAAGTAATTTTAATTTTGTTTCTAATCACCCAGGATTGAATGTTTGATATGCGCGATTTTGTATATGCATATTTAATGAGGCAGTACTACTTGCTTAAAATATTCTTCTTGAATTCAATTAGTTTAATAGCAAAATTAAGCTCAAACTGGGCTAGTGCTGTAAGATATAATGTCATGTTTTTTACTTGTGTGTTAAATACACACAATACTTACAACACTCATGGTAAACCTCATCAAAATCAGAATTAAAAATAGAGCAGTTGTTATTTGTGCGTGTGTGTGAGACCAAGAGCATTCCGAGTCGTAAGAATGACCGTGAATCTCATTTCTGCTCAAACATTGCGGGTTTTTTGCAATTACATTGTATGTCCACTAGATGGCACCCCTGTAAAAGAAAAAAAAAAACACTTTACCCGGCAAAATAATGTCCCTTTGAAGTGTAATTCTTCAGCATAAGCACTAGATGTCAGTCAAGTATAGTTTTAGCGGTTAATTGTTATGTGCCTTTGTTAAGACTTGCTTTACATTAGTATGATTCACCACAGTTATTATTCTACGAAAAAAAACGCATTTTATTACAAAGATAAGATGTTCTATTATAATTACCAGTCTCATATGCAGCCCGATACATGTGTAAAGCCTTACCTGTCTTTCTGTGATTACTTACAAGGACCTTAAATCTTCAGTTTTCCCAGTTTCTATCAACTTTAAATCACTCAAACGCTTGATACATCGCATGCATTTCTATCAGACTCACACAGTGCATAACGGGTAGTTATCATATTTTTAAAAAAAACAATAGGATATGGAATAAGATGGGGGTAATTTAGAGGTTGCAAAGAGACTGATTCTCTCTTTAAATGTCCTATTACACAAAAATGATGTGAGCTTTACGCCATGTTATAATGTTACCTTCTCAAAAACACCTGGAGTTACGTTTTGTTTCATTCACACTTGCATTTTTTGTCTGTCTACATCTCCAAAGCTCATATTGTTGTGTTCCACCTTGTCATGTCAGCAAGTGGCAGTTTTCAAGTTAACAGCTCCCTTTTATTTTTAATTCACTAAAGATTGGCAATTCCAGGACTGAAATAATCGACATGAGTCAAGTGAAGATGTAAGGATCTTAAGTTCAAGATTCAAGATTGTTTATTTGTCATATGCAGGTTCAGCACAAGGTCTCCAGCGTGATAAAATGCTTAGGATGAGAAGACAGAAGATATTCAAGAAGTACTAATAGCTGCAATAAATAGTACTGTTAAAAAGTGTTTGCAGATACAAGGGAAAGTGACCATACCGGCTTGTCAAAGCCTGATCCCGTCAGATCTCAGAAGCTCAGCAGGGCTGGGCCTGGTTAGTACTTGGATGGGAGACCACTGGGAATTCCAGGTGCCACAGTGGGGCGCCAGTCACAAAAAAACTGTTGTTGTGTCCTTAGGCAAGGCACTTCACCCACATTGCCTTGTATGAAAGTGGTGTGTGCATGAGTGATGGTGATGGTCGGAGGGGCCGATGGCGCAGATTGGCAGCCTCGCTTCTGTCAGTCTGCCCCAGGGCAGTTGTGGCTACAATAGTAGCACCATTCTTCTTCTTCTTCTTCTTCTTCTTCTTCTTATTATTATTATTATTATTATTATTATTATTATTATTAAAATAAGTAAACAATATAGTAAAAATATAATAAAATACAGATATAATACAAATATAATAAAATATAATAATGTACAGGTGCAGGTAGAATTAAATAAGGTGTAGGTAGAGTATTTCACAGATGAGTTCCATATTGCACATAATGGTATTGCACATCGCGGATACAAGCGGCCGAAATGAGTTTCCTCCGCAGAGTGGCCGGGCGCTCCCTTAGAGATAGGGTGAGGAGCTCGGTCACACGGGAGGAGCTCGGAGTAGAGTCGCTGCTCCTCCACGTCGAGAGGAGCCAGCTGAGGTGGTTCGGGCATCTGGTCCGGATGCCTCCTGGACGCCTCCTGCGGGAGGTGTTCCGGGCATGTCCCACCGGTAGGAGGCCCCGGGGAAGACCCAGGACACGCTGGAGGGACTATGTCTCTCGGCTGGCCTGGGAACGCCTCGGGGTCCGTCCGGAGGAGCTGGAGGAAGTGGCTGGGGAGAAGGAAGCTTGGGAGCCCCTGCTTAGACTGCTGCCCCGCGACCCGGCCCCGGATAAGCGGAAGAAGATGGATGGATGGATGGATGGGTATTGCACATGGGTTGTGGAGCAGGTTATTGCACAGATAACAGTGATAGTGAGGTAGTGATGTTCATGACACATTCATATAGTGCAGCAGCAGTAAGTGGACCACTTTCTGTATTACCATATGACATCACAAGGTGAAACAGAGTGTTTCTATTTGAGAGAATAACTCTGGGGTCTAAATATGCAGGATTTGTGTGTTAAACAGGTCAGAATTAATGGCTGGTCAACTTTTGTCCAGTTGCCAAATTGAATTTCTCCTTCGCCATGGATTCAACCTGGATGACTGAAGGATTTTACATACGTGTGAATGAAATGAAACACAACTCCATGTTTGAGATAAAGAAAGAACATTATTACATAGATCAGAAAATAGAGTAATATAGGACCTTTAAGAAGTGTCCTTTAGGAAATGTCCCTTGAACACACTCGCTCCATGTTCCTTTGGTTGCTTCAGCAAATGCTTCCACAGAGTTATATTACAATGGGTGTTTGAGTCCCGAAGCTTTAGGACTCCAATCATCTTTTTCACCTACTCCTATTTCCACCCATCACTACTTGCAACTATTAAACACAACAAAAACAAGAAGTCTATAGCCCGAAAGATATGTTGGGTTCCAAAATGTTCCAAATCTTTCTGTTTTCAACAACAAAAAAAGTAGCCTGCCATAAATGAGAATCCACTGCTTGCTACTGTGGAATGCCACTATATGAAATGTCTTCTTTTTGCATTTCTTCCCAAAAGCCAGCTGGGGGCGCCACAGGACGTGCTGAGGACTGTGAGGGCGCTATAAAGGAGCCGGGTGCCCACGCGTGTTTCTTCCACTCATGCCGGAGTTAATTCACGGTGCTTCACGGCAGCATGCAAACAAACATGATATTTCAATAATGGTTTAATAATATTACATTTTTGTTTGTATATGTATAACGAGTGCGAGTGGGGTACTTTAAGAGTGAAAAATAGTACTATATAAAGTTTATTTAGGATCAAAGTAGGTTTAACCTAAAATAATAAAAGTATATTATAATATTAACGGAGTAACGTGAATAAATCCAACCAGGTGCATGAAGGATCATTTTTACGCACAGCTTTTCTGTTATAACCTTTGGGCAAAATACCCAAATCGTTGTTTATATTGAATTTAATGGTAATGGTATACATTTTATAATGATATCAATGTATGTTTTCACTTGGAACTGAGATATGGATCAGTTATAAAAAAAAAATAATAATAAGGTACCAAAAAAGCTCAAAACTTGACTAAACATGAATTAATATGCATAGGGAATAAATCAGCAAAAATGGCAAAAGATGGTAAAAGGGGTGTAAATAAAAGACAAAGCTTCCTAAAGGAGAGGGCGGGGAGGAGGAGGGGAACAATAGAGAATCAAAGCATGATAATATTCCTAAATGAAGAGGGAAACGTTGCCGGGCTCATTTTATTAATCAGACTGTCAATTTGAGCCAAGAGGCCAAACCCCAGAGCAGAGTGGATCAGACACAGAGATGTAGCAGGACCACGCAGCGTCTCACTCCACTCCGCTCCTCTCTCTTGGATATTATTCGTCTGACCGAAGGCCGCCTCCATCATCAAGTGACAGCCCTCTCCTATTTATTTGCTTATAAACCTGTTACAATAAATGATCATTGGAGCGACGTCAGCCGAGCATTAGAAGAGCGAACAGCGCGCACTTTTTGATGAATGACATTTATGCTGCTGTGGGGAGGACTCTCGACTCCTTTTGAGCATTCGCCATTCTTTCATTTTGTGCGTTATAAAAAGACACTTACTTAGAGACACTTGGCGAGTTGCATGCGGATTTAGACTCCAACGCAAAACCATTTGGTGATCCAGCCCCCTGGACAAGTCTTGGTGGGTGTTATTTTGCGGCGCGGCTTGATGATGGAGAGGATAAGAAAAGAGATGATCTTGATGGAGAGAGGGCTGCACAGTCCCGTGGCGGGGAAGAGGCTGACGGACACGCCGGGGAACTCGGTGCTAGAGGCCCTAGAAAACTCGCAGCACAGCGGACGTTTGAGCCCCAGGATCACCTCTGCCTCTCTCCATGGAAACCTGGGGGATATCCCGAGCAAAGGCAAGTTTGAGATAGACAGTCTCTTCGGCTCACACCACAGCAACGACAACGGCTCAGCGGACATCTCATCGTCAGAAAACAGGAAGAAGATGAGTCTTTATTCTGAAGTTTCCCAGGAGTCTGATATTAACAGCGATGTCGAAGTGGGTTGCCCGGCGCACCGATCTCCGAGCCAGCACAAGGAGAACAAAGGTACTCGGCCACTGTACAGCAATGATACACTACATACGAACTAGAACAAAATAATTCATTTAGTTTGGGCTCAGTTATTTCATTTTTATTTAACTTATTTTAATATTAATATTCCGTGTATTGTTATTATTATTATTATTATTATTATTATTATTATTATTATTATTATTATTATTATTATTATTATTATTGTATTTTTTGTAGTTGTAGCCTTTTTGTTTTGTCCAAATCGGAAGGCCAATTTGTCTTCTTCACATTTTTATATTTTATCAATTTTGCTAATGACACACACACAAATGTCTATAAAAAGGCATAGCTTAGCCTAAATATTTACTTTTTGTTGCAATAAGGTTTTTGTCTTGGATCGACATAACTTAGATAGGCCTATCTTTTAGAGCCGAATTTTATTTTATGGATATTAGTTTTCCATGCATTTGTTAACATTCTTTGCGTGCAAGTTGTTGTTGATAGAAATATATTTATATAGAGTGATATTTATATATCCACAATTGCAACAGTATAATTATTTTTCTATTATTATTTTTTATATAGGCTTCTCGGACAGTAACTCCGCGTCCTCCAACACTAGTTCCAGCTCACTGTCCAATATGAACGGAGGCTCTGCAGGCAACAGCTCCAACTCGGACCAGGTCCGGAGGTACCGTACCGCCTTTACACGGGAGCAGATTGGCCGCTTGGAGAAGGAGTTCTATCGGGAAAACTACGTATCCAGGCCGCGGAGGTGTGAGCTGGCCGCGGCGCTCAATTTGCCAGAAACTACAATCAAGGTACACATTCGTCTTCATTATTCCGCATGGCCTGGAGTGTTGTGCGCGCTTGTTTTGCTCTTTGGAATACGTAGACGCCGTGCGTAAAATTGCGCACAGGAAAAGATATACCATTCAAAATCTGTAAGACTATATTGAAATTTAAGTAGCAAATTTAAAACATAATACGGCTTTGAAATAAATGCAATTTTGGGTTTGCTTTAGGCTATTTTAAAAAGGTCTAAAATATATACACATATGTAGCCTTTGATAAAAAATAAAATTTGCCTTCAAAATGTGCGTTTCGAATGCGTAATAGTTTATAAATGTAGCCTACTCATTGAGTTTAGTCTCATTTATGATTTTTATTTAATATTATGATGGAAAGGTGTAATCTATTTTGTCTAACAGTGAAGCACGGTAGTCTGTTCTCATGTTAGGCTCTTGTACTGGTCTCAGTGAGACCTGGACACGTGTTCACAGCGCATGTATTATGGCTCTGTGCAGGTTTGGTTTCAGAACCGAAGAATGAAGGACAAGAGGCAGCGTTTGGCTATGTCTTGGCCGCATCCCGCAGATCCCAGTTTCTACACCTACATGATGACGCACGCGGCAGCTACCGGAAGTTTACCTTACCCATTCCACTCACACATGCCACTCCACTATTATCCGCACGTTGGTGTCACGGCTGCCGCAGCGGCTGCAGCGGCCACTGGTGCCGCCTCATCACCTTTTGCCACTTCAATACGGCCCCTCGACACCTTCCGCGCGCTCTCACATCCATACTCACGGCCGGAGCTCTTGTGCAGCTTCAGACACCCGGGACTGTATCAGTCACCCGCAGGCCTCAACAGTTCTGCCGCAGCATCAGCGGCTGCCGCGGCGGCGGCGGCAGCGGCAGCGGTGAGTGCGCCTTCAGCCAGCGGGCCGTGTTCATGTCTGAGTTGCCACAGCAGTCAGGCTGCTAGTGCCATAGGCTCCCGGAGCACGAGCGCTGACTTTACCTGCACAGCATCCACGCAGCGCTCCGAAAGCAGTTTTTTGCCGTATTCTGCCGCTGTCCTCAGCAAGACATCAGTCCCATCTCCAGACCAGCGAGAAGAATCGTCGCTCAACAGATAACTCAACAAAGCCAGGCGCTGCAACTTGTCCATTGAGTGGAACAAACTTGTGTAAGGTCAGGCCCTGGCCATTGGAGCATTTTCTAACAGCACTGTAAAACCAACAGAACATTTTCAATCTCCATCGCCTAAAGACCGTTTAACACCCCCATGCGGAAATTACGCAAAACTTTGCTTCCAGTTTAAACAAATAAAAACCTTGGCATTATCTGTTCGATGTCATCTTCCCAACAACTGTTTGCATTTCACACTAGTTGTTTGAGGGAGCATAGGATAGATAATGGACCCAATGTGTAACATTCACTCCATCCAAATATGTTAGGCCTACGCTACGTCGGGTATAACTCAACATAGCCCTCTGTAGAGTTCATAACTCAATCAAACCAAACTTAGGCTACAATTCTGGCTATGTTAAAGTCAGCCTGGTGAGCATTATTAGCTTGGTGTTATAGGACAGCAGAGCACGCTAATTTAGGCGTCTAGCAAGCAGAAGGTGCTACTTGGCCATCTTTCTTCACTAGACCTAATAGACTGAGATTTTGGCAGCAATAGCATCTCCCTACACCCAGCCTGTGCTCTATGGGGACACCCCTAATCAGCTACAAGGTGCATATCATTTTGCACCGCGTCTTTCATGTCAATTTTTATGTTAATAATGAGAGGATCATGACAAAAATTGCCAATCATATACCTAGATGGAGCTCCTTTGAATACATGGCTGTAGTGGAGCCGGTCGTTGGGAGAGCCGCTGTCATGAGCTAACAACCCGCGGAGGGAAGTCATTAGACATACAAAAGAGGTGGAACAAAGCAAAGCGACAGACAGAAGCACTGTAGGCCTATATGAGGCTAAAGAAGGCTTCCAAATTAAACACCAACCTACTAGGAGCTCAACCAAACGCGTTGGTTAATAATAAAAAATACTAAGACACTGGTTGCCACTGTTGAATTTACATGTCCGGAGCTCGTTAGTGAAGTCCAGTGTTGGAATATTCCTGCAGGAACAGACTATTGACTGCAACTGAGCGAAGCGCAAGGGTTCACTCGGTAGCCTGACTTTAACCTCTATCAGCGCCTGTAGAAATGGCTGCCTGTAATTTTCCGTTCCTGCTGGGACTTTCACCGATATGTTGATTTTAAGACATGTGAAATATAACGCGCGAAATATTTTGCTACTGATCGCCCTCCAGCTCCACGATTGTGGTTATAGGCCTAGGCTTGGTTATTAATTTGGAGCGTATTCTGTTTGGGCTCTTTTGCCTTTAATTTATTTTCTGTGACTTGCTGAATGTTTTAATGTTAAACACTGGATGAACCATAGCCTATACTACAAATTGAACTCGCCAAAAATAGTCCTGACTTACACAAAAACCTAAACAAAATTCAAATGGCTTTAAGGGCTGAAATGAAGCACTGAAAAACATTCAATTCCCATTGGCCTTTGTCCCTGATCTCTGTTGTAACTTCTTTATCAATGTATTTAAATTATCAATGACTGTATTATAAATATTTTAACTTGAAAAAAAATGTGCAATACGAAATGTAAATCCTGTTATTTATTGATCGTGTTTGTTCTTGTAAACTAAATAAAACAACTTTACAGATTTGGGGTGCTGCACATTAATGGCACAGACATTGATGGAAATATAGGCTATGGAACAATACAATGGGCGCTTATATCTGCGAAAATTAAGATCATATCTAGGCGCTGACACAGTTTCTATAAGACAACAATTCGTAGTATTAATTAAACTGGCGCGTAAAGCTACTGGGAATATGAGGCCTGCCACCACGGGTCATTCCGGCCCTATAATTTACCATTATTTTTACATTACCTCTAAATGATACAAGCTGATTCTGTCGTTAATTGCACTTGGTTAAAATATAGCCTCCACCTGAATGCTCCTGTGGGACTTCAAGATAAGTTGCTTTTTTGAACGTGCCCATTAAAAGAAATAGGATTAGGGCAGCAAATATGGGCGTGATATATCACGTGTTTCCTTGCTCTTCACTACAACGAGGGGTGCAACACATCGGCTACAACAAAGGCATTGAGATAGATGGAGGGCTAAAAAGGAGAAGACAGAGGCCAGAAAAACACCGGCCACAATAACACGATTAGTTTAGTAGCCAATGCGCGAGAGCGAAGAGAAACGCGTCTTCATCATAATGCAGAAAGAACTGTCTGTCACCTTCGCTGAATGGTTTTTGACAAGAAATAAATCTTTGGCTTGTTTAATATGTTATATTTTCTTTATTTCGGTGCTAATAGAAAAAACAAATTAAATGTCCAGTCGCGAGATAGAAATGCAAAGATCGATGATCCTGCCCCTACTGTCCAATCCCCCCAGTTAATTGACTGTATTTTCAGGGTAATTGAACTGCTTGTTGTAAATTGGGGATTTTATAGAAACGACATGAAAACTACATTTACTGACATTCATCGCATCTTTGACATTGATTATCTGATCAGCGCCGTGTCATGCTAACCCCCAATTCTTCATTACACACTGTTTATGAGCTGTTACAGAACAACTTGCTTGTTCCAGAATGATTGATTGCCTTATTAACGCGTGTTCTTGTAAGTGTGACCGGACTGATTACGATGCATATGTTTAGAATAATGTTTCATTTAGCTGACTGCGAGTAATACAGGGTGACAGCTGCTGCGGGGAGGACAAAAAAACGAAACTACAGGGAGCAAGCGGGGCCAAAACGCATTTAGGGTGGAACTGGAGACAAGCCTAGTGAGAGAGGTTGTGGTCAGATGAGTGTATGGATAGGCTCACGGTATCATCTGAGGCAATGGCATCTCAGCCTATTGTTTTGTTTAGTGCACTTCCTGATTATATAAATAGCCTATTTTATTTGGCTACCAGGCCAAACTCAACTAAATTAAACAACACCCCAGAGACAAACCAGCTAATATAGGATCCTTATGAGCCTAGAACTGGACTTGTCTTTAAAAAGCTGAGTGTTTTATAAATAGCCTATAGCCTAAAATTAGCACTTTTTTATTTAGGCCCATATTTTTCTGATCAGCATGGCAAATATTAGGTCTATAATAGCATGCACAGTTTTGGAAAAAATATCCCAGTTGTGCCTACATTAAATTTTGCTGGGACATTTTCTATCCTTACATTATGGTCAGGTTAGATCAACATAACAACAGCCCCTATGATGTCATAGTTGGATTATCAGGCAAACACTATAATGTGGACAGGAGCCTGCTGAGATTTATGCCACCATTACGCTTCTAAAGCAGCCTGCACACTGTTTGTCTCATATCATTGCCTCTGTTCAAATGCTACTTTCATATATTACATGACATTAATTCAACTATAGCTCATTAAGACAGAATGAAATGGTTAAATTAACTTATCAACTCATAATGATGATGAATGAGGTATTAATTCAGATACAAGCTGGGCAATTTGCAATTTTGCGGGTTTTGATGGTTCTCAAATAACATTTAATATAACAGGTCGTCCCCTCAATCAATTACATGGGCATGTAAGGCGATCATATGGAAAATTCCCCTTTCATGCATATGTATTGAAACATGTTACCAATTATGTTTGGAAATTGCTTAAAATGTGTAGGCATATTCTTTGCGCCATATGAGGCTGTTATAATTATAGTGTCAGTTCTATTAGAACTAGTTTGGATAATTAAAATAGGCTTTGATGTTGTGCAGGCTTTTGAAACAATGAACGTTTACAGCTCTGGTTAACCCCAGACTATTTCTTCAGAATTTGGCAGAAGCTATTTGGCAGAATGAGGTTTGGTATTATGTTGGACCTTCATTATTTGTTACACTTTGTGTGGAAAATTGTCACTAAAACTTTAAACTTGTATAAAAATAAATTAAAGCCAATAGAGTCCTGAAAATGTCAGATCATCAAGGTGTCATGGAGATCCCAGCGGTGGCTAAAATTATGCACATACAAAATGTGTGCTACTTATTTAATATTTTAGGACTTTGAAAATAAATTGAACCTATTTCATAAGCAGTGGGATTTCATTGAAATCATAACACATTTTTAAATGAAAAAAATATTTTTAATGAATACATTTTTGGTTTAAAAAACAAAACAAAAAAAGAATCTTTAGTAAATGAACAGAATATCTATGCAATGCAATGGACAAACCCAAACCAGGTTAAAAACAAAGAATGAATGCGTCTGCCAGGCTATGGAATTTGTTGACATTAACTATTTAGAAAATCAGATTAGGAATGGGACAAGACATAATCCCAAGACTGGGTCCACAGGAACAAAAAAAGATTTGGACATAATTTATAGTAAAAGAAATTGTTTAATTAATTGTTTTAGCCTTACACTTTTTCATTTGTTTGTAGCATTTTCCTTTTTTTTAATAGTCCATGCTTCAAAAGAGACGCTCACCAGCATTAACCCTTCTTTTTGTCCAAGCCAAATGTAAACGCATCATATAACATAGACTATATGATGTGGACTGTTATTTTTCATTCTTTTTTTTTTTTTTTTTTTTTAAAAATGTTTACATTTGGATTGGACAAAAAAATGAGTTAAATCTCTTATAGTTCCAAAAAGCAGTGTATGGAAATAAAAATATTAAATTAAATAAATAAATTAAAAAATGTGAGGCAAAAATTGAATTGCACAATTGATTTGTTAGGTATTAGAATAAAATTGTGTCTCAAGTCTCACTCACATGGGCCTAATCTTGTGGAAAGTATGTCTTGTTCCATTAATCACAATACTGAACTAAAATAGTTTAATAATACAAATGGGTGAAGTTTTCTGAGCACTCAGTGCTCAACAGTAGGACAATACATCCATGAATCAAACTGATATAACATGGTTAGAAAGTGATTGGATATAATATCAATGAATGAATCAAATAACTTTATTCATCCCTTAAGGACAATTTGAAAACATTGACTAGTCTTCATGCAGGAGTTCACAGGATGATGGGTCATGAAAGAAAAGTCAGGGGCCACATTTCAGGGCAGTTTGACTGAGGAGGTTAATAGCCCCCTGGACAAAGCTGTCCTTCCACCTCTATGACTTTCAGCCTGGACACTGCAGCCAACATTACGATGAGAGCCATTATGAATACTGGGAACATTGCGTGGGACGGGTTCTGGAGGTTCTCCTCTCCTCACAATTTGTTGCTCACAGAAGGAGGGCGGAGTTTTTACAGACAGTCCAATGATTTCGGACGAGGCCATTACAATGTTCTGCAGCCCACATTTATTCTGTACTGAGATAGTGTTGTACCAGCAGATGCAGGAAAAAGTGAAGGTGCTCTCACTGTATGAATTGTAGAAGGTGACAATGAACTAGAATGGCTTTCTTAAGAGATTTGGCCTTTGTTAACGTTCATTGACAGTCTCATATGTGTTTGAAGTGAATATCATCTGATGGCATTTTTTCCCTAAGTATATTGTGCTCTTCTATTTCCACAGGTTCACCAGTGTGGATGGTGGTTGTGTTGTCTTCAGCCAGACCAGGTCCTGACGCACCAAAGCAGTCGCAGCACTGGATATTTTCTTTATACTAAGTTGTATTAAATTATTGAGTATTTGAGTTATTCACATATGCTTGAGTAATCCTGTAAGGTCCTGTATTTGAGGCTTGAATAGTAAATGGTAAATGGTTACATTTTTATAGTGCTTTTCTACCTTTCAAGGCACTCAAAGCGCTTTACAACAAGGAACCAGTCACCCATTCACACACACATTCATACACCAGTGTACGCAGACACTAGGGGTGAGGTGGGTTAAGTGTCTTGCCCAAGGACACAACAACAGCACACTTAAAACATTTCTGTTTTCACCAACATTTCATGTTTTCATGTCTGTAGCCTACTGTCTAATTGCATAGCCTAAAATAACAGGTTCCATATATATATATATATATATATATATATATATATATATATATATATATATATATATATATATATATATATATATATATATATATATATATATATATATATATATATATATATATATACACACACACACACACATATATATATATGTATATAAGTATATTGTGCTCTTCTTTTTCCACAGGTTCAACAATGTGGATGGTGATTGTGTTGTCTTCCTTAAACAAGAAGTCACTGGATGTGTTAGTAAGCCATTTAGATCAACATTGTGGTTTACAATGGAACAAAATGAAAAATAATGGTCTATGCTACTAGAAATAGCATAATATGTCAGTATGTTTTGTACTTTTGACAGAAGTGGTTTTCATATTAAAAATCCCCCATGAGTGTAATGTTCATCACTAGTACAATTATTGCTTTTATTTATTCTGTCCATATGCTGCACTAGTTAACCATATAGCTACTTACAAAAAAGTAGCCTTATAGCTTTACATCTTTAAAGTATTTTAATAGTTATTTATCTTGATTTTGATTGCATCTTCAATCTTGCATTGCAGCACTGTAATTTCTTCATTGTGTGCTTATGTTGCATTATTGTATGAAAAGTGCTCTATAAATAAAGTTTGATTCAATTTGATTGTGGGAGAAATAAAGGTTTATCTTATTTTATGTTCTCTGCATGTCTTTTAGCTTGCAGGCTGACTTCACTACTTCAGACAACATGTTGAGGTCAAGGGTGAGTTTATGACAGTCTGGGCATCAGCTTTCTAAATGTGGTTAATTAATGTACTATTTTTGCATAGAGGTTTGTGAAGGCAAGGATTATTAAACTAAATCTGACCAAAATAACTACTGCATTTACCAATATAAGACAAACCTATAAAGCCTACAAAGACTACTGTAAGTAAGTAAGTAAGTTCAAAATGACTTAAATTAAGAATATTTGACTTGTCAAGTAAAATTATCTACCAGTGTAATATGCGTGTTTTTCTTAATTCAATCAGCATTTGATTTTGTTTCTTATTTTAAGTGCAAAGTTTTTTTTCTCATTTTAAGTGTAGCCAGATGTATTTTCATATTTTAAGTGCAAAAAGTTTGTCCCATTGGCAGATAAATTTACTTGTCAAGTAAATTTTACTCAAATCATGATAAAACTTTCTTAATTCAAGTCATCTTCACTTATAAATAAAACATTTTGTTTCCACTAAAAACACTTAAAAGACAACAATATTGATGCACAGTATTTACAGCACAAGTTTCTTTATGCAAACCCACATGAGTCACAGTTCAACAGCAATAATAATTTCCGTAGTTAAGCATGCAACACTCTGTAGTTCCCTAAAGCCACGCAGGCAGCTCTTACAGTGGGCAGTGCACTCATGATAAAACACTACACAAGTGCACTCCCCCATCTTGTGCTCCACTCCCACTGTTCTGCAACTACCACACAGACAGGAGTACTCTGGAAAGCAGCGGTCCTCAATGCGAACATTATTAAGGTAATGCTACTGTTTTTAGACATGGCTCAGTGAGAAGCAACCCTGGTAATTGCACCAGACATTTTGAAACCTGACATGTTGCAAAAGTTACTGTGATGCTAACATTTCAGGCTAACAGTTAGCTAGCTACTGAAGTGAACGTTAGCTCGCCTATGCTAATGCTATAGTGTTAATGGGTATTATAACAGACACCTGCCTCAGGGAACATTTTGTGCAAATATAGGGATGTTTATCGTTGTTTATTATAACCAAATAACGTTTAATTTAACATATAATCGCTTTCACCAACACAGAAGTTTGCTAACATGGCTAGCATTGATGTGATTATAAAGTAGCGTCATAAATGTATGTTAAATCATAAAGTGCATGTCTTCGACGAGGCTCGACATGTAGTTATCACACGTGTTAAAATTCTGTACCTGTCAAACACGGGTTACACAAGAGTGCTGTCAAGTGCACTGATAAATGTAGCCTTTAGCTACAACTCCTGGATTAGTTTATGGGTTAAAGTTACACTCAAGATATTTGATTTAAGACTAGATTAGGGTGACCACACGTCCCTATTGACCCAGGACAGTCACAGTTTTGTGCCCTTTCCCCTGTCCCCTGTCCCAGTGGATTTATACAAAGCCATTGATTTGTACCACTTTTTTTTTTTTTTTTACAAGATGTATCAGGTGTCCCTATTTTTGACCAAGTTGATCTAAACCAAGACGAAGATAAGATTAAACCAGAACTACATCAGGATTAAACCAGGATTAAAACAGGGCCATCACAATTTTCGATTAATCTGATCCACACCAACATTAAAAAGGAGCATAAATGATCAATTGTTTAGCCAAAAGACAGAAAACCTTGTTTGCGAATGACCGTAAAGCAACAATGTAGTGACAGAAGTTCCTCAGATTATGACTGACACGAGAATCTTACACACTGTTTTCACAATTTTATTTATACCAACCATCCCAACCTGGGTTTGCCCCAGTTCAGAATTGTGAAAATCTGGTCACCCTAAACTAAACTTTAGTATGAAGACTGTAAGGTTTAGCTAGTTTAAAGAAAGCAAGTCACAGGTTATGATTAGTCTGCAACTATCTATTGTACGTTTTGTTTTATTTCAGATAAATTAAGACCGTAACCTTGCCAGAAGTTTCCTGAAAAACACCCCACCCCTCATTACCATGGGGGGCATCTTATCCCGGTGGAGGGTTTGTATGAAATACCATAATAATACCATTGTGTAGGTTGTGTACTTACTGTCGAGCCACTCATTACCTGTTATATAAGTATCAGTGGATGCTTAAGTGTTACAGCGTAAGAAAATGTAATCTTTATGTAACATCATTGTTGAAAAATACTTAAAATCCTTTAAAATTATGCAAATTTTTTCTCAGACTTGAATGGTATTAGTTGGAGTATGAGCTTTACGTTAATGCTCTTGTGAATATGCATAATATTTTCACAAAGCTCCAGTGTTATGGCTTCTCTAATTCTGACGTGTTGATTTGTTTCTCTGTAGACAAAACAGTCCACTGTAGAGGTTCTGGAAGGAATTGAAAAGGTAATAAAAGTTTCTTTTGACTACAACTAGATGTCTGGCCCTGAATGTGAAATCATCTTCTTGCTATCTGAAGACTGGGGCTTTGCTGTTCTCTTTGGTGCTAAGCTAGTGTTATTTTGAGCTCTGGTCAAACAAGCGGCTATACATTCAAAGCTGACGCTGGATTCCTTATGCACATGGAAGAGGAATACAAGTGTGCTCTATGCATTTTGGATTAAAAGTGATTGTTTTTAGAGATTGACCAATATATTTTTCATGGACTATGCCAATACTGATGACCTATAATACATTAAACATGTACTATAAACATATAAGAGGGCTCTGTATTCACATTTTGTGCAGCCATCTCTTTGCATTACTATGAAGTTTTGTGTGTGTTTTTAAGCGGCAGACTGACGAAAACAAAATATTGACCTGAGCCGATGCGCTAAAAAGTCCAAATATTATTCTCTCACCTAATTGTTGCTATTCTGGTGACTTATTTATTTACACACACTTGACCACTGGATGCTTGGCCATTAAGAGTAAGCTGTTAAGATGGTGGTTGGAGTGACAGAGACACATGTGAACCAATGAAACAAGCAGCTCACCCCTTTCTGTTTGCTGGCTATTTTAAGATGCTTGACCAGCTTGTTGACTATGCAGCTTAAATAACTATAATATTATAGCTGTACTGCAGTCCATTCACTATGTTTATCCTGATTTTTGCCCTTTATTATTCTAATGCTGCCTTTCTTCTAATTTTCTTTAGTTACCATCGAGACATAATGCACACACAAACACACACATTTTTTTAAAGATGAAACTTGAGAAAAAGTAAAAAAAAAGGTTATTTAAAGAGCACATTTAAACAGCACATATGCAGGAGCTTGTGACAGAGCTAGCTTGTGGCAGATATGTTTAAAAGCACAGCCTGCACTCCTGTTGTAGTTCCAGCTAAACCAGTGTTTTGTGCTCTGTCTGCACTTGAGTAACAAGTGCAAATAGAGCAAAGTCTTAGTTATCTTCACACCCCAGAGAATGGTGATGACAGCTGCAAAGTATCAGTTGTAATGGTTATGTTTTTAGTATTAAATATTGTTATTGATGATATGTTCTTTTTGCACATTGTCAATAAAAAACAACTTTCTCCACAGGACATCCAAACCCTAGAAGAATATAGCGCAAAAAATCAACGGCAGCTGAAAATATGGGTTGGTCGCCTCCTGCTTTACTCCTCCATACTTTACCTGTTCACTTGTCTGGTAGTGTATTTTTGGTACCTACCGGAACAGCTCATGGGTCGGCTCATACTGTCTCTTCCCTTTTTGGTTTTTCCTCTTTTGTAAGTATGCTCCTACAGTGTGCGGATCTTCACTGTGCCACAAGACTCTTAACGTTGTTTCTTTTGCTTTAGGGTTTGGTTACTTCGAAAATTTCTTGTATTTGTTTTTTCTCGACGAACAGAAAGAAATAGTAAGAAAGCTTTTGTTAAAATATCTGAAAGGTACATTAGCATAATTTATTTCTAACATTATATGGTTTTATTTTTAGATGAAAAGTTGGAGGATCTTAAGGAGCAAAAAAGAAAAATTGTAAGTTGTGTTACTAATGTTAGTCCTCTATTACGCGAACTTACCTGTTGTGAGCTTTTAGGCATGTTCAAAATGCACTTTCCACTTTGATGTCATCAAGCGGTAATTTTCATGTTTACTTTTTGTCTAAGAGTGACTGGCAATTCTAGGGCTAAAATTGCAGTGGAGCACTTCCTGTATTACATAACTCAAAAGCGTCACAATGTATACCGCATAGCTCTTCTGTTGGCCCTCCAGGAGAACATAGTTACACCTTAATTGATCTATTCAGAGTTAAGTTACAAAACACTTCTTAATCCAGAATCCATACTAGCAGCATTTGATTTGCACAGTTCTTAACTACTCCTCTAATGTCACTTTAATTAATGACATTTAGAGCAGGAAAGGAATAAATCTGAGAAATTGCTTGTCATCTTCTGTCAAGTCTAATAACTTTCAATAATTAGAGCTGATGGATTTTCACACTCTCCATTATCGAAGTAGTGAATGTAATTATTCTTCATATCATAAGTAAACATTTGGAGACTGTTTGGTCTCTTTCTTAAAGTAGAATAATTTAGCTGTTGACTATTTTAACGTCTCAATGAGAAGTTAACAAATATAAAACTATATTCTTGATTATACAGAGATTGTTCTTTCATGTTATGGTCTTTTCCTTTTCTTTTTTTAGCTAGAAGAAGTAATGGAAACGGAGACATATAAAACTGCCAAAATGATCCTAGAACGATTTGATCCAGATTCAAAGAAAAAAATGGTAAGTTTTGAATTTTTTCCTGACCTAACGGAGGACGTTGCTAATTCTTTTGGTGTCTGTACAGGAACTGGAATCCTCTCCAGTGGGACCCATGATGACTCCAAAACCAGGACAAGGTACTCATAGTATCAACTGCCCTGTTTTTATTCCTAATTGCAGTAATAAACAAAATGTAATGTTTGCTGTATTAGAGCTCAGGCATCGCAGTGTCGTGCCAAAGACCCCCACAGCGATGGTGATTCCTGAGAGTGCTGCTGCCCGCCCTCCTCTTGCCCCTGGGCCCACCCATTCTGGACGAGCTTCCCACTCTGCTCCAGGTGGACCCCCAGAGAGAGGCCTGTCGGCTGTAGCTGCTCAGCAGAGCTTGATGAGGAGGCCTGTGACCCCAGGAACACCTGTTCCAGGAGTGGGTGAGTACCTGCTCACAGGGGGACCACATCATAATGTGCTCCATTAAGGTGTGATTTACTTTTCTGCCTCGGTGTCCCCAGTTGCTCAAGGCTCTGCTGCACGTTGTCAGAAGGCTGTTACACGTTACTGTTGTAGATGATAATTGTGTGGATGTAGATTCTACCTACCAGATTAAAATGTTAACCTCATGTCATAGTGTCCAGCTCTGACTTTAGATCATATCAAGGCATCAAGAAAGACCCTGGCAATAAGCGTCTGTGTAATTCTGTATGTTCAGCCAGTCCGCAACACTATTTATTTCGTTTCATAGGTCTGCCAAAACATAGGGGCTTGTGCAAAATTTCACAGCATTAAATGTAGAACATTTGCATAATTTCTGGACTATGAGCACTGCAGTAAAGATGCAAATTTGATCAAACTATAAGGAAATGTGTTTCCAGAGAAGAGGCAGGCTGTAATTGCGATTTGGAATGCCAACTGCGAGATATGCACAATGTAAGATTACATTAAGTATGATTAATTAACCAGACATGCGTTTGTTCTCTGGGCAATGGGGCTGGAGTTTTTGCTAAATGTCTTTTAATGCGGGGAGAAATTGCCTTTGGCACTGGGAACACCTCACAAATGGTTTACATGACTTGATGTTATCGCCTACTTCTGTTGAAAATTGAAAGTGAAAAGCAATTTGATACAAAGAGTCACCACAGAGTTTCCATATGTTGGTAAATTAATAACCAGCAGGATGCCAAGACTCTGCCAAGTCTCACAGAAATGACCAGTCATCTTCCTATGATTGCTCTTGATGTTAGATTATATTAATTACAACTCACCAACACAGCAGGGAATCCAGACGTGCTTTGCAAGTGAGATCCAGTTTTAAGTCGTTAGTAAAGGAAGAAGATGTTTAATTCATCATGGTTTGTACAGACTACAATAAATCACAACCTTGGTTTTCTCTGTAAGTGCTCTCAATTTATTGCGGTGTGTTTTGAAAACTGCAGACAGTCTAATAGCGTATATGTGTGTTTAAAACAGGCATGCATCCGCCTGGACCGCCACTGGCCAGACCTGTGCTCCCAAGAGAAAGAGGTGCCGTGGACAGAGTCATCGAGTTTCTGGTTGGAGATGGTCCTGGAAACAGGTGCATATGTCACTTCCTTTTAATTCTCCCTGGAAGCAAATCAGCTTAGACACCCGTCTTTAATTTGTATCATGTAGCTCTGCTAAAAACATTTGTCCGTAGTTAACTTTTTTGTTTTTGTTTTAGGGAACAAACATTTTGCATGAAATATTGGAAACCCAAATCATTTATCAGTATTGTTTCATTTCTATCAGGATCTATGTTTAAGAAAGCTATGACCAGTATCATCTCTATTATGCTTTTGATTGAACTCTAAAACTGATAATTATATTGACTATTATTGTACACTAATTACTTGTTTTTCTCATCTTAGATACGCTCTTATCTGTCAGCAGTGTCTATCCCATAATGGCATGGCCTTAAGAGAAGAATTTGAGTATATTGGTGAGACACACAGTATATTTGTTATTCCCCATCAGAGACTATGCCTTGGTTTGCCCTCTAGCTTTTGGCAGTGTTGTATATCATATGGCTCTTAAATGCCTCTGCCTCCGCCGACCCCTGTAAGATTGAATATGCAAACCAGTGCCACACATCAATCTGAAGTGTTTGTGCATCACAGGCATTTTTGTCATTGCTTCATATTCATGTTTATTAATCTATGTCTGACAGAAGATACACAGCAGTGTAAACAGATTCCTTTTTTTCTCCTCCAAGCCTTCCGATGTGCATATTGTTACTTCCTGAATCCTGCAAAGAAGACACGACCCCAAGCTCCTAGACTTCCAGAGAGTCCAGCTGAGCACAGGATATCTCCCTCTTCTCCTCTGCCTCCTCCTGCAGCCGATGAAGATGAGGAGGTGCCAGTAGTAGGTAAGACAGCAGGCTTAAAGGAATTAATATGGACATATGACTCTATTTTCGGCTCTATGTTATAATATTGTTTCATCATCAAACATACCAAGAGTTGTTTTGTTTCATTCGCACATGTTTAACACACAAATACTGCATATTTAGGAGTTCTTCTCTCACACGGAAACACTCTGTTCCACCTTGTGATGTCATGTGGTAATACAGGAAGTGCTCCAATGTGTTTTTAAACTCCATACAAATTCACTAGAGTAATTTCAGAATTTCACCCTTGGAATTGTCTATCTATTGAACAAAAGGTAAAAGGTAGCTGTTATCTTGCAAAAACTACCATTTCATGACATCACAAGGTGGAACAGAACATTTTGAGCTTTGGAGATGTAGACAAAATAATAATAAAGGATTACCCAGACTTGTGTGAATGAAGCAAAACACAACTTTGGGTATGTTTTTGAGGAGGTAACCATATTATAACATGGCTAAAGGCTCACAGGACCCCATTTTGTGCTGTATAGGACCTTTAAGAGAAAATCAGTAATCTGTGGTCATTGATGATAATAAACTTGTAATTGTTCCCCTTTAGGGAAGTGCAAACTTGGTGATGAGTCTGATGAAGCAGAGCCAGAGACACCCACCCCTGAGCGCCCCTCTACCTCAGATGACCAGCACAGTCCTGAGTCTGAAGAGGAGGTGAAGTGTGAGAAGTCTGATGTGGAGCACAACGAATCTGCCATGGAGGTGGAATAAAACAACACGAGTCAGTTAAGCCATCAGCTTTCAGAAATACTGTATAAATGAATGAAATGAATATGAAGCTGGAGTAACATTATGACAAGGCAGCAATGAATGCAATTCTCATTTGCAGAACGTTCTTTAATTTCAGCTCAGTTTTTAGTCATGTAGTACAAATGAATTGAGCAATAAATCTTGTAGCACTAGCTTTTGCCAAACTAGCCCTTTGATTTTTGCCTATTTTCTAAATAGCAACAAGGGTTCTATTTACGTGTTTGGTCTTACGTCTAGCGTAACCTCCCTGGATGCCTGCTTGATTTTTTCTCAATATTTTATTTGTATGTTGAATTCAAGAAATAGTAGCATATTATAAGGTTTTTATTTATTTATATGTCCATTGTTGCTGTACTGTCAGTAGTGTTAAACGGGGTACTCCATAGCACCATTCTAGTGCTAACATGTTTACACGTTATTGGTACTATAGGAATGTATGTATTTATTAAGTGGTCAAGATGCATTCATGTCAGTGCTGTTCGCCTCTCTTATGTGCCTTTATCCCAGCTTCCAGTATTGTAAAGTGAAGAGTTATTTAAACACAAAGGCTGTTATGGTCTCTCGGGGCAGAATATGCTGCAGTGAATGTTGCTTTTCCTTTTTTCTTTAAATAAATATAAAATTTGAAATATTTTTTAAGATTGTTGCATATACTTTGGTCTCCATCTTTTTACCAACACTTGTTTATATAATCAAAACATCAATGAAGCACAAATTTAGCTTGGCACTTAAAACAAATAAAGGTTTAATATTTCTCTTGATAAAACAAGACAACACATTTTGGGGATAGTCCTCTGACTGCCTCCCCCAGGCTGCTTTTCTCCATGCGGCACATTTACTACAGTCTATTTTCATTAGCAGGCCAATTTTACCTTGTGATCATTTTATTTTAGCTCATTGATCATTTTAGACAGCGTAAGATAATGGTGCTGACACGGAGCTCGGCCAGTCTTGATTGCTTGACCCTCTTCATTTGCAACAAGAAAGTCATTGCAGCTACAAAGTTGCTCTCTGGCATCACATGACCCTTTCCCCCAGTAGATACGGCCTAAACTATTGGGGGTCAAAAACCCACATCTTCTATGGGTTTTGATAATGTATGTTTACAGAGATGTGACCTCCCGGGCCTTGTAATGCATCAATGTGACATCGACAGTAACGCCTGATTCCACCGCATGCTGTTTGAGGTTGACCTCTGACAAGAGCCAAACAGGGAAAAAAATGGGACATCAATAGGACAATGTTGGGATGCCTTCGTACCTTTGGGAGGTTGTTCGGTATACATAGACTGCATCATGATAAGATTTATCACACAAGATCCCAGGGCTCTGAGTAATCTTGTGTTACTATCGTTATAACAGCACACTGCCAACTTCAGTGATGAATATGTATTTTGAAAACCCTTTTTTCTTATTTTTTGCAAGATGGTTGAAAGCACTGCATTAGTGATAGTCTTTACCTATTTTACGAGCTCCTAAACTCCATACACACATTTCAAGGCAACACTGTTTACATAACAAGAACACTTGACGCTGTATTGGTGCCAAGCTCTCAAAAGGATTGCATCTGGATTGCCATCATAGATACACTAATTGTTTTTCAAGGATGATAAATGGCTCACAAAGCCCCAGTGCCAAGGTAATTTTGAGCCAGCGATGAAAATGTACAGAGGAGCTGTCCCATGGTTCATAGTTCTTTTCATACTCATCCTTCACATGTGCATTCGAGGCCACTTTGACTTAAATTTATACTGATCTTTTATTTATACCCTGAAAAAATGGCAGATAAGAAACATAAGTGTTCTTGATATTGTGTTTTGTCATATCTTGCAGCCAAAGATTGAAATCCTGCGAAACAATTTTCTGAAGAAATGAAAGAGCATGCCCTCCTGAACCCCGGAGGAAAATAAGCCCACAGTGCGAGGCGGAATATGAAACCGAGGCACAGAATAAGTAAAATAGACAAGTGCACCAAGCTTGTCACTTTACCATTTGCTGCCCTCGAGTGTGAGCACTTCAGAATTCTCCCCATATCAGCCCATGGCTTCATCGTTATGCTCTATCTACTGTACTGAATACAAAAAGGAGCCTTATCAGACAGTGGTAATAAAGAAGAGACTTTTAAAGATTTACCAGCTCTCTGTCACTCACAAATGCAACAGGAAGAACAGGAGTGCGATAAATATACAACAGAAGTCATTGTGTATTGGTGTGAAGTGTCACAGAAGCAGTTAACATGGTGTGATATGAGCCATCACCATTGGCTCCTGACAACAGCATCATTACACAGTAATAAGAGCACAATCTCCTTCAGAGTTGCATTAAAATCAAATTAGATTATACAAGAGCTTGGCTTGATGAGCTGCACTGTGCACATCTACGCCTCTCAGTGACTTGTGCTTGAATTGCCACTTGATGAAGTTTAGCAGCCTTTCAACTAAAGGTCATCAGCTTCCGAGAAATTAGTTTTTAAAATTCAAGTCATTTGAAGCCTTCATGCCCAGATGGATGGATCTCCATTTTTCCTCATGTTCATGAATGTGAGGCTGAATACATGAGCTGTAGTTTATACCACTGTGACATTCAGGGATCAGAGAGCATTGTCATTCTGCGTCCTATTGTGAACTCATTACAACACTGAGCGATGGCATCTGCTCCAGCTCCAGGCAGAGCCACTGTTATCACCGCAAACACTTGTCCTTTGAACCTTAAATCATGTGTTAAACTGGCAAAGGAGACTTTTATAAATGAATCTGTTATCACACAGAAAATACAATGCACATGGGTGTAACCTGTTTAGCAAACTGGACTACACTATTTGAATATTGTTTTTATTTTAGCATGTTCTGCCAAATCTTTACTACAAATGTACAAAAGAATACAGCCCATATAAGACAAAGATGAATACCTAGAGCAGTTTTACATAACATCGCTTACAAAACACTAAAAACTAAATGGGAAAGACTAAATGGCCACACACTCTGCCACCGCCTTGTGTGGAAATCATACAAAACATCCTGCAGGCAGCAGGTTCATTTTATAGCTCCATCTATTACCACACTGTCATTGTTAATTGTCTTCTTTTTACCTCTGCAGGATTCTCCAAATTGGTCCTATCGAATGTGACAGGAGGAAGAGCATTAAGCATCTGACAAGATGATATCTAAGTTCAATTTCCTACTCCTCACCTGATTTATACCAGCAGCACATCATTTTCCTTTCTGTCATAAAGACCTCTATAAATCAGTGGTGCTTATGGAAGCACTACTGAACAGGCTTCTTGGATTTGTATCCCCTGTGTTTGCTATTAGGAAGCCATTACAGCCACATTTTCCTCCTTCAAACAAAAATGATCAAATCTAATACTGGCAAGATTAGAGAGATAAAGAGAAAAGGCGCTGGCAGAGCTGTTCCGCACAGTCCCCATCTAAACAATACGCTCCAAACTCAATAAAAACAGGGCTTTCTGCCGGTGACACCATTATCCATCTGTTTGGACAAAATTGCTGTATCATGGTATAAATCTGCGATACAAGTGACATATCCTCTAAAATAAAAGGGAACATTAACTGCTCTATCTTCTGGAGGCCATGGGACTCGCTGGCTATAAGCTCAGTCAAGTGTGATGGCAGTTATACTGTGTTTTACTAGACTGCAGACAATTATACTTTGCTCTTCTCCCCTAAGAAGACAAACTGCCATGGCTTCAGCTGAAATGATTTCAAATAGATTTTCCAAAATGTCTGTCGCCAGATTGCTTCCATACATTATTTCACTTAAATGGTGGAGGAAAAAAACAGCAAATCCACAAATCAATCACAACAGCCCACTTTAGCAGATGGAAAGGGGAATGCTTTGAGAGTGCACGTGTGACTGCGTGTGCGCGGAGGATCTGCAGAGGACAGAGCTGTCTGTGCGTCTCAGCCTGAAGAATGACACGGAGGAGATGGTTTGAGTGCGCGCTGCCGGTGCAGTAACATGGCATAATGTTTAATGAACTGACCCGCTGACTTGTGACAAGTGCGACTGTTTCATCCAGCCAGTCATGTGTATCTGAATACAACAAACGCAAAATGAAATTATTCGATGAAAAAAAAGCATGACGACAAAAAGGGGCTTCTGCTCACAACTGTGCAGCTAAAATGGATGAATTCCTCTACAAAACAACATATGGTCACATGGTGCAGTATTCTACAGCTATTAACAGATGGATTTGTTTTACACAAAGCTGTGCAACATTTAAAGCATTTCACTGGACTTTAAGAGCAGTATTCACTACTGCGCTGAGGAATGCACGCACGCACGCACGCACGTTGCGTCCAGTTTCTCTTTGCGTCAGAAGCGCCACTGACGCACAGCCTGCGCCGTCTATGACCATCTGTGACTGAGGTGATCAGAAGTCTTCTAATTTATGCTTATGTTTATGTAACTTTGTGGCCTTTACGTTAGTTACGTGGGCTCACGTGGGCCTACACGCGCACGTGGGTAAGGTATTTCCGCATTGTTACTACGGAACTGGTTTATTTAAAAATTAGGATTCGTTTTCTGGCCTGTGAACAGACAGATGCAGAACAGTTTTAGCTTTTAACTGTTTTTAGAAATAGATTTTAATTAATTTAAACTACAACATCTGAGAAAATTTTAAAACTGAAACTCTGCTTAGGGGCCTGCAGGTCTAATATGTACATGCAAATTAAATGACGTTTAAACGACACAACGGCCATGTTGTATAGTCAGTTGTTGCAAGTCAGCAGTGTAGTCATGTTCATTTGTTATGTTTACTGTGAATAGCTCAAAGCATCATGCATGACGTTATTCATCTCTGTGCAGAGCTACACACGCGTATCACACTAAAAAGCCAAGAAGTCTTCAGATCTACAGATCACTACTTTTTCACTTGTTCTTTTTTTTTTTTTTTTACTTTAAAGTCTACTAAGCACATGACATAACTTCATTATTGGTTTTACTAAGAACTATTTTTGTAGAACATTGTTTGTGTGGTGTACAGTAATTTAGCATAAAATTTGCAAATCATAAAAAAACATATAGCTAGATGGTAATCTGAGTTTATTCCATTGCCACTTTGATGGCAGGTCTGAGAAAACACTGGTTAAAGTAATATTCACTGTAAATAATGATCCAAACCCAGTGTCTGTGTGTGTGTTGTGGACAGTCGCCTGTTGGCACCGTCGTGCTATGACTACACACAGCCATATTCCCTTCTGCCACCCGTAATTAATTGCTTTACAGTCTTGGAGGCCATAATGCTCATCAGTTATTAATTAGAAATTCATTTCACTGAATAAATAATGCTTATGATTGATGATGAAACTTGTAATTAGGTTCTTGGAGCAAAGCTCAGGGGAGAAAGCCTTTACACTTGAATCCAGGCTATTAAATAGTGCTCATTGAAGAGAGTGCCATCCCTCTCGTCATAAAAATGTGCTGCCATTGTAGCATCTGGATTTGGGGAGCTGGGACATAAGTTGTGCCTCACATAGGTCATGTTAGGGTACTCCTTCAACAGCCCCTCCTGATCTCTCATGCTGCTCAGGAAAACTACATCATTTATTCAAAGTGTCAAGTGCAGAGTATGTATGTGCTCCCTATAATGGCAGATTTTCATTTATCACTAATATTCTCTTCCTCTGCCCAGGTCAATATAGGCATCATATAGGCTCAGTGTTTTTAAATGACGAGAGAGAACTGTGAAAACTCAAGCTGTCTATGGCTCAATATTGATTTTACACAGAAGACACAACCATTGTTGATAGCCTTTTTGATATATTTTTTCGCAAGCAGCATCCCCAGTGGACTTTAGTGGAAAATAAACCAGTCAATATACACCTATTAGGATTTCTTGATCTGAGCCCATAAAGCTGTGGTGTGCTGTGTTTCCGATGCTCATCGCATCATAATAGTGCAGAGAGCAGAGGCTATTATTTTTGTAGGATGAAACATCAACAATTTAATGGATTTCTGTAATATTGTAGTTTTAAGCCAATTAGTGTGATTGACCAGCAGTAAAATGGAAGGAGCTTCACGAGAGACAAAGGAATATTAAAAACAGCAGCTGATGTTGGTGTAGCCTCATCAGGCAAGTCTACTATTACTGGTCCCATTCACCTGTCATCGCTGCAAGCGAGCAATGGCAACCCCCACTCCAGCTCTCGCCCGCTAACTAGTTTCTGCCCTATTAGCAGTTTATAATGGAGATCAAGAAGTAGTCAGTGGAGAATGAAGACAACTGTCTACTCCCATTCCTAATTGGCTTTATGTTCACTTTCTGATAAATGGTTCTGCTATAGAGTCCCAAAGAAATGATCGTCCTAATAGGCTTCAGTAACTGGATTTACTAACACATACTGGGTCAAAAAGGACACAGAGAGCAAAAATGTTAATTAATATCAATAATGGCCAATTATTAGTTTGACAGAAGGATCCAAGCTAGCTGTGTGCTCTAATGACTCTGAGCTAACTTGAAGGGAAACACTGGTAAATTAGCATAACTGTGTATGCACACTCCATGGAGGTGCCCAGCAAACATCTGTTATGTTAGAAATTCAAATAGAATTCCTATTAGTAACCCTAGCTCTGGTTGCATAATCAGTCATTCTTCTTTGGCCAGTTTGGAAGCACTAACAATGCCCCTGTGACTGGTGGAACTCCTCCCTGTGGGCTTTCCAATCAAACATGCCCCATGTGGACCTGGTCCTAACAACAGACGGGGCTTTGTGATCTGACAGGGGCTCAGTCTATCCAGCCATGACACATGACTTAAGAAAGCAGCTCTGCTTTATTTGAATACAGTTAGAACAAGTCCAAAACAAGTTAAGGCTGAGCAAGTCTCTTACCAACAAAGAAACACATAGAGCTCCTCTTATTTCCCTTTGTGTGTTTCTGGCTCAAACTAAAGTGCATTTGTTTTTGTTGTAACAGTTGTTTATCTTAATTTTCTGTCACATAAAATAGACATATTAGGATAGCAGACAGGGTATTTGAACTAAACCTCTCAGCACGCTCTTTTTTCAATTACACAGACATTTTAACTTTAATCATGCTTTTTACAATTACATTTTATGAGCCATAGAATCAATTTTTACCATTAGCAGTTTCAACATTATAGTCAAATGTAATCAAAAGAATGACACCAGAAACATGCAGTGGACAGTTTATGGCACATTCTTATCTGCTGCGTTGAGCGTCATTACAGTTGTTAGGCCTTGTGGTTAAGTTGTGATACTGCTGTGTGTGAGGGGGGCCTTGCTGTGACCTTGTCTGTGTAATCTCCTCCAGGACGGAGTCGTGTTTGATCCAGTGTCCTGCCCTCAGAGCGTCGCAGCGGGAGAAGTGGCCCGGTCAGTGGACAACTAGAGGTACCACTGTCAACATCTGCATTTAACATCTGTTGTCCAGGCAATTTTTTTCTACCATTATACTGTAAATCATTCTCCTGTAAAATGCATCAAATTATTCTGCAAATGATGAAAATGCTTTTATTAAGACTATAACTAGGAATAAACCAATTTTTTTTATCGTTATTTGCTTAAACTTTAACCAAAATTTCTACACAATTCTCATATGCATCAAATCATTTATGATACAAATTATTGCTAAAATGCTATAATACATCAAATTATTTATTGTTCATATGAATGTGAAAATGCTATTATTAAGAAAACTAGAAATACTACAATTTTTTTAATCGTTATTTGCTTAAACTTAAACCAAACTTTCTAATCAAGTCTCATATGCATCAAATTATTTATGATATGCCTAAAGGCTATCATTAAGGCAAAAACTAGAAATGAAACTATTTTTAAAAATTGTTATTTGCTTAAACTTTAACCAAATGTTCCACACGAGTCTGGTTAAAAACGTGCTCATAAATATATGCATAATGTTATTCACTATAATTAACTTCAAATGAGTAAATGCACAGTTGATCAAAATTACAAGCTTTCATATTGTAATGAATATTTATTTGCTCCATAATCACTTTTTGTGTCTCAAAACAACATATGCTTGGTGCACAGTGCTGCCTCCAACAGATTTGGCTACAGTATACATGACTGGGCGACTCCGCGGCTGTATAGACGTAATAGCTCAGTTTTACGCCTCTCCCCGCTCCTCGGCCTCGGGTGTATAAATTTAGTTGATGCTTTTCGTTTCTCTTTCTTAATTCATTGCAGTTGGATTGCTCTTTGATGCAGTTCTGTTGTCCCCTGAACAATTGAAGTGGAGACAATGGAGGCATGATGATAGATCCGTGTACCCGCCATCTGTAAGAGCAGCTGCTCCCTTGCATCTGTACAATATGCTGGAGCGGAGAGCCTCAGTAATCTGCATAATAAGGAGAGGGCTTATCTCAGTCTAGTTAATAATCACAAGCAATCGATGCACTTCATTCCCTCACTCCTGACTGATGAAGAAAGCAGCAAACTTTTGGTGTGTCTGCCAATTCTCCAGACAGGCAGGGGTCACGCTGTAATGCCTGGCTGTTGATTTTGCCTGCAGCTACCGCTTTAGTCTGCACTCAATTTCATCTTTTCATGAATACCATAATTACAGCAGGACCCTCAGAGTTATCAAGGTACCTTTCCTTTCCTCGCATCCTCAGTCCGTACAGAGTCTGTGGTGATGCTGAACCACAAATCAGGGCCACAGGAATGACTCTGAAGCTAACGCTGACTGAAGATTCATTTTGTAATGGCTAAAAACTATAAAAACATCAGCTCCAGTCTGAAAAACTTTCTGTAGGACAGTTTTCTTTGTACAAGATCGCAATCCCTGTAGTAAGGACTCTCCTTGGACTTCAGCATATTTAAACTATTGCTAAACTTTTCCAGAATAATAGGTCTAGGTCTGCATTGTAATCTATGGGTAAAAACTTTTCATTTTGGCATTCACAATCTATTTATCAGATGCTTCTTGATACAAATGCCCTGAAGGTTTGGAGAATCAGCGATATTATTTTCGTAAACACACATCCATTTTTACACACTTGGAAATGCCCCTTAGCAGACACCACATTGATTGTATAGAAAGTACAATAATATTGATGAATTAAGATTCCCCTCGGTTTTCTCTGGTTAAATGTGCTCATTAAATCTACTCTTTATTACACAGCTTTGTAAATCAAGTAGAATTTTATGGTTGCTTATAGTGAACAAGCTTCCTACATTCAGATATTTTTGTCACCAAATAGATTCAGGCTCAAAGGCTTAGAGTATTTGCATTAATTGACCAGTTTACATAAATGTGGATGTATTAAAAACAAACAATTAGTGATACGATTTTCTCAAAACATCAATGCAATTTAACATGACAGATTAGAACAGTGTTTATTAATGATAAGAATGTATACTATCTATTTTTATATATTTTTTCTAGTCACATTACATATGTTCATACCACACTCCATACAAATGAATAACAACACACATAAAAAAGCTATATAAACACTTAAATCTATCAGAAAATGACTTAAAAGTAGTGAAATTATCTGTCAATGTAGCAAGATGATTTTACTTAACAACTTGTCTGAAAATAAACTACCTCTAGACTAAAAGTAAGCAGTCTCAGGTGTGGTAAGATAATAAATCTGAAAACAAGATGAATAACCTGATATAAGTTTTAAAATCTTGGCCAGATCAGAGAAATTTGCAGTGCACACCTATGTCCTTGATTGCTTTTATTTCTATATTTAATTTTTACTTGTACATATACATATCTTGCTATTTCGGCTACTTTATTATTACCATTTATATTTTTTCTCTTTGTTATTATATTGTATTGTGATGTGTGCGCGTAATAATTTTTCTTCTGGATCAATAAAGTTTGTCTAGACCTAAGTTTAAGTGTAAAAAAAACTTCATTTCAATTTATTTTTTTAAATTTATTTATTAGTTATTTATTTGTAAAGCTTTGTCAATAATAATTGTAATACTCTCATCACTGTTTATTTTTATTATTATAAGATTATATTGTGGGACTATGTGTATACCATATAGAGTGCTTCAAGATTATATTGTGGGACTATGTGTATACCATATAGAGTGCTTCAGGATTATATTATGAGACTGTGTATACCATATAGAGTGCTTTTGGATATGCCACACAGTCTCCACGGTTCCTGATCTCCTCATTAAGCATACATGATGTTTGTGTCCCAGGCAGCTGCGGTGCTGAGGTGCTGTGAGGCAGGTGTGGAGGCTGCGGAGAGGCCCTGGGACCAGAGCCCGATGACGATGGTGCAGGTGTGACATGTTCAGAGGAGTCCAGGTGCTTATTGAGTTATCAGAGGCATCCGCTGCATCTTTGATTTATCATCTGGGGTTTAGCATTGCCATATCAAAGCAGCAATATATCAGGCTACAAAATAAAATGCAGAGAAAATTACCTGCTGGGGTTCCGCAGTTGTGATAACTTACATCCAACACTGTCGAATCCAGCGTGGCACCTACTGACACTTGCTGTGAAAAATTGTGAATGCTTATTGAACCCTTACGGTGACAAGACACAGTAAATCACAGATGTAGAGCTTTTAGCCAAGCCAAAGACTCACCTTGAATTCACCCTTTAAGTATTATGATTCGTTACAGATTTGTGGGTTATGCTTTGTTTGTCCCCATCCCAGACAAAGTGAAGTATGCTAGAACAGTCTCATTAAGAGTGCATTTAGACCAATTAGGATCTGTTTACACTGCTCATAAATGCTGTTTAAAGGCGTTGTCTTCTTGTTGACATGAATGGCATGCCTATGTGAATGCCTGAGAAGATGTGAATGAGCCAGTCAGTCTGCAGAACACATAAAAGGTAGCCAGATTTATGGGCAGGTTTTTATTCCAGGCTCAGGCGCCATCTGATAAACAAGCACTCTTTTGCTTGAGGCTAAATAATACTCTTTGAGGTCCTGATTTACAATGCTGGGAAGGATCTATTTTTGGTTAAGCTACGAAGCAGATGCCGCCATAAGATCCAAATTTAATCTTAAATCTATAGCTGATGAGTGTCTATCTAACTAGACAAATGCATAAGTGATTGTTAAATTTTATTCAGAGTTACTGGATAAGGAGAGATAAACTTTTTAGATATCTAAAACACTTTCTTATTTAACAAATCCTCTCCAATACCCTTTGATTGAAGGCAAAAAACCAGGTAGCGTGCAGTCAGTCTAATATTCTGCTTTTTAAAAGGGAACTCATTGGAGTATTGGTCCACTACATGGGCTCCTAAGAGATCTGATTAAGTGGAAATCCCTCAATGTTGTTCCCTCACCTTCCCCATAATAAATCAGATGCACATAGCAAATGCCCAAATTCACCCCTCACAGCCCTGCTTGACATAAAAAAACAAGTTTTCAGTCAGACAGAAAGATGCTCAAAATATTAATTGCAACTTGCCCTTCTCAAAACATTAAAGGTGCCTTATGTAACTTTTTAGTTGGGGGTCTGTCACCTGCTTATTTCTTGGCATGTGTCATTGCGCTGCTTGGAATGTTCCACAGTATGACATTAAACAGGTTTACCTTGCATTTATTCAATTGGATGGATTTATAGCTATACATGGATTTATAGCTCAAAAATACCAAAAAAACAGGCAGTCTGACTTGAGCGGGGACGCCTCTCCACAGATCTGACCTGTAACTTGATCTGGTTTGGTCTCGATGAAGATAGAAAGGTTTAATGCCATATCGTGACACATTCCAGACCAAACAATAACATCTCTATGGAGAAAAGCGTTTGACGTGCCCGGAGAAAAGTTACACAATGCACCTCTGACTAACTTTGAAATAGCGTACATGCTGATCCTCGAGTTAGTCAAAGCATGCTTGAAAAGTAGAAAACTGTCTTTACAAATGATAAATCTGGGTACATTAGAGGATTATACAGTGCTATTAGTGAAAATCCATTAGCGATAATAAGCAATGTTAAAGGTAGCAATAACAGCAGTCCAGACTTGCCTTAATTTCAAGTTGTCAGCCACGCCACTGTTTGCTTATCCTGTGCAGTTTAATGTCACTCTAACTGGATGTAGACGCCAAGATGATAAACTCTTCTCTAAGTGACTCACTGGTTTATAGAAATGAAACTCTACATTGTGGTTCATACACCAGCCCGTTTTATGTGATGTTTATGGGGTTTGGAGAAGGCCATGACATTGTAGGGCAGATTTGACACATTAATTGGAGTGAGGGCTTTCTGTCACAGCTGCTGGGAAATTATCAGGAGATTGAAAGCCCCTGATGTCTTGTAATTACAGTTTTATTCTATGTAGCTTGAGAACACAGGCCCTCTTTGATTAATGGGCATTTAGCAGTACTATCATGCAAAATTGGACACCAGTCTCTTGTTATTTTTGCTAATTATTTTGGAATTTATTATTACCATTTATATTTTTGCTCTTTATTATTATAATATATTGCAATGTGTGCGCTGCTGTGTCCAAGTAATTCTCCTTGTGGATCAATAAAGTCTGTTTAAATCTAAGTCACTAGGAGCCAGTTCTGGTAGGTCATGTTTCTCATTATTTTACCTAAATTGTGTGCAGTTGTGAATTTCATGGTTACGCCTGCTGTGACCACATCAATTATGATCACAATTATAAACACGTTCACGGGCGGCGTAGCGTCTGTAAAAAAGCAAATGTTACGCCCAGACTGATCCGAGCCGTGTTCCAAAGGGAGAGGGGGTGTGGGGCATTCAAAGCAAGCCTCTGTCCTGATATCAGCTGGTTAATCCTTCCTTTTAGTGGCTTTATTGGTCCATTCAAGAGGCTCTGTTGACATTCCCTGTGCCCTGTTAAAAGGCAACTGCATCTCAAGTGAAATCTGGAGTGTTCTTTACACAGTGCAAACCCCATGTGGCCCGGCCTCCCTGTGGGCCTGTGATTTTCCTGGTTTAAGTGTCTACTGTCAACACTAATTTGTCCCACTCCTCCTCCGCCCCTCTAGTGGGGACTCTCTCTTAAAGTTTTAATAAAAGATCAGCTATAACTCCCTGTTTTCTGAAGCCCAGACAAGAGCTTTAAAAGCCACACAGGCAATAAGATGCCATGTAATGATTACAAGACTGGAACAGTAGCAGTTACCTACACCACATGCTGTTTTACACAGCTCACTGGAACCTGTGCTTTTGCTAACCACTGCTCTCACATGTGGATTCAGCACTTATAGATATGCCCAGTGTCCTTTGTTCACTTGAAATGTCTTACTACATTATATTTACAATATTGTGATAATAGATGCATTCACTCATGGCATGTTTGCTCTCTGAATCTTAAATACAATGCTTATTTTTCCCAGTAAGTGTCTGTAATACAAGCTAAGTGTGCTGGAGACCTGCGTGTCCCATTGTGAATTTCCATTCTTCCATTTTTCAGACTAATCAGAGAAGAATGATTACAAATAATAGTTTCTGACATGTTTTGCTTGGATACCATTTCTGAGGCAGACAAAGTAAATTGCTCAATTTCATTCACCTGCTTTTGAAGTCTAAAGGAAAATCAATGAAAAAAGTTATTTCTCTGCTCCTGTTTAACTAGATTCCCATCTACCTAAATGATGGGGCCATGGGAAAGCAGTCAGAAGACTTTCTTTTCAATTATTCTCAACTTGTTTACACAGTTTTATTCTGCAGGTTAACATGGAAATGTCACATGGGCTCTGCTGTTTCTAAGCAAACTAAATACAATTTCTCTTTTAAGGTGCACGACCAAGAAGCATGTAGAAAATGGTTCAATATCTCAGTCCTAGACCAATTTTCAGCACATTGTTTTGTTGGCGCATTGTAAGGTTATGGTAATGTAATATGCATAATTCATACACCTCGGGCCCCCTCCTCATTTTTGATTCTGTTGTCCTGCCTGTTCATCTGAAGCTGAATTAATGCTACATTGTCCATTAGGTGTCCATAACACAGGGCAATACTGTCACACACTGCTATAGGCTTGATTCCCACGAGGAAAGTACTTTGTTCATTTTTGTATCCCTGCCTTAGATAAATTGCTTTGCCAAAATTGTATTTCTCATTTTGAATGAGGGTTTATATTTGAAGAGAGTGCAGAGATTAAAATGGCCTGAAGTTACTGCACGTGTGCATGTAGAAGCAGCATAATAATAGCTTTTGTAGCGTTGGATGTTTCCGTGTTTCAGTTTGATTGTTCTGTGGAGGAGGTAGGATCAGTAGCGGTGAGCACAAAGATGTGGCTTGTTATCCTCTCCTGGGTTCACTTAGCGAGCCCCAGACTGCTGCAGTTGTGACCTTCATAAGGCACGCTCTCCCTGCTGGGAACACGCACTCGCACACCAAGCACATCCACTCCACAGCCGGCATCATTGGGTCATGATGGGGCTAAGCAGGCCCATTAAAGCATGCTCATCTAGGCTGTGATCACGTGCACAAAGCATAGAGCTGGACTCCAGCCAGGAGGTCCCGGGCCTGTAGTTTGAGCTCCTCACGCCAAGCCCTCTTTGAGACACAGGGAAGTGCAGTCGCAGCATACAACCAATGACTGTCCCTCTTTGGATTCTGTGTTGGTACAGTCTTCTTCTGGACAGGGCTGTGATGTTTCAGCTGCTGCTCAGTGTATTATAAATCCATTTTTGGACATGCTGTGGTCAGTTTAATGATCATTATGTGGCTGCAATGGAAAAACAAGGGAATAAGGTGAATCAATGATTGATTTTACAACGTAGCTTGATTCATGGCTAGTGCTGTGATAAATGGCCATCTTATTGAACCAAGAGTAGCGTTGTTAAATAAATGTGTATGTTGAGAGAGTGAAGCCATATGGCCCTTCCCCTGCTTAAGAAGTTAATAACGTCTAATAATACAGTCAACAGCATTTTGTCATTATGTAGCCATCTGCCCTTTAAAATGATCTTATATAACACAATTATAATTCAGATATTCATTATGGAACTTCCATAGCATCATATTTTCCCCTTATTTTCATTTAATTAGTCAAATCAGACACAAAACTGTGTTCTTGGTGCAGCTCGATGTCAAGTCTGTAAAACCACCAGTTTGTGTTACACTATGATGCCAAGCAGAGGATGTGTCTTTGATTGTGGTTGATGGGAGGCCGAGTTTCACCTAAAGGTACTGAAGCAGAGAAATAATGGTATCGTACAGTGGCTGTGAAAAGCAATAGGGAAGGGGGGGGGTGCACATTAAAAGTGTCTCTCTAGGTAGCTGACATGACGCGACTAGTCAGACGTGAATAATGACAGACGGAGACTATCATGAGGTCTGTGAAGCATCCGCCCGCTCACATCAGTTTGTGTCTAACCTTGCATTGCCAGCAGCACCAGTGCCCAGATCATTTACCTAACAGCTCTGCAGACCCAGCTCCAAGACCACAGGCGTTTGAGGATTGTACATTAATACATCTACATCCTTTTGCATAATTTAAATGCACACATCATTTATGTACGTTTTACTAATATTTTTAAACAGCCTGTGCTACGATTTTTTTTCATGTATTTGAGCAAAAATGTTCTTGCTCTAGTACAGATATATTATATAAGCAGCTCTTGAGGTCAGGAAGGAAGTGCGCACTTAGCTTGCTATTTGTTGTTACCGATATTTTTTCCATGTGTTTCAGCAAAAATGGACTCCATAAGTAGCTCTTGTCAAAATAATTTTGCTGTGTATTATCTGCAGGTAATTATAAAGTGTTTTGTCGTCAGAATATCAGGATGTACTTAGCATGCTAGTTGTTGTGAGGATTACTGTGACTGCAAACTCCCTTCTGGCCCTGTGAAAAGTGCTTATAAACTCATCATGGTGAGTAATTAGGACGCTCGGAAGGCATAATGTAAGAGAGGAATAACTTTGGACCATTGCAAACTATTAAAAAAAAATTTGGTTGGGGGGTCCATCACCTGCTTGTTTCTATGGATATGTCAGTGCTCTGCCTGGATTGTTCCACAGTATGACTTTAAACAGATCTACCTAAACTACATTTATTCAATTGCAATTTTATAGTATCAAAATACCTCAAAAAACAGGCATTTTGATGGTTTGCAGGGTCGCCTCTCTGACCTCTTACTTGGTCTGGATCAGTCTCCATGAAGATAGAAAATTTTAATAATGCCATACTGTGAAACATTCCTGACAAAGCAATACCCATGAAGAAAAACATCCATCAGAAAAGTTACGCAGTGCACCTTTAAGGTAGTTCTAATGTGTTCTTTTAAATATGGAGTATTGTAGTAGGTGTGAGTTTCCATTACATGTTTTGCCAAAATACTGCTGATGAGAAAAATAGGGTTCATTTTTCTCTTTAAGTGGCCGTGTCACCGTCTGAACGAGGCCAAAATGATGATACAAGAGGACTAAAAGTTAATATCAATCCTGTGAATGACCTGCTGCTTCCCTGGGTTGGCTTTTTAATTATAGTTAGTTCATATGACATGCAGCCCCTTCACTCCCTGTAAATCAAAATAAAATCAGGTAGCATGGTGTGCGCGATTGTAAAGTATCACCTCAATTTGGAAATGTTTATTTTTACATTACATTGCGACACACGGTTGTAGTCATTTATTTTAGTAGCGTGTTCACAGCACAGTGACCGTCAGTGCATATAAAAAGTGCACATATGTCTCTAATGCCTTTATGCTGTTTGATATTTATGATTAGGTGATATGTTTAAAAGTTCTTCCTGCTGAAATGGGGTCATTTCTCATGCAGATATGTTGTATTTAAGTGCTCTATACTAAATAAATGGATTGCGCATAGATAGATTGTCTCAGCTGACTGGGCCCATACCATCAGACAAAAACACTGCCGCCTCGACCCATTCTGCAATATAATTAAAATCATCTTTGGGGACATGTTTTGCTCGGCGCACCAAATTTGAAACTTAAAAAATGGCATAGTAATGTATTAGCATAATGTAACAATGAGCCCCACTCAACAAATTTATTAGCCTCAATTCTGAAAAAGCCACAGCAAAGCAACTTGTGTACTATAATTGGCATCTTGTGGTTTCCTTTCCTGAGGAGAAAGTGAATTTTCTATGCTTTTATAATAAATAGCATATTTAAGCACCCAGGAAATCACCGCGAGACATCCATCCTCCTTCGTTTCATTTATTCTGGTGTGTTTAATTAAAGCTCGGAAACTACATGCAATTTGTGTCTGAACAGTGTCTAATGTCTGAGACTGGTTATTAGATATTAAATTGATGCATAATTCAGGCAATTAAGAAAGTAATCACACAAAGTAATGTAATGGAAGTTAATTATTACTGCATAAGCAAACAGTTCATCAATGCTAGTTAAGGCTGTGACTGCATCCCTAATATGCTCACCAAGCACGGAAATTCCTCTCCCTCAATGTTGTGATGTGCTGATTAAACATTGTAGAGGCACATTAGAGAGAAGAGGCAGGGCGCCGCTAAGCAACAGGGGTTTTAGAACGAGCTGATCTAGTCTCCTCTTTGTCACAGGTGCTCATGCAGTACTCCACTTTGATGTATAGCGCATTATGAAAAGTATATCATACATCTTTTTTTAATATTAAATGGTTTATTTTCAATTGGCTCTTTCTGAAAATAGATGGCAAATCAAAGTGTGTTTTTGCCACCTTCAACGTGTCACATCACATTTATTTATTTATTACACATATGTAGGCGTTTCACGGTAACACATTTTGAAGTGCGATACGTTGCTGTAGTAAATATAGACAATAAACAATAATACTGAAACTAATTCATGCCACTGACACAATAACCCAAGAGCAGATTTAAACTAAAAAACTGTCCTAAATCTACAGTACTGTTACAAAATCATGAGCTGCAATAAATAAACAGCAGAACACTTTAGTACTTAGTTTGCATCTGTAATGAGTCATAGACGTTATCAATTTAACCTTTGTACAGCTTAAATCTTATGGTATAGCCAAAAAATAGCCAAAAATCTCCCAGTGGAGCAAAGAAAATGCACACACTATAAATATCGACCCCCAAAAAATATTCCGGCTTTCATATATTGAGCAATAAGTTGATAGTAATAATCATGATATGATAATATCATATATGATATTTATATATTTTATAATAGTTTTTATACGACCCCTTAAGTGTGTTTTGCCCTCACTCTGAAATACACATAATTTTAATGCAAGATAGTTATAATTGCACTGGCCAACTTTGACAATCCCTACAATAAAAAGGAGTGGGGAGATGCGTTTTTTGGCTTAAATTATTTGAAAACGTCAACAAAGAAGTTGTTTTTTCCAGACCTGTTTAACTATTGTTTTCCTCCTGTACTTGACCTATGTAGTGTCTGCACAGTGTAATATTGTTCAGCCATGACAAGCTTCTTTTTGTCAGTTCAAAGACCTAAACTGGCGTAAAAGCAGCATCTCGGCGTGCAGACACACTCTGCTCCCTCTGTAACGTCCGATAAAACAGGACCCTCCAGCCTGCCGCTGTTTTCTTGGGTAAACATGCGTGTCACAGCTGACCTTTCCCAGGGTCAGTTGGCTTTTATATTGGCTGACATGTTTCCAACTTAATAGAACTGTTTAGCAGAGATCCCCTGGGCCCCTATATTTATTAAGCCTCAATGAGCTGCATCTGTCTGGTTAAATCAAGATGACCAATCAGCCGGGGTCAGGCACATAGTAAAAGAGAAATATAGATGCGAGAATAATGCTGACATATGTTTATTATTGCAGCACCAGCACAAGATCATTCTGAGCGGGTTTAGGCTAGCAGGATCAGTGCCCCCCACTCAGTGAACTGCTTGATATAAAAAAATGAATGTACAAATATTTCTAATAACATAATACTTCATTTTATGTTATTTATTTTATTTAGGGCATTTTTTTAAACAGTGGAACGTAATAACATATAATACACTGACATCATTGCAGTCATATCAACAGAACAAAAAAAATTCCCAAAAATGAGAAAGAAAAACATATTTAATCCCACCCCATCTTCTAATTTAACATAATGAGCTCTCTTCAGGCATTTTACATCAAAATATACTACATACCATACTATTTACATATGAGGACAATGAATATTAAAATGTATATAATGTCTTTATTTTACAGAAAGCACACAAGTTAATATTCTATATATATATATATATATATATATATATATATATATATATATATATATATATATATATATATATATATATATATATATATATATATATATATATATATATTTGTGCCTGTGTAATCTCCATTTTTGAAGTGTGCTTAAAAAATGTTAATGATCATTTTGAGATGATGAATTTGAATTTGTATAGCTATATGTTTTATTATCGATACGATCAAGGAGGAGTACTGTGGTGTAGTGTCTTTTGTCTTGTTTTCTAAGCAGTTTGCTGATGTGTATATATTTTTATACATAGTACTTTAAAATGTTTATTAATGTTTATTTTACAGAAAGTACAGGTGATTATAATGTTATTTGTGTCTGCGTAATCTCCATTTTTAAGGTGTGCTTAAAACTATTTTGATATGATCACTTTAAATTTGTATAGCTGTATCTCTTAACCCACATAGGCCAATGCAAGGAGGAGTACTGTGGTGTAGTGTCTTTTGTCTTGTTTTCTAAGCAGTTTGCTGATGTGTATTGATTATCTTTGCCCAGCCTTTGTACAACATCCCATAATGCTGGTCATTTTCTTAGACTGATTTTAGGCCCCTGTCTGGTAATCAGGGATAATTGTCAATTATCACAAGGAACCGTCAGATCAATTACTGCAAAATCAATGCAGCTACATGGCTCTTAGTGCCTCTTTCCTGCAGCTTAACACAAACCTGGAGTGGTGCACCTAAGGGCTCGCTAACATGAGCTAAAATGAAATGAATTGGATGCTCACTTTTCTCTTGTTTTGTGTGCTGTAGAATGGCTGCAGGGTCCATGGTTTACAGTCATGTCTGAAATAGCACTCTGCTGTTGTTTTATAAGACCTAATGGAGAGCCAAGTATTGTTACCCCTTAAACTGAAGGCTGTGTATTAGATCTTCTCTTTTATGAGCAGCTTCCACTAGCCTCTATTTCTCCATCCTGGGATGACTTTTGTGATGAAAGTTAATGTGAGGGAGTCCTGATGCCCTTATTTTCCACTCAGAGGCTAGACTCCACTTTCGCCTTGTGAAGGAAAGACACTATTGGCTCAATGGCTTCCTGTGTGTATGGAAACAAATGTGGTGCTGTAATGGAATAGCCCGGTCAGCAGTCTAATGTATGATCTTCTGCTCAGCGTGTTTATTTACACTCAACTACCCTCCAGATTGGCCTGTCATCGTAATGGGCACATTAATCTGAGGCTATGGAGCTTAGGTGAATCAAAACCACTGACTTTTACTAACTTTGTTTGTGTCTGTTTACAGCTACTACAACATTTTATGTTGTTTAAAGAGTATTTGTTGTTGATGCCAGTGGTTGATGCCTTATATTACTCACAATTATCTTATGTGTTATGTGTAGTCATATAGACTGTCTCTGTAGTCACTATTTTTGCTTTTGTTCTAGGAGCAGCTTTTATTGTTCAAGGACAAATCTTCTGTTCCACTAACCTAAAGGACAAGCTTTATCAAGACAAATGGTGAGGTCATCATTAAATCTATTGTGGTATCTGTAATGTTTAACATAGACAATATTGTGTTACATATTAGATATTGAATCCTTGTTTAAGGCGGCCACCAAAACAGTGTTGTCCATTTTGATACATGTCATTTGGACCATAATCCGTCTGAGTAAATCCTCACAGAGATTGTCATTTAGCTTGTGTCCAAACTGTTCATATTTCATCCCCAGCTGAAAGAGGTTGCCATTGAATATAATCACATACACACACTTACAGCGTCAGACCAAGAGAAAACAGAGTGTGCACTTTGTGCACAGCTATTTATATCAATAAGTCCCGTGCTGAGAGGCACAAAATGAGCGTTTAAGCTGCAGGCCCAGAGCTCAGGAGCAGGTGGGCAGGCTGCTCGTGGTGCCTGGGCGGAGGTACTCACTCTTTACAGGTGTTGCCCATCTCTGCGTGCTGCCATGGTTGGTTTGGGCTTGGGTTTGGGAGGCAGTGGGACAGCTGGAGCAGCAGGCTTCAGGGAGACGCTGTCGGGGCCTCCGCAGGTCAGTGCCTCTACCCAAAGGGACGGCAGAGCGAAACGCCATCAATTCACAAACAAAGGAGCCACTTCAGCCGCCACAAAGGAAACATATGTGATAGAGCTGCCTCCCGATCCGCGGCTCACTTTAACATGTCAGCCTCTCCTAATTAGCTTTGTTAACTCCCTCTGCTGTCTGCCCAACTGAGGCCTCTGCACATGTGGGCTCTGTTTACAAGGGCAAATGGTTGGAGCTGCTCCCACAACTCTACACTGTCCTTTAGCCTCACACTCTGTCTTCTTTTATTAATTCACAAATTAAAAAATAAATCTGTTTCCGAGAACAGACCTGTCTGTACAGTTGTAGTGTTGAAGATGATTATTGACTCAGTATTGATACATTGATTTTCACTGTGTTAACAGCCTTACAGCCCTGTGTGCATAGAAGAGCACTACAGGGCTTATATCCACAGCTCAGTGTGGGCTGATAGGACTTGTTTCTGAAGAGCACAGCTGCACCTCAATCTTTATCGAGACATTTTGGAGTCATTACAGGGCAGACTTCAGATGGGGTCTGCCAGGCGTTACATGTTACACTGCATATTGAGCCTCATGTGACCCCTACTGCTTAGACACTGGCAGTGCAGTTTAGGCAGCCCTGGGACATTGGGGTGGTGCTGTCTAATATTTAGAATATTGATTCAATTGTAAGTGACGTGTGTTTTTTGTTGTTATTATTATAATTATAAGAAATATTTTGCTGTATATTTGCTGTAGCACATTTTGTGATACTGTTAGATAATTATATTCCAACAGCACTGACTGAGCTTTGCAGTAGAGTGAAGTACTATTTAACAAAAGCATGTGAAATGGAGCTTTTGGTCCTATAGCTGCCAGACAGTCCAGCTCTTGAGAAGCGGTCGGCCCAGAGCAGTGTGACTGCTGCTGACTGAGTGTCATGATCCCAAGATCTCGGCTTTCTCTTTGACAGGAAGGTTTGAAATTCCTGGGTTAAAAGTTCTCTGAGATGATATCTCAGAAGGCTTTTGTGATGATGGTTCATGACAGGTATTGCGTCAGGCGGGTGAAGGAATTCTGCTGAATGTCTTTACTGCATTGAACTTCAGAAAATAGCATCAGTAAAACACTCCCGTACATTTATATAAACTGTATAGTTGCAAATGAGCTTTATTTCATCCTTGAGTCACCAACAATGAACATATTATCAATAGTAAGAGATCCATTTTCTCCAAACATGGCTCTGCTGGGGGATGATTAACTGACATTAACACATTCACAGTAACATCAACAGTAAGATCACATCAGTTTGATGCCCAGGGCCAAGTACTTCATTAGTACTTGGTCAATAATATGCATATACATTTGCAGAACCTTTTGACTTTAGACTAACCATCCAACCGACATTTTGTCTCCATATTCTGAAGAATGAAAGTAGAATATTTACAGAGCAAATGTGTATCAAAATATGGCATTATTCGCTGATAGGTGAAGCATACATACTTTGACATGCCTCAGCAGCTCAATGTATTCTACACAGTCAGTGGCAGCCATGACAGCAGACTCCTTTTTGTTCCTTCTCTCCTTTTCCTGAATACTTAGAATAAAAATCACAAGGAGTGTTGTGGAGGAATACCAAGGTAACAGTCTGGAGATGTCTGGCCAAAAGGGATTTGTCCCTCTAGGTACATGGTAAGGAACGCTATGCCCTCTTCTTTTGCATTTCTGAAGTGCTTAGCTGCCCAAGCATGCTGTACGTGGGCTGGGCTCCTGAAGTGTGTCATGGCGTCATATGACCGCTGGGCTGGTGGCTCACTGTTGGACTTTCCCCAACAAATATGGATTATGTTAAAAGGCGCTGCGAATTGACGAGAATATGCTAATATGTCCCAGATGGGTCGAAGTGGAGCGGTGCTGGGGACACACACTGTATATGGCAGTGTTTGGCAGGTCCATCATTCCGTCATTAAAGGCCACATTATTACTTACAACACAGCTTGCATGACAATCGCAGGAATAAATGCAGTCCTCTGAGATTCTCCGGCCGTGTCCTTCAGCGTTTTGCCTTCTCCTCTTTTTGTTTTCTCTTCTCAGCTCCTCTCACTCCGCCGCTCTGTGCTGTGTAAGGGACTTTATGCTCACACCTTGCTCAGACATCAATAAGACAGTCTATTATCGGCTGAGGCCATTCATTAATATAATGAGTAGCTTTTGCTTTAATTGATAACCGATGCTTGTTGATGAGGCATTATGCACTTGTGGATACAGTATTTGGTACATTTTTCCTGAGTTGAACTGAAGCACCTGCATATTTATTTTACGGACGCGGACCTGCTCCAGAGCTATTATTCTTTTGTAGCGAGGGCACCAATGAGCTGTCCCCTCTGCATTATTATTGAACTAAGGTATTAGGATTTCAGCTGCACAAGCACAAAGATAATGGTGGCTTATGTGTGAGTATGCATTAGGGACAGGCTGTGTCCTTTTGATGCAAACAGCCAAATAAATGGCACTATTTAATACAACATTCTCTTCACATGTTTGGTGATGGCTTTAATGCTAGGAACTATTCTGAAGATAGTATTCACAATCACACTTAATGAGCCCATTTTGATTTATTAACCAGCGTTTGGGAGGAGAGCCTTGTTTTCGCGTATATTATAAAGGAGTCTAACTTGTGAACTGTTTATATCATATGAGCAAGGTAGTATTATTATATAAATATATGTAAGAATGCTATTATTATAGGTTCCTAAAGAACCTATTTTACACTAATCTAATGTTTTCTCATCACAAACATACCTGGAATTGTGTTTTGTGTCATTTACACAAGTTTAACACACAAATCCTGCATATTTAGGTTGAGTTCTTCTCTCAAATCACTCAGTTACACCTTGTGACGTTATATGGCAATACAGGAAGGGCTCCACTGTGTTTTTAAACTCCATACACCTTCACTAAAATGATTTGGATGATTTCAGACCTGGAACTGCCAATCACAAGGTGGAACAGAGTATTTTGAGCTTTGGAGATGTAGACAGATTAATAATAAAAGAATTATTTAAACGTGTGAATGAAACAAAACACAACTCCAGCTATGTTTTTGATGAGATAACATTATAATAACTCTTAAAGCTCAAAAGAATCAATTTTATGTAATAAAGGACCTAAAAACTACAGCACACAAATCACATTAAAGTTGTTTTGTCCATCTGAAGAGCTAAGGCCTTTGTAAAGACATATTTTGATACTGAACAAATGAGTACTGACACCACATCCGAGCATATCAGGGGATTATCATGACACAAGTGGCAGAATTAAAGATGTCAGCCTGGGCTTTGAACCCTCTCTGGAGACGAAGCTGGGTGGGTGCAGAGCGAAGGGGTGGGGCAATTGTTAACACTGGTTACAGACTCCTACATGCTGTATTTGCTGGGGGCATTGTTAGCTCACACCGCCTCCAGCCCAAAGACTTAGGCTGGCCCCAGCAGACGCATACTGCCTCCTGCACACACACACACGCACACACACACACACACAATAGCCACACTCCCTCACTACCACCACCCCACCCCTGGAAGACTAAAGAATAGATGCCCCGGAGCAATTCAGCTAGTGCGGATCACTTCAGATGAGGCACATTAAGTGGCGAGTGATAAATTTGGCATGACAATTGCAAACACCATCGCTTTTGTCTGTAATTAATTCCATTGGTGCCCCGGGCCTTTCCCGTGCTGCGGTTGGTGTGGGCCAGCAGTGCTTTCCTAACGAGCCCACATTACAGCCAGGATTATAGCCCAGATGAAGGTGCGCTAACAGGGAGGGAGGGAGCGCTTTTTCACCGGTGCTCAGGTGTCTAGAACAAAAATGAAGCAACTCACTTTCAGTTAGTGGTGTCTCACACTTTGGGGCAGTAAAACTTCTGCTATCTCTTAAATGTTAATCTTACATAAATAAATACCTATACACCACATTAACTAAATTTTAATTTTGGACATAGGGCCTCATTTACTAGTGCGCCAGAGTGTAGTCGATGTGTGGAGACACTTTTTAAAATATTTCATCCAGTCCTTGTATTTACAGTTGTCGCTGGTGCTAGGCTAACGCATGTCTATGGCCGTTGGTCTGCCTCTAAAAACAGTCTTACCCACTCCACAAAGCACCCGACGCAAATCTGTTATTACGCCAGACTGTCGATATGAATGTCTGTGTTGATAGAATAATTTAGTAAAAAAAAGTAAAACCAACTTTGCATTTGAAGCATTTAAAGTCTGAGCAGCAACAACGAGTTGTACTTCCTGATAGAAAACTTGGCAGCGGCGGACTGATATATGAGAAAATAGTCCCTCAATATGCGTCCCTCAACATAAGACTGTTTTTAGAGGCAGACCAACAACAACCATAGACATGTGCTAGCCTAGCACCAGCGACAACTGTAAATATAAGGACAAGATGAAATATTTTAAAAAGTGTCTCCACAATTTGAATACATGAGGCCCTATGTCCAAAATTCCAGAATGTCCCTTAATGGACAAATGAACATGACCTGTGAGTGGTCTAAGGGGCCAACTGTGTACATTAGCAACCTCACTTCAGTGAATCTACCCCAGGGCAGCTGTGGCTATAGACGTAATATAAATCCAAGGTATTATTATTAATTTTATTATATTACATAGAAAACATAAAGGAGAGCCCACTACAATTAGACCAAACCTTAACTCAATCCAAGAGTATTATATTATATTTATATACAGTAAATCTGGGTACATCTTTGGAAGAACAGATACACAGGACTTACTTTATATACAGTATATCCCTCTCATGTCCCTTGTGTGAGAGAGAGCTATGGCCTCAGTGTGAGTTTGCACACTAGTCTAGACTTTATTTAAGGAAAATCTCACTGAGTTTAAGAATATTTAAAAAATTCTGCCAGTATGTTGGCTGAGCCTTAATTGTAGCCCATTCTAATTTGGGCTATTTTCTTTTTATTGTGTTCTTTGTGAAGTGTACACTCATCGTCTCATTGTTTGCAGAAAAATTGTGACATTTGAATGATTATTTATACTGTTTTATATTTTCTTGAAATTGTTAGTTAAATCACAAGAATTATTTTGTTAGTTATTGCTGTTATACAAGTACACAAATGCGGCCATTCCAGTCTGCGCTGAAGTTAAGGAAGTCTAACAGGACTTTGAATACGGTAATTAATGCTTAACGCTACTGGTCTAGAAATTAAGTATGCGAACAGCGCTTAGTTGTGAAAATGATGAATTGGTGCCGAGCAGTGGAAATTATGAGCCCACAGATTGCACTTTTAATATTTGGTCCAATGGGTCCTACAACTCTGTTCTTCTCATTCAGTGGTAATGTGGAAGCATTAATTAACGGCTTGTACTTGTGAGTAGTTTTATTACAGCTAATGTCCCTCATTAGGTGAAATATAGATAGTGAAAGACATAAAGGGATCCCTCTGCTGCATCATTCATCTTGATTTCACTTGTGAGGGCCTTTGGATCTCTCCTAAACTTGCTCTGTCCACAGTGTTTACAGCACCTCTCTGCAGCTGCAGAGTCCAGCTCAACACACCACAGTCTGTGTCATTACTCTGTGCATCAGATCACATGATTAGCTCCAGGGCTGGTGGAGGAGGCCAGTGAAGGAGAAGGCCGGAGGAGGACAGTGGAGGAGGACAGGGGAGGAGAAGGCCTGTGGAGGAGGAGGCTGGTGGACGAAGCCAGTGAAGGAGGAGGCCGGAGGAGGGCAGTGGAGGAGGATAGTGAAGGCAGAAGCCAGTGGAGGAGGGTAGTGAAGGAGACCAGTGGAGGAGGCCAGTGGAGGAAAGTAGCTCGGGGCGCCTGGCCGTGGCAGTCCCAGGGTAATGGTCCAGTGGCACTGTGATGGAGGGTATGTGCTGTCCTCTACAGGGCCAAGGATGCACCATTATTCAGCCAGGCCAAGATGGCCTCAGGGTGAAGTGTACTTCACAACTCAAAATACACTGAATATACACTTACTTCATAAAACATACGTTACACAATTGAAAACATCCAAACAACAGAACACAACATGCTGCAGTGTGGTCATGTCCTGGGCATGTGCATGAGTGTATGTAGAATTAGCAGCTTATTAAATGGCTGAAAGAGCTAGCTAAACCTGAGGAGCTTGTCGTCCTGGTGCCTCTGGAAAGTCAGACAGTTTGTCGATGCAGCCTTTTATAATGCAAAGCCTTATAATTATCTCACACTCGCTCATTTCACACTGACATATGGCTTTCCTAAATGTCAGCTGGAGCAGGCAGAGCAGTAGTGCAGCCGGAGAGCCTGGCTGCACCCTGCACACATGATGATGGCGGTGCTTTAGCCCTGAACGTGCAGCGCCCCGCCGGGGAATAGCGCTTCAGGCATCACCGATCGTTGACCTGGCTATTGTTGTTTGTGATACTTACTGGTAAACTTTTGCAATCAATACAACATCAGCCAGCAGAGCCCCTGGGAATGAAAACCTGAAACAGCGCACTTAATCTTGGCGCTGGCCCCTGCTCCCTGCTCCAGCGCTAAACTAGGTAGTTGGCCTACTTGATGCGGCATTATTGCCGCAGAGGTCAGATGTGAGCTGTCTTGCACAGCGCCTGATGAATGGCTGTTTTTGATAAAGCGCCTCTCCTATCCAACAAGAGACATTTAATAATGATAGACCATAACTGCACACAAAAAAACCTTGTAGAAGAAAGAAAAAAAACTCCTGCCTGCCTTTCCCTTCTCCCAGACTAGCCATACTTACTGCACAGCCATAATACACTTATGTGCAATCAGACATGGTCTACAGTAGCCTATATAAATGAAGTCTAAGGCGAATTTTTGAAAAGGACTCAACATCTTTTTCTTTCTTTCATCATTTGCAGCAGTGCTCTTGCAGAACATGAGATTTAATCAGCATTACCTCAGCAGAGAGAGAAATGTATACTGAAATGTACCAGTGTTAAGTAGTTGCATTATGTGCATAGGTAATACAATTTAGCACCCAGGCAAAGCCCGCTCAGCAGCCATCTTTGGAGCTGCTTATACGATAATTGAATGTCTTTCAAAGAGTGAATGATCAGTTTACTCGCTCTCTGGTCAAAGCTAAAGCTCGCAATTTCACAGTCTGCCATTGTGATGAGCAATCAAATCAGTGTGTATTAAACTTAAGTGGCACTAAATAGAGAGCCCACCTTTCAAATGAGCCAGTGTGTAAAAGCTATTGAGTGAAATTAAATGCCATTCTCAGAAAACAATGCTGAAAGTGCGTTGACAGCTTTGACATAGACAAAGCCTTTAGTGACAGGAATAACAAATTAATTGGAACCATAACCATGGCTCTAAAGGTGAGGTAAACACACCTGACTGTAGATTTTTCACCATCAGTTAAATCTCAATTGGATCTAAAAATAAACCCCAAGACATTGAACAGTTTAATGGATTTTGACGTCTCTGCATTATGCTGTCACTCTGCTCTAAATGAATCATAACTTTGCCCTGCACTGAGGAATTACCATGCATTTTGAGAAAATACATTGCGCGGCGAGCTGTGAATTATGATGCCAGATCAAAATAAATGTGTAATGACTTTGGAGATGCCCAGAATAATTTATTGGGTGGAGATAGTTCATATTGAAAAGCCAGCTTAAGTGGGATACAGAGACAGTGTGCCCCGAATGTGTTTGAATTGTGAAATGTCAGCGTTAGATAGGCAACCCAACGGCCTGTTTACTGAAGCTTGGTAAATGAGGGCTTCATTTGGGATGCAGCACTATTCAATTATATGGTTATTTATTGATCAGAAACAATGTATGTCTGTCTCCAGCATGCAAAGATGGATTCAGAGGATAAAAGGGAAGTGTCAGGGAAATTGGCCGATGAAGGATTGCATTTGATCTGGTAGGGAATTTGAGAATGGAGACAGAATACCCCAGTGTTCAAAAACAGGCAAAAAATCTTGATGCAGTTAAAGTTCCCCACAAAGAAATGTCAGTGGGATGTCAGCACAAGTGTCATTACAGCCTTCTATATAATAAAAGCACTTTACATTATACTTTCTCCTAATATATAAAAAAATATTATAGATTAATGGTCCAAGCTTTTACTTTTCTTCTGTCGCCTACTGGAAATAGATTTTTCACCTTCAACAGTTTTGTTTAACCATCACAAATAAAATATGGTGAATCACCTTCATAAATTATATAGAAGTGAACACCAAAAATGAACATTAAACACTGATTAAATATTATTGTATTGTGCAAGGTGACGTAACACCTGCACTCACCACCCTTATGTGCCCATTTATTTACATTATTATCCTCAAGATGTGTTATATTTGTGAATGTACCTTTTAGATCAGATCTTAACATAGATTATGAATTGCCTGTGACTGATAAGTGTTGTTGCAGATGAGAGGCTGAAGCTTGTGCCCCTCGTTGTGTGTTGGCTCATTTCCGGGGCTCAGCTGAATAGTGCTGGTCTGTGTGATGCTCCAGTGCACTCACTTTACATGCCCACTGTAAACACTGTCTATTCTATTATTCACACCAGTGTCCTCCAGAGAGACAGAGCCACCGAGGCCCCTCTGAATATGGAGCAACGCCATTGTGCCTGTACCTGCGCCCCGCACAGGGCTGTGGCCCGCTCGGGCCCTTAGATTCTGCTCGGTCAGATCTCTTTAGCTGGGCTGGAGGGTAATCCCTGGGCAGCCCGGGCTCCTCTGTTGTCTCCTGGTTGTTTTCTGTGTAGTTCATAAATTATAGATGGGCCATGTCGAGGGCCATCATGCTGCCTGATCCCTGTCTGTGCTGACAGCTGTATGATGCGCACTGAGTGCAGCAGATTGGGAGCTCAGAGTTTCATCAATAAATATCACTCTGACCCTCACACTTGGCCTCGTGTCAGCGGTCAAGGTAATGGCTTTTTATTATCGTGAAGGGCAGCCCAGCGTGGGGTAGTCTTAAGGTTGCTCGTCCATCTCAGGTCCGCAGACAGACAGAGGAGAGAGGGAGTGAAGAAAGGAGAGGCACAAAGTTTAAGTGGACTGAGCTGTTATTATGTGAAGCTGAGGATGAGTGGACGGCTTTGACAGTGAACAGCGGGGTGCTTTTGTGTGCTGCTCCAGAGGAAGTAGTGATTTTCATGGACACATTATTGGATTAAATTAACCTTATTAACCAGCTGTGATGAATTCTATTGAGCCTGCTGCTTCACACTGATCTCTTAAGAAAACGTGTGTAAATGTGCACTACTCCTTTATTTGTCTGTGCCGCTGCTGCAGCTAAGAGGCTGTTTGTGAGCTCGCTCTAACTGCCTGCCTCTCAGATGACAGCACTTCAAATGCCATGATGGTGTACTGAAAGCCTGGGCAGCTGGACACGGGGCATGATGTCTTCAGAATACAGGTTTTTAGACCAAACAATATAGAACAGAGCAGCATTTTGTCTAAAGTTCATTCATCAAAACGGTGCATATTTTGAAAAGGGTAAAAGCCCCACACAGCGCTGTCAAGAAAGCGCAAAGGCTAGATACTATAGATTACTTTAATCCCCTGCCAGATATAAAAGGGATAATTACATATTTGTGGTAGAGGCTGTGTGCTGAAAAAATCAATAGCGCCTTTTTTGTATGACACTTCATTAGTGTGGAAAAAATCTGAGCTGAAAAGAACTGCACAGCAATTAAATGGTTCTGCTACCTTAGACTTTGTAATGGCTCTATATTATTATCCAGTTTATTTGAAATAGTGGTTGCACTTGTGGAGTAATTGGAAACCATTGATTATGTACTTTTATGTCCACACTCTTGCACATCATTATGGAGAGAAGCAATAGTTAGTTAGCCTCTCTAATGAAGCACTAATTGCGCTAAGTAGGTTAAGATGTTAGTCAAACTGCACTCAGCTGAAATCACGGCACAGAGACTTCCAATTAATCTGTGTTCACCAACTCACAGATGTAACTGTGGACGGCGTTGTATTGGTTTGTGTGTTTTAATGTCACCTAAATTTAAATTGTTTTTGTTTTAAACCATTGACAGGAGATACAACTGATGCCCAGAAACACGGAGGAGGAAAATTCAAGGTGAGGGCCAGCTTGCCACTTTCTTGCAGAGAAAGACCATGTGTAATATGCGGCTCCTGCCTGATAATGTCAGGAGTGTAAGATTGGCTGGTAATTGTCCAAGAGTGTCTGTTAACTCCTGCTGCTGTGTTAACATTTATACAGGACCATAGGGAGGAGTGTAAGGTTTGCACTTAGCTTAGCCTCTGACATTAGCGCTCTGCATTCACATCTTTTGTTTAAAGAAGAGCAATAAGGACGCATTCACTCTCTGTCTGCTATTGGACATTTTATGTATGTATAATAGATGCAAAATACAATATTGGGATTAGTAGTTTTTATCTGTTTAAGGGCTGTGTATGTACGTATATAAACAATATTCTTTTTTTTTTTTTTTTCAAAGATAGGAGCTAATTTGTGCATAAATTATACTCATTAAATTAATGTATAATAAATAAATGTGAAAGGTTCTGTAATAATCTGCAATGAAACAATTAGAGGCAAATATGCTAAAGATCACTTAGAAATCCTATAGTGTAGTTTATTGATTTCTTTTTGAATTATCTTATAATCAGCAGGCCTCTTTTGAAAACGAACAGCACTTTCCATTCACTGTGGACAGAATTTATTGTGTGCCCAATGTGATGGATTGTCCATTTGTGCTCATGAATTAGCCTGTCTGGATATTAGTGTAGCACATTAAGCTCAGGGTCATTATAGGATATGCTGTGTGTTGTATTGGAGAAGAGGGTCCGAGGTGGACCCTGAAGGCCCCTGTGTGTGAGGGGCAGCGATGGGAGAATAATTTAAAGATATATTCAGGTACAGAATACTGAATACCTTAATTAAAATATATATTGTAACATATTCTGATACATGGTCCAATCAGAGTACTGTATTCTGAATACTTTTACAACAAGTTGAAATTAAAAGTAAAATTGCAATATAGGATTGAAAGCAGCTTTATGTTTGTTAAGACTGATTGGAGAAGAAAAAATTGTACGTGCACACATCACAAAAGCTGTGTTTTTTAAAATTTTTCTCACTGATTATGAGCAGTTTGAAGCCAACATGTTTTGATCATGTATTCCTTTTATTTTAGAAAAGTAACTGTATTCTGAATACCGCCAAATGAAAATGTAACAGTACAAGAAAACAGTTACACAAAATCAGTATTCAGAGTACGTATTCTCTGTACTTGTATTCAGTTACTTTCCAGCACTGGTGAGGGGACACTGGTGCAGACACTACACTGGTGCAATCAGTCAGCTCACCACCCACCACTATGTGCCGCCCCACATGTGAGTGTCCATGTGCCCGCTGCAGCTTAAACCCGCCAGCGCCTCCAGACCCAGCGCCTTTGATCTTTTTTTTCTTTCAAAGGCTCAAACGCTCGTGCTATTGTACGCTTGAGAGGCGCTTCAGCCTTGACTACACAGGAAGAAAAAAGTCTACCAGTGCTGTCCGCTTGTTACGCCTTTGGAACAAGTCCCATTTAAATAAACTCTATGGATTTACATTTGACACCATTGTTGATTAGCTTAATAGGGGTCATCTGTTGAATGCAGAGAGGGGAAGGTTGTGTAAACTGCTGAATTAAACGTGGGGTGGAGACCTCTATCAGGACCTCTTATTAACAGCAGCTTGTTCTTGGTGGAATCTGAAGAAATCTCCAAGCTTTGGAAGGCTGTCTGGGGAGAGGGTCAGCCCCTGTAAGCTGTCATTGCACATGAAAGGATTAATGTCATCTTATAAGAAGGGGGAAAAGCCGTCTTATAGTTATTTATTCTGTTTCATTCACATTCTGCTGGCTCTGTAAAAGAGAAAAGGCTAATGTCGGGTCTAATTTGTAGCCCTTTAAATTCCAGACAGAGATTCTTTACATATCTCTGGAGCTCATGGCTCCTCTCGGCGCAGACCCGTTCCTCTTTCCTTCTGGGATTCCTCTTAAACCCGACCAATTTACTATCTGAAGCAAAGTCAAGATTTACATGAGTTTGTACTTGAATGGCTCCAACTCTGGCTTCATGCACTAAACACTCCCACTGTAATTACTATTCGTGGGTCCTGCGCGCTGATACCTCCCTCTCTCTCGTCTACACCTTGGCCAATTGAAGGGGAGAGGAAAGGAAAATACTTATTCCCCAATGCTGATTCTTAGTGCTCCTTGTTCAGGATCTGTAATTGGATCTGTGTTTTCGACTCCCTGCTAATAAGCAGCTTACTTTGGCTCCCTCTAGACTTGACCCACCACATTTTTGTTTTATGAATTTTACAAGGGGATTTTAATAGATGCTTTAGGCTATGCAAAACATAGGCTGAAGGGGAGGCATAATGCGAGAGCCTTGACACAGACTACGCCTGAGTGGCTGCTTATCATTGCGGGCAGGTCTCATAACTTTCATTAAGATTGATGTAGGACAAAAGGGAGCACCAAAGCAGAGGGACATGAGAGAATATTAACCTGTGCTCTTGTAACTAACTATAATTGTTTTGCATTGGGGCTCTCCTCAGGCAGCGCCCTCATTATCTCGGCCTGTACATGACGGCGCAGCTGATATCAGTGGCCGCGCTTGTTAGAGGAGATTGGAGGTCAGGGCAAACTGTAATCTGCCTTTGGTTATTTTTATGGTGAATTCAACGGCAAGGGGCCAGAGCAGTGTGTTGGTGCCTCTGACAGAAGACATAACACCTCATTTCCTTTCTTTTTATATTCTTGTAATTGTTTCTCAAGTTCACTGCTCAGGGCTGATACAATTTAGAGTATTTATCATCTTTGGAAATCAACACAGCATTTCCCTTTGTTTGAGTTTTATTTGATGCTTTGATATTGTTTTATTGTATTTCTAGACTTTGAAAGCGTGAGTTTTTACATTTTACAAGATGTCACAAATTTGTTACGGTAGTGTTATTCATCTGTGTAACGTTAAAAGACTAAATATAATAATATAATATTTATTAATTGAAATATATTTATAAATAATTCTTTGCTCATTTACAATAGTAAAAATAAAATAAAATGAAAACATTTACTTGCTCTTGTAGGCTTGAAGATCTTAAAAAAAAACTGGCGCTATCAGAAATCATAGTCTAGAGATTTTCAACCTGGTAGTCTACAGTCTTCCTAATGTGAGAGTGTGTTCGTCCGAAGCTCATTTAGAAATGGCAGAATGACAGTGTCGCCCGTCCAGGGTCAGCCAAATGAGAGGAATGAAAAATGTAAAGACAAGCAGTGACCCGTAGCCTGGCCACACTTTCTTCAATTATTAAAATATTTTCAGAAACCATGGACGATTCCATTATTCATTATAGGTTATAGTGTTTAAGTGATTTTATTATGCCTGTCTACATCTTTTCCTTAAGCCCGTTCATTTGTCTTAAAAAGAAGAGAAATTAAGAACATGGTCGCTCTCTCCAGACATAGCAGACAGGAGCAGTCAAAGGGCTGAATAGTGTGTGAAGATGAAGCTTCCCTCAAAGGCACTAACTAAGACACTCTGTTGGCTATAGGAACACTAATGACCAACACAATCACCTATCCTGACATGAATACCAAAGATAACAAGGAGAGGTGGGAATAGGTGGAGGCTCTCCTCCATTCTCCATCCTTCTCTATGGGAATGTAGCCAAGCGCTTTACTTCATCACAAAGCTAACGTAGCATACAACTTTTAAACCCCACCCAGCTCATAACCACCGCCCCCTGCAGCCTTTCCTCTCTCTCCTGGTTGGTAATTCTCCCATCTGCAGGATGCTTGAGAGAAACAAAGAAACAATAAGAGGAAGTTGGGCGAGGGGTTGTCAGGCTGTCAGTAATCTGACAGCTATGGTAACTACCCTCTAATCCAGACGGCTGCAGCCACGCTCCGGCCTGACACCCGCGCCTCTGACTGACAGCTGAAGACCGGCCACATTCCACAGGCAGAAGTGACATCCAGTCTATTAAGGCAGACAAGCACAAAGCATAGCTCTGCCCCGGCTGCCTGCTACTGGAGCCGGCTATGGGGGTGATTGGAGAGGTCCTGGAGAAGGTGTCAGACTCAAGCTCAGATGATAACCATATTGTAATGATACTGCTGGACAATGAAGCGCCATGATTGCCCATGCTGACAGCGGAAGTTTACGTCTGATATCCCCCCTCCCTGCACATTCACAGGCAGCTCACAACACACGCAGTCTCCAGGTCCCAATTGCCACTCAAAAGCTCAGCCTCAAACGGGTGTTCTTCTTCTAGCACAAGAGTGCACCAAACAGTGATCTAATGGACTGGCCGAGGCGTGGGGCTCTGTCAGGCAGAGTGCTATTATTGTTGTTTATCTTAGTACTCTTTAGATAACTCTGTGAGGATAAAGAGACTTCTCAGTGTTCATTTGTTGCTACAGAATAACCCAAGATTTTCTACTTTGTTAGTGCATCAGCAAAACATTCCTGTGGAAAGCTCTACATGGCTGCTCTTGGAGCCTTCTGCCATGGCACAAAAGTATGTAATTGGTTTCGCTTAAGGTTAATTATTTGCACTGGCAGGTCGCTTTGTTGTAAGCCACTCATTAGAATACCCATCCAACGCACAAAGCAAATGAGACGAGCTGGCTGTGCTCTAAGAGTCCCCAAACCAAGGCCAACCTTAATGATACTCTCAGCAGCCTATATAATGGAACAAGTTTACATAAATTAGACCACAGAAGTCTGGCATGAGACAGCCCGCACCACTTGTGTGGAATATTTAAGCTAATTAAAAGTAATAAAAGAAGGCTCAAAATATATCTGTACTTATGGTCCAGTTTTGTACTAAGTACTTTGGAAGGAATTTGGAATGAAAGCATATCATTTCATTTCTTGTAATTTATATGGCTAATGTGTGGGAAGACATTCAAACATGAATATACATAAACTGTTTGATCCAAAATAATTTTACATAGACATGGCCCTACCTCGCACCCTTAGCACAACATTCAAATAAAAGAAAGAGGTGGAGCCCATGCACGCGAGTTGACCAAAGGTGGCATTTCCCCGTGCTCTCCAGCCAGAGCCTGCTCGTCTTCCATCTTACTTAGCTGGTCCTGATGGAGGCTCAGGGTGCACGCCTGCCTAAGTGACAGGGAGTTAAGTATACATTCACACCGTACACAGATGCTAGTTAGGTTGACAGAGAGGTTCTGGAGCCAGTCGGTCAAGCTGAAGCCCTTTCACGCTTCAATCAGGCCAATGATAGAATGGGGCTGTCTCAGGTCTCATTTGGAATGGTACATTAAAGTGCATTTTCAATCACCGTAAATGCTGCTTTCATCTGGGCTAAATCAGACAAATCCCCCAAAACACTTTTCGCTTTTCTAAAGCTCACACACAATATGGATTTTAATCAGAAAACATTTAAGACATTTTCCTAAAAACAAGAGGCAGTGGTGGCTCATCATATTCATCTTAGTGCTCACTTTGTATGCAGTCCAGCAAGGCCGTAATGAGACAGATAATAGAGAATATTTTTATTCAATGGCTTGTTAATTGGTTGCCACAGCGTCCCTGGAAAGGTTAAATTTATAGTTGCATGTCACCAATTACTACACCAGCTGGCTTTGTTCATGTGGAAAAAAATATGGCAAAAAGTCAATGTTTTGGCGACAAATGACAGGTTAGACGTGAACACATTACAGAGGCTGCGTGTTGCATTCTCTCACAGCCGTTCAGAGTCTATGCATAATCTCTGCTTTTTGAGCCCAGAATCAATGTGTGCATAATCAAACTCCTATTGACAGCACTCATATCCTTCTCCCTGTGGCAGAAAAGCACATTTGAAATGGGGAAGGATGAATGCATTAACATCCACTCAGTCACTCTAGCAGACAACAAAGCTCCTTGGCTGGCTGTTAACACTGCAGATTAGGTCAACTTTTTACACCTCCTCAGTTTCTCTCTGTAAATGACGAGTTTTGATGTGAAACAAGCAGCACGTCAAAGCGAGCTGAGAGATGTAGGCATTTTCTGCCATGTCACAGTGACAGGGTGCTGAATATTTGGGCCATTAGGGGCTTATTAGTGGATAAATGACCAGATGGTTCAGTGATGCAAAGAGATGGACAGAACTGGATGCTACTAATCAGCAGTGTCTGTAGCGCGGTGTCAAATCACATGACATGGTTACCCATGGCAACAGAATAAAAGTTAACATTAGCAAGTCAATTTGAAGACCGGCTGCTGTAAACAGGCTTTGGGATAGTACTGCATCACTCGCTTGAAAAATGTGTGCAAATTTGATTTAGAAATACTAACAATCCCTATTTAAAGCAGCAAGTAAACTAAGTATTTCCATCTACTGTACAGTATTTTGCATGTACAATTTGTTGAAACAGTTGACTGGTATTTTGGTGCAAATCGAAGACCATTCCTACACAAACAGTCAGATGTCTCTGCATCTCAGTCTTGTTTATGGAAACACCACCTTAGTTTCTATTTGTCGATATATCTGTCGGGTTTGTACTTTTGAGGTGCTTTGATTAATTTCATTCCGAGATGCCCCGCCATCTTCTTTACAGGAGGTAACCAACAAATTTGAAATCGTCCATGTTTGTGCTTCAGTATAATTGGTGATGGGTTGTTTTGTGACAGATGTGGAAAATAAGAAGTAAGCTTGGTTGCATTACACAAAAGACAATACAAGATGCTCCATGTTGGAGATGCATATGAATGTGTGTGTGTCTAATTGTATGGTTTTGTTCAGACCCACAGCTGACACAGACAGGCAGCCTGTTTAATGGATGAGAAGAGCTGTTTGAAGGCGCTCTGTCACTTCTGATTGCTTTACCTCTCTACTACAGCATAATTGATCACTTGTCCACTAATACTTCTCTATTTTGCAGCGTCTTGTTGCCATTCATTTTTATTCTGTATTTATTAAGCTACACAAAGCTGCAATAATACAAATATACTGCATAATTGTTTCAGTCTTTGCTCCTATATTTTAATTGTATGGAAACACCACCTTAGTTTCTATTTGTCGATATATCTGTCGGGTTTGTACTTTTGAGGTGCTTTGATTAATTTCATTCCGAGATGCCCCGCCATCTTCTTTACAGGAGGTAACCAACAAATTTGAAATCGTCCATGTTTGTGATGTATAGTGATATATATATATATATATATATATATATATATATATATATATATATATATATATATATATATATATATATATATATATATATATATATATTTGTTGGTATATAAAAAACAAAACTAGTTGAAATGAAATAAACAACTGCTGGCCTTTGTGCATATAAACAAAAAGACATATTGATGAATTGTCTAAGTGAAGATTGTTGATGAACAAATTTATTTCAATAATTTATGCGTACATTGTGTGTCCCACTCCATTATACCTTTGAACAACAGCATGTGTGATAAAACATAAATATTGTTAAGCTTTATTGGGCTGAAACAGTGGGACTCCATGTTATTATCCTACCCCCCATTACAGTGAATGGGAGTACGTTGTTATTATTTGTCATCATATGCTAATTACACATCATTAATGTTAGACCTTAATGGCCCCAGGAGTGGGTAATAGGCTGAGCTGGCTGCTGCAGCGAGCCTGAGTCTGAGAAGAGCTGCACATGCTAATGAAGCTCACAGCTTTTATCTGAGCAGATTAAAAGGGAAAAGATCACAACCCTCAAAATAAGCGTTTTGACATCTGTAATTGGAAGAGACAACAAGCTTTTGTTCTATTACCAGGAGCACAAGATATGGGGCTGCTCATGGACTACACAGCTCTGCTCCCTCGGTGCCTAAACTCAGTTAGCCAAATGAAGCCTCTACACTTTCATGCTCTCAGCTGCACCACAACTGAAGATGGAGTGCTGCTGCTCCATAGACTTTGGCCGGTCTGTGATCTGCACACATGCACCTCACCTTGTGTTTTAAATGAATGGATAGACTTTTGGACGGGCCCCAGAGCAGCCACAGATTCTTCTACTCATGCTCTTCAACAACTCATTTCTAAACTCACAAACCATTGACTTCATATTGTTTAGTTTGGCCCTTCACCTCTTAAGGAGCTAATGTTGTTGACTAAATGACACTAAAGCACAGGTCAGATGGTGATATGTAGCAGTGTGCGCAGCTGCCTCTGCAGCAGGCCTGGCTCTGGGCTGGGGCAGCAGAGCGACAGCTGGTCCTGCTTGGCTCCATGTTTGACCCTCAGCTCCATGTGTAGTCCTGGGCCCACTCCTCTCCGCACCTGAAGACACATGGTGAGGGCCACCTCACAGCCTGCAGTGGCTCTGGGACAGTGTGGAGAGGCACAGAGCAGGGTTTGAGGGTCTCTGACCTGATAGCCTCCTGACTCACCTCAGAGGGCCCTGAAGCACGGGGCTTCCCTTCCATCGGTCCAGTCATCACAAAGTCTCTCAGCTGGAGGCCATAGGTGCAATGACCTACATCCATCCATATAGAACAATATGTACAGCATCATCAGCTGTTTATCCAGCGTGACCTCCACCAACTGCCCTGTTTCCACATGCAGCTCCTGTGCAGTGGATGAGAACAGTCTCCTGTAAAGTCACAGGCTTGACTTTAGGGAGGTGATTGTTGCCACAACATCTGGAGCCAGTGTTGACAGATGAGAGTTGTATTTGTACATGCTGATGGTTTTAGAATCTTCTCTGCCTTGTGATGAATGTGAAATATTTTATACATGAAAGCTGAAAATGTCGATCTGGGAAATTGTATGGATTTGTCTCTATTATGCATGCTTATCATAATCACAGCAGCATTATGCAGTAACACAACAGCAGTGGTAATGCAATAAGTCTCCCTGATAACACAAATGGAGCGAGAGATAGGCTAGACCAGGGCTCTACAGTGCGCCCATTTCACTCGCATTTGCGAGTAAATATTTCGTCGTGCGAACGAGGAAAATAAACCAGTCGCACCAGTGCGAGTGCTTCTGCAGCCACAATAAGGAGCTGCGCACAGACGTAACGTGACAAGTTAAACGTTCTAAATGTATCAAACATTAGGGGCGCAGTCACATTAGGACTTTAGAATCGTGCCCAAGCCTGGATCGCCCCTAAAGCGCCTCACGCTTGCCCAGCGCGAGCGCAACCGAACCGAGCCCGGGCACGACACCTCCGACCGCGCACGACCCCAGCATACGAGCTCCGCGTGTGCGCCGATATCACTCATACGAACAAACTCCGCTTCAAAACACCCACGCCCCCTTAAACGAGGAGCGCCCCGCAGCAGGACCCACACCTGTTCCCCCACTCAGTAGATTCCCCTGTGCCGCTGGACTTCCAGCTCCGCTAAAGCGAGAGTTTTGTCTTGGTCTTGTCTCGGACTGGAGTGCATTTGGATTCGGTCTTGTCACGGACTCATGGTCTGAATACTGAGTGCGGTCATTTTTCATTACGGCCGCTGCTATCGGCAATAAACTTGTACCGTGTGCGGGACCGGTGCGCTGGAACCCGCGAACACGCGTGCGGCACCGCCAGCGCGTGGCTTGTACATAGCGCGCACCCTCATGTACCAGTGTGTATCACAGGGCAGGTTAAACATCCCACCTGTCCATCTGCCTCGTCAAATACGCCAATACTAATTTTATGTCCGTGTCCGCACAGAGCAGACCTACAGCACAGAGCAGACCTACAGCACAGAGCAGGCGATATGTGGGCAGAAGTTTGCCTAAGAAAATGCCAAATAAATCTGTCACAATGTACATTTTGTTTGGTAAATGTGCAGAGGCTAAAAAACACTTTAAAACCAGTAAGAGAATGTAATTCCAGTTATGAATTTGAAAATACAGGTTTAAAAATCCTACACACTTTATTCACTTTGAAGCAGTTTTGTGTAAAGTGCCAGTGGAAGTTCTCTTAAAGAAGAGGTTCTTAAACTGTGGTGAGGGTCCAAAAAGGGCCACAGAGTGTTTCAGTGCAGTACAGTTTGTTTGGCTTATTTTAAGTCTAAATATTAATCAGATAAAATGAAGATATATTTATAAAAACATTGCGATGATGCAGGAAAAGTACAGTCATAATGCTTTTGTTTTTTGTATTAAATTTATTCAGGGTTGGTGTTGGTGTGTGCAAGTTCTGCACTGTAATAATCGTTCAAAACGAAAACCTATTTGTGCCCCATTTTTTTTCTGTGCTCCTAAAATTTTTAACTTAGGGGCACATGTGCTCCTGGAAAAAAAGTTAGCGTAGAGCCCTGGGCTAGACTATTTTTAGGAATAGTTTTGAATAAGCTCACTTATCCCTCTCTGGTATTACGGTGTTTAAGAACAGGAATAATAGTGGAAATGATGGTACTAAAATGTCACTTTGTTTAATTATTGCTAGTTATCACAGTTACCTTCTCTTTGACTTTGCGTGTATGTAATAAGAATGTTCCTGGTTACCTTGGAGAAATGTGAAAGGTCAGGTGTCAGTTTTAATATGACTCAAGCATCTCTAATGAAACGCTGTTGCGATATGTGTTGAATACGAATGCATTAATTTCTTAAATGTCTTTCATATTTGCTGGCGCCTCAGCCTTTTTAACTGGGATAATTTGACAGCAGCCCCCTGCTCAGCTCTGACAGCTCTGAGGAGACGGGGCTCGGCACCTGCGTCCACCCAAGCATTAAAGCTCAGATCCTGAACTCTCTCACAAATGAACTGTCAGATCATTACTGCGCCTGATGCAATATAATCTGTCTCAGAATTAGCATTTGGCCGAGTCCACACAGGGTTGTTCCTCCCACCTCGCTGGCGTACACGCAGCCTCTCAGAAGGCCTGGTTTTGAATATGCATCTCCTCACATTTTCATGAGAGATCCGCGGGGAGTGCAGCCGAGCAGCTTTCAGCATTAGCATGTCAGGAGGGAAGGGTCCTGTGCTCAGGTCCCACTGCAGATGCTCTGCCTCACTTGTTCATTACAATTGCATTTCATCAGCTTGATGATGTCCACATGTCAATTGAGCGTGAGGATTTTGCACACAAAGGAGCCTCTGGGAAAAGGACTACGCTGGCTAATCAGCTGATTATCATACCTCAAATGGGGCCGCAGTGATGCTACAAGCAGCAGCCAAAGACTGAGGTGTAGACGGGTGCTGGACAGCTAAGTGCAGATAGAGAGGCAGTGAGCTAGCTGATTAAAGTGGCAGGGCCTCTTACTGATGCACATAAAGGAACGCAGAGTAAGCAAGCAAAGAGCAACTCAAGCAGGACAGCACACAGGGAGCATTACAATGTTTGGAGCTCTGACACTCACTGAAGGTTAATACATACACATTATTAAGGCAGTATTTTTATTTTAAAAGATACTAAAACTACTCACAGCATATACAGGCCAACAGTGTTATGGTTTGTTTCTTTGTTGTGAAGCTTAAACAAGCAAACACAACTAAGACAAAGAATTTTTTACTATACAGCCCTCACAATAGCTTGTATTTTTAGTTAATCATTTAAGAATGATCCCATAAATCAAATCAGTGCGTCATCTTTATTTTAGTTGTACATCAATATTGTCAGATGATCTCATGTCATTGCTAATCCTTAGTTCTATACCTTGAAATCCATACATTTAATTGCATGCAGGAGAGTCTTTTTGTTTTCAGCGTCTTTTGTTTGAATACAGCAAAACATGGTGGAAGTGAAGTCACAAGTGACCTGAAGCCCAATTATAAAGAGTGCAATCTGCATTGTTCTTGGAGCGAAAAAAAGAATCAATGTGCTGAAGGCATATCCCCATCAGAAGACCTAATGATGTCTTTCTGGACCACAGCCTTGCACACTGCATAGTAATCTTCTGCTAATTAAGTTTATAATGCCTAGGCAGGCCTCCGCATCAGCACTATTCCAGGGAGGACAGTGAAGTTATTTATTTATCTCGTTGTGGCTCATTGTTATGGCAGTTATAATTAAAGCAAAATTATTTAGATAGGAAAGGGCTTTATTGGAATTAGTGCTGCACATTTCAAGTGTGTAGACTTCACTCGAGTCTTCCATCATTAGCTCTCATTACTTCCTGGGTTTGTTTGTTGAGGACATATGAAACTCTGTGCGCTTTTTTAATATCAGAGCAGAAATAAAATGATTTATAGAAGCTCATGTTAAAGGATCAATAGCACTTGCCGTATTCTCCATGTAAAGCTTGGGGGTCCAATCACTCCTGTGGTCATATTAGCAACCTTGGCTAAGTCAGATTCATTGCTTCCCTCATTAGACTCATGCTGGATTAGTCAGAGCTGATTTGTGGGTCTCTATATAGGCTAAGTATGGCTGTAAATAACATATATTTCCAAGATTAATTTGTCTATTAATTATTTTGTTTCTGAACCAATAATATTGCAAGATTGGCTCTTTTGTTTGGAAAGATCTATGTAACATTATTGAGCGTATGGGCCCTATTTCCACTTGATAAATTACTGTGGTGATTAATATATTGACAAAATACATTCAATTGATTTATAAGTGTTTTCATTGCTAAAAGTAAGCAGGGGACACAGTGGAAGTCACAAGAGAGAAATTAGCAGAGCTCTCCCTCTCTACCAGATGAAAACACCTCCAGCCTCTCCTGGGACTGCTTCAGCTGGATATTAGAAATATTCAAAACACCTACCTGTGCTCTCTAAATATAAAGTGCTGTTTAGCACCTTTAAGGGTGAGTGTGTCCCAAGAGAAGTGAGACTGTAATGTGCAGCTGCAACACCAAACTTCTCGCATGTACCATTTACACTAATGGTAGAAATGTGCTTATAACAACAACACACCAAGGGAATTTGATCTGGACTCAGACCAAACATAAAGGGTAAAGGTTCTGATTTGCACAAAACTGACTCTTGTGAGCTTTAAACTGCATTACAATGTTGTTACCTCCTCAAAAACATACCTGAAGTTGTGTTTGAATGAAGCATTATTAGTCTGTCTACATCTCCAAAGCTCAAAATACTCTGTTCCACCTTGTGATGTTATGAAGCTGTAGTTTTAAGGTTAACAGCCCCTTTTACCTTTTGTTCAGTAGAGATGGGCAACTCCAGGTCTGAAATCACCAAATGATTCTTGTGAAGGTGTTTTGAATTTATAAACACAGTGGAGCACTTCCTGTTTTACCACATCACAAGGTAGAGCTGAGCATTTTCTGTTTGAGAGAAGAATTCACCCTCAATATGCAGGGTTTGTTAAACATGTGTGAATGAAACAAAATACAACTCCAGGTATGTTTGTGATGAGGAAACAACATTATAACATAGAGCAGAAAATAGTGTAACATGGGCCTTTTAATCAAAATCTGGTGGAATTGATTTGGCCTTCTAAATATATTTTATTTAACTAATCAATCTAAAGTGACATCAACAGGAAAAGTAATTATATTCTTGATTAATAATAAAAACATTGCATACAACAGTCCAAGCTCATTAGGGTATATGTTGAGCTACTCTGCTAGCTTTAAAACTCTTAAACTGGATAATTAACTGTTTAGCACTTTTTGTGAGGATTATTTCTTCTTTCAAGAAATAAGTTTGGCCTTAAAATAAGTTTTCTTGCGGCTTACTTTCTGTGGCCATGTCTGTTATTGCGCTCAAGGAGTTCAATACTTTTCTTTAATAGCTTGAAACTTGCTGTTGCTCTTTCTCATGGAGGTTAGTAGTAGCTGTCCACCTTTTTTCTGGCAGGCGCTTAACTGACAAGCTTCGGGCATTTGGCAAGATGTTATCCAGCATGGAGCTCATCTACTGCGCTGACAGGCCCAGCACCTGCCAGAGCAGCCCCTTACCTCCACTCTCTGTGAGCGAACAATGCTCCGTGCTGAGGGAACTCTTTCAATCTCCCTTGTGTAGGAATTTCTCCGCATGTTCTAGTGTTTTCCTCCGCTTTGATTAGACAGAAGAAGGCGAGGAGATACTTTCATGGATAATGAGACACTGGACAGAGGTTTTATTTGTTTCTGGAGCTAAGGTCTCCATTGGTCTGTTGGCAGGTGGGCTGAGTCTATATCGGCCTGCAAACACACTGTCATTTTGTTGTAGCTCATCATTAAAGGTCCTATGTTACACAAAATGAATTCTTGTGAGCTTTAAGCTGTGCTGTAATGTTGTTACCTCATCAAAAACATACCTGGAGTTGTGTTTTGTTTCATTCACACATGTTTGAGAAATCCTGGTTTATTAGTCTATCTACACCTCTAAAGGTCATCTCTAAAGTTAACACCTACTTTTACCTTTAGTTCAGTACAGTTGGGCAATTCCAGGGCTGAAATTATCCAAATGAGTGAAGGTGTATGGAGTGTATGGAGAAAACACAGTGGAGCACTTCCTGTATCACCACATGATATCACAAGGTGGAACAGAGCCTAAATATGAACACAAATATATAAACGTGTGTGAATGCAGCAAACCACAGCTCCATTTATGTTTGTGATCAGGAAATAACGTTATGACATAGATCAGGAAATGGCGGCATATGGGCCCTTTAAATGCAGTAACTTAAACAATGGACACAAAGACTTTCCATCCCAGCTTATCCCAGCCTTCCTTTGACTGATGCAATGTGATAAGGTAGATGAGAAGAGTCTAATTTGCTCCTTTCTCCTTCACAGACTCGAAACTTAAGGTCTTACGTGTAATGCAGTCATGACCGTGGCACATAAGCTCTCCTAAGTCAACAAAGCCAGCTTCAATGCATCCAAGATTAGTGCACCTCCTCCTCTGGGGCTCTGGGGGCACTGTGGACGACCCTGGCCTTGGTGACAGGGCAGTGTAGAAGAAGCCCAGTGTGTGCCATAATTAGAGCCATAATGGCGCCTGAACACACTGCAGGTTAATGGAACGCCGGCTCAGCTAGAGGACAGGGGCTTGTGGGTAAAGGAAACAGCAGGGTTCTGCCAGGAGCCCCATCATTGCAATTTGCTGAGTGAGTTATGTGCTACGAGCTCAAAGACGCCTGCACTTGGAGCGTGTGTTGCTCTTAAATGGGGTATAGTTTTCCATTTCCCATCCATTAATATGCATAGAACAGCTAATGAGGCTGAACCAACTTAGATAATAAGATTCTGGACTGTAGCTGCACCCACTGCAGTAATGGTGTGTGGCTTTGAGTGTGGAATGTGTCTCCAGATTCCTGTGGACATGAACACAAAACAGGAGGAAGTGGTCAGGGTATTTCAATACAAAGAGATTTTATTTGCTCTTGGCAGCTAGTTTAAATGGACATCTGCTAAATTCAATATGCAGGGTTTGTGTTTTTTAACATTTTTTTTCACATGTTTAACATTTTAGAACAGAAGCAGCACAGAACAATAAACAACTCAATGAGAGTTTACAAAAACAATGACAAAACCACCACATTTAGCACAGAATCATTAGCCATAGTTAATGTTCCAAAGTGTTATTTCCTTAGTTTAATGTGTGGCAGGAGTTTATGGTCAGACTGTGGCTCTTTTTAAAACTCTAAATATAAAGTCGTGTTATGTCCTTTTGGAGCAGAAACCTCTGATTCCTGGCCTCCTCCTGTCAGCACCTTTTCTGTGTATTAGCATTGTCTCCTCTCAGTAAATAATGTGTCCTCATTCAGTCAGAGTGAAGAGAAAGAGCATTTGACTACAATGGGCTATTATTGGCTATAATAGGGATGAAGCAGACTCTCAGGAGAGACTGGGAGACTTGTGAACTGGAAATGTCTGCTGTTCATCACACCATTTTACAGCGGCTGGAGCAGCACCAGTGCTCAGGATAACTTACACTGATGCCTCGTTTCATTTACACAGCGGCTTTGCTTGTGTTTTGGTTTAAGCTAGCCCCTGGTATAGGTCCATATACAGCTCACTTTTATTTCATTCAAAAATCCAACGGGAAACACAAAAGATTTTAGTCACTGGACCTTTCTGCACCATTTTCTCCCTCATTGTTCGCTGTTCTCTGGTTTACCACCCACAAAGTGAGCCGCTCTCAATTCCTCAACACCACTTTTCTGTAGTTTTTCTGTGTGGACTCTCCTTAAACGCAGCAGTGCCTCTAACATTGTGTCTCTCCCCTCTCTCCCTCCCCCATGCTGACCCTCTCCCTGCCCCCCCCCCCCGGATGGACCCCTCTCCAGTGTGGGGCCCGGCTGTCAGGCCCTCTCCTGTGAGTGCTGCTGCTGTGATTTCCTTTGGGCCATCAGGTGGGCTGCTGCTAACTAGCCAAGCCTGAGACAGGGTGACCTCAAGCCTCAACATGATGGGTCTGAATCAACAATGTGTTCGCCTAAACAGGGAGGGAGAGACCAAACAACTTAGAGCGCTGGCTGCCAGTGAGAAAGCCCACACACTGCATATATCGCAAAGTTATCCACATTTTAGTAGTGCCACTGAGCAGCTCTTTTTCAGATGCAAACTAAAGTGTCTGCTGGGTCCAAGTTATGGCTTTTTAATCTCCACTAAACAGTTTTGCTCTGCAGTGCTTTCTGCTGTGTTTGTCACAGTGGCGTCTCACAGTAGGTGTATTGTAAATCAACTGGGTGCTGTGTGAACTGTCATTATCGTGATCATTAACACTGGTGATATCATCAGCGCATGGCAGATACTTCATTATGCAGTCCCTTCCTCTGTTTCAGAGGCCCCGGTGTATTTTTCTTTTTCACAACAATTTCTGATGTCTGCAGAATCCTATAAGCCTGTCTGATTAGAACAGGCTCAGTCTAATGAGTTTCTCCTGTGCCATCTTTTCAGATGGATCTCATTAAGGGTAATCATTCTGTGGTATGTGTGGACTTCATACACAAGCTAAGGTTATACAAATTGATTTTTACTCATTATTGAGTATTTAACAGGTGAGATTCAGCTGGTCAGATGAAAAATGTCATTTGCTAATTAGAGTGATCAAATAAATGTGTCTGTCAGACTCCAGTGTAGTGTGACTGCACAGTGTTTGTGAGCGTTTAAAGTGATCATCAAATTTAATGATGGCATTACTGAAGAGCTGAAGCTTGCCGCAATCGCTTCCCTCTCTCCAGGGTCTTCTTCTGCTCCTCAGAATCTTTCAAACTTTTTCTGTCTATTCCCTGGAGCTAGCCCCATCATATCTGAAATGCGCTTACAGCAGTGGCCGTCTTTTGCTTGAGAGCTCTTTGCCTTATGCTTCCATCAGAGAGACTGAGTCTCACAGATGCACTGCTTAACAATGCCATCCCCTGCTCCCATCAGAGGGGGAAGGTTGGCCTGCAGAATCAGGGGGGCAGGTCCCCTGTGATTGGCCAGAGCTGAACATCGATGCCAGCTTCCATCTGTCATGATAGCCTATCTCTGAACCTTCAATCTGTCAAAAGCTTGCTGCCTAGCTGAAGGCTCCAGGAGATTTGGCGTGCTAAACAGATTTGACAACAGGCATTATCACTGTGAGGGGCCCGGCGAAAAACGCCATCAATGTGTTAATTGTGGCTGGAGATGTAAACTGTCACTTCTCATCTCATTTAACACTTGCTTTGCCACTTTATGCCCACTTAGATTCCCACAGTTTGGTAAACATATGGACATGTTTAAACTGATACAGTTATCCTCACAGACTTCGGCTTCCACTTTCCCTGTCTAAAAACTCACCAGATCTGTTTCTTTGCCTAAAAATAATAATATAAAAGATATTATAAGAAAAATGTTTAACAAAATGATTGTCTTATCATACTGTAAGAAGCTGGCCTGCACTATGTCTATTTTCTCCTGGTTTAAAATTATCTTCTAATGAAATGGCTTGGTCACTTTTTATCTCATTCCATTTTTCCTTTTGAGCCTCAGCCTCAAATGTCAAGTGCTGTCCTATTACCACTAATTGATTATCCTCTATCAAAGCACCTTATTATTTGTGAGTTGTAGCGATCAGCCCTATTATTTGTGGGCTTTCCCCTGACAGGCCTTTAATGGTGATGGTTGGTTTAACCCCCAGGCCTTGCTAATAGGATTTAGCAGCAGGTGACTGGTAACACAGACACACACCCCCTAACCCCTTCACCCCCTGGACCAGCAGACCCTCCCACTGCTGCAGCATACAGACACACCACTAATTCAGCCCTGTCACCAGCTCTGCTCTCATTTCACTGCTCCAGAGGAATAGCACTGCTGTCAGTGCTGGCTATCCCTCTTTGTTTTGGTTTTGTAGAGTCAGGATGCATTGGTGCAGCATACGTATGCAAAAGCCAATGCAAATAGAGCTGAGGCAGACAATACGCCATCTTGAGGGTGACAGACATCGGCCAGACTCAAAGGCCGTGGCCCCTAAAGGTCCATGAGTGATGTAATCAAACATGCTGCGTGCGCATTTGCTTAGCATTTTTACTGTCATTCTTACATAAGAGGACACCTAAAACATATTCTTAGACTTATACTTTATTGATCTACAAGGGAACTACAGCACAGTAGCCCACAGTAACAAAGATCAAAAATATAAATGGTAAAAAAAATAAATTAACAATAAGTAAGAAAAATAACATGAGACTGGCATCAAATAAGATGTAATTATGTAAATTATTTTAATTTTAAATTTTGGATGGATATAACACACCTAGAAACACATGCTCACTCCAACACTCTCTAACCGGACACGAAAATTACATCTTAATATAAGCAGTGCCAATCTAATAAGCTGTCATGTAAATGTAATAGTAGACTGGAAAATACAATTAATCACTTTATTGATTTTTTAAATATTTTTTATTTTTTTGGTGCCCCCTTAAAAGTGAAATCACAGCTCCGCCCTTGTCAACATACTTAGTGCCTGTGCCATTATCTGCAGCCCCTCGCGTTGGTGGGCTCATATGAAGCCTGGTCCCCTGTGTATGGGTTTAACAGGCCTGTCAGAAGCACTAGTTTATCCAGGTGAGCCCCGGGTGTCATTATCGTGGCCTTGTCCATCAATATCACAGCTGCTAACTGAGGCACAGCCATTCGCTCAGCTTTTATCACTTTATTTGGTGCCCATTCGTCCACTATGTCCAGACAGTAGCACTGGTCATCCATTTTCACGGCGATGTGGAGGAGGAGCACCCGAGCCTGGGCCCTGGCGATGCGGGCTGCTAACAGGAGGGGATGGGGTTGTTATCCTGGTAATTAAAGGCAGTAGCTTGATGGTGGCTGTGTGGACAGGATGTGGCAAATGACTGGGTCTTGGTGAGGAGGAGCTGCTCTCCTCTCTGCTCTGTCCACTCTCCAGGGAGCTCATCATCTTCTCTAAGAGTCAGGATGGGATTTTGTAAGCGCTTTTCCCTCACCTTCCTCTCGTCTTTCTTTTCTCTTCTCGGTGTCATCCCCCTCTTCAAGTCTAGCATCATCTTGTAATTGTTGGATCCGACTAAACTTTCAGCTGTGCAGCGTCAGCGTTGTATGTTCAGCTCACATATTGATATTTACAAAGCGAGAATGATTTAAGTCAGGCTGTAAGTTGAACATGACTGATTTTGATCATTTACTTGGTGAGTTCCACAAAGTAATTCCCCCGACATCGGCAGTAGGCAACACGAGGAGACAAAGCGTAAATGGTAATTTATGTGCACATTTCATTCCTATCACATGTCTCAAGCGACAGCCTGGGAGAGACCACTAGAAAAGTGTTTTGTTATTTGAGCATCACTACATATTTCTGGGCAAACCAAAGACTGTGTTTGTGGCTGTGTGACATTTTGCTCCGGTCCTTAGCTGAGGTACTCAGGTGGGGCTGCATGTGGGTAGCACTGGCCCTCACCGCCTCACAGTCACAGCAGCAGACAGCAAGGAGAACACTCTGGGGTTTAAAAGTACCCAAAGCATCCTGGGTAATTAGCCATTACGGCGCTGTCACAGAGGGGTCTGCAGTCAATACAGAGATAATTTGGGCAATGGTGAATGACAGTGCTGTCCAGGCTTTTGGGATGATCAAGGACAGATCCAGCTGCAGCAGGCATCTGTCAGGCCCATGAATCACTGTGGAGCCGGGGCTGGTGAGTGGAGCAGAGAGGCACAAATAAACATGTCCCCCTCTCTCCCCGCGCACACCGGGAAATGGCTATTAAAGGTCTGCCGTTACAGAGCAGCCAGTGGAAAAGGCTTGTTACCTTCAGTGGCAAATGAATGACATTGGGAATAAGGTGAGGAATAAAAGTCACGCCAAGGGGACATTTCTCACTGTTATTTCAGCCGCACTGCTAACACTCAAGAAGGCTGCTGGCATGCAAAATTAGACTATGAAAAGCAAGATAGATATCATCACATAATGAGTCACTTGGCTGAAAAAAACTCCTATTAAATGAAAATACATGTGTGAGGACCAATCAGATCGCTCATGGCCAAGGACGAGGAGTTTATTAAGATGAAGAAAAGACACTATACGGGACATAATTCTGCCATAAATATCTTTTGTTACACACAATAAAGCCGACAGTGTTTTTAAGGCTTCATTTATTCACTCTCATTGAATGTGTCCTAAACATTAGCACCTTTACGCTATCCCAAACATTAGCACCTACTATATGCTTAGAAAATGTATTCATGAGACTTCCAGTTTCCTTTATAGATGCCATTTTGAGGACTTTGCCTTCAAAAGATACACTATTTTGTTTTGTTGACAGGAACATTCCTAATTTGTTCTCATTCTAAAACACATATAATGCAAACTGCTGTGTATATTGCTGTATATTTGATTTGCTTTAGTTTAAGCTGACAAAAACACTCAATAAGATCAAAATGGCTCTTTTAGTGCAGTAAATGCTTAATTCCTTGAGCCCTCATCCTATAGCCTATAAAGCCTATACTTTATAACCACAACAAATCATAACATAAGCTTGATGGGATGAACCGATGCCAAAAATACATTTTATTGTCCATTTCTGACCTCTAGGGGCTGAATAGATATGATAAACATCTTCAGGCATCCCTATCTTGCAATGCATCCATCCATCCCGCTTAATCTGGCTGGGTCACGGGGGCAGTTTTGCTGCCCAATCCTCATAGCACCTGACCCCCCCTATGAACCCCTCTGCAGGTGGTGAGCCCACAGGAGGGTGGACATCATGGTCCTTGATGTTAGTTCATAGGGGTGCTGCATGTTTTGGGTTGATGGGGGAAACCGGAGAACCCGGAGGAAACCCATCCAGACACAGGGAGGAACATGCAAACTCCACACAGGCGGGCGACCTGGGGATCGAACTCGCAACCTTCTTGCTGTGAGGCCTGAGTGTTACCACTAAGCCACCGTGCCCTGTCTTGCAATGATATCATTTAATTATTCAACTTGTACCTATAAAGACATTCAAATTGTGACACCAAGAATTTTAAAATCCCCATATTTCACTATTTTCTGATCTGTTATAACATGTATAATATCTATTTCATATCTGGAGTTGTGTTTTGTTTCATTCACACATGTTTAACACACAAACCCTGCATATTTAGGCTGAGTCCTTCTCTCAAACAGAAAACACTTTATTCCACCTTGTGATGTCATGTGGTAATACAGGAAGTGCTCCACTGTGTTTTTAAACTCCATACACCTTCACTAGAGTCATTTGGATATTTTCAGCTCTTAAATTGCCCATCTCTACTCAACAAAAGGTAAAAGGAGCTGTTAACTTGAAAACTACCTCTACATGACATCACAAGATGAAACAGAGCATTTTGAGCTTTGGAGATGTAGACAGTTCAATAATGCAGTGTGAATGAAACAAAACCAGGTATGTTTTTGAGAAGGTAACAACATTCTGATGTGGCTAAAAGCTCTCAAGAGACTATTGTGCGTAATATAGGACCTTTAAACATTTCTAATCTTTTTTGTGTATTGTGATGTGGGATATCTGGTCCTGCAGTCAGAACAGTTATAAACAGTATGCTAACTATATCCTTTTTAATAACTACTTTACGTTTCCTTATTCTAATATATAGGCTTTGTCCTTTGTGCATAGTGTCTGTAAAGCCTTTGTGGTAGTTATTCTTGTAAAACAGTAATGCCATATTATTCTTAATCATAATCACGCTGACCTTCAAATGCACAGGATCTAAAAGAGAACCCCCCTAGGCAGAGGTAATAATAGTGTGATTTACTTTGACTGTCCCAAATAATTCGAAGTTAATCACAAGTTTTGGATTTGGGACAAGGTTCTGATGCATCGCGCCGGGGAGCTGCTTATGGACTATATTTACTGTGATGTTTAAGGAAGCAATAATGCAGAGGCTGCTTTAGCTTCCAGGCCCTTCGTACTCTTTGATTCTTCATTAGTGAGGGAGATCATTTGGCGTATCCACAGCAGTACGGGCATCTGGTTTGCATTTCTGTGAGATATAGTGTAGGTGCAGCATATTTAATCATGGCTGTGCAAGGAGACCTGGCCTGGGGACTCCGGCTTCTTCTTATCATGCTTTAATCAATAACTCCCTCACTATGTTAACACAAAGCTCCAGTCTCTGCATTAGAGCCAGGTGTCCTTGTCATGTGGTACTACGAGAGCTCAGGAGTAAACAGTATCATTGTGATTTTTTTAAAGGCTCTATATTACATAAACTTTAGTCTTGTGAGCTTTAAGTCATATAATAATGCTGTTACCTTCTCAAAAACACACCTGGAGTTAAGTTTTGTTGCATTTTTAGTCTGTCTACATCTCCATAGCTCAAAATGCTCTGTTCCACCTCGTGATGTCAATTTAGCAGCTACCTTTTAAACTGGGTGTACACTGTGCAATTTTTGGCCCTTTTTGAGCTGATTTTTCACTCGTGCAGCGTTTTTTTTGGATCAGACCCAGTTTTGGCTTAATGTCGTGCTTTGTTTAGTATACACGGATTAATGAGAACCAATTAATACCTCACGACCAGCTTCCAATCGGCAAACATAGGTCGCAAGTATATCAAACCTGTTTGAAATCCAGTCGTCTCTCATCAGGATTTTGCACGGTTGAAGTAGTTCGTATAGTGTGAGAATATGAATCGTGAGCTGTGAACTTTTAAACCCTGCGATTTGGTCGTACAGTTTGAGCTGGGGCTGAGTGAAACGATCGAAAATATCCCACAGTGTACGCCCGGCATTACCTTTAGTATAGTAGGGATGGGCAATTCCAGGACTGAAATCATCCAAATGATTCTATTGAAGATGTAAGAGCACAGTGGAGCACTTCCTGTTTTACCACATGACATCACAAGGTGGAACAGAGTTTTTTCTGTGTGAGAGACGAACTCAGCCTAAATATGCAGGATTTGTATGTTAAACATGTGTGAATAAAACAAAACACAACTCCAGCTAAATTTGCGATGAGGAAACAACATTATAACATAGATCAGAAAATAGTGTATAAGTACAACGAATACTACCAGATTATACCTCTAACGAATACAGCACCTACTATCACTACTATATATACTGTATTTTGCAAGCCTATGTATTATAGTTGCTTTACATCTGTGATTAGATTGTTCAGGAATACAAATTATATATATATATATATATATATATATATATATATATATATATATATATATTGACTTTTACAATTAATAGGTAACTCAATACACACACACACACACACACACACATACATGCCATTAAATATGTTAGTAATAAAGTTAGTACTATTAAGAGTATAGTCCAATGAATACTATATGCTTTTACATTTACTGCTATATAGAAATACAGCTGCTATTGGGGCTGAACAATTTGGGAAAAATATGAAATTTTCTAATTGAATTAATTGAAGAATTAACAAAAGTTTCTGCAGATGTAAACTACAGGGTCAGCAGTTTTTATGCAGAATAAGAATATTTGTTTGCCGAGGAAATTATGGTACTTTATAAATTGCATCCTTTACCATTTGCCAATTTAACTATTACTACTACTACTACTACTACTACTACTCTTACTACTACTACTACTACTACTACTACTACTACTACTACTACTACTACTACTACTCTTACTACTACTACTACTACTACTACTACTACTACTACTACTACTATTACTACTACTACTACTGCTACTACTAATACTACTACTACTACCACATATATATACAAAGTGCTCTTTCAGTGATATCAGATTTATCATATTGTAATTATTCAGTCTTCTGTTTAATAAACACTTGGACTCAGACCCCCCTCAGACCGCCCCAAAAAAGGCTGTCTTATGCCTTGCACTAAATGCCTTTTGCACTATTTATAATTTGCACTAGACCCACATAAGAAACTGCCTTTTGCTGCTGCTGTTAATACTTGATCTGACAGGAACTGCACTGTTCTGTACCCTCGTGTTTTTAGCTTAATTTATTTATCTATGGTTACTGTAGTGGTTAGAGTTGTTATTTGTTGTGTCTGTGCACGTGAATGTTGTCCTGTCTTGTACCTTAATGTTTGTCCTGTCTTGTCTACGCATGTAACAGAGAAAAACATACTTTCGATTCCTTTGTACATCTAGTACATGTGAAGAAATTGGCAATAAAGCTAACTTTGAACTTTGAACTTTGAACTTGATGCAGCTCTTTCACGTATTGGTCAGTCACAATGAATTGAATTAAACCAGCCACAGTAAAGTATGAACTCTTTACTTCTTGCTATAGACATAAAGTTAGTAAATATGAATTGTGATCAAATCAAATGTGTCCAGGCTTGATAGAAATGGAAATAAATGCGTGATGTTTTTTTTTTGGAGGGTTTCTTTCTTTTTTTTTTTTTTTTGCATATAACTCACTTCTCATTAAAGCCCATATTACAGTATTTTCTGATCTGATTGATAATTGTGTTCTCTTCAAAAACATACATGGTGTTGTCTTTTGTTTCATTCACACATTTAATACACAAATCCTGCATATTTAGGCTGAGCTCTTCTCTCATACAAAACACTCTGTTCCACCTTGTGATGTCATGTTGTAATACAGAAAATGCTCCACTTTGTTTTTAAACTCCATACACCTTCAGTAGAATCATCTGGATCATACCCGCACTGGAATTTCCCATTTCTACTGAACAAAAGGTACAAGGTTGCTGTTAACTTGAAAACTGAGCACAATATTGACCTCTCAAAGTGGAATTTTTAGCTTTGGAGATGTAAACAGACTAGACTATTCATTAAACATGTGCAAATGAAACGAAACACAACTGTGGGCAGGAGGTAACAGCATTATAACGTGGTTTAAAGCTCACAAGAATCCATTTTGTATAATATAGGATCTTTAAGTGCCGCACATACTTCCTATATTATTTTATCTTGTACCATGAGATTGTACTGAGCAGATATCTGTCATTTTGTCTTATTTGTATTATCATTTGTGTAGCCTGTGTTTTTGTGATGCGCATTATGCACAGTGTTTGATTATTCCTTCTTATGACGTGTAATTCTGTTAACAAACTGTAAAGCGTCCATGATATAAAAAGCAGCTCGCAAATTCTTACCTTCCTTCAGCGTAATTACTGCCATTTGTCTAAGAATGAAATTAACTTCATGATAGGCAGTGAAAGTACCGATCCATCACGTACAATGAATTCTGAGATCTCACCGTGACAGTCAATTAAAAAAGAAAGATAATCCGCACCTTGCTTTTAGTGCAACGCTCCTGTTTAATTTCACATATGCGCGATAAATACAAGCTATAATTCTACATCAGTTTGCTGTTTATCTACCTCTCTCATTTTGATCTGTGAGATGTGATTCTGCGTCTCCATTCAGGCAGGACGGTGCGCTACTTGTGACTGCTGTATGACCACATTTGAGTGTACCCTTGGGAGCTATTTCTCTGTATACATCTATAAAGGGAATTTGCAGAGAGCAGAGTGAACATGCTACGGCGGTCATTTGGGGTGCATGGATATTTTCCTCTAAACTGCGCTTTAAATGCTACGTTTCTCCCCATTACTCCGCACCCAAGAACATTTAAATGCCCTTTAATTAGCGTGTCCTTCGTCTGTATCGATAGGCCACTGGTAATCACTCGGAGGACTAATGGCTTCTAATTGAATTGCTTTAAAGTGGAACACAATGCATCCAGTCATCACCAGCACAACAGCTTTTTTGGGAGGGGGGCCAAATCGCTGGTGCTTCGTTTTACCGTTTCGCTAATCGAAGATACATATTTTCACAGCAGCTCTAAAGGAAGGCCCAGTGGTGTCAGATGATCTCGCCGGAGCCTGGGGAGGGATGGGGGCGGTTGGCGGATCATCCAAATCTCAGTAGCTATTGATTTGATCTTTTCATATTGTCAAGGAGAAACCTAATCATAATAGAGCAACATAGCATGATATCTCCCTCAAAGGCCTGTTAACGGCCATTGCGTCTCATTATGCGCTGAGTTGCAGGCACACCTCCGCACCTATAAGGACGTCCTGTCATGTTATCAGAACCATCACGCACTCGTCCTCGCAAACATGGCCGCTGCGTTCGGAGAGGGACTACGAGTGGGCAGAGGAGACAAGAAGAATCCATGTATCTCTCTCCGCCGGGTCACCGATGCAATTATTCTAAATGTATTCATGGGTAGTTATAAAGATAGTTAAACTGACATTTCTTTAACGCCGAAGTAAGAGCTGTACCTTAACTTTGAAAAAGCTTTGTTGTAATGACACGAGCAGTTGTAATAAAAGGATGAAGGAATGAGTAGTTTTATATAGCCAGTACATGGGGAGATTTTATATAGAACTTAATGATCCTATTTCCCGTAGAGTGTCATTGGCATCACTGAAACTTTCTGTCCTAATTATGCACATCAGCCTGTCTGTTTCGCATCTCCGCAGTCCCTCGTTATCCCTGAAGCCACCTCACAGTCTGCTCAGTGCTACATTAGTAAAATAGAGCATTTGATTTGTCCTCAAGAGCATAGACTTTGAGAAGGGGAGTCTGGAGCTGGTACAGCGCAGTGGAGAGAAGTGTGAAGAGTGTGGAGTATTAGCTTGGACGTGGCCTCGGGTGTTTCATGTATTGACCGTGTGGCCCTTCAGATTTTAGGGAGAAACTCCACTTGAAGGCCACAGAAGGGATTTGATGCATCACAGACATAATAGGGGATATTTTGGTTTGCTTTTGGTATGAGAAGTGCTCTCTCCCCCTCTGGTTGTGGGAGAGGGAACTTGCCTGAGGGCATTTGTAAAAACAAAATACTTGACTTGACTGTGGAAACAATAAGTGCCCACACCCCCCACAGTTATAATGATGCAGTGAGAACCAATTGCACAAAACCATGTGAGCCAGTTCCTCTCTCTGTCCGTACATGCAGTTCTGTGTAGCCTTAACCAGTGTTGCTGAAATCAAAGATCTGTCCGTGGGCTGCATTTGCATCAGGCTGTCTGCCTCTGGCTCACTGGGTGACATTATGTCGGTCTTATTAAAGCAGTGGCCATACCTCAGCTCTATAATTCAGCACAAAAATGACAGCAATAAGAAGCTGATCATGCCGGGTCAGTCTGTTTGAAAGCAGCTCCTGCCTCAGCCCGCCTTAATTAAAGCCACCCAGCGCTCCTTCATCTTTACATATTCTGTGCCGGGGACATTGATACTCATTATTTCTTAAGTCTAAACACCAAGACTGTGTCAAGAATGCATCCATCACGGGCTGGCGGCACGTAGTCAGCAGAAATATTTCCACTCTGTCAGCAAATTTGGCAATTTGCAATTTTCTCGCCAGGCTCCTGACATGTTTTTATGGAGGAAGATCAGTTTCAAATGCACAGATCATTAGGATGTGGCTTGTTAGTCGTATGTGCTCGCCCTCCCTCTAATCACAGTAATTAACAGAGCCACATTAGGGAGCCACCTCCAGAAGCTGTAGCCTTCATTTGCATGGTGGTGGTGGTGCTGCGGTGGATACAGCAGAGCAGCCCTGCTTCTCGGCCTATTCTCCCATTCATTATGTGCTAAAGCTTGAGTTATCCTCTCCTTGGTGCGGGGATGAATGTTATTAAAGGCATAGCTGTCTGACACAACTCTAATGAAAAATAGGATGTTTCTGAAGGTTATGTTGCCAGCTAGCTCACAAATGCCTGCTTCATTTTTCCCTGCAGTCGCACAGGGCAGTGTAATTCCCACCTCTTGATAGATCTTTTCTCTTAAGTTTTTGTGGCTGTGGGCTGGAGACTCATCATAAACAGACCTTTATTATCTGTGTTTTTTCCTCTGCAGATGCTCCACAAAGGGCGACACTGGACTTTCTGCCACATGATACAATTGTGAAAAACTACATCCATGTGTTGAAGAGGGTCACTGCTACAGAGCTCTAATTTAGAACCATTGCCATTTTTATGCAAGGTATGAGACATCAGGGGTGGGTTTGTTGAAACTCTTTTTTTTTTTTTTAAATAAATAATTAAATAATTAATTGCTCTATAACACTATTTTGAAGTTACACTGAGCTAACTTTATCTATTGTGTTATTTATACTTTTGAATGTACTTAAAATTTTGAGTCAGTTTCAAATTGAAATTCTTAGACTTAGACAAACTTTATTGATCCACAAGGGAAATTATTTGGACACAGTAGCTCACACATCAAATAAATATAATAACAAAGAGCAAAAAAATAAATGTTGATAACAGATTCAAGATAATAAGCAAAAATAGCAAAAGACTAGTGTCAAATCATACATAAGTATTATATATGTACATCAGAAAAATAGAAATATATTAATTGTATTTCAGCTATATACAAGAGGTTGTAATATTATTTTTATTTTAATTTAATTTATTATTATTCTTGTTATAACTAATCTAATGTGTTCCTCTATACTTTGTTGTTATGTAAAAAGAGTCACAGTCAAAAAATAGGGAAATTAATTTGTCAGGCATTGAGAATCACTTCCTTATTCAAATAGGGCATGGGTAAACAAAAAAAAAAAGGAAAAGTATAGTATCTGCAGATGTTAAGAATTTAGTTTATTGATATTTTTAAATTAAACATATATTTTTTTTAAGTATTTGTTTTCCATATTTTCCAATTTAACTAAATGAAACAGACTTGTTAGTGATTTTTCCTTGTATGACAGAGAGGGATTGGTGTTGGGGTCAGGATTGCACTTTTCAGAGCTCAGTCCGAGGTGGTAGGTCATGTTGGTAGTGACCCGCCCCACCCACACAGCCGCTGCTCTCCCCTCCCCCTGCCCCCTCCTGCCCCCCTCCTGCCCCCGTCCTGCCCCGCTCTGGCCTGCCTGTCCCTAACAGCCCCATCAGAGTCTCAGGGATCACACGGGACGCCGCTGACAGCTCCAATTTGCCCCGTGTCTAAAGAAATAATACATTTAAAATAAAATAAAAAATGGCTTGTTCTCACCACAACTGCCGCACCAACTATAGGGTCACATCTCTTTGTGTAAAGTAACTGAGCGCTGAAGGTGACATGAAGTTAAATTAAACCTAACAACATGCATCATCCTCTGGCACTATTGATTTCATATTAAAAATCAATATCAGGGATTTATTGTTCTATTATGTTCTAGAAACAACACAAATGAGCGAGGCTGCCTTATTTAAAAAGAGAAAACACACCCCCATTGATTGGTATGTGGTTAATATTGTCTGTGTGGAATAAGATAAACCCAAAAATATTATTAGCGGAGATTTCTGCTTGTATAAAATAAAATAACTAAATAATAGTTCATGGTAAATTAAATATTTCATATAGATTAAAACAATGGAACTGCAAACAGAAAATTCACTGACCAACATTTATTTTATGAATGATTTATCTACATGTAAAACGTATGACATGATGAATATAACTGAATTTCTTTAATACCTTTGTAATATGTTTGAAGTTAACAAAAGTACCATTGTAATGAATATTTAAACATATTATAATAGTGTTATTTTACTTTTCCTATATAAATAAACTGACCTTACCTTATAAATAAACTATATACTATAAACTATAACGCTATATAAATAAACTTACCTTACCTTTTTCAGTGATATTATTAGGCCTATAAAATGTTTAAATAATTGAGATATTAGGTATCATGAGCAGTCATAAATAATAATAATGCCATGTCTTTAGAAAAATTAAATTAAATATTTTAATTCTTGAAATATTTTTTTTCAAGCATTTTTATTTATTTATTTTTTTGACAGTAATCTAAATTCACTGCAAAAATAATGTACAGATACAGTGTGCGTATACACACATCTTCTAAATGAGTCTAAAACAGTAATATTCTTGTATTGGCCAGGCGTTTGTTTCAAATTTGACAGTTTTTCCCATTGAAAAGTCAAATATTCAGGGTGCTCTTGTGCAGATCTCCCTCCTCTTCCTCTGCCTGTGCTGTCCTCTGTCTAATCAAAGCACACCCCATAAACACAGATGTTTCAGGGTCAGCCAGCCGCACCTCGGACAATTGGTCACCACCTCTCACTGGGTGTAAATCAGCAAACCCCGGGCGTGTGGGCATCCCCTTTCCCCAAATTAAAACAGCATTACTTACAAGCTAATTGCAGTACCAAGACGCGTAATCTTTGAAAAGTTAGAGGTCACTGCCTATTTTAAACCAACATTTGTAGCATAATTTAACGCGGAGAATGTAATTTTTGCACGGCTTTCACCTGTGGAGCGATTCAAAACATGCAACTGTTGTGGGTGATATGGGTGCGGAGCCGGTTTGTTAGGGGATGTTTTCTGATGCGGCGTCTCTGCGTGTCAGATTATGCCACACATCCATTTGACTTTCATAAGCTGTTTACGCTCCAGAAATTGTGGCAATGGCTTCTCTCCTGTGCAAAAGGCTTTTACATATGTTGTGTGTCTCTCGAAAACGCTGTCCCAGTTATAGCTATCATTCTGTGGAAAAAAAGCAACAAACCAAGCTCGAGGAGGTTACATGAGGCTTGTCATTTTGTAGTTTTTGTTAGTGATTTGCATCTTGTCTGGGATAAAGTGTATGCAGATAAAAGCACAAAGAATACAAGTTGCTTTTCTCAATATTGTGAATTCATTCGTCGTCTGTTTTCTCTATTTTAGATGCTATGTTGAAATTTTTATGTTCATCTGTGTTAAATTGTTTGTTTTTTATCCAATGAAGAATTAAACTACTGGAGATCCACATGTGACGAAATGTGGCAATAGAAAACCATCAGAGGAAAGAAATAATGAGTGTAGGAAATAAAATATAAGGGGGAAAATACACGAGTAATTAAATTCAGTTAAAAATAAACACTGCAACATCTCCCACATATAATTTCTTCAATAAGTTGTATTAGTAACAAAGTCATTTGTTCAATTGTAATTTTATTCTTACTTCAGAAGTGGAGATCTGCATTGTTCACTATTATGATCTGGCAATTCACTATTATCAGATTCCTGTATTTCAGATTAATATTTGTCTATAGTTTAGTTTTTCTGCAACTTTTTACACACAGCATTAGATTTAAGCATGGTGTTATGTTGTACTGACTCTTTAGACAAATTCAGGAAGTTTTCAAACATGACTGGTTCATATATATAATAACCAAAAAAAAAACCCAACACAAAACGTATGCGTAGGCTTTACACATGTGTTTTGGGTTTTGCTCAAAGCCTGCTCTAATGTGTTTAATTTGTACAGCATTGCTTACACATGGGCACTTATTAGTGGGTGCAGGTCTGGTCTCAGGATCTGTGGCACTATCCTTTAGGGATGGCCTCTCTTTGGGAGCGAGGGATGAAGCGAGTGCATGTGAAAAAAAAGAAGAAAAAAAAAACAGCATGACTCCTGTTCAAAGCGCAGACGACTCCTGACTGGATTAACATTTATTGACCGTTGGAGCTTTTCTCTCCTTTCCCCTGCCGTCTTTTTATTTCTCTTTCTTTTTTTTTAGCTCCAGGACAAAGATTCAAACTTAATTGCAATGGCTGTTCCACCAACTGATCACCAATGTGCCAACAAAAGCTTCCCTAATAGGCGCTTCATTAAGGATAAGAAAGTCTCTATTACAAAACAAATTAAGCATGCTCTGATCTTAACCTATAGGTCGAACGGCATTACAGCAAAGTTTAAGCTGTTAGACGCCTGAAAAACTTATTACGGGTTAGCGCTGAGGTAGCAGTTTGGTATTGATTTTACGATAGCTAGGTATGATGATTTATGGAGTGCTTGTGTCAGTATAACAAGCTGAAGGACACACAATATCATCTCCAACATCATTAAAATTCAGAGGTCTCCAGAGCTGGCTCATCAAGTACTGTTCGCCACCTTGGAAGATCACACAGGCACAAAGCTACACAGAGAGAAAGACCAGGTAGTACATGCATCCACTCAACCTTTTAAACAGCCCTATCCTCCACCCAGACATAGTACACTACACTACAGTCCAAAACAATACCCACTAGTTTAAGTTAAGCTGTGTTATCTAGTTGTTTTTCTCACTCTTAAATGTTTATATTGTGATTTGTGCATTAGCTTTCTTAATGCTTATATCAATTGTACAGGCGGCAGTTCAAAAGGTCCAGCCTCAACACAATCAGCTCCACTGGCTCTGAACAGCAGGTATGGAGAGCATCAGTCATGCCGCCAGTATGTGTGGTACACTAGAGCCCCCACTAGGCACCGAGCGGTAATGCGCCCTGCCCGCCTCACCATCATGTCTGGATAAGAACTTGTCTCAGTGTTCATGATAAACGAGACAGCGCTTTCTTATTTGTTGTTTTATTTAATACACTGAATATTATTCTCAGCATTTGTCTGATCTGATTAGGCCTTAAATTAAAATAAATCTAGTGCCAGTATAAGGTAGTTCAAATTCCAACTTGCATATTGTGAATAAATCAGCCTCGTGTTTGTTTTGATTACTTTTTTCAATACTTGCAACAGAAGTCTTTTTTGTCTGTCCAAACCTAATTTCAGAACTTTATCTCAAGCACTGATTTGACCTAATATTGTCGAACAAACTTTCTATTCAAGCCTATGTCAAAATTGTAAAAAAAAAAATAAATAAATAAATAAATAAATGAATAAATAAAGTAAATAAATAAAAATAAACTAGTCAATATATCTGTTTATGTTTGTTTTATTTTAGCTGGAGTTTTTATACAAACATACTGTACTTGTACAAAAAAATATATGTTAAAAGTTTCATATAGTACACATATTTTATTTTTCTTGACTTGTAGTGTATAAAAGCTAACTATATCTATCTAACAATATCTACTGTACGATGTTATTGAAGTGGATTTTCTATTGCTCTACAAATTATTTTATATTATTAGGCATTTCTGGATATGTTAAATAGGTACAATTTTTGCTAATGAACTAAATTATAATGCTAGAAACTGTTTACTTTTCAGATTTCAGCTCCTACCTCCACCCCAACAAGGAGACGTGATACTACCATGGGAGGTGCTGCTCTCCGGGCCGGCCTGTGGGATGCAGGTGAAGCTCCAGATTCCTGCAGACCCTCCTCACACCCCCCCTGCTGGATGCCAGATTCTCTCCATCATCTCCTCCAACCGTGAGGTCTAAGCGCCGGGGCAGGGCGTGTGGGCGGCCGTGCTGGGTGCTGGCAGCGTGCTCCGTCTGCTTGTGAGTAATGTGAGTACAGACATGAACAAACCCCATCCCTCCCTACCCTCCTCCGCTGTCCTGTACCCCTCTTATCTCCCCTTAAAATCTACAGGCTCCTGCTGTGACTTGGCGCACCCCACTGGACAGCTGCAGACTTGGAGGAGAGGAGACGGTGCCAAGCTCGGGGCAGGGGAGCCGTAAAGGTGTAGGGCCCATACCTGCTAGCTGATCACCGGACCATCATGTGTAATTATCCCCACTTATAGCAGCCAGGTAACGCACATGCACAGCTTCAGCCTCACCATACTTGAGAAAAGCTGGACTCTAATGCTGACGTGAGAAACAGTCCGTCTCATTACGTGGCTCTGATGGGGAAGTGGGCTCTGTTCTTATTATTCTGATTGATACACTATTACGGCTGCAGTAATAGCCATAATAGCCCTCTGCATTGTTGAGCCACAGCTAATTATATTCTCTAACAACAATTTGCTCAGTCAGTGAGAGCTTGTTATTAGCAAACCCAAATGAGGAATACAGTATAATGAGAATAGTATACACATATATTTACCTCCGGCTAGGAGCTTGTGTTCTCACCAGCGCTGGATTGTTAGGTGGTTTGGTCTTGTAGAAGACTAATAAGGAGTGGTCCATTTTTGTGGTTATTATCAGGACATGGTTGGTAATGGCCCAAGGAAGAAAGATTTTGTTCTAAACTCATGATCTACTATTGTGAGAAGTCACAATGGGCCAACGGTACTGTAAAATTAGTTTTACTTGAGTAGGCAAACTTTTGTCTGAAGAACCTTTAGTGTTTAATTACTAGTTATAACGATATGCAAATCTCACGGTACGATATTGTCATGATATTTTCACGATATTCATTTCATGATACAGTATTTATTCCAATATTTTAGAAAGAAAAGAATTAATGAAATCCTTCATTTCCTTTTAAAAAGCCTTGTTAAGCCTAATTTTCCAAAGAATTATGATAGAAAAGTTTGCTTTATCCTATCTGCATTGAAAAGGAACAAAAGATCATGGTCTATGTTGCTCAGTTTTTAGAAGTTGCTGCACCATAACAATGAATTTAAGAAAGACGCTCTTAAAATTTGATACATTGTCACCCCCTATGAATTATTAGATATACCTCCTGGTACTATCAGTTATACCATTAGTTAAAAAAAAGAAAAAAAAACTTCTAAAGACAATGTATTAATTAAATGATTCAGTGCAGAGTCTTGGATCACAGAAGATGGAAAATGTAAATACAGAGGTGAAAAGGCGGGGGTAAAAATTGTGATGATAGCATTGACCTTCTTTATCAATTGCCTTGCTTGCTATTATGTAGATGTTATTAAAGCGAGACTGTTAGTCATGGGTCCCCTATAGCTCCTAAAGTAGAATAAATCTATCCTTAAAGAAAATGTACCACTTTAAGGTTATAAATAATAAGACAAGCCCCTCCCGTGTCCCATTTTCCCCGCCCTGATTGTGGAAGTATGTGCCTAATCTTGATTCATCAGTTACTGGAGCTTATTATGGAGCGGTGACAGCGCGCTCGGGTCGGTGATAGATGGCACCGCTCAGACCACATTCAAAACGTGAGGCTCAAGTGCCAATTATCTATGCAGACCTGGTTAATAAGGGATGTGCTGTTAACTATCTGATCCCAGCGTGAGCGTCATTTGTCATGAAGGCCCCTGTTTACCTCGGAGACCTCCCCTGCCTAACATATGTAAAACCTGGATCTTTGTTCCTGTAATAACCTTTTATTAACGGCCTGACATCATGATTAAGTTTGGCCCAAACACTCTCACAATGAGGTACACAATTACCCCGGGCGCTCGCACCAGCGCAGCAGATCACAGTCACTCCGAATAATGAATATTGAGCTGCAGTTTGATCCATTCCACATCCAAAGCCCAATTTGCCGGAGCACCTGGAGCTGTGCCACTGCATGCAGTTTTTTGAGGTGATGATGGATACTCATGGGAGCTTATTTCCATGCACACATCTTCTCCTGATTTGTAAAGATGATAAGTGCTTTGACCTTAAGTCATCATTACTGCTCATTAAAGCTTTTGTTTGCTCCACCTTGGCAGCAGCCGCTTTAAATCAGCTGCTTCAGAGGCATTAGCGCTCTCATTGCAGAGAGTTGTCTGCGTGTCTGTGGTTTAGTTTTCATTTAGTAACTTCTCCGAGGTCTCAAGGTCTCCGATTAATAAACACTTGCTGTGGTCAGAGGAGCAGCAGAGCAGAGGGAGGTGAGGTGCCCCCTGTCCTCGGTGAAAAGCATCTCTGCATCCCGCATCTTGATGTCTGGCTCACAGCCTTGCTTGCTCTTTTCCTGGGAAAGAAGCAAATAAAACTATTTGCAGGTCTGCATAGCCAAGGGACTTTGTCTTCCATCAAGAAACACCTCTGAGCTCGTAAGGGCAGGAGCTGTAAAAGACTTCCAGACACCACTTGGAACATTTGCTTTAACCTTAGTTGTCCAGCTACAAAAGGAGAAATTATTTTCTCAAATAAATAATTAATGGTGTGTTTTTGTAGTATTGCTCAGATATGAAGTCAGTAGGAAGCCAGGTGGAGCGATCAGATCTTCACAGCATCCCCACTTCCTGTCCCCCACAGATCGCTAGACTGTCTAGGCAGCATCTGCTGAGGAAAATAAAGCCCCTTTCCCTTCTCATGTAGAGAAGATCATTTGCATAATATCCCCCTCTGTAAGGTGAAAACAGAATAATAATTGGTTTGCCCTTTTCTCTCTGTGTGTTGTAAAACAGTTAGGAATTAGTTTGAGGATAACTGTGCAATTAATTCTAAATGCTAAAGATGGTGTGGGGGCTCATATTCAAAAGAGGGGAAAGGATACACAGCCTGAGGTCACGAGACAAAGACTTGTAGTGTGGCACAAACTTAACTCTACTACACTTACAGAGGCTGGACGTGACAAACAGGGCAGACCTGTGAGCTCTTTAGCTGCACACTCTCTGTAGTCCCAGCCCACTGTACACAGCGCTCTGTTGTTTGGATACTCTTGTCTTAATGATGAATAATAGTGCTGCAGCAGAAAAAGGTTGCATGAACACTTGGATTCATGAGTCTATTTTAACCTCGTTACAGAGCGCTGTAAATTTAACATGCATTCCCATTATGCCTAATGAGCGACACTCTAATCAGTGCTTAGCTGGGTGTTCTGCTCTTGTTTTTGTGTGTTAGGAAAGATGAACTATACTGCAGACACATGCCACTAACAGCCCTGTGTGGAGCCCTGTGGCTTGATCTGACTATAAAGTTATTATAATCAGGACAACACATATGACAATATTCATATTATAGGCGAATTATGGTGGGCTGCGTGGACAAGCATTACCTAATCATGTTTGTGACAAATTTTGTATGTAGATATTATTTAAACTCTGAGAATCCTGTGAATTTAGTAGCATTTTTGCACTACCTTTCCAGAAGAATTGCAAGATTCAAATCACATTTTGAACCGTCACAAATAGTAAAGTGCAAAGGCTAGAAGTAACATAAATCACCAGTTTTATTATGTATGGTAAGATCTAACCCTGCAGTTTTGACTTCTACAGACATCTTCTTTTTTATTTTTCTACAATTATTCAGTATCCTTTAAAATATCAATGCTCTTGGACGTGTTTAAAATGTGCATGAAAAGATCCTGATTGCGAGAGCTAACTATCCTACTACGAGTAATACAGTGCCATTAAGATATCATCACTTGTAGTAACTGCTGACCGTCATGTCTGAAGCTCCGGGCACATGCATATCTGTTGCATCACCATGTAGGCCAGTGCTGTACGTTAGCATATCCAGTGTTGTAAAAGTGGCCAGCCCATGTCTCCTCTCCTGTAGCCTGTCCTATTAGGAGTACAGTGGCTTCATTCGCCCGTTCTTCCACAGTGGAACAAGGAACACGCCTCACCATGAGTCCCAATTACACCTAATGATGGCCAAAGGATGGAGCACATGCAGATTGTGGCACAGTTCCTTTGTCACGCCAGGCACACTGCGCGATCATTTATCACACCAGTCATATCCTGCTCTCCTCCCCAAGCTCAGACAATGAGTCCCTGCACATCATCCATGCTGTTATTTGTGTTTAACTGCCAGGAAAGGCCCGTTACAAGGCATTGCAAACGCATGAGCTGTATCCTGCATGGAAGCGAACCTGAGAGTAACACAGGAAATGCTGTTGAGGCTCAGAATAGATATGTCCTCATGACCTGGCCACCCAAAACAAGGAGCTTGAATAATCAGCCTGAGAATTGGGATGTCTTTTGTTTTATTTGTTTAATTGATAATTGTGGCTATACAGGTCATAACATAATTGTAAAAAAAAGAAAAAAATGAAAATAAGAAATGTGAGAGTAGTGAGAAGCAAAAATAAGTCAAGTTAGTTCAGTCTATGCTTAAATGTTAAAGGGTCCATATTATGCTATTTTTGAATCTATTTTATAATGTTTCCTCATCAAAACATACCTGGAGTTGTGTTTTGTTTCATTTACACATGTTTAACTTACAAATACTGCATATTTAGGCTGAGTTCTTCTCAGAAAACACTTTGTTCCATCTTGTGATGTCATGTGGTAATACACAACATGCTCCACTGTGTTTTCAAACTCTATACACCTTCACTATATCATTTCATTGGATCATTTCGACTCTGGAATTGCCAAAAGGTAAAAGGATCTAACATGAAAATTACCACTACATGACATCACAAGGTGGAACAAAGCACCCTGAGCTTTGGAGATGTAGACAGACTAATAATAAAGGGTTACTCAAACATTTGAATGAAACAAAACACAACTCTGGATGTGTTTTTGATGAGATAACAACATCCTAACATGTCTTAAAGCTCACAAGAGTCAATTTAGCATAATATAGGACCTTCAAGTGCATTTTATCTGTTTGTCAGGGAAAGTTTCATAAAGCCAATGACATAACAGAGGATTGAGGATCTATTTGACAAAGTGAATGAAAAAGAACCAAGAATTTCACAGTTTTTCACTTAAGATGTCAATAATGATGGAAAACTGTAAATTGTGATGTTTGATATTTGAGAACCAAATGTCAAACACAAATTCGTCTGAATATATTTTCAACGATACATAAATACTCAGCAGCCGTATGTATTGTTCTTATCCTAACTACTATCCACCACTGCTCCTTACAAATCCTGAACCTATGTAGTTCTTGCTTGTTTGTAACAATTTGCTCTTTGAAACCCAAATGAGCGGCGTGTATTGTACAGAGTAAGGCAGGGGAGAGCTTAGTGCGAGATCTGGGAGGCACGGAGGCGGCTGGGCGCTTGTCAGTGGCTTTCTCCTAATCCAGGCCTGATCTTTGTGTTTGATCCACAGCATGGTCCTGAGACAGCATGAGCAGCAGCTATTGCCGTAATTTAAAGTCAATATTGTACTCATGATCCCTCTCCCCGGGCTAACCCAGACGCCCTCTCACCGCGATGGAGGAAGTCATCGCTGCTGCTTAGAGAGAATCCTGCTCCTGTGTACCTCTCTGATGCTCACATGAAAGCTGTGTACGCTGGCAGAAAGTGAAGGCAACTGGGGGAGAAGGGGATTAAATGTGCTGTTTTTCCTCTTTGTTGGAGCCTGTTCTGTTTCCTGAGTCAGAGGAGCACAGCCAAAGCACTAAGCTGCAGATCAGAGCTGGAAAAAGTACACAAGGTTACGGGAGAATCATTCAATACAGTCTCTGGCAGTAGGCCTATCTGCGGTAGTACTTAGCCCTCCAGTGGTAGTCTTACTTTTAGCTAGTGTAACTCAGTCTTACTTAATCTATGATGTTATTGCTTGCCATTTAGTTTCTATTGTTATAGTTCGATTGTTACATTATGATAGCCTCATAAAGATCTTTCTAACTGTATAATCTAATATCTGATTATCATTAATAAGACAAACACTATCTAGAGAATACACCAATCTCTACTGAACAAAACGTAGAAAAACAGTTAACATGAAAACTACTACTTCACGACATCACAAGGGGGAACAGAGCATTCTGAGCTTTGGAGATATAGACAGACTAATAATAAAGGATTACTCAAACACGTGTGAATGAAACAAAACACAACTCCGTGTATGTTTCTGATGAGGAAACATCATTCTAACATGGCTTAAAGCTCACATAAGGTACATTTAGCATAATTTAGGACCTTTAAATAGCCCTAAGAAAGTATAGAAATTGTAAATGTTTTATATTTATTCTGCTTTGTTTGGAATAAATTGATTGTGGAACCTTTCCTTCTTGGTTGAGACCTGCTGTATCCTTCTGAAAACTACTTAAAACTACATTGTCTATGAGAGTGATGCTGCTACTACTACTACTAACTGCTTTTGCTGCAAATTTCAAAATAACTAACGTAAGCATGTTGTTTACAAATGATTCTTTAGTAACGTACACTCTCTCAGTTGTTCATAATAGCCTATATTTTGATAGCCAATCTTCCTGTTGCTTTATACTAGTTTAATATGGCCGCTCCTACGAAGTCTATCAGCAGCAGTTATTGACTCGAACATCCAGCTAACAAGCCCACAGTGACATCAATAGCTTTGATGATTCATTCAGACGCACTTTAATAGATCTAAGATTAGAAATGTGCTGTGATCCACAAATCTCCTCGTCCCATGTTATTACACGATCAGGCCAGATATTTATCCAGTGAGTGACATGAACTATAGGGGGCGGGCTCAAGGGCCTGTGAAATCCATAGATGTCGTGATCGTAGCATGATACACTAAAACTTTCAACAGAATGCGTCGCTGACAAACACTTTGATTGAGCCCATATGTAGCCATAAATTTAAGCGCCAGGGTCAGTGAATCCGTTTTAGATAGGGGTGAAATGTCAAAAATTGATTGTCTCAGTGGTCACTATTTGTTTTGATGTAGTGTCAACATTTTATTGTAGTCTTTTTATGTAGTTAGCTGCTGAGAAAGAGTGGTGTCCAGTTGCAGAACATACTAGTATTGATGGCTTTTTGCATTTTGGTTTCACAGATTTTGTCATTGTTGCTGTGAATCAAAAACAGAGTTTGAATATTGAGTTCAGTAGTATTTGGGTCCAATAATAGGTCATATGTTGGATCATTCATTGACTCAATTCTAAGCAGAGATGACCTACACATTTGTAGTTGTTGATTTTTTTATATACAGTATATACTACTAAAATATATATATATATATATATATATATATATATATATATATATATATATATATATATATATATATATATATATATATATATATATATATATATATATAAATCCAAATTACTCCAATTAAGAAGATGTAACTTGATTTGGGTAGATTTGACTTGACAAGTAAAATGATCTTTCAGTGGATTAAGTATGTTTTCCTTAATTCAAACAACATATGATTTAGTTTTTTTAAATTTTAAGTACAAAAGATTGTTTTTCTTATCTTCAGTATAACTCAGTGTATTTTCCTGTTTCAACTACAAAAAGACTTGTTTACTCAAATCAATATAACTTGTTCCAAATTCAAGTCTTTTTTTTACCTGGTAAGATTTGAGTCTTTGCACTGTGTAGTTAATTTGTGTTGACAGAAAACAGTCTGACGTCTACAAGCATTTGCAGTAGGACCATAGGGTTGTTGTTATGTCCATTGGTAAGAAGTGTTGGAAAGTAACGTATGTACCGAACATACTATTTCTGAATACTAATTTTGTCTTTCGGTACAGATACTTTTTCATTTGGAGGTATTCAGAATACACTTACTTTCTTGAATGAAAAGGAATACATGGCATTTCTTGATCATGCAATTTTAGCTTTGGACTGCAGCGTATTAGTGAGAAAAGTCATAGCTCTTGTAATGTGTATGCCTGTGATTTTTCCTTCTCTAATTAGCCATACGTTAATGCAAAACAAAAAAATCAAGCTGTTTGCGATTATATATCATGTTTTTTTACACTGTAATTTAAATGCAAGTCAGTGTAAATGTATTTGAATCATTCAGAATATAGTACTCTTGATTGGACTATGTAACAGAATATAGTTACAAAATACATATTTGGGTATAAAGTATTTTGCAGCTAAATACATTTTCAAAGCAATCTTCCCATCACTGTTGGTAAAACTGGTAAGACTTTTGTACCTCATTGTCAACTTAAGTCACATGTTGATAGTGGCAACGGGAATGAAAAAATCTACTAAATGATCATATGTTTGCTAGGCCTGTCATGATAATTACTATATGGATCAGTATATGAAAGCTGGAACAACACTTATCGTGGGTGCTTTTTCTTAGGACTTGTTGGGTTTTTGTTATCTATCTGTACTACAACATGATTTGAGCCATAGAGGGCTGAATACATAATGTCTATGACTCCTTTTAAGGTACAAAATAACTACTAAGTGTTTCATTCTGTTATTTATTTATTGTAGTTTGTGTTTCTTAATCATATCAAACATTTATAACTGTTTTTGTTCCTTTAGCATTGTTGTGTCAATAGGATAAATTAGTTTCAGTATTTTTGTTTATCATCTATATTTACTTAATTGTTATCATACGGGGAGGCAGCAGGTCTTTGAACCGGTGTGGGAGCACTTTCTTGGTCATTTTGGTGGGATTTTGTTAGAGATTGTGGAGAGAAGGTTGGAGCATGGGAGGGTTTTGTTTTAGTTTTTATCTTTGTCTTTTTTTGTTTTTTGTTTTGTTAAATATTAAAAATTTAAAAATGTTATTGTGACAGGCCTAATGATTGCATTATCTGACATAACGGACACAATATACCTTCAAAATACTATTACTACACTCAAAAGTATTCTTATCTTAGCATACATGGTACTTGTATAGAGGTTGCTTACATCCTTATCTACATATTCAGCATTCGACTGTCTGTATTCTTTTGCTCCATTTTCTCATTCAGCCATTGTTATGAATAACCTTTAAATCTTGTTCAGTAGTCATTATGAAATCCCATATTTAGCCCGGGAGCAAATTTCCCTGTAACACCCTATTATTTAAATCAACACCAGGCTAAATCGAGTGTGTATGTTGTTGTATGTAGCGCAGTACACAACCTAATCCATATCCGAGGACACAGACATCCACCACTGGCCCACTTATAACTTAAATGACTAGTTTAGTTAACCTTCCTGTTTAAGTGTAACATATTGTTATGACAGCAATAGTGTACTGCATAATTTCCATGGTATTAGCATCAGTCATATGCCCGCTAGCTATAAATACACCTGCCACCACTGGTGTTTGGGAAGTGTTCTTTTCGCCGGATAGTGCACAGGACTCCAGAGGTGAGGCGCTACCATAGTACAAGCTCATGAAATATTTGCTGACTTCTATCACCTATGGGACTAGTGTTCTGATAGAGCCAATGATATGTGCCCCTATTAGTCTCAAAGGAGTTTCCCTAGCCCACTTTCACCCGATCTGTGCCAATTAAGTAGCAGAATTATGTATATTAGCCGGAGTCACTTGTTCTTCCAGGCAAAGGAAAGCATATAGGGAAGGATGACAGAGGGATAGTGTTGAATAATTAGAGTGAATTTTCAGAGCCCTGGAAACTCAATCATACACTGCCATATGCTAACTATTTTTAACCTATCCTCTCCTCCTCATCTCCCCTCTCCTCCGCTTGTTCTCACGCACACACTCTGTCCCTGCCGCTGCTACTTTGCTCAAAGTAATTGTTAAAAGTCTGCCTGAAGACTATGGGGTTAGGGGCCATGCACACCCACTTCAACAAAGTCAGTTTCTTGAGTTATTAAGCAATACTTTATGTTGAAAGTAATTCAGACTTTTTATACTCCTGTCTAATTTCATCTTCTCTCCATCAGTGATAAACAAGGAAATAGATGGTAAAAGTTATGCTTGAAAAATCAGTAATTGCACTCTTCAGAGTTGCTGTAAACTCATTATGTCATGCTTGGTTTGTCATCAGTACAATAGTTGGAGCGTGGCTTTTAGTCTTCTTTATGGGGCCGGGAGCTTTGGGGAAATATGTGGTGTCATAGACAGAGCCCTCACGCTCACACACACTTCCCACAGTCATCAGTATTCTAATGACTCACCGCCGCCGGCCTCTCTGTTTATTTTTAGAGATCCCAAGATTGATGAGACGCTCATATCATCCTTAACCACCAACTAATTAACTAATTAGGACATTCAAATGAAGACTTGCTCGGGATAATGCAGCGTGGCTCCAGCATGGGCAAATAGCGTCAGATTCAAATGGCTTGACTCAGCTTTGGGAGTTCAGTCTGGCGTTTTCTCATTTATGGTTCATGTGCGCCTCATTAATGCCTAATAGTTCTGATGAAGGCATGTATTGATCAGGGTAAATAGGGCTACATCGCTTGTCAACACAGTTTTAGACTCATCCTTGTCTTATGTAGAAATATAAATCTTGATCTTAGTACAGTGGTATTCTCAATTCACTGTATAGAGTTTACATGTTCTCCCTGTGTCTGCATATACTCCACTCCACTGTTTCTCCCATAGACTGTAGCTAACATACCTAACCTGATAATCCATGCATTCTAAATAGGAAATGTTCATGGGCTGCTTCTGGCTCCATCGACTCCAGTTGACTTTACGTTGAAAAAGTCTCACCTTTCTCTTTGTAACTGCAGGAGTGAGCCTCGTCATTTTGGTCTTAAAATGTTCATATTAACCTCTACTCTACATGATCGTCATGTTTTTATTTAGCCATTTTTCAATACAGCTTTAGACTGGTCTTGTTTGTACTTGTCTTATATAGCTTTATCTTTGTATAGTGGCAAATATTCTCAATTCACTGTAGGGAGTTTATATGTTCTCTTGTTTCAACCGTTAAGACAGTCCTGACCAAACCTAAGTGAAAATCTGCAGATGGGTCCCAGGCACTGTACTCCAGCTGCCCACTGCTCCTGACAGGCTGCCCTCGCAGCAGTTAAAGATGCGTTAAGAGGATGAATTTGCTCCTGGGGACCAGTAGTAATTTAATTGGTTCAAAAGTAGTTTCATGTGCAGCCGTTAAGACAGATGTTATTATTCCACAATGTTCAAAAACATCTATGGTCTTTATGTCAATTTCTTCAGTAGACGTTGGTTCGGACTCAAGTCTAAATAAACACCACCTTGGCTGATGTCGTGGCTTTCTAATAGCGTCTAGTTTTGGAGTCTTATATTCCTAATAATCAGTGGTGGAACGTAAAGTAAAAGTAGTAAAGCACTGTATTTAAGTATACGTTTTAGGTATCTGTACTTTACTTTAGTACATTTTAAGGTGGATACTTTTACTTCACTACATTTGAGAGCAGGTATCTGCACTTTCTACTGTGCTATAATTTTTAACTGGACTGAAAAGTAAAAATATTTTTATTATACTTTGAGACCTGCTGAAAGGCTGAGGGTTTATTTTTCACACTATTTGTGTTTGAGCAAACACAAATATACAAAAAATAAAAACAGCTGGAAAAAATGACAAAATTTGGCACAAATCTTAATCAAATACATTTGTAGCTTTATTAGATCTCAAAATCTGTGCAAAAATACTTTTACTTTTTACAGGTACATTTAGGTACATTTTAAGCAGAACTAATACTTTTTGGATCACTTTTTGCTCCAGTATCTGTACTTTTACCTCATTGACAAAACTGAATACTTCTTCCACCACAGCTAATTATACTAATCAATAGTGCGACCAGTGATATACCGACGCAATACTCATATTCATGTATTCACAGAACAGTCACAGGCATATGATTTTTTTTGATAGCAAGGCCTCGTATCGATCACTCTCCCTCATCACCTCTCCACTCTTCATTATGCCATACTCTCCCTTATTCTCCACCATCACCCCATGATTCCTAATCACACTTCACTTAGGCTGACTTTGAACTTTGACCTCACCTGCTGCAAAGGCCTTGAAGACTCAGGGAGGCAGACGCTTCACTCACTCGCTCATAATTAGTTTTTTTTACCATTGACTTACTGACATTTCCTTACCTTGATCTTGCTACATAGAGACTCCAGCCGGTCAGAAATACATCATTATCTATCTATTTGCACTGATTGTTTGCCCGCGAGGTGTAATATGTCAGCATTTTGTTCGCTGTAATTGGAAAGAGATATGGATGATGCGTAATTGTTGTTATAAGTCAGCTCCTTCAAAACATGCACTGTTACGAGCTATTAGAGCAGCAGAAACTCCCCTTATTATGATTGAGGAGATGCACGTTTCACTTTGTTTGCAGCTTGTTTTGTTGAAAAATGCCTCCAACGCCAACAGTTGGAGGGTTTAATCCCAAAGCGGCTCCATTTTAAAGGTTAATAATCCTTTTAATTAAAGGATAAGTCTGATATTGAACCGAAAATGTAATCGCCAAAGGATTACCACCGAGATGAATATAGCCATAGCAATTAGTCCAATAATTAAGGTTTTAGTGCCGGACGGAGATGGGGGAACTGTACTGATGTGTCATAAAATTCATAGAGTTGTTAGCATGTGTAGAGTGTGTGCGTGTGATTACAGCAGAGCGTGGATGTGCGCTTGGGGTGGTGCAGAAACATGGCGTCCCAGTGGGTAGAGCTACAACAGATGTTCGTGCCCGTGCTTGGCTTTCACTACAGTATGATCGCTCCATCAGTAAGCACATCTGCATTCGGCCAAACAAATGGATAAATAACTAAGACTGCAGAACTATAAATCATCGATGGGAATGGATAACCTCATGTCTAAAAAATTGTCTGCTCTACAAAAAATCTTAATATTGGATTTTTGTGAGGTTTTATTTCTCTTAGAATTGGCCCAGATATAACATGTGTTACAGGAGCAGTAACACATTTCACAAAGGAGACACAAAGACAGCAAAAATCTTGAAATGTATTTAATTATCGTAGTGTAAAAATATATTAAAGAAGCTTTTCCAAACAACTCTATTACCCTCAAGTAGAGTCGATTAGAGTTGTGGTTTGATCTTACTGCAAATTTCCTATTAAATTGAATTACTTAAAATCCTGCTATCTGTGATTTCCAACTTCCTGATGTTATAATAAGCCCTTTTGAGTTTTTTGCCTCTTCTGGCACCTACTTTTTATCTAGTGTGCTTTTTTTTATTGTTATGTGTTATATGTGCAAGATAAACAAATCAATAAATAAAAAATAAAATCTCCATGGAGCCAAATTACAGGTTAGATTTGTGGAGAGGCGATCCTACTCACAGTAAGAATGGATGTTTTTAAGATATTTTTGAGGAATAAATAACACCTGTAGTTGAATAAATGCAAGACAAATTAGTTTAATATCATATTGTGAACAATTCAAACCAAAGCAGTAACATCTTTACGGAGACAAACAGGTTGCAGACCCTCTTCACAAAAGTTACACAGTGCACCTTTAAAATAAGATGGCTATTTTAAATTCTTTTGACTACTCATACTATAATATTTTATGTTGAATTGGTATGCCGTAGCAACTGTGTTATTTTGTGGATGAATAAAGGTTTGCTGCTTGTTGCTCTGTTCCAAATGGTTTGAGACTTGAGCCAATATCCACACCTGCCATAACTGTGAACTGGACTCGATGCAACAAACAAACTCATCTACACCTTATACTGCTTTTATGTGCTGCTCTTGTGTTACTGCTATAAGTACCTCAATAGTGCTAGTACATGTTGACACTCCAGTATTTGCGCTTTATGAATTACATTGATACTGTTGCTTTAGCCAAACTACTGTTTAAATCCTCTAAATGTGAGTTTGTTTACTTGCGATAATGGCAATAAATCCTTGAATCTTGAATAAAAAAAAAAATAAAAAAGTAAAAAATTTACTTTCTTAATTTCTCAGTTTTACACCAATTATGTTCTACTGGGGCCAATTAAGTGACGCTTTAAGCATTGACACACATTGGTTTTGAATATCTTGCTGGAAATGGTCTGCATGGCATTTTCATAACTAGCTTTTTAAATCAAACTATCATTTCATGTGTTGTTTTCTTCAAATTGTGCCGTTCATCAGACTTTTTCCTGTATGGATCTTCGGGGCTGTGGGAATGGAGACGCTGGCAGCTGCTGATGACCAGTCACGGCGGGGCACTTGTGTCTGTAATTGCGTTTTGTCACCTACAGAGGGTGTTAAGAATCCTTGTTAGAAGCTATGGGGAAAATCTCAGAACAACAATTATTGTGGGGCAAATTACCAGGTAGGCAATATCTAAGCTGTCAGGAAAGGTTAGGAGGAATGAGGGGAAGAAGATGGACTATTCAGACATTCATCATGGCCGTAGTTGCCACTTTCAAATTGAAAATGGGGAGGGAATGCAACCTTCATTTTCTCAAAATTTGAATGAGTTAGCCTGGATTATAGCAGTGATTGACAGAGAGGCTGGAGAAATAAATAGCTTGGTAATTTATGGGTGTTCTTGTGTCTTAGATCCATTGCACATATCACTCCTGGGCGTTTTGGCATTAACAGTGCATGATAAACGAGACGTGGATGAATGGGCTTCACCCGCACCTCTCTACGTGTGTGAATGTGAATACAGATACATTTACACACTTTATAGGCACGTTTACACAAGTCCTTCAGTTTTAATAGATGGTGTTTTAAAATTGGAAAATAAATTAGGAAGATTTCTAAATGTTTACTCGCATTTGTACGGTCACAGCTGTTGAAAAGAGTTGCATAGAAGCAGCAGGTTATTACTATCAGTAGTGGTAATTGTGATTAAGAATTCAGGTTCATATTTTCTCATAACACTAAAGGCTGTCCATATTTTTAAAGGTGCATTGTGTAACTTGTCTTGTGGACTGTCTGTTACCTGCTTGTCTCCATGGAGACGTGTCTAGAATGTTCCACAGTATAGTTCCATAAACTAAACTAATGTTTGATAATCATTCAATTGTGGATGTTTCATTATATTTTAATCCATGTTTGAATCCAATGTATTTAATCTAAGGTGTGTAAATGTATTTTTTTTATTTCATGCACAGCTATTATGTTCAATTTTAATGTATTCATAAGATAGAGGTTTTAATATAAGCCCTTTTGGGTTTTTGCCTCTTCCAGCACCTACTTTTTTTTATCTAGTGTGCTTTTTTATTGATATATGTTATATGTGCAAAATAAATAAATAAATAAATAAATAAATCTCCATGGAGACTTGCAAGCCAAATTACAGGTTAGGTTTGTGGAGAGGCGATCCTACTCACCCTATAAATTGATGTTTTTTAAGATATTTTTGAGCAATAAATAACACCTGTATTTGAATAAATGCAAGACAGATTAGTTTAATACCATACTGTGAACAATTAAAACGAAAGCATCAACATTTCCTTGGAGAAAAAACAGATTGCGGATCATTGTCAGAAAAGTTACACAGTGCACCTTTAAAATAAGCTGGTGGACCAGTCACAATTCAATAGTAGGACAATTGTAGAACAGGCTGTCAAAAATGCTGACTTTTGGTCCTGGATTATGATTGAAGCCAATTAAACCAACCAGTTAAGAGGACTGAAAACTACAGGATTAACTACAGGGACCATGTTGAATGTTGTTAACGCACCTTCTACTCAAGTACAGTTGTTTTGTGCCTCTGAAAACCATACATCCAATCTTGCTCCAGACATGATTTGATGGTAAGCTTTCCGTATTGGCACTAACAGGCGTGGCTCCATTGCCACACGAGACTCTGCCTCTCCACCATCTGTCTATTTCAACTCTATATTGCATTCAAACCACATGCTTGGAATGGTAGCTTCCTGGTTTTAATAGGATTTTTGAGGCAATCATAAAACAAATATTCTTGTGTCCTCTAGCTGCTGGGGCATCTCTCCAACCAAGCGTCCATGTTCATTTGCCTTGTCCTTTGAATCCCATTTATGGTTGGGTATAAATTGAATTATTGAAAAGCTATTGTTTGTTGCGTGAAATCAGTGGAGCAGTAAAGGGGTTAAAGTCAGAGAGTCATAAAAACAATAAGCAAGGCTGAGAAAAAAATCTTCTCCAATCAGGATCGGGTCAATATTTAGCCCCTCACCATATAACAGGATTTAATAGGACATGCTCCATGTGTATTTATAGATTGGAGACATCTGCTGAAAATGGAAAAAGGTTTAGGTAATATTGATTGTAAATTGTAAAAGTTTTATTCACATAGATGAGTTAAAGTTTTGTGGCATGCATTTTGGGACATGATCTACTTGGAAAACTAGGACTTGGTGTGACAGGAGAGGAGCTGGTGCCTGTCCTGTGGGTAAAGTGGACAGCCTGGATTCTCCTGCAGCTTGTCACTAAATTATAGTATTTCTCACGTTTAAGAACATTCTGAAATAGCCGTCAATTTCACAAACGCCTTTCCTCCATGCCTATATTGTACAGTGGAAGTAACTGAATTTACCAAGAACACATACTCTGAATACTAATTTTGAGTAACTTTATTTTGGTATAGTTACTTTTTCTTTTTGTGGTATTTTTACTTAATCATACAATTTAGGTGTCAAACTGCACAATGTTAGAGAGGAAAATAGAAAACAGCTCTTGTGCCATTTCCTTCTACAGTTAGGGATAGGAAAAGCATAAAAAAACAAATATAAAGCAATTTTTATTCAGTTTTATTTTATTCTATTCTATTTTGTGTTTTGACTCTGTGATTTAAATGAAGCTCAATGTGACAGTATTTTAAGTACTCTGAACACAGTACGTATCAGAATGTGTTACAAAATACATTTTAATACAGGTATTCAGTATTCTGTAACTAAATACATTTCAAAGTGTTTTTGCCATCACTGATATTGTCTTTTTGTAGTAATTTTGGTAATGGATAAAGCAACATTACGAAGTGAAAGGCATACAACAGTAACAGCAGTAGATTATATTTTTTTTTACATTTGTAGTATGTGCAAATAGAATAGTAAAAATGTCAGTCTAATAATAAAAGTAACAAAGTGTAACAGATGTACAAAAGGGTGATTATTGCAAATGTTATTGTAATGGGGCTTTAATAGTAATCGGGGAGTCTTGCTGGATCTTCCTGCTGTGGGGTGAGAGGGCTAACCACTGTGGTACTTTACCTCAGAGAGAGTTGATAGAAGTAACTGTAGTAGTCATAGTATCAGTAGTAGCAGGGCTGATGTTTCTGAGGACAGTGGCAAAGTTAACAGTAGTAGTAGTAGCATGGATCTATTAAAAAACTTTATTTTAATGCCTACTTCTTCCATTTATTGAGTAATCATACAGTGAAATATCAAAAACTTGTTTCAAATTAACAATTTCATTGTTATTTATTAGGAAAATGACCAATTGGAATAACAAAATAGTCCTTGTTGACATACTAACCAAAAATGTCAATATTTTGTACCTCTGGCTCAGATAACAGCTGCATTCTTGCTGCATTGTTTTTAAGTAGTTTTGCAAAGTCCCTGTGTTATTAAGTTCCAAATACTTTCTAGCTCCTCCCAGAGACTTGCTTTGGGTGAAACTTTGGTGTTATTTTTGGAAAACATTAAACTTAAAAATGTATGGATAGCAAAATAGTTATATTACATTAAAAATATCGTTTTGATAAAAAGATCTCGCATATACTGGCAGATTAACCATTATAGAAACAAAAAGATATTTTGGTAAACAGAAATACTGTTAAATTATGGCAGCAGTGGCAAATACCTTATACTGGGTGGTGGTCTAATAAATTTGTTAAGCTAAGTAGTTGTGTAATATTTTTGTATTTTAAAATATTTTTACATGCCTTTTTAAAGGGCTCATATTACGCTATTTTCTGATCTATGTTATTATGTTGTTTCCTCATCAAACACAAACCTGGAGTTGTGTTTTGTTTAATTCACACATGTTTAGCACACACACACACACACACACCCTGCATATGAGTTCGTCTCTTAAACACAAAACACATTTCAGCCCCAGATTTGCCCATCTCTACTGAACTAAAGGTAAAAGGAGATGTTAACTTGAAAACTACATTACATGACATCGCGAGGTGGAACAGAGCATTTTGAGCTTTGGAGATGTAGACAAACTAATAATAAAGAGCTACTCAAACATGTGTGAATGAAACAAAACACAACTCAGGGTATGTTGTTAATGAGACAACAGCATTATAATGTGAGTTAAATATTGGCCCTTTAATATTACTTTCTTTGTTTTATACAGTGTCCTTAATTGCATGCTTTACTTTGGTCTATTCTTCAGCTGAACAAAACTACATGTACCTGCTGCACATCATATCTGGGCTGTTACATCATTTATGCAGGGCACTGATGAAGCTGTTAGTGACCATCTTGCCTCTGCTCTTGTCACCACATCTCCGCTTAGCCATTTGCAAGCTGTGACCATTGTTGATTCAAGGTGAGCCCCGGTATTATTGCGGTACAGGCTTGTGTTTTTATTGTTGTTATTTTCAAGAATGGGGGCCCATTTTGTCATTTAATTGAGGCTCATGGGCTACGGCTGCGAAACGGCACACGGGGGAATAAGACGTCAAGCAGCTGAATTTCCACAGCCATTAACTGTTCCACACTCAATTAGAATGCATAGGATCCTGACATCACATAACTTATGGCTCTCCAGGCTGATATAACCCCTGCTATAAAAGCAGCTCAGTTTTGAAGACGCACAGCCAGATACTTACATCCCTTTTGAGCGGCGTTTTAAAGATTTCCAGCGCAGAAATCTAAAGCTATGATGTGATAAAATGCTAGTTCGCTCACTGCATGTAGACGATTATTCCTTAAAAACTCACGTCTCCTTTAACCATCAATTAAGGGCACATTCACACAGCGGAGTCCTCATATCTCCGTGTTTAATAAATCACCCACTGGAAACAACAGCCATGTAGGAGGCATGTATGACACAGTTGTAATACAGCATAAATATGAATTATGAAGGAACGCAAATTGAGCCGCTTAATGGAAACTAGGATTTGTTATGCTTCCCGTGGGCCGCCTGGGGAAAGGTGATCCTGACTATCAGAATTATGATGATAGAAATGTACTTTGATGGCTGTTTAATTTTCTTTGGTGATCTCTAGCCACCACTATAACTCACTGGGAGAACAGACAGCTCCTATTTGCCAGGTAATTAATAACACACCGCTGAGGAGAGATTTGGCTATTATTTCTAATACGTAGTGTGATTGTAAAAAGCACCTTTTTCTAACGCCACGATTGGATTCATTTATATCTTGTTATTTTGTGAATGCTTTTCCAAGAGCTTTAATTTGTACAAAGTGAAGGCGAATTTTCAGTACAGACATCAGTAATATAATGCGAAGAGAGAGACGGCTGCTATCCACATGGTTACCAATTAATTCAAATTGATTGCTGGTATAATTTAGCATAATGCAAAAAGTAGTATTAAGCTTTCATTATTCTAGTTATGACTGGTTGCTCCATTTGAGTTTCTCAGTTAATTTGTCAGACTATGGAGCAAATGCAGAGGTGGATCTGTTATGCCTGCACTTACACTGGATGTTTGCTTTCATGTTGAATTAAGGCTTTTTTTAGTAGATTAATATATTCGATGGATAGAATACACATCTCACAAAAAAGTCAAGCGGCACCCAGGTATATGCCGGATTGGGTTAAGCAATAGAATTAGTATTGTTAATAATAGTAGTACAAATAGTATTAGAGGCAGAAGTGGTAAAGATCAAGACAGCTTTAGTGTTTTTCATATAAACCACTGTGAACTGTTGAAAAACACTAAACAACCAAAATGTACTTACTTACTAGTATTTTTTAATTCATGTAGAATAATAATTGTGATCATTGTAAAATCCAGCCAGCAGCCATATTTGTAGATAGGTTCCCAAGTACTTTATATCATTTGTGAACTTAACATTTAAAATAGTTGTTTAATATTAAAATAATAAGAAACTCCAAATTTCTAAATGAGTACGGCCAATTGCAGCTGTAGTGGTCAGTGGTGGAACATAAAAAAGTCAAAATTGTAAAGTACTGTACTTAAGTATACATTTTAGGTATCTGTACTTTAAAGTACAGATACCTATAGATTATAGATTAAAGTAAAAGTTAAAAAATATCCACTTTAAAATGTGCTTAAACATTTTAAAGTGGATATTTTTTGACTTTTACGTCACTACACTTGAGAGCAGGTATTCTATATTCTATTGCACTACTATATTGAACAGGACTGAACAAGTAAAAGTATTATTTTATAATATTTTCAGGCCTGCTGAAAAGCTGATGTCATGTTAAGTTTGAGCAAACAAAAAATACAAAAAAACTAGAACAGCTATAAAGAAACAAAAACAAATATTGATTCACTTGTTTCTACTGAACAAAATACAGAACAAATCTTATCAAAATCACTACAGTTGAAGATTAGATCTCAAAATCTTTAAATGAGTACTTTAATACTTTTATTTAAGTAGATTTTTCATGTGATACTTTTACTTGTATTTGAGTATTTTTTGACTCCAGTATTTGTACTATTACTGAAGTAACAAAACTGAGTATGTTTTTTTTTATCAGGTAGAGTTGTCGATTGTCTTCTACTCAAGCTGATATTAAACTTTTACCTATTATCTCTTTATAATACTGTTCATTCTTTCACTTAATGCTTTTTTTTCTCTTGAACCCAATCTCGAGGTGTTGAGTTTTAATAGAGTGACTGCTAATCGTCAAGCACATAACTGGGATTACCAGGCAGCTCGAGCAGAATTGAAGTCAGAGGTTGGCCTATAGATCATGCTGGTTTTTGGCTTTCTTCGTTGGTGGCAAAGCAATAAAGTTAAAATAGGTGTGAGCCGCTGCCATGAAAACAACAAAGCCCCCATCAGCCCCTGCCTTCAAGGTGGAGCCTCCTATAGGTCAAGCGCTGCCATGACTCTCGCCAATATGACAGATTAACGACAACAGGTTGAGCCCTGCACTTTGGGCCGCCCACAATCTCAATTATGTCTGTCTTAATGTACACTGAACAGCCGCCATCGCAGGGCCATGGACAGGGTAAACACACTTGCAGGAAGCAGACTAGTGACAGCATAATAAAGTGCCATGATTGATTCGGGCCTTGCGGTGTGCCAGATCGCTTTATTGTGTGGGAGGAGTGCAGAATGTATAGGGGGTATGAGATGGGAGTAGATATGATGTTGGAATTTTTCTTTTGTTGTATTCAATACTTTATCTAGACTTTTCTGTGTTATTAAAGATGTGCTGTGTAACTGTGTCTAGTGGAAGGGTCACTGTGGAGATTTGCTTTGCTTTAATTTCGCATAGTATGATATTAAACTATGTATTTCCATGGAGACAAGCAACAAGCCAATTTACAGGTCCGATTTGTGGAAATGTGGATATAATTTTCAATATATTGTTTTATGGTAAAAAAAAAGCACCTATAATTAAATAATAAGCAAGTTTAATACCATGCTGTAGTGCATTCCAGCGAACGCAATCCTCCTAGAATGTCTTAACCAGAAAAGTTACACAGTGTACCTTTAAGAGTGTTACCTACCCTATGTCAGCACTCACAAGTTTTTACCTCGAAAAAGGGAGTTAATGCTTAATAATGGGCCCTATAAAAGCAACTAATTGAGCATTCCGGATCTTGCTGTGTTGGGCATGTGCGAGTGACATTGTGCAGCCCCAGGACCTCCTCCAGACTGGCTTTATTAGCCCTCTGAACTGGGATGTAGGTCGGCCATTAAAAGCAGGAAGGGCCTCTTTCACTAAATATTGTTGTGACAGGCTCATTTTTGACACCCCTAGTCTGTGCGCAGGAGACACCGTGTGCAGCCCTGAGCACAGCAGCCTTCGAGCAGTTTGGATAATGGATTGCTGCTCAAAAAAGTTAATCCTAGTTTAGAGCGATTTAATTGAGCTCAATAAAATCTAGCCATATGCGCCCCATAAAAATCAACAGCGTTCCATATGAGTGCTAAGTAAACACGCCTCGGATATTAGCGCATGTATAACAAGCCTCATATCCAGAGCTGTGCAATGTAATTTCAGTAATGATTAAAACAAAGCACGCCTTTTCCTCTTGTACACAGTTATTCAAACACTTGGGTGTAGTCAGGACTGACATTTACATAGCCCACAGTCTCAAATGCGTTGGTATTTTAATCTAAATAATCACAGATTTATTGTGTGGTTCTGAAAGAAAGCATTTAACTTGTCTTTTACCATTCTGTTAGGCTTTTTTTATTATTATATTTATTTATTCTTTGGTTATGACAGAATACAACTAAATCACCATCAAATGAAATCACCAGACAAAATGGTGAGACATAGAGCTGTAATATTTCAGCAGAGGGCAGCACACTACCATTACAGATTGACTTTTAAATCATATTAATTGCTCTTTTGTGTAGCAGACTGTATCTGCAGTTTGACTGGAGCTTGAAACATACCCCTCTTGTAATGTGCAGTTGCATGCACACCATATACTCTGTGTCTATCAAATCCTTTCTCCATATGCCTCTGTTAACAACCTTCTGTCTGCTACATCCAAATCTGTTAGCTGCGATAATAAAGCTGGCATCCTTGTAATGGACGGAGAGGTCAGGCAGACGCAGCCAGCCTCTCTGAGCATTGGTGGGTTTTACTAAAGTGTCATAAGACATTTGATTGTAAATCTTAGTGACCTTGAAGTCACTGGAGAAAGCACAGATCCGTAAACCAATCATCGCACGGCTGCCCCTGTCAGCCACGCTCCTGTTCACACAGTCACTGCCTGAATTTCCTGATGTTAAACAGAGGGAGAGGGAGGCATAGGCTGTGTAGATGCTCATCACAATAGCACTTTTCAACTTGATCTGAAATTTGGTCAGCAGAGGCACTTTTGTGTGTGGACTGTTCTTGTTGTATAGCTGAGTGTTTCTAAGCACAGGGATACCGTGGTGTTATAGGCTTATCTGACTAAAACTCCGCCTCAGCATTTCTTACACTATTTCCAACGGCAGCACAAAGATCAGAGTTATTATGGATTTGCAGAAAAACCTATTTTCTGAATGCTAATGTCTTTACATCAGAGCTGAAGAAGACTGTGCATGGTATCTGAAATGTTCACCTTCTCTCCCTGTGAGAGGGCTTGAGGGCTTTCTTTGTACATGAAAGCCTCTCCTCTTTGACTCTTCACAAGGACTTAGAAAGCTTTGTGTTGGTTGACTAGAACCTGTTGGTAATTGTCACCAATATGGTTATTGTTATTATTATCGTCAACATTCACAGCATTTTAGCATTGATGTCATTGTGAACTGTCTGTTATGTGAAAGCATCTTGATTTTCTTTCATTTCCAGCTTTACTTGAGTCTTCTTGGAGACAGAACTGCCTGAGGTGATGAGGTGTGGACACGCCTGCCCTACAGGCTCTGTTTGCTTGCTCTTGACAAAGAGAAGCAGCTTTGTAGTTTCCTGGAGCATCTAGGGATGGAGATTAGCATGGAGCCATCAGCAGCGCTGCAGTCCCTCCCTACCCTGCGTGTGCTGTCAGAGCGCCTCCTCCCTGCTTGTCAGAAGCTCCGACGAAGAGCTGTAAAAACCTTTTCCCCTCTCCTTAACAACTGCAAAACAACACGCACACACCCCAGCCGAGGTGCCTGCTTTTCTGAGGCCTCTGACAGGACGTGCTACAGGCACAAATTGTAATTCATAAAGGTTAAGGGGGTCAATGCCTTTTATTACCAGTCTGAGTGCATCCAGCTTGATGGGGCGGGCATGCAAATGGAATGTCTCAGTGTTGTATGTGGGCTTGGAGACAGGCCGTGCGTGCTCCTGAACCAGAGGAAGTACAGGTGGGTAATGTTCTGCCCAAGCTCCACAGTAGGACCACACAAATGCTGCCCGGGTAATTGGACAGTGTGACAATGACCTCAGGTAGTTAACGGCCACTTTGATATGTGCTCACTGCAATTAATGCATTGTAAATCTCCGTGTTTTATTATACGATTAAATCTGACCTATAAGGCTCACTATGTATTACTGCTTATGTATTCAACACAACAGCCAACTGAAATGTCGTGAATTGCATTGTGTATTTCTACTGTTATATTGTTTAAATGAGCAAAAAAAAATATGTAATGAGATTTAAAGTGTAAAGATTAAAAAATCAATCAATCAATAAATAATGTATTACCTAAATTTCAACAGTTTTGCAATTAAAGCTGCTTCTCAGTGTTTTTCTGCAGTAACTGATTCAAGCAACAAAGGGTATAATCACCTCACGCCCCACTGCTCCCTCTGCTGGATACTTACAGGCATTGCTTTGGTTTTCAGAGTATTATATTCTGATTTTTATTTACATGATTTTTTAATCTGGCAATTACACAGTTTCAGTTGTGTTCTGGGTGTGATGATATTTAGTCTACTACATGGTTAGTAGGTTTTAGTAGCAGAAGAGGCCAACGCAAGGGACCTGCAGGACAGTAGGACAGTTCTCAGAATTAGCCAGTATGCGGCAGGGACTCTGTACTCATTACCTTTCCATCACAGAGCAGCTGCTGTAGAGTCATTCATCATGATTACAAATCTGGCTGGTGTTGATCCCCTACAGCTCCACCTTCAGCCTGTGGGATGTACTGACAGACCCTGAGCACCACCCCCTATGTGTTATATTCACACCACAACAGGTGACAGAGGTGGACAAGAGCAGAGAGCACAGCTATGTCATGAAAGGGGGAAACATACAACTGAAACATGCATTTACTTAATGCACAATTTTAAGAAAAGTTTAGATGATCGAAAACAGATACACAAAAAGCCTTTTGCTAAGCCTATATTGATATCCTGGGTATAGGAGGTGTACAGCAAAACATTAGACCAATATAAGTAATATAGCTAATATTTTTAATACTGATTTTATTTTTTGGTGGAGGCCCCGGGGAAGACCCAGGAGACGCTGGAGGAACTATGTCTCTTGGCTGGCCTGGGAACGCCTCGGGGTCCATCCGGAGGAGCTGGTGGAAGTGGCTGGGGAGAGGAAGCTTGGGAGCCCCTGCTTAGACTGCTGCCCCCGCGACCCGGCCCCGGATAAGCGGAAAAAGATGGAAAGATGGATGGATGGATGGATGGATGGATGGGTGGATGGAATCTAAATGCATAGTATTTGATCAACAACTAATGCAAAAGCACCAAATGTATGTCAAAATACAATATATACATCATGTAACCTGTTTCTATTTCTCCCACATTTGCTTTGCCCGGAAAAATCCAGAGTCATCGCTGTATAACAAATACAGCGCGATATCCTTTTGGATTTACACGCAAATATCTACTAGCAATTAGTTCGCAATTATAAATGTACTTCACAGACCTTAAGTTGTAAAATGTCACACTAAATAAAGTTTATCAATTGACCTTTCTTCTTCGTCGTCATCCGGGCGCTTCCAGACCTCACATAGCGCATGCGCAGTTCGCCTCTGTGTTCGACCTCTGCAGTCGGTAAGTGCAATGGCAGTTTGAATGAAAGAGTTGTATTTGCAAATCCTTTCTCATCCGCTCGTTTATCTTAATATTTCATGTCAGCAGTGTGATCAGCGTGTAGGGCAGATTACCGTCTACACGCAAATGTCTGTATTTCGTTTGTGGAGCATTTGCACATCGGTTTGACCTCAGTTCTTTTCGGTGTTCTCAGACAGATCCCGGGCTTCAGGCTGATTTGACCACAGCGACACAAACTACCTACAGAAGATGTATGCCTGCGCAAAGTTTGTCTCCACGCCGGCTCTGGTGAGTTTCTCGGGGCGTGTGTTTTTGCAAGTTGCACAGTGAATGCGAGTGGGCCTCTGTGAACTTGACTAGCTTCCTGGCAAGGGTATCTGCAGAGTAGGCCAGCAGACTAGCATGCTAAGGAGCTAATGCTAAAATATTCAATAACATGTTCATGGTCATTATGTTTCGCTTTGCAAATACAGTGGGGCTGTTCACATAACCACCACTGACTGATGTAAATCCCATGGGTTCGTCTACTAATTATTAGGAGGGGCAATTTCATTCATTTATTATGAGCTAGCCAAGGTCAGCATTAGCTATGTGAAGCTAACAGACCGACCATAGCTCAAGTCACAGCTCAAGAGATACTGGACATTAGAGTGATACTTTTCTCTACAGAGGTATGTTTTATTGTATGCTAAACTATACTGTGTGTGCAGGTCCGTGCTGGATCCCGGGCTCTGTACAGACCCATCTCTGCTTCTGTGCTGTCTCGACCAGATGTCCAAACAGAGGTAGGTCAAGTGCATTTCTACATGAAAACACTGACTTGGTGATGTGTAGAAAAGCAGCACCACTGCAATTTTACATTTTTATATAGGACATTAAAGCCTTTAGAACATTTTTCACTTTTTGCACCTTTCCTCTCTTCCAGAAGAGTGCAGTTGTGCTGCCACAGAGCCCTGTCTCCCAGGTCACACTGAGGAGCTTTCAGACCAGTGCTGTGAGCAGGGACATCGACACTGCAGCCAAGTTCATTGGTGCTGGAGCTGCCACAGTTGGAGTAGCTGGATCAGGAGCTGGTATCGGTACAGTCTTCGGCAGTCTCATTATTGGCTATGCTAGGTTTGTGAAAAGATAAGCATAAAATTTAGTTCATGCCTTTTTATATTTTTTCTAAAATCTTTTTGTTTTTGTTTGTTTTAGGAACCCATCTTTGAAGCAGCAGCTTTTCTCTTATGCCATCCTGGGATTTGCCCTGTCTGAAGCTATGGGACTGTTCTGTTTGATGGTTGCTTTCCTTATCCTGTTTGCAATGTAAAATTATGCTCCCTTTGAATACAGATGTAACTACATATTTTATTGTGGCTACCAATTTGTTCTTTGTTGGTGTCATGAAAATGTACATTTTCAGGTCTTTCAGACACTTAAAATAAGAAAACATGTATTGTATAAATGTAAGACATCATGTTATTAAAATACATGTATTTGACTTTTTGACAGTAGCAGCAAGTTTTCTGTTGAACATTCTGCAAGTGGTGCTGCAGTCTTTGGGGCAAGATTTCTCTTAATCTATGTCCTTGATCAGCCTTGTTCTTCCATTCACCACGGCTTCACCTGCTCGCTTTTTAGGCCCCACTCCATTCCCAGTTTCAGTTGCTGTAATTAGGCAGCAGGTTAGTACTTGCTTTTTGTAAATTGCAATAAATCTAGACTATCTAATTAAAGTACACTATTGTTTGACCTTCCTTTAGAATCTGGATTTTTAAATGTGATTAGTGGTGTTTTTTCTTGTGAAGCAACAAAGAACAAAACGAGTTCTTGAGTTGTCAAGGACCAAAAGAATGCTGCTCTGGGACAAATGTGAAATCAAATTTGCAGCATTTTATAACATGGTAGGAAATACATTTAAAACTTATGAGTGTTGCATACAAAAAATACAATCAAAAAGCAAATGAATGCACGTAAAAAATAGTCATGTCAGCGTAAAAGACGAGACTATGACGTTTGCGGAAGTCTTTAAAACACCTCTCGCGAGAAATAGAGCGCGGACGTGGGATTTTGGCTTGAAGGGTTGTGGCTGTGGGGTAAGTGTCCACTGAAAGCGAATGGATGCAAAGTAGAAGACAAGTACACCTTTTCTTAAACCGCAAAGGATATGAGACCAGTGTGAATATAACAACCCTGGAGTACATGTTAACATCTCCACTGTTAACAAAGCCTTTGAGCCGCAAACATGGCGACGCGTGTGTGTTCGCGGAGGGCTCAGGCTAGTCCAGGGAAGCGACTGGATCAGAGCATCGCTTTCTGTATCACCTTTGGAACTGTGGTACATTTATGTCATTTATTAGGCTAAACACACAGGTAGCAGTTCAGATATTATGGTCTGCATGATCCGGACAATTTCATTCAGAAAGAGGTTGTGCAGCGAGCGGCTTTTACGAGGCTACTCATGTAAACAACTACGGCAGCCGCCCATCGCTGGAGCGCTTTGTCTAGATAATTCCGTTAGCTCTTATGTTTTATTATCTATTAAACCTGAGCGTCATATTTGCAAACACGATGGCTGTCAGTACATTAAAGTGTGCTAAAATAAATAGTCTTTGGTACAACATCAGTAGTTTTTTCTTCTTCCTTTTTGCAGGGGTACTTAACAGGAATTCCCTAATATGAGTGATGACAAGCCCTTTTTATGTACTGCTCCTGGATGTGGTCAGGTAAGTTTTGGCCCAAATATTTGCTTTATTAGATGTGCATAACTAGCATTTTTGTATTGGCTTTTTGAGAACTATATATATATTATATATAATATATATAATGACACCAGGTTTTATCAGTGGACATGTTAATGACCCCAAAACCATTCTCTTACCTGATAAAGTAGTGTGTATTGTCATGTGAAAACGTCCCTGGTTATATTCTTGTTTGCATTCCTATGACTCATGACTCATTCCTTACACGTGCTTAATTTGCACCATTTCTCTGTGATTTGTTTACTAGAATAAACTATTATAGCAATTGAGAAGGACATCACTTCATTATAATTCTATGTGTATATTTTGTGACTCCTTTTCCCACTGTGAATCCTTGAAGTGCCCAAGTTGGGTTCTGACACCCAGGTTGGAACTTACTGATATAAGACATACTAAATAGTATAAGAAGTTACCACCATACTGCCACCATACTTTTCTCAGTAGATGGTAGATGTGAACCCTGCCCCCCCTCGCCTCACCTGGCTTTTGTTAAGACTCACCTGTGGTCTCTGGTCTTCTGTCCAGCCAAAGCTTACAGCAGTTACATAGATATCATCTTGTGGTGTTATGTGAGAATACAACATGGCCAATCTGATTACAAATGGTAGCTTTATATCGTGTCTTTGGCATTATCATAATAGATTCGGAAATTGCTTTTTCTTGTCATCTTTTATCATGAAGTCTTGTTTAGATTTGTGATTGTTCTGTGTTTTCAGAGATTTACAAATGAGGACCACCTGGCTGTCCACAGACACAAGCATGAGATGACCCTGAAGTTTGGCCCGGCAAGGAATGACAGTGTCATCATTGCTGGTATATATTATATTTCTGTTATTGAATAATTCTACGACATTGTTCTACATATAAATATTAACATGTGTGACATTCTGCAGACCAAACTCCTACTCCAACTCGCTTTTTAAAGAACTGTGAGGAAGTCGGGCTGTTCAATGAACTTGCAAGTCCCTTTGACCATGACTTCAAAAAAGCATCTGAGGAGGACATTAAAAAGGTTGTTATTAATTAATAGCAGTTATTAATTGTAAATTCTTGAATATTGTGTTAACTATAATGTTTATTGTAGTTACCATTGGATTTGTCACCTCTTGCAACCCCTGTTATACGAAACAAAACTGAGGAAACCACAGCTGTCGATGCACATCGAGGCAGCCCCTTGCCACACCCCGAATCTACAACAAGTGATGAAAAGGTATTGGATTGAAAGTGTATGTTTGTGGTCTTTAAAATGACACAAAAATATGTAATAAAAGTTTATTTTTTAGTAAAGTTGTTGGAATATTCTTGAGCATTTTTATTCCTTCAATTTTGGCTGAATTCTCATTTGCTGAATGTTTTCAGGACATATCTTTGCAGCCAACCTCACTGCCAACATCTACTATAGTGCATCCTGCTTCCCTCCAAGTCCCTAATGTACTTCTAGCAACCACAGAGGCTAGTGTTGTAATACAGCAAGCTCTCCCATCGCCAACCTCTAGTTCTGTTATAACCCAAGTCCCACCCTCTAATAGGCCTATAGTGTAAGTAGTTATCCTTATCCAGTTAAAAATTGCTTTATGCAGTTTATTTTTATTACAGTACCCCATTCAGCATTATTTTTATTTTGCACTCTTTGCACTGTTTTGCATTTTTGCTTTTCTGTTTTCATTCACTCCAGTTTTGCCTAGTTGCACACCTAAGTCATGTTTTAAGTTATTTAATTACATTTTTAAATGTAATACAGTACTACAAGCACAGAAGCATTTTCTTTTTTGGGATATTTCAAAGCACTGAGCAAAACTGGTGTTTTTTTATTTTGTGTCCCTTCATTTGAATGTTTGCATCTTTATTGTCACTCATCTTTCTGCCTAGTTAGTATAAAACATGATAACAATTATATATCCCATGTGTTCTCTACAAAATAATATTGTTTTTCTCTCTCCAGGCCGGTGTCTGGCACGTTTCCTGTGCTGCTACAGCTGCCTAATGGTCAGACTATGCCCGTGGCCATACCTGCATCAATTACAAGCTCAAGTGTACATATCCCAACTGCAATCCCTGTGAGTTAAACACCAGCACAGTTGGTCCACAGAGTTTCCCATAGATTTTGTTGACTACGGTGGCACAAATATTTTCTAGATAATAATTTTTTTCATACAATTTGTAGAGTTTTATGTCACTTTTTGCCTGTATTTCATATTTATGCAGTGTTTTTTTGACTGTGTAGTTACTTTTTATGTGAATCACGATGTAAGCAACAAAGTAAGATTTTGTTATGCCGATGTTAAGTGCAGGTGCATCTGAGACTGTGGAGGAGAATTTTAGACAATGAGAGGCCACCATAGTCTCTTCTATTAATGGGAAACACTGATCCATCCATTCACTGTTCTGTTATTTATTGACCACTGGCTCAATCCAGAAGCAAAACAAGTTTACTTGCTTGAGACTTAGTAATTAGACGTAGTAATTATTAGTGCTAAAACATAATATGTAGACTCCCAAACACACCAAAATGATTAATAATTTATGATTAAATGAAATTTTCCAGTCCCATTTGACCTCCCCAAAAATATATTTACAGAAAGTGTTTGTTTTTATTTACCATTTCTATCCTTTTTGTTATGAAAACCATCCAACAAAAACAGTGGTTAATTAAATTAGTACAAGCAATGTTCCAACACTGTTTTGGGTAAGGATTTACAGTACATAAACACAAAAAGCATCAGAATGAAATCATAGACATTCAAGTGTATCCGTGTGTGTCAGTGTGCCAAAGACAAGAATTGGCGGATGCTCAGCAGGCTTCTGTCCAGGAACTTACACTCCTATTTGTCCTTGCACAATGAGAATTATCATTCTTGATTTTTGGCACACTGCTCACATTAGACTACTAATGCGCTTGGTGGTGCAATTATAACGGCTGTTTATCACATTGTCTCTTCGGTGAACTTTGCTGAAAATCAAGGTCTTGTTGATGTGTAGTGAACTTTCCCAAGTGGAGGCCTGTCTTATTTGTTCACAATGGAGCAGATTCTTTCTGTGGAACACTGAGCAGCAGATGATTATCGTCTGATGGCGGCACAGCAGGGAAAAACTTCCGTCTTCCTGCTCTTTTGGGAACGGGATGGGCAGGAGTGGCTGGGGAACATAAGCTCTCTCCATCATCTGTTTATTCTGTCGATACACTACTCCGTGTGTGTTATTGTGAGGGGAGGCCTTGCTTTGGCCTCCTGACTCATGTCTCTCCATCCTGTCTTCAACATCCCTGTCCATATGCTCTCCTGCAGCCAGCCAGAGGTTCATTAGCGTGCACGCTGCATCTCCATGTGGCGCTGCCTCCACAAAATAACAGGCCATCCAACCTAATGAGCCTGAGATATGAGGAAGCGCTCAGAACCAGCCGGGGCCGTGTTGCTGGGTGCTTGAGCGCTGCCTGGTTTTTAGTGCAGAAGACTAATTTTGTCTCATCTGTGTCTCTGTTGTCAGCTTGTCAGACCTGTCACCGTAGTGCCTAACGTCCCTGGGATCCCAGGCCCGCCCTCGCCACAGCCCACCCAATCAGAAGCCAAGCTGGTAGAGTATTTCTTTCCTGTTTGACTTTAAAATGACATTTTATAAAGTTCATATGTTTTTGACCATTGACTTTTAGTTTTGTTTTCCATTCAGACCATCCAATTTTAATTAAAGTTCACTTTAAAAAGTGAACATAAATCTATAAATGTAAACGGAGAGAGAGAGACTGGTTCCATATAATCCTTAATGTCCTTAACATTTTTATCTTAAAATGTGTACATGTGTAAATGTGGCATATTGGGACCTATTTTAGAACAAATTTTTTGTCTTATTTTATGGTAATAGCATGTTAATTATCACATTGCTCAGCCCTGGTATCACAGATCATATTATTTTGTTTAGTGATGAGGAAGGATTTCTCTTTGAGTTTAATCTGTGACCATAAAAACATGGAAAACTGGGTGCTTTTGTGCTGTTCTTTACAGGCAGCTGTCAGTAACATTTCATGCATTGCCAAGTACTTCTACAAACTACCTTCAACATCCATGTGTCATGGTTATTCAAATGAGAGTTAAGTGAGAGCTGAAGTTTTGTAATTGTAACATAACCTTGATTTATTACTACCAACCTACTTTGCATGTCTTGCACAAACTTTTAATGACTATTTATTGCCTTTTATTAATTTTTTAACTATTTTAGAATCTGATGAAATGTGTGAATGAGCTATATGGACACCTGAATTTCCCCTTCTGGGGATCAATAAAGTCTGTCTGTCTCTATCTATATCAACCTTCCCAGTCTGCTTTAGTGGTTTGTAAAATACTAGCCTATAAAAACTGATTTACATTACACTATATATATGAAATACTACAAGAAAAGGACTAGTATTATGTTCCAGGTTAATAAATGTGAGGTGTAAGAATATGAAGTGTCTGCAAGTAGGAAGGTGGCATTGTGATGAAGCACTAACCACGAAACCTGTAAGTGCTCACAGCATGATGCAGGCGCCAAAATTAACAGATAAAGAGAGGGCCAAGGATTGATCCCGAGGAGGAGTGGGGGTGGGCTGGTGTGCGAGGTTGTCAGGGATCATGGGGTACTGCGCTGACAAACGTAGAGACAGCGTTCTGCCCAGCACGCCGTCGCCGGGGCCAACCAGAGGGGGGCAAGCGACGGGAGCCAGCTGGGGGGCATCCTGGCACACGCTCAGCCCGCCACATTAAGTCAGCCTCACCCTGAGAGGAACCTTTTGTTCAGCAGAATCCTCCCTGACCTGTGCACCCCCCGCCCCATTCCCCCCACATACAGCTCATCAGCAAACACCTAATGAGCCCGCGTCAAGAAAACAGACCCGCGTTCAACCTGCCCCACTCCCCGCCCCCACGCGCCTCTCAGGGGGCGCGGAGACGGCACTTTACAAGGACTGATGATGTTGCAAAGACCACAATAATGATAATTAACTTGCTGAATTTAGAAGATTATGCTGTTAATTAGTTGCAAAATAAAGATAAGTAATATAGTAGCAGATGGTTGAATAAGACCCATGAGATGGAGGGTTATTACACTGATGAGGTTTCCATGGCAGAGATGAAATATGAATCTGACTGGCTTTTCCCTCTTTCTATGGGCCATTCCCTGAGAATAATATCTTGTTTCTGCCAGAAGAGCTTCTGGAAGGGTATTACACGATAAACTAATTTGGTAGATAGATTGGTCTGGCAAAGGTAGTTGTTAGAATAATGCAGCCCTCTGTTTTCCCATGTAAATGTATTCCCCCGCACTTTGTTACTGCGTCGAAGGGCTCATTCACTTTCACCTTGTTTGCTCACTATTTGATTCTGGAGGAATTGGCTTGTGAATCATGGTCACAGACCTACGCTGAAATTGTTTCTGAATGTGGCTGTATGTCGTGGGATCGGCTTCCAGTCAAAATATGTTTAAGTTGCTTTGGTGAGCTTATTTACGTTTGATATAAAGTCGCAGCACCATAATGTCAGTGTTATTAGTTGATGTGCCAATGATAATGATTGTCTACATAAAAATAGGTATTAATCAGCACAGAATAATTGATTTGATGTGATAAATAATTTATTTGTAAGCTGCACTTTTATTGAGAATTGATGTAGGATGGATGTGGATTGTAATCTCATCTCTTCTTTTTTTTGTCCCAAAGTTAAAGCCCACAGTAAGCCAGCAGCTCCCTCAGGTAACCAATGGTGATGTTGAGGTGCAGAGTAGTGCTGTGACCCACACGGCTGCCCCAGCTTCCCCTGCCCCCACCCCTGCGCCAGTGCCAGCCCCTGCCCCAGCTGCCACTCTGCCCCCAGCTTTGGCCACAAGCGAAGAGCCTTCTGCACACTCCCTCCAGCAGCCAGCCACCTCCACCACCGAGACCCCTGTAAGTCTCTACAACGTGCACATTTTATCTTTAAAACCACTCAGTGTGTGTCATCAAAATGATTGTCCTGAAGCAGCTGGCCATTTCTTTGATCCAAATCCATTACAGCCTTAATAGAAGCCAATGTTTTCTGCAGAGTAAATGCTTAACATTTAAGAAAAGGAAGCAGATAACTGCTGTAATGTTAGAACACTAATGTATTCTAACATTACATGTTCTAACAAATTCTTCTCCCACCTTTACTGCACATTCTTTTTAGATTTTCTTTTTAGAGGATTTTCAAGGCTGTATGCATGTCTAGTACATATTTGGTCTATTTGTCCCAGGCTTCTCCAGCGCCCCCTGCACCAACCCCTCCCAGCACAGGGGGTCGGCGGCGCAGAACCACCAGTGAAGATCCTGACGAGAAGCGCCGCAAGTTTCTGGAGCGGAACAGGGCTGCAGCGTCCCGCTGTCGGCAGAAGAGGAAGGTTTGGGTCCAGTCTCTGGAGAAAAAGGCGGAGGACCTCAGTTCTATGAACGGACAACTACAGGTGATCTCTAGCTTCACATCCTGCCTTGAGCATGTGTTTAGTGCTCACAGGTGTCCATGTTGTCAGTATGTATGTACATGTTTAGCGTTGTGTGCCGCGCGTCTGAGCACAGACTTCTCCCTTCTGTGGTGATGAAGTCATTAAAGCCCATTAAAGAGCGCTGGTGGTGACAGCAGCAGTGTGTGAGCCCTTTCCATCGATATGTCCCTGTCAATAAAGATGTATCCTCCAGATGTCAGCCGCACACAAGCGTGTCTTCGCTTCTGTCTCTGCAGTTTACTGAATGGCCTCAAAAATCTCCTAGGGAAAGGTGTCTTTTTGAACCTTCATTTCACTGGAAGCAATTAGGATCTGATGCTGACAAGTTCGAAACAGTTCATGTATCTGCTGTCTCTGTTGATAAGTGTGAGCCGGGGGTGCAGCACATCGGTGTTCCAGACAATTAAATGAGATGTGGTGTTTATTTGCTCACTGTCTTATTTTCGATCTTACCAGGGTAAGTTGTGGAGGGGGAGGAGAGGCAAAAACAGCAGTGGAAGAAGTAATGGGTTCACGTTGTTAATATCGGCTTCAAAAGAAGCACTTGCCGTGGGTGCGTTGGCTGTGATTTAATTTAAATAGAGGGAGGTGAAAGAGAAATGATAGGTGAGTGGATGGGGTTATAAACAGAACAAACGTTTTGGTAACTACAAAGAAGGGACCAACATGTGGCAGAGAAGAGAAAAAACATTAATCAGCAGTGCAGCTTCAGTAAAGGCCCACGCTGACATGGCCCAGCTGATCAGTGAAAGTGCCTCTAATGATGCACAATTATTTTAACATCATCCTTAACTGGCTTTTTAATGAGGTGTCAGACCAGGCAACTCGCTGGGCTCTATGTGTTCAGTTTCCATTCATTCAAAGATAGAAATAAGAGTCTGGAGTTACCATTTTTCCACATATGTGTACTGAGAGGTGCTAGCATTTTAAGCCAACCTGTGTTTTTTTCTTCCTTTGTTTATAGAGACTATTTTAAAAAGCCCTTTTTATTGGCTGTAAGTGGCAGCCTTCATGGTGGAAGTGAAGCGAATGTGGCGCTGGAAACGTGCGCTCCTTCCAGCTGTGTTTAAATCTGTCTTACAATAGCTCAGCCCTGCCAGCAGCAGCAAGGCTAAACAGATGGAATCAAATAAATTGGCTGCTTTTAGACTAATAGATTAAGCTGCCCGTAGTCCTTTAAAGGAGAAGAGAAGGAGCTTAAATCTGCCACGGTGCGTTCGTGGGCCCCCGGCCGCTCTAAATCCAGTTAAAGTCACCTTCAGCGTAATGTGGCTCTCTTTTACGACATGCAGAAATCCTGCGCTCCCTTGGGAGCAGTAACGACACGCAGTGTAAATCTCTGCTGCATCTACAAAGTTGCTCTGACAAATCTGAGTAGCTCACCTCTGACAAATGTGCCGGGCGCTCGTCGGTGAAGGCCTATAATTATTGTGCAGAAAAACATAAATGAGCAAGTGCATCACACACTTCTGTGTTCATTCATTATACTGTTGCCATTCTGGGGTTTTCCACTGGGCAAGTGTTTACCTGCTTACCATATTTACCTCAGCCAAGGAGGGCAGCCTTCTCTGTCATCTGGTTAATTTATGTCTTTAGCTAGTAGGATTGGATAAAGTTTGATGTACATCAGAAACACCTGATAAATTGTTGAGTTTATTTCCAAGACTCTCTCAAGAAAACAGCAGAAATCTGTACTCTTTGAAATATTTTATACGTGTAACTTTAATCAGTGTGATGTTTGTAACACAAGGCTGATGGAGCGTACAATATGTCACTTAAGCAACAGATGCAATCATTTAAAATAATCTAACAAAATACTCCACCAAAGAATAGTTAGAAGTGAGCCCCCTGTTTTGATGCTTTCATGTTGAATTCTGTTCCACTTTATTAAGTCCTCTTCTGTGTCTCCTGTCTCCCAAAGAATGAAGTCACCCTGCTGAGAAACGAAGTGGCTCAGCTGAAGCAGCTCCTCCTGGCTCATAAAGATTGCCCTGTAACCGCCATGCAGAAGAAATCTGGCTATCACAGTGAGTAATGCCCCATTATTCTCAGCCCGAGGCACCCAGTCCAACACGTGGAAAATGAGCCACAGCTAACATCTCCAAGCCTTCCTTATGAGCAAGCATGAGCTATTGACATGGTATCCTGACTTTGTGTTGAGAAAGTTTGCACAAGTTAAAATATCTGGTGGTGAATTGAATGCAAACTGTGATTAATAGACAAGGCCACAGGTGTTCACATCCAAAAATGTGTGGCTCAATGTGAAACATGGATAAGCATTTGTTAGGGAAACATTCAGAACATCACGGTCCAGCACAGACTCAAATCTTTAGTGTACACATTTCCATATTTTCTAACAAAACTTGAGGTTATTTATTCAGATGCTTTCCAGTTTGTTCACATTTCTGTTGTCAGCTGCGTGTCTGTCAATGAGCTCATTTAGAAGTACTCTGCTGCCATTCCTCTATTTGCACATAGGTTTTGTCATGTATTCTGCTCATAACTGAACAAGCAGCAGCCCCTTAGCTCTTCTTCTCTGCTCTAAATGCCTGCGCTGACTCGTATTGACAATGATTGCCTCTGAAATGAGTCCATTAAAGCAGGAGGCTTGACAGGACTGCAGAGCGCTCTGGTTGTGGCCACTGCGCTGTTCATTATGCATCCCTTATTGTGAGGCATCCTCTGACACCCGTCATGTGCATTAAGGGACTGATGGTTTCCAGGCTGGAGTGGGCTGGGGCCATGGCACTTGGTATCAGCTGGGCTGCTACAGAGGCTCCAGAAATGGGCCATCTTTCTTCTGTTTGTTCAAGATGTCTTTTTATTGGACTTTCAGTGTGACAAAACAAACAGGACTTATGAACACAAGGGGCTGCAAGAAGAGTTCAAGTTGTATGTTAAGATTTAAAGTGACAGCTTTAATGTTTCTTTTACATTATAAGACAGTTATGGTGCATATACGATGCGTTAGGATTTATACAATTTGTGGCCAAATCCTGAGGCTAATTAAACTATATTTAAGTTTATGTAAATGTATATGAATTCATCATTACCTTTTGCATGTAGCCCTACTATGGAGGCTCCATCCTGCCGTTTTAGATTTACAGTTCATACTGGATCAGTCATGGTTAAAAAAAACAAAACATCAAATCTTACTGAACACCATGCCACCCTGAGAATACCTGGCCTTTTCTGATCTCAGAGGCTCAGCTGCGTTGGGTCTGTTTAATACTTGGATTGGAGACCACTGGTCCTTGAGTAAGACACCAGATCCACCACTGTCCATGTACTCTAGTGTATACATGAGATGTTTGTGAGAGTAATTATGGAAATTGGCCCATTGCTACAATCCACTGTGTGTGTTCACTAATATGCACCTAATAAATAAACATACATTTATGAATGTTATTATTATTATCAGGCATTTGTGGAATGCCATCAGTTACCCATGTAAAACCCACATTTCATCAGGCAACAGTGCCCTCCACACCCTGCTCTACCCTCCGCACTCCTGCCCACGCGTAGCAGCGGCAGGTGCGGGGAAATTACCCAGACTGCCCTGCAAACAAGCCAGGACGTGTTTTGGGTTTGGCTCGCCGATTCGTCCATCTGCTCGTGGCACTACCAGAGAAGGATCTGGCTGCTACAGAAAACCTCCCAAAATTGCCTGTATTATGATGTATCAGCCGGCCAGGGCCTTAATGCCATTAGGAGCGATAATGCGCACTTGAACATGGTAAAAACCCACCGGGCGGATTTATTCTGCGCCTGACCTTCTGCGCTGAGAAAAGTTTATAGCTCTTTGACATTCACTGGCACTAAATCAAATGGTCAAAGTCCAGTCAGAAAGGCAGAAGAAAGCCCTCCAATGCGTTTGCGTTGTTTAATTGCTGCTCTTGCTCTGGAATGCACACTTTTACTATCCTGAAATCATTAATTACAAAGTGCCAGAACAAGTGACTTCATATCATTAGCAATATTAATTATCATTGTGCTCCTTATTCCTTTATGAAACAGAGCATGAGAGTAGAGAGTTTTTTCCGCCTCCATCAGGATCCAATTAATTCAATGCAACTGCCTAACAGCTGGTGGCATTTCGACTCCAAGTCTTCTCTAGTCTCCAGTGTGAGCATCATTAAAATCAGGTGCTGTAATCATCTGTCGCGGCAGTAGTTGGCAAGGTAACAAAAAACAAATGAGAACGCAGTTAAGGGATGGGGAAACAGTGCCACATGCCCCACAATGTAATGTACCCTTATGATGTGGGTTTAAATTGACATTGGAGCTTTAATTAAAGGAAAGGGTGGCACAAGTAGCATTATGGGGATTAATGGAACAGTTTGCAGAAACAGCACGCAGAGGAGGCTGCACTACATCTGACGAGGAGGACTTGTTACCAACCTTCCCACTGGCTCCTCTAATGTGTCTAAAGCTGGAGTTAATGGGAGAATACTTGTGCATTAAGTAGTGTGGTTAGAAATTTGTATGAACAAAGCTGCACACTGATCTGTACAGTATGGGATTTGTTGCGTTTAAGCCTAAACCAAGTTTGGCTCTCCAGGGGGTCTAATATGTCCTGCGGAGTGATGCAGAGATTTGTAAGAAGTATTGTTTTTATTAAATTTTACACTAAAAAGACTGGTAGGAGTTTAAAGGAACCTCATAACAGTCCATCCCCTTAAAAAATGCAATACTTAAAGACAATTTAGTCATGAATATCTTCGCAGACGAACTTTGGACCTGAAAAACATGAATAGTTTTGATCCTTGCCCCACTTATACATGTTCATTTTGACTCAGCGGGTTTGGGTCCCCCTGTATCTAGTTCTCAAATGACAGGTGGAAAGAAGTTGGAAATAAGGGTGAATAAAAGAGTGGTGTTAGGGCTTCTCAGCTGGAAGGTTATTGGTGTATTGCTCGGCCCAACAAATGTGCATTTTTTTTTATCACTTTCTCCTTCCACATTTTCAGTGTAGGAGTATGTGGTTCCTTTGACATTTCTAACATACATAATTTATACCAATGCGCATTTTATAGAGACTTAACGGGTTAAAACAGCAGCTATTAAGAATTTTGTGCCGAAGCAAAATCAAGATAAGCCTTTCTTAAAAAAGCGTGTGATATAGTTTTACATTGTTTGTGTATTAACCACTTCTCGAGTATTATGCAAAATGGACTCTTGTGAGCTTTAAGCCAAGTTATAATGTTGTTAACTACGCAAAAACATACATGGAATTGTGTTTTGTTTCATTCATGCATGTTAAAGTAATCCGGTTTTGTTTTTCTACATCTCTAAAGCTCAAATCGCTCTTGATCTAACTTGTGATGTCAAATAGCGGTAATTAACAGCTCCCTTTCACTTTTGTTCAGTAGAAGTTGGCAGCTCCAGGGCTAAAATTATCAATATTATTCTATTAAAGGTGTATGGAATTTAAAAACAGGGTGTTTGAGAGAAGAACCCAGCCTACATGCGCAGAGTTTGTATGTTAAACATGTGTGAATGAAACAAAACACAACTCCGGGTATGTTTTTGACAAGGAAACAACATTATAACATAGTTCAGATAACAGTGTAAAATGGGCCCTTTAAAAAATAATTGACTAATATAGTTTTTTTTTTTTGCTTTTTCATCAAAAGTGTGTGTTTGTTCCACAGTTTTGGAGAAAGAAGAGAGCTGTGAGGAGATGTCCGTCCCCAGCAGCCCTCAGAACGAGGCGATCCAGCACAGCTCCGTGAGCACGTCCAACGGGGTGAGCTCCTCTTCAGCTTCAGCCGCATCTGTGCCCCCCTCCACCTCCTCCAACCAGAGCACAACCGGGAGCTGATCCTTCTCTCTCTCCATTCTCACAAACAGAGGAGGGGATTCTCTCAGCTTTATTTATTCTATCTCCTACTTTGTTTGGTGCATTTCTTTTAACTTGTATGAAGAAAACAACTGGCACTTTAGGTGTAATCATGGTGATGGAATGTTTTGTATTTGTGACTTATTTAATAATCTTATGTATTTATTTATATACTGTATGTTGAGCCTCAAGCTTGGATTTGTGAATTGTTAAGGACTTGACCAAAGCGCCCGGCGGCTCAATGTTAATTTATTTGCCTGTTTCTTGAATTTATAAGCACCACGTATGATATTATGTCACTTTTTTGTATTTTTTGCGTTTTACATTTTGCACATTTTGAGAGACGACGGGTTTACCTTTAGGGTTCAATGGTCCACTACTTCTGTACTGGCAGCTTTTCTTAGTTTTGAATACGGCCACAAATGTAAATGAATCAGATTTGGACACTATTAGTGGTGTGTGGGTGAGAGCAGCTGTAGTTGCATTGTGCAGTTTGAATGTCTGACCTCCACTTGTACAAAGCTGTGAGGAGGTCCAGGGGTTAGTCACGTGTGAACTCATTTACATTACATCTGTAGTCTGATTGTTTCTGGAGCAGTGATTGTAGGGCCCTCTCATTACTCAATCATGGTGATGTGGACTCATGCAGTGCCATTAACGTTTTGTATCAAATCTTTCAGTACATATCGCTATTAAGTTGAAGCCTGTTGTTTCAGATGAAGGCTCTGATGAAGGAAATTACCTAACGAGGAAAGACCTGGCTGTAACGGTCTTCAGTGATGTGTGCAGAGCACTTTAGGACTTAATGCTGTTCTCTTGAGTGCATTTAGGATCATTGTAAATAACATTGTATGTGGTCTTGGTGTTCTATACCTTAAGGTTAGTCAGGACTGTAGCTGAGCCCAGTTACCACAGGGCTAAATTCAGTAGTCAATAGATATGCCTTATTGACTGCTTATCGTAAATAAAAGATGTGAACAGGAATCACAATTTAACCTAAAGAGGATGTATATTAGAATACTACTTCTGCTTGTAATACTTGCAAGAATTGATTCATCTTTGGAATATGTAGAAGCCAGTCACATCATGGAGTCAGTTTGCCTTTTCTTAGTTTGTATTGCTTACTACTGTGTAGTTTAAAGACAAGATAACACTGTTTTCTTAAGATCATTTTTAAAGTTTGATTGTTATGTGCTATTTGCATGAGATTACAATTCTCTGCGAGAATTACTGTTAATGTCTCTGAAAATATTATTAGACAAGTTCATTCAACTAAGTTAATGAAGGCTTTTTTGTTTGACCTCAACTGCTTAAAGGGGTGTGATTCTGTGTTGAAAGTGTACTTGTAATTTGTGAAAGTTCTGTAAAACAAGAATTGATAAGTTGTTGTAATAAACCTTTTAATATCTCTTTAATATTTATTGTTGCCATATTTTTATTAGATTTTCTTAAGATGCAAACCTTGCACCCCCCTTCCCCCCATGAACCCCTCTGTGAGGGGGGAGGGTGGACATCATGGTCCTTGAAGTTAGTTCATAGGATGTACAATACTGTTCATTACAGCTTATCTCTGATCGCCACTCACCCCCACATAATCACGCATTACTGCTGGACTTTTCAACACAACAATATAAACTGAAAAGTCAAACCCCAAACCTTAACATTAATAAATGGCTACTGCACCACTTGACCTGGGCCCCCAGAGACATGGTCCCATATTTAAGAAATAAACATAAACATAAAGATGGTTAGACTAATACATTTATTATGCACAATGCTAATACAATTATTTTTCATTTATATGACTTTTTTTTTTTGCACAAACGAGGCATATTAAGGAAAGAACCAAATGAAAAATAGAATAAAAAGATTGACTATGTTCCCTTTACTCTGTACTGTATTTAAATTTAATTTATTACAATAAGCTCAGGTTGTAGTCAAAATAGTGAACAGATTACTATCAGATTTTGCACCTCAGAGAACACATTATGTGGTGTCTGCTGCCTCCTTGTGGTTGTACATGCACAAGTTTTATTTCATTACTTTTTACAAGAATCAGACTAGATTCGTATTAACAACATACTTTTTAACATGTAAAATGTTATTTTATGATTAATTTTAATTGACTATAATTACAATGCCACAGCTTATATGAAATTTAACTATATTACATCTAAAATATAATGAGGAGCATCTAATAAATTAAATCATAATAATTGTGGCGATAAATACAACTAAATGTACTTCACTTACATTAAAAACAAAAACGCGAAAGGTTTGATGTAATTTTGGCTTAAATTTGCAGCCACAGAATTTCAAACCTAAGACTTCGTGCACTGACACACAATCTCCGGCAGAAGGCGCTGTGTCCTAACATTTCTCTAAAACTAGAGGCGCGTTACGTTTATGTAAACAATATGCCATAGACTGTATGCATGTGAATATGTAAAATTGTACGATAATGAGCATGAGCAGGAAATTTGTCATATTTAATTATCTATAAAAATGAAACAAAAATGGAAGTGGAACAACTACAAATGAAATATAGTCTGTGTAACTCAGACATGATGCGATTCTTCCAGTGTTTGATAAAGCACCATTTGATTTTCTTAGAGACATTTCCATTTGGGTTTTACATCAGAGAACAGTTTAGCTGCAGCCGCTCATAGAGCAGAACTAGGGCAGCTGATTAGCCGCTCATCACAGAGAGAGAAATAGAAATATAGGTCATAGCTCACCAATAACAACTTTAGCGTCTGTTTGTGAATGTAAACTACATGTGATGCCAGAATACACACCTTTGAAGTCAGATCCAAAGAGAGGATTAAAGAGAAAATGTCCTCCTCTCTCCCCCTCCTCCTCCTCCAGTACAGTCTTAATTGTGATTGTTTGATTAATGAAATTCCCTCTGGCAAACAGACTATATTATTAATTATTCATCCCATAATGATTTTAATGTTCATTTGATGCGGTTTCTGTAATGAATGCATAGAGATAGTTTTGTGTGTTGTACAGCAGCATGGCTCAGCTCTGGTCCAGCTATTGGTGCTCTTGAGGCTCAAATCTGGCCCACTGAATCATGGGGCAAATGCAGGGGGCTTTATGGCACATTAGAATACATACTTTGCTAAAACAAAGCTAGCATGATTTTGCCTCTTTTTTGTTTCTTAAGTTTCTCATTTTACTTCTTGGTTGGACATGGACAGCAGATATAACATATACCTCGACTAGTAACCAACCATATAAACAAGGGCAAAACCTCTCATTTATACAATAGTTACACCACTTTTAAGAATATTGGGCATTCGGATAAGACTGGAATATCTTGTTGCCTATTAGAGTGTGCAGTGCAGTGTAGTTAAATTTAGGATGCATTAGAAATATTTTAAAGTATCAAATTTCAAAGCAAGAAGTGTATTTTTGTCATGTGTGGCTGTGAAATTTGAGAAATATAATATATAATTCTTCAAGATTCTAAAAATATAACATTCGCTACAAAAGAGAAGTTTGTGTGTTTTTACCTTAGAGCAAATTTAATAGACTTTTTCCACTATTTAAATTCAAGGTTTTGTGTAGAAACAGGTCTGGGCTCTCCACATATTTCCAAATGTTATAAAGAATGCATGCAGTCTGCCTCTTTTCCTCACCTCCCATGATAATGACGGCTCTTCCCTCCCTCTCCTCCTCAGCTCCCCCACACTCTGCAGTTTAATTAGTGCAGGAGTAGGGTCAAACGTCCTCATTTACACTGTGTAACCTCCACAGGCAGCAGGGCCCTTTGTGCACACATACGTGTTTAAACTGCACACGTCAGGCCTCCAGCTCCAGTCTGTCCAACAATAGACTGCTCCTTTCCCCTGCAGAGAATCCAGGCATTTACATTGAATACAGATTATGTAAATGCTCTGGTTATGTCCCACACCAAACATATTGTGAGCTCCCTGCAGCAACGATGGGCTCCTTTGTCATTCAAATGTTCCATAGAAGGGCATTTCATTTACAGAGCGTGTGAAAGATTTGGATTTTAAATAACCCAAATCTATCTGACTGTTTCTCTAGATACAAATTAGACGTGTTCAAATCACATATAGCTGTTCCTGATAACACTTGTAAGGCTGATGCATTCTTGATTACACAAACATAATGGCAAAGTTTTCCATAATATCATTTGGTGTTTTGGTTCTCAATCGGAGTATCCAGTCAGAAGGCAAAATCAGCCTCACATGAGTGTTTCATTTGGGTTGCCACATTCAGTGCTGAAATCAATTGGTTTAAATCTAAAGGAGTCTCTCTGATCTGAATATACACTACCTAAACCTAAAACTAAACCCAGCCAGTCATCAGTCAGTGCTAGTGTAGCCTCTGCATCTCAGGGTCCAATAGGACAGTTTAAACTATTGTTTCAAAGGTTTGGAAATGAAATCCATGGTTTGTAAATGTTTTAAATAGTCTTATGAAACTGTTGTCTCAAATGTGTCCTGTAATATTCTGAATTGTGTACTTACACCGCATCTCAATGGGACTTTCCTGGTTACATAAAGGTTAAATAGAAAAATAGTGAGTGGATAATAGAGGTTCTGAGCTTCCACGTGACTCATGGTCGTATATACTGAGAATATGTCTTCTGTGTGCTGGTTAAGGCAATAATAACCCAGGTCCGATTGTGATTGTTGAATCTTTCTATGAACTGTGTAAGACCAGGCACATTTAATTTCATGCATTTTCCTGTATACCTTAATTTATTATTATCACCATAGTCATATTGTGTGTGACTCTAATGACAGTGGTTGTGTATGTGTGGCTGAGTTCATTCCAGCATGAATCCCAAAGGCCAAAGATGGGACACACTGAAGGTTTGGTGAATCTGTCCCTTGGGTCAGTGATGCTCTGAGTTTTGTCTGTGGGTGGGACATCCCCTCTGTGTTAGCGCTGCTTCACATTAGCATTAAGCTACTCAGCATTAATATATGCGGATGTGAGTCTGTTTCCCCCCCAGCAAATGATATTGGAATCAATATTTAATAACTGTTCACACCATGTTCCTGCTGCAATATGCTGTTTATAGTGTCTCCATAGAGATGAAGAAGTTTTCTACTGGGAGCTTTCATTGTCAGCGCTGTGGGTCTCAATATGGTCTCAGAAAGGGACTATTAGCCCATGTCTGACCATTGTATTAAAATATGTATCTGTTTATGCATTCTGAAAGCATAAGTGTGTTTTTTTATTGTTAATAAAGGCTAAAGGCAAATCTTGAAGTGCTGTTTTATATCAACCATCTTTTAGCATACTGAAGTTAAGATAAACATAAACATTTTCTCATGGCCTTTTGTTGCTCTGATTGGTTGTATAAGGTGAGTGTAGTTATAGCAGCCATGTTCCCTTTTAAAACTTCATGTGTCCTTGTGATGAAAATGATCCTAGAATTTGGTTATTACTTTCAAACTTACAATAAATATCAACTATAATCTGTTTTTTAATCACTTGGATGTTCGTTTCTATGTGCATACAAAGTAGAATGTGCATTATGTTTTCCAGGAAATATATAGCGTCAGACCCTCATTTACCATTCTGTGTGTCTGGCTCTGTAATCGTATTCAAATCCTCTTGTTATTTCATGCAGAGCTCGCTCCCACATGAGGGAGTCTGCACAGGCCCTTGTCATTAGTCCAAAATCTGCTCGCCCTGTGGTAGATGCGCTGCGTATGTAACATTCTGTGGGAACAGTATTGTAGATTGAATAAGCTTAAATCACATTTAATATAGGCTAAAAAACTTTTCTGCGATCCAGCTTTTTTGGTCTGATACTAATGTCGATATTTTGGCTTAAAGCAACTGATGATATACAGTATGTAAAATCCCTCAGTCGTCCAGGTAGAATCCATGGCAAAGGAGAAATTCAGTTTGTCAAGTGCTTCTTCCCCAAGCTGCTTCTTCAGCTTGGATGAGCAGAAAAACATATTCAACCAAAATAAACTTTTGTCCAGTTGAAAAATTGAATTTCTCCTTTGTCGTCTGCTGATACCAATAGATACCAGGGCAGAGACTGAAAATATGATGTATTATCTTTATACACAAACAGTTTATAATCCAATTTTATCACATTTATAACTGTTATTTGTCATTTTAAGAAACTACAGAACAGCTTTGGAAAAACGTACAAGTTCAGTTGATGTCTTAATACATCAAAAAAATAGACCAAATAGACCAAAATTGATATTGACTAAATCAATATCTTTGAACCAATATCCAGTCCATCAAAATGTGAATGTCGGCGGTAATATCAAATACCAGTATTGTACTGGTGCATCCTTAGTTATTACATAGTTACTACATGTAATAATCAGCCATGAAAACACAATTGTCATTCTACTTGATTGTGATATTTGACTTTAATCTTAAACCAGAATAAAAAGAGTGAAATGTCGAGAAACTGGTTCATATTTTATTTGTAATAAAATGAAAACTTGGGTCAAAATAATTGGTCCTCATCTTATAACCGTACTGTTAAGTGTAAGGCACATTTTTATGCAATATTACGTGTCCAACAGTGTTTTTGCAAAATATTTTCTGCATGGACTTCCCAAGACCTGAGAAATCCTACAGAGCCTTTCATAAGTTACACATTTAGCAAACTTCTGCTGGCCCACCTGCCGTGTCCACCTCCTCCTCACCTCTGCAGATGTGATGACTGTCCAGGGCATCTGAGCCTCTTTTGACGGCCTGTCCCACTAATAATGCATGAACATTGATCGTGTGCTGAGTGGAGGCACGCAGCTCCTCTGATCCCAGCGTGAGGAGCACTTTGTTCTTCTAAACTATTTGAGAGATGCATGGTGTGGAAGAACTGTGCTGACTGACCTTTGGCTCCAACATGCCTACACCAGGGATCTGTGCCTCTAACTGCTAACTCCTACAAAGAGGAATCGATCAGCCAACACTTGAGCTGCGTCTAACTATTGATCGGAGATTGATTAGAGAACGAGTCAATGCAGAATTAGCTGAGGGACACCAGCTCATTTTTGAACATGCAATAATGTGGATGTGGAATATAAAGAATGTGTAGAAAGGTTAAAACTAGACTCATTTAGTTATTTAAAAGTTTTAATGTTGTTGTTTCCCACCAGTGAGACACATTTGAGTTGTGTTTCCTCAAGAATACAATAGTTCACAATCCATAGGAGCAGATCAATGCAAGTTTAGTGTTTTTATTGGAAGCGTATTGGTTAGATATTCTGGTAACTGCCCAAAGAGCAAACAGCCCATGTGTGTATTTAAGTTTAAGATTAGGACAGGGACCTACAGCTCTCTATATTGTTGTTAGCTTAGCTTTGTAAATGTAACAGTGCACTTGTTGTCAATCACAAATGCTAAAAATAACATTTCAGTTATTTTAAAGGATATTTAGAATTATACAATAGCATACATATGTAGATCAGCGGCACAGTGGCTGAGTGGCAACACTCAGGCCTCACAGCAAGAAGGTTGTGGGTTCGATCCCCGGGTCACCCGGGCCTTTCTGTGTGTTCTGTGTTCCTCCCCGTGTCTGGATGGGTTTCCTCCGGGTGCTCCGGTTTCCCCCATCAACCCAAAACATGCAGCACCCCTATGAACTAACATCAAGGACCATGATGTCCACCCTCCTGTGGGCTCACCACCTGCAGAGGGGGGGTCAGGTGCTATGAGTATTAAGACCCAGCCGGATTAAGCGGGAGAAAATGGATGGATGGACATATGTAGATCAGAATTTTACATTTTGATCATTGTAAACCACAATATTGATCCAAAAATGACTTAAAAATCAACCAAAATTGCAGTACTCAATTCATAAAGGCAATTCACTGTAGGAGGAAGGGGCTTCATTGAAGTGTTTTTATTGTTAAAAATGTTTATGGCATTTCTGTCATTTCAAATCCCTTGTATGAGCCTATGAGACTGATTCGTTTTTTATTACTTACAAGTAAGCACAGAGAAGTGGGCGGGGACAGGGGTTAGGTCAAAACTGAAATTTTCTGTTCCTGAAATGCAGGATAATACAGGATTACTCAAACATGCATGAATTAATCAAAGTGCAACTCTGAGTAAGTTGTTGATGAGGCAACACCAATTACAAGCCTCTTATTTCATAAGATGCCCACGTTGAACTATAACTATTTAATGAAGTAGAGCAACAGTATAAACTTCAGCACAACCAAAACATTCCTGGACACAGAGTAACCTTGGGCTGAGCAGCACCTTTTTAAAAACTGATTTTAAGACTTTTTTAACAAGCTGATGGGAAAAGAGCTCATGATCTGGTTTGAAAAGGCTTGATTCTGCATATATAAAATGTCTCCCAGGGCAAAGCCATAAAACATGAAGAGACAGGCTGACATTGACTTGCATTACAATGTCGCCCCCAGTGTCTGCCCTCCCCCTCCCCCATAGCCCCTCCCACTGCTGACCGCTGTTACTGATTGTGCCTGTATCATTGCGAGCACAGTCCTGTTGATTTATTGGTGCTGTAGCCATCTTGATCCCCCTCATTAGCTTCTTCATTACGCCGTCGATCATTTGGTAGGAGGCCACTTTGTAACTCCACTTTTTATTGGGAGCGTTTTTGTGGCGGTTATTGGGATAGATTTCTTATTGTCCTTCGTTTTATACTTGGGTTTTGTTCACAACGGCTCTGAAAAGTTTGAAAGAGATGAAAAAGTATCCAGTCTAGTTACAAAGCCTGACCTTACCTGCTGTTTGAACAAAACACTGAGCGCTTTAATTTAGAAAGACAAGATTATATTAGTATAGATTAGACAATATGTTGATGTGTTGAAGCTTTTAGATAATTAACTGAACTATTAGGAAATCGTTTGTTTATTTCTTTATTTGCCATATTTGTCAATGCACGGTTTACCAATTGCTGATCTGTGCTGGTGTCACTGTGTGTTTATTAGTCTTTAGTTGAATTTAGTTTAGTCTTTATTTGACAATATACGGAGACATTAAAATACAAACAGCGATGTTCTACACCAGAATAAAGCTAAAGAGCTTGTTTCATTCGCTCGCTGATTTACAGAATAATAATAATAATAATAATAATAATAATAATGCATCAGTTTTATATAGCGCTTTTCAGGACTCTCAAAGACGCTTTACAGAGCATTATTCATTCACTCCAGACCCGGTGGTGGTAAACTACTATTGTAGTCACAGCTGCCCTGGGGCAGACTGATGGAAGTGAGGCTGCCAATCTGCACCATCGGCCCCTCCGACCACCACCAACACTCACGCACACACCACTTTCATACTAGGCAATGTGGGTGATGTGCTTTGCCTAAGGACACTACAACAGTTTTTTATACAATTATTGTTATTATACAATATAATTATATTCAGTCAACTGTAAGAACTATTCACACTGTCCACTCAGACTCACTCAAGATCACACGTGTACAATACAACCACACATCTCATCAAAGTATTAGGTATTTACAAAAATTAGTTTCATCTTATAAAATACTGTATATTACCTACAGTTTCTACATTTCATAATTACATCAGTCCATATCTTATATTCAAGAACCATCAGCTCATGTCAATAGTTCTTCACATTCACACTATAGAATTATTAGTGCTTTCTTTGGTTGCGTGTTGGTAACAGTTTATTGCTTTAGCAGGTAAAGCTAATCACCTGTGGATTTTGTTTTAGCTGCTGCTTAATGGACCCAGAATCTGGTCAGCACATTTGCCCTAAAACCAAAATGGCTCATTGACTGTAGCTGAGGTTGGCATCTTTGGTTAACCACCCCATAATGTGTCCTGGTTTGTTTCAGCATCAATCATTGAGTATGCTTTTTCGCTTTTTAGAAAACAATAAAATGGTTTGTAGACCAGAGCTGGTCAAGCAGGCGTAGGCATATGACCGCCCACCCCTGGTTCAGAAACTAAATTTAATTTTTCTCAAAGACTTTCAGAAATAAATAAATAAATAAAGAAATGAAATGTTTTGCATTTTAAACTACCTTTCTGGACTTAAAACAACATGAATATTAGTCAGCACGTAGCTGCTTAGCCTCCACAATGTCTTAGAGCTATTGATATTTGAATGTTTCTAAAACTCTATAAGAAAAATGAATAGAAAATTTGCTTCCAGGGCCGGACCATGCGGTCACTGCCTACAGTACAAGAACTTCATACAAGGCAACATTATGTGATGTTTCTGAAAAAAATATAGGATGCAAGAAATGAAAGAAGGCTAGAAATGAATTGCAATAAGATTATTATTATTAAACATGGCTGGGAGTGATATTAAAAATCCTCCCGTCTTTCTCCAAGGTGATGTATACAACTGCTGCTGTGACTTCATTAGCCTATGGCACTACTAAACTAGAATACAGGAGGACGCACTGTTATTTTATCATCATAAAAGATCTGTTTTGACACCGATTGCCACCTTCCATTGCACATTAAAACATAAAGACGCTTCTAAATGACACTAAACATTTACAGTGCACCGTTCCTTAAATGTGATTCTGCATAAAGCCTGAACTGCAGCTCCATTTGAGACGACCTCTCAGTTTTAACACCAACACTATTACGACTATTTCCCTGCACTGTTTTCTACTGCCTTTGATGGCGTTAATGCATCTCTGCCTTTTAATCAATATCCATAATTACTCGGATACAATCGCTCGATAATTGTTTGTAGGCTATATCCATCAGCTGCTATTAAAAATGTCTCTGCACCGAGTCAATATAGCCACTAATTAATGCACTTTTCATAAATCTACCAGATGCACCTTTAAAAGAGCTTCTGAAAACACCTTTGTACTGTAAAAATATGGCCTGTGGTTTGTCAGAATTAGCTGTGCCCCACACCACTCTTAATCCGCCTGAGTTTAATGGGGTAAAGGGATTATCAGCCTGTAACCGGAGAGCTAAATATGAGAGCAGCAGCAGATAATGGGGCCACTTCACACTCACACGAGGACTGTGATTATGGCTCTATGGGATCACAGCAGGAAGAGCAGAGCACCAGCAAGCTCTAATGATGGACAGTAAGGGCAGAAATATTAAACAGGTGACTCAGGGATCGGACTATTAAAGATCCTATAGTACATTAAATTTACTCCCGTGAGCTTTAAAACATGTTTTAACGATGTTACCTCCTTAAAAATATACCAGGAGTTCTGTTTTGTTTCATTCTCACATGTCAGAGTGATCCTTTATTATTAGTTTGTCTTCATCTCCAAAGCTCAAAATGCTCTGTTCCACCTTGTGATGTGTTGTAGTAGTTTTCAAGTCAAAAGATCCATTTTTCCCTTTAGATTAGAAATAGGCAATTCCAGGGCTGAAGTCATCAAAATGATTCTACACACTCTGTTCCAAATTCTGATGTCATGTGGTGATACAGGAAGTGCTCCACAGTGTTTTTAAACTCCATACACCTTCACTAAAATAATTTGGATAATTTCAGTCCTGGAATTGCCTGTTTCTGCCACTACAAGACATCACAAGTGGCCATAACGGCTTGTCAAAGCCTGATCTTGTCAGCTCTACGAAGCTAAGCTAGGCCGGGCCTGGTTAGTACCTGGATTGGAGACCAGGTGCCACAGTGGGGCATCAGTTGCAAAAAAATGTTGTTGTGTCCTTGGGCAAGGTACTTCACTCACATTGCCTGGTATGAAAGTGGTGTGTGTGTGTGTGTGTGTGTGATGGTGGTGGTCAGAGAGACCGATGGATTGACATTAGCACCCACGCTTCCGTCAGTTTGCCCCAGGCCAGCTGTGGCTATTATCATCGTTTACCACCACTGGGTAAATGAAGAATGCTCTGTAAAGAGTCTTTGCGACATATGTCTATGGAAAGCGCTATATAAATAACAAAACAATATAACATGGCTTAAAGTACACAAGAGTCAGTTTTGCATAATATAGGGCCTTTTAAAATAATAGTATATATCTAATAATATAATCACAATGGCAAAAGGAAAGGTCATGTCAAAACTGTACCATGAAGTTCTATATTATTTTAGTGTAGCACTGCTGGATTAGAAAAGGAATAAGTGTGGATGTAAATGACTGTTAAAATTTCATGTTAGAGCCTGTGGCGAGGGGGATGGGATGTGGATCTATTTTATTGTAATTTTTTATTTTTTTTGTAAATTTGTGTTTGTTTTTTGTATTGTTACATATTAAATCAATAATAAAAAAGAAAGAATACAAATAAGTTCATTTCTTTCTGCACCAAAGCCAGAATAAAACATTTAAAAACCATTACCTCTGATTCAGTGAGATCATTATTCATGATCTGGGGGCACACGGATTCTCTGAGACACTGCAGGAAATTGCGTGGTGCACGCTCTGGCCTCGTATTGTTATGCAGATGAGACTTTACGCACGTTATCTCCCCTCTGTTAATGACATCATCCATTGCAACGTCCTTCTTCTTCAAAAACAACAAAATGGCCGCCTCTCACACACGTTTCACTTACAGTTTGTCGTCAGGTTTGACTCGGTCCTTTCCCCGTGTGGTTCTTGCAGAATATTATGGCTCACCAGAGACTGAAGGTTGTGTCGCCGCGGTGATTGCTGAGGCTGATTAGCAGACTTGCAGCTGTTTGCTTTCACTCCGCCGAATGAATTAATCAAGAAGACAAAGACAAGCTAATCACTGTTTTAACGTCGCCCATTAAATCAAGTGAGGGCTAATTACCGCAGTGTTCAATGCAAGGCTTTCAGGAACATTTCATCTAGCCTCAGGTTATGAAATATGAAAGTGTGCACAGAAAAAAAGCAATAACTAGGTAAATTGAAATGGCTTAAAGTAAGAACGTTTTATTTTTTTGTGTAAATTCAAATTGACAAGCAAAATGATCTAACAAACCAAAAAATCGAATTTCTTATTTCTTTTGGCAATAGGAGCTCAGGTGGTATAGTGTTTGTTCTCTGCTCCTGGATTAACTGAAGTGAAATGACCAACCAAGGCCCCTGAAGTAGTATATTAACACCCAATACTTCTTTAATACAGCTCTGGAAAAAAATAAGAGACCACTGCATTTTTTTTTTCTGAAATCAGTGTCTCTACATGTGCGACGGCCATTTCAGTCCAGAGTCTGTTGAATTCCAACACAAATGCACCTCATTCTGCTTCATGAGGCGCTGATGAGGAGATCACATGAACCAAATATTATTTAAAGAGGAAACATATCCTCTTGCAGGGTTATTCCACCAAATATTGATTTCTGAATTCTTCCTTAGTTAAAACATTGAATTCTTCCTTAGTTAAAACATTAGTCATGTGTTGTGTGTTGTTTTAAAATTAATATGATCATGTTTTCTTTGCATTATTTGAGATCTGAAAACATTGCATCTTTTTGTTATTTTGACCATTTGTCATTTTCTGCAAATAATTGCTCTAAATGACAATATTTTTTATTTGGAATTTAGGAGAAATGTTGTCAGTAGTTTATAAAATGAAACAAAAATGTTCATTTTACTCAAACACAAACCTATAAGTAGTAAAATGATAGAAACTGATAATTTTTCAGTGGTCTCATTTTTTTTTCCAGAGCTGTAGACTCATATTCATACTCATTAAACATTTGTCTATACCACGCACCAATACCACTGTTACACGACACTACGAAACATCACTGGTCATGTTCAGGATACCATTTGTTGTTTTACCTAACTTCAGTAATGCTCAGTTGTGTCATCGTCAGCGGTTTGGAAGTATTTTAGTGTTCGGGAGGATGACGGGAGTAAGGCAGATTGCAAATTATGTAGTGCCAAGGTGTCGAGAGGTGGAAGGGAAAACACTTCGCAATTTAATGTAAACATTCAAAGACACGCCACAGTGATAAGTACGCCAAGTTCACCAAAGCTACTACTAACCGTCAACAGCCAACCTTAACCGAAGTTTTTCAAGAAGCAAGAGAAAATGTCCAAAGATACAGTAGCACTCGGGCAACAAACATGAGGCACTTACCCACTGCATTGCGCTGGATGTGATGTTGCCTGGGTTTAAATGTGCAGACTAATAGTGTCACTCACTGTTTGCTAAGTTGGCTGTGCTAAATATGCATCAAATTTCATAATGATCAGAGAGTAAAATAAAATCTGCATTTCCATTTATTGTCATTGTAATTCATGGGGCTGGGGGCTAAAGTATCCGTATCGGTACTCAGTATCGGCAAGTATAGGGTGACCAGGAGACCCTATTTACCCGGGACAGTCCCAGTTTTGAGCCCTGTGTCCCCTGTCCCAGCAGATTTATCCAAAACCAGTGATTTTTCCCGGTTTTATATAAGAAATGTCCCAGGTGTCCCTATTCACCAATCTGATCCCTGCCAACAGTAACGAGAGGCATATTCTTTAGGTAAAATACAGAAAAGCTGCTTAAAAATGACCAAAACACAAAGAAAATCTGACTATACTGACTCACATTAGTGCCAAATGCATAACAATTTCCCTTAATTATGCACTTGTTTCACAATTTTATTATTCTCAACCACCACAAACCAGGGATTTTGAAGTTTTTTCTTTATTTTGAAAATCTGGTCACCCTAGGCAAGTACAGAAACGATTATACTCGTATGCGTATAGGTTTTCAAAAAAGTGGTATCGGTGCATCTCGACTCTGAAGTTTGCCGGTTCGAATCCCAGTCTCAACATAAACATGGGAGATACCAGCTCTCACAGATGAATGCTGTTGTTGTGTCTTTGTGCAAGACACTTAACCCTCCTTTTACCCAATGTCGGCAGTGGTGAATGAGCGGTACCTTGATAAACATTATACCATTGACCATTTGGCCTCAGAATATCCACCATTTTCATCTGAATTCAAATCTCCCTAATTGCAGCCCTGGACATGGTGTATTACCATTGTGAGTTTGAGGCAAAGCCTTGGCTGGTCATTTCACTTCAGTAAATCCAAGCAGGCTTTTGTTAGACCTTTCTAATTTTATCTCCTTACACCAGTGTCAACACACAACTCAGACCATATAAGCCGACTCGTATCGATCGCTGCACACACCATTATTACATTTATGTCCCAGGGCAAACAGACGTAAAGCTTTTTGTTATAGGCTCATCTAGAATCAGTGTTTCTGCTCTTTTCCCTGCTCACAGAAGCAATAACGGGGGAATTAGAGGGACGTGTTTGCTGTGTCAGTCTGATAGAAACTGTACAAGTGATATTCCCCAATGACCCAAGCCATAAGCCATAGTGAACAATGGAGTATGACGGTAATAGTGGTTTTACTAAACATGTATTTTAGTTTATTTATGTGAAGAAAAAGGAGAACAGTGCATATTAATGAACATGAAGACAAGCATAAATATTGTAGATTAGCCTTGGACTAATTTCCATCTGCGTCCCCCTGGCTGATAAAAAAACAAAAACAAAACAACAACAACAACTAAAGACATAAACTGATACTATTGATGCACAGTGATTCTTTTGTATTATCTAAATGTGGTGCTCATATTAGGTTACATAAATTGTACGAGGAGAGGTATGATGCTTGCTTTACAATCAGCAATTTTCACAATTTACAAAGTGCTAATCTTCACCCTTGTCCTATTCATTCTCAGTGGGGAATTAGCTGAGTTGCTCTAAAATAAATCAATAGCCTATTTAAATACCACACAGCTGACAGCGAGATGCGGATGGATAATCACAGCATCATGTGAACACCTTTATGTATGATGTAACCGCTTCACCGCAGGAAACCTCTGCGTATAAAAAGAGGCCGGTTTCTGTCCCCAAGCTAATTCTAACCAAAAGTCAGTGTAAATATTAATGTTAAAATAGTGTCACAATCTGAACTATTCTTCATACAGAAACAGTTGACTTCAGCAGTGTTTTTATATTAAAATATTTAAATTGGGTGCTTTACATTTTACATGTTGTTATCTATTAGTATCTATTTGCCATTTGCTGATTGCTTTAAATATTGAGCAACGTTAATTTTACACAGAGAACGAGAGTCAACCTCAACTATCCAGGCGGTACTGTGAAAAGACCGCTTTCTAGTGTTTTGTTTTGCTTTTTGTCCCTTTGTTCACAAGGGTGCTTTTGCAGTGATCTGGCTGCCATTACTTTACATTTCCAGCCCTGGCTTTGCTTTGTTAATTACAGTTTTGAGTTTCTGGAGGGGTGCTTCTGAATGGGGTGCAAGGCTGTGGGATAGGGTGTGGAGCTGGGAGGGGCTGGATATGCCAGTTTGCAGTTTCAAGATCACCCACCCACATTAATGTTATTCAAGCAGCAGTTTCTGGAAATTTGCATGAAAAGAACAGGGCACGTGGCATATGGAAGCTGTCCACACTTAATCCCTAATTATTTCCATTGTACAAATCTTTGCCAATGATTAAAGGTATTCGATGGAAACCCTTAGAGCACATTCTTAAGAAGATATCTTTCCTGCACCAGTGTTTCATATTAAATAACCATTGTACATCTATATTGTATTCATTTAGCTTCAGGCTTCCTCTTATATTAGTTATAAAGTAGTTTACTCATTCACTAGTGACAGAGGATGTTAGATGAGCCCTGACCCTGGGTGAGACAGTCCGTGGTTGTGCTGGGGGCCTATGAGCTACTGCCTCTACAATGAAATGCCTTGTCCTGGCGCAGCAGTGCAGCAGAAGATTACATCCTACTGACAATTGCTTAGAAATAAATTCAGCTTGTGATGAATTGCACAGTTATGTATGGGGTTAGTGGGGGTTAGATAACACGGGAGGCAGAAGTGGGGCTCACACTCTGTAGGTTACATAAGTGTTTGCACTTTTTGGGTGGACTCACTCTTTCTAATAATATGCTTATTTTGTATTCTTTGACATTCTAAAAAGCAGCAGTGTAGGTATCACGTACAAGCCTTTAGACCAGATGTCCGCCTCACTTTCTGCCTAAATTTCAATGATGTTATTCATGATGTCAGTCAAGGTTCACTGATTTGAAAACTGCCTCAAGTCTGGAGTATTGACTGAATGATACAGTGGCGCATATAAATGCATACATGTTGCCTTCAGGCCTAATCAGTGTCAATCATTTGGCAGTTCCACTCTCCAACATTAAACCACATTTTACTGTTCATTTACAATATTCTGTGAAAGAAAGTCCTTGTTATGTATTATAAATATACGTTTACAATATCTACTAGATTCATGTACTCAGTTATTTTGAGTCACCTTTAAGATTGTGTTAACCTTTGTATTGGGACACAAGCTGTGAGTGAGATAAGATCACAAGATTAAAAAAGTGTTTAATTAAATCACTTCTAATCTGAAGGTGTGAAAAAAAGTGACATGATACAAGAGTCACAGCCACACTTTAGCAGCCGGTGTCGCCAGGTAAATGTTGGGACTTAATGTGGAACTGCTCAGAGACATTTTCAAAATATAAATATTTTAAGAGAAGAAATGCAGCACTAATTATATTGTTTATCATTTGAAATGCCTTTTTTAATGTCAATATGTAGGTCTAATGCAGGATTATCTTCCAATTGAAAGCACACAGTATAAATAGAATTGTGTATCCTACGGCATGTTTTTGTCAAACATATTTACATGTGGTTCATGTGGCCTCTGAACTCTGGATCACGATATGTTAACATCACATAACAGTACTGAGCTCTTTCTTATTCCACACAATAGAACAGCTAATAATACTGAACCTGTTAGGAAAGAGTTTTTTTCAATGTATCTGGAAAAGTACAATTCTATTTTAATTGAAGAATCCATCCGATCGCAAATCAGTTTGTTTCGTGCTAGACCTAAGTAGAGATTTATCGATATGTTTTTTTTTCATGGCCACTGCTGATACAGATTGTTTAGAATAGAATAGTTCTGGACAGATTTTGATCATTTTCACCAAATTATGTAGTTTTAATATACCAGAAACTGTCCCTTTTTACCACAAGCTTTCAAAATGGCTACGTAGCCACATTTTGAGCATTTATCTATTTGCATTAATGTGATCAAATAAAGCTCCTCTTTCAGCAGCAGGTCAGCCAAAATAGATTAATAGGTTAATTTAAGGCCAATTTGCTAAAAAGTGCAAATGATATTTCACCCAATGGTTATGTTGGTCTATCTCTAGCCCTAAGCGTGAATAAAATCACACAAAACACATGTTTGCAGCAGTCAGTTCAGTGTTGATAAGCTCTGCCTTCAAAAAATGGCACATCTTACACTAAGTAGCTGCTAGATGAACCTGATTTTCCCCAGTTGCTCAGAATATCACACTTTAACACCTCTATCACCAGGTAGATCAGCTCAGTGTGAAGAAGGTGCCTCCACTGTCTCCTTGTGCTTTATTTTCAGGCATTAGCACTTTGACTGTAAGGTTGCAGTTCATGTTAAACTTGTCCCATAAGCCTCACATCATCTTTTGTCATCTATTTTGAAACCCTGCCTGTTGTTCCTTGTGATTTCTGTCAGTGTAGCATAAACCATACTAATTGTGTTGTTCATACCTCAGCTCCTTGTAAAATATCTATTAACATAGGCTCCTCCTGGGACCCGTCACTTAATGTGAGCAGCTAAGACAGGCGGCGGTGTATAAAGAAGCCCACCGGCTCAGTAGCATCATTCACCAGGGAAGCTGCAGCTCTTACCAGATGCTCTTCCTCTGCGTTTGCTGAAATAATCAAGAACAATATGGTCAGGACTCCACAGGTCTGTGCACTGTGTAACTTTCAGGTGGAGGGTCTGTCATCTGAGCTTTTTCCTTGGAGATTTTAAAGGTGCATTGTGTAACTTTGGCTTTTCTCCATGGAGTTGTCTGGAAGGTTTCACTATACTGTAAGGTATTAAACCTTTCTGTCATCATGGAAACCAAACCAGACCAAGTTACATGTCAGATCTGTGGAGAGGCAATCATAATCACTGTCAGAATGGCTGTTTTTCTAGGTATTTTTGAGCTATAAAACTACACGTAATTGAATAAATGTAAGGTAGAGCTGTTTAATGTCATACTGTGGAACATTTCAGGCAGAGCAATGACATATCCATAGAAACAAGCAGGTGATGCCCAACCAAAAAGTTACATAATGCAGCTTTAAAGCCATAACACGCACTTAAAAACTACGGTAGCAGAATGAAAAGTGAGTGCTGACCACCTGCTGTAGGGTAAACTTTATGAGGCAATACATGGAACATACAAATCACTTACAATAAAGTATAATTTTATGTTCCTAAAAAAATACCCTGCATTCGCATTAGTACAAGTTTAATAATCCATTTAAAAACGTATAAAAGAAGTGCACTGAATGTCTGCAATAGCACAGGCGGATAAACCTGTGCGAAAAATCTGTGAACTGTTATACTTTACTCGATACACTTGCCAAACTATCACAGATTACAACAGCCATCCACATTCTTCATAAATGTAGCCATAAATTAGCACAATAATAGTTTGTTTTAATTAACATTGTCCATGGGGGTGCTATAGCTCTTATTTATAATACACTTTTGCCTCACATACTCTCTTATAAATGGATTTAATAATGATTTTCTTATGCACTTAAAGTCTGTTATAATAGCAGTAACTTAGACATGTATTCAGCCCTCCACATTAGTGTTACATGATGACATTGTTTTCTTGGGCAAGACTCTTCACACGAGGCCAGCCAGATTCCACAATACTCAATTCACACTTCCTTCATTATTACATTGCCATTAACAGCGGGTCAAGTTGCATAACAATAAAAGTATGTAGCCTAAGTTGTAAATTCTTTGTTTGTAACTCGGTCAAGAACATACTTTTCCAGTCTAATTCCTGTGTTATCTAACTCTGGCGCAACAACTCAACAGCACCAATGGCCTGAATCCGTCTCCTGCATCTAATTTTTGACGAGTTGCTTCATTCGTCAAACCACTTGTGCAAAACCAACTGAATAGAACGGACCTCTGGCCTGTGACCTCCGTGAATACATCTGATTATGTAAAACCAAATTATGAAATCTCTCTGTTCTTTGTGGCTGGAGATGTGGAGGAGGATGCAGCAGGTTATATAAGGCTCAACACTGAGAAAGAGCAGCATTTAATCTATAAAGTCAGAGCAATCATGTGATGTTCAACGCTTCAGTTATGTGCTTTTACACATGTAGCCTATGTATTCTGAGCCATTACACAGAGATGAGATCAGAGCTGGGCTAGAGCTATGATACAGTAATGTAATTCTGATGATATTCTGTTCAGCAATAGCTACGGTAACCAGATTTTAGAAATAAAAAACTGGGACATCCCTGGTTTAGGTTGATTAGTAATAATGTAATTATGAAACGAGTGCGCCATTAAGGAAAATTGTTACTTGGCACTAAGTGAGTCAGTATAGTCACATTTTCTTTGTGTTTTGGTCACTTTTAAGCATCTTTTTCTGTATTTTACCTAAACAAATGAGTTTTTGTCTCTCTTTACTGTTGACAGGGGGAAAAATGGTCAAATATAGAGATACTTGGGATATTTCTTATATAAAACTGTGACAAATCACCGGTTTTGGATAAGTCTGCTGGGACAGGGGATACAGGGCTCAAGACTGAGACTGTCCTGAGTAAAGAGGGACGTGTGGTCACCCTAACAATAGCCTATGGCATCATAGACATAGTTAGGCCTATGGAAGATCATTGCAATTTAAAATGATTGCAAGGCCTTAAATAGAGTTTAGGAATAGACCTAAATGAAGTCTTTCATAGCAATTCTGCCAATAACAGAATCTATTTGCTCAATACACAAAAGTACATACAACTTACATTTGGGTGAGTGCAGATTTTATTCATTTGTTTCAAATACTGACCTGCTGCAAAGTCAAGTTTATTATAGTGTTGGAGTAGGCTAAAACTAGGGTGACCAGATTTTCAAACTGAAAAACTGGGACACCCTCAGTTTGGGGCAGTTCGTATTAATAAAATTGTGAAATGACTGCATAATTATTATTAATCAATTGTTCTGCACTCTGGCCCATTCATGACTAATATGTGAGGCAGTATAGTCACATTTTCTTTGTGTTTTGGTAATTTTTAAGCAGTTTTTCTGTATTTTACCTAAAACAAATTGGTCAAAAATGGGGACACCTGAGACATTTCTTGTATAAAACTGGGACAAATCAATGATTTTCGATAAATCTGCTGGTACAGGGGACACAGGGCTAAAAACTGAGACTGTCTCGGGCAAACAGGGATGTCTGGTTGCTCTACTAAAAACAGAACTACATTTAACCTTAACTACATGCTAATAGCAAGAAGTCCTGATGACAAAATAATCAATCAAGCGAGTTTGCCAGGTCACAATTAGGAACAAGTTAAGATAGCTAACACAAGTGTCTATTTGTTAACTTGTGTCTTTTGTCACCTTGAGCTACACCCCACATGATCTGTCTACCCCTGAAGCACAAAGGGAGTCATTTTTTCATATTTCATTTCAACATTTCCTGTGCTACATCATTATTTAGTTATATCTTCTGTGTACTCATCAAGAAGATCCTGTCATTTCTCCAGCCCTGTTTAAACACCTCCATAGTGGATAAGTGAAGTACTTCAGGTATTAACTAAATGATTGTAGCCTGTTATCTTTAGCCTGTTGCCAAAATAGCCTCCATACAATGCCTCATTCATCAAGCCCTAAAAGCTTCATTCATGCAGCCACTGGGGCAAAGTGCACTCCACATGCAGGCCAATATAAAGAAGAGATAAACTGCCATTAAATTATTCCCACAACCATTTGTTACGCTGTGTTCAGTGTTTTTACTTGAATGACTGGTAATTAACCATCAGCCAAAAACATCAGCTATGTTCTTGACAGGGCAATTACAAGATATGGTTTTATGTCTACCGTAGTTATCATATCATGCACATTTTCGTCTAGACATACTGTTAGTCTAGCAAATGCCTAAATATGTGGGCTATCATTGCACAGAATAAACACTTTTGTGAAAGAAAAAAATGCTCAGACCCCAACCAAGGCATTAAAGGTCCTGTATTATCCAAAATTGACTCTTGTGATCTTTAGGACATGTTAGAATGTTGTTCTCTCCTGAAAAACATACCTGGAGTTGTGTTTTGTTTCATCACGTGTTTGAGTAACCCTTTATTATTAATCTGTCTACAGCAACACCTGGTGATGTCATGAAGCGGTAGTATTCACGTAGACAGCTCCTTTTGTCTTATAGTTTGGTAATTACTTTGCTGAAATTATCCAAATGATTCTAGTGAAGGTGTATGGAGCTTTAAAGTACAATGGCATCACAAGGTTTCTGTTTGATAGAATAATTCAGCCTAAATATGCAAGATTAGTGGCTTAAATGTGTCTGATGAGGAAAGAACATTATAACATAGATCAGAAAATAGTGCAATATGGACCCTTTAAGTAGCTCATAATATAAAGATTTTCTTTATTTTCCACTTGCAGGAATGAAGACAAGCAAATGTGTCTGGCTCCTCCACACTACAGTGGGTCTATGCATTGTAAAGAGCTTCTCCTCGGCGTGCTGTGACCTTCCTGTTTGAATTGGGAACGCAGATAGCAGCCTGCCATACATCACTGTCAGCACACAGACTGCTCCAGCCACATCCAGGTAATCTATTTGCACCGCGAAAATATGGTGTAATTTGTTCATCTTTCTTGCAAGCGCAGCAAAAAGGAGACAATTTGAACTGGCCACATGCTTATTCTACAGTAGGCTGCCTCAGAGTATCTGCATTGACACTATATTCCCCTATGCATCAGTAATTTGAAGTCTCTTCCACTGTATGTTATGCTCTGTGCGACGCCACAGTACTGGAAAAGACTATATACTTCATGCCAGAATGTCTCGTGGTAGTTTCACATATTTAAAGGTGTATTGTGCAACTTTTCTGGTGGAGTTTAGGTCAACTGCTTGTTTCTATGGCTACAACATTGCCACAGTATGATATTAAACAGCTATACCTTACATTTATTCAATCACGGGTGGTTTTATAGCTCAAAAATACTTAGAAAAATAAGCATTCTGACTGTGAGCGGGGTTGCCTCTCCACAGATTTGACCTATAACTTGGCGTGTCTTTCACAGTGCACATTTAATGGAACAAATGAAGCCAGCCACCCATGTATTTCTGTATTTCTACATTTCCACATCACTAAACTAAGGATTTCATTCACTCCTGTCATCATTATATAAGCTTATATAACTTTAATGTAGCGTTTGTTTGAAGTAATTGTAATTTCTAATATTTGTGTGACTTACTCGTGTGTTGATATTCAAAACATGCACTATATTTAGAGACATGTTAATCAATCAAAATTAAATGGGAGTGAGAGTGGATTTAATTTACAGTTGTTCTAGGTCAAGAGTGCATTAGAAGAAAACACTTCCCTTATATAACAGCCTCCCTAAGCCAAACAAATACTCAGCATTTCTGTAGCTTTATAGCTTAAAATGAGATGCATGGGAATGCGGAATCGCTTAAAATAAAAAAGTTTTAGGGTCACTCAGATTAAAGAATCAACTGGACTTCATAACATAGCTTAAAGGGTCTGTGTTACATTATTTTCTGAACAATGCTATAATGTTGTCCAAATCTTGCATATTTATTTACTTTTTGTTCTTTTCTCAGAATGAAAACACTTTGTTCCACTTTATGATGTCTTGTGGTGATACAGGCTCCATTGTGTTTTTAAACTCTATACACCTTCATTATAGACTTCCTTTGGATAAGTTCAGCCCTGGAATTGCCCATCTCTTCTGATCTAATGGTAAAATGTAGATATTAACTTGAAAACTACCACTAAAATGGAACAGAGCCTTTCGATTTTTGGAGATGTAGACAGACTAATAATAAAGAATGAAACAAAACACAACTACATGTACATTTTCGGTGAAGTAGCAGCATTATAACACAACTTAAAGCTCACAAGAGTCAGTTCTGTGTATTATAGGAGCTTTAACATTGTCATAACTTCAGGAGTACAAGCATCACTATAACGTAGCTCTTGAGTAGACCACTGTCCATTCTCCACTGCAGCATCTTTGGACAGGTTTCAAAACAGCCAAATCAATCATTGTCAATTAGAGCTACGTTCAAAGCAAACCACATCCTGGGAGAGCCCGGCCCTCATCATGCACTTAACAGCGGGCCAGGCTATTATAGTCCAAACAGTGTAAAGTGCCCAGGGTCTGAGCAGAGGAGAGGAGAGCGCTGCCTCTTATCTTCCACTCTCTCATACATGTTCTCCAGAGCCCAGACATCCGCTGAGTTCAAACACCACTTTTATGTCCAACTTAAAAACACCATTCTACATAAGAGCACTATCTACCTGGCTTCCTTTGTTGTCCACGGGCATCTACCCCCTTGGCTGTGCCTTATGGCTGCGCTTATTGATTTCTGAAGGGGAGACTGAACAGGCTCTTCCTACGTGGAGGTGAGAATGCTAAGACTCTTATAACAGTCGAGTCGTGGGAGCATAATCACATTTGAGCGGCGGTGTGAAATATAAAAGCACTGTGCTAATGGTTCTCGCCCACACTGCCGTCACGAGGATGTATTTGAAATGTACTTTGCATAAGCACAGCATCAGAACAAACCATACACATATATTTAAAGGTCCTATATCATGCAAAATTGACTCTTGTACTTGGAATTGTGTTTTGTTTCATTCACACATGTTTAAATAACCCTTTATTATTAGTCTCTCTACATCTCCAAAGCTCAAAATGCACTGTTACACGTTGTGATGTCACTAAGAAGTAGTTTTCAAGTTACCAGATCCTTTTTCCTCTAGTTTAGGAGAGATTGGCCATTCCATGTCAGTGAATCTAGTGAAGGTGTATGGAGTTTATAAACACAGTGGAGCATTTCCTGTATTACCACAAGAGATCACAAGGTTTGTCGTAGTGTTTTCAGTCTGAGAGAAGAACTTGTTAAACTTGTGAGAATGAAACAACACACAACATTATAACCTAGATCAGAAAATAGTGTAATATGGACCCTTTAAATCAGAAGTCATGTGAAGTGTGCAGTTACAAGGAAGGCTTATAATTGCGATATAATCTTAACATATGATTATGTAACGATGTATATTTTTATTTTATGTTTAATTGTGGTGAGTGTTTTCTTCTTTAGTGGTTTTATTGTTATGTAATCTAATACAGGGGTTAGTGAGTATTTAAAACAGTGAGCCTCAGTTTGTGGATAATGATCTATATATAGGCAGTGGGGAATTTCAGTCATTTGTAACCTTTTTTTTTATTATTACATAAAACGACACTATAAGACTATAGTAAACCTTTATTTAACCAGGAAAGTTTCAGATCTCTCACTCTCTCTTGTATTTATTCACCAGAAGTAGTCAAATTCAGTGGTAGAATTAAATAAAAAATAATGAATACAACATTTTTTGTAAGTTTAAAATAGAGTAGTAGCTGTAGCACAACCACAAATAAGAATATTTATATGAAACTGGCCTTCGCACAATACAAAAAACTTACAAAAAGGATGTTAGGGATTCAAAAAGTATATGCGCTAAAATATGAAGCATACAACTATGTAAAACTAAACTATTTTTGTTTTTGTATGTCACTAAATCGCTATTATTTTGCTCTGCCACTACACTATATTCTTTTCCGTTTCACCTTCATCATATTTGGCTATTTCCTGTTTTGTCCTTTCCCTTCCATCTTCCTTTTATGGAGGTGGAGCTTTCTCATGGTGCGTCTACAGCAGTGATCTCATAGTTTGCGTGCCTGCTGGGTCCCCTTTTGTGCGTCTGGCTCTTTGTGCGCCCCTCTCCACGCTGCAGTTTCTGTGGTAACATGATTTTGAAAATAGCTACTCCCCACTCCAACGGCCCACTGTTCAAGTACTCCCGGCAGCAGCCCACTCGTCTTGACTCATTCATTGCTCATTATTATCCCACCCCCTCATCTGACCCCCCCCTGTGTATGATGGGGACAGAGACGGCAGTGTGGTAGTGGTAGTGGTGGGGGCGGGGTGGCGGCTACTATAAAGCCGCTGGTGCTGGGCTGTGATTGGCTGATGGGATGTGTTTAATCCCCCCTGACTCCTCCCCCCTCACTCTGACAGCATCCACACACACATAGGGCTGAGTGTTCCAGCAGGAATATCAGCGCTACACAGGGAGGAGGATTAGCTAGGAGCCAACTCATCTGCATATCTACTGTAGCATCCAGGGCGCCACTTTTCTCCTATTTCTATAAAACCTGGTATTGTCATCTCAGAGACTTTACTCCTGCTATTTCCACAGCGCTGAGCGGATCTAAAGGGACTACTCCAGAGTTTTTGTTTATTTGTTACTATGATGTCTTGTCATATGGGAACTTGCAACTGACTCTCCACTATCTGAAAACACAGGCAGTTTTTCTTTCTTTCAATTGCTGGACTTGTTTTTTCCTCCCTGCTTTTCACTTTGTTTCCGTAGCAACAAAATGCCATCCAGGGAGTCCTACGAGGAGAAGTCCCTTGTGCAAAAAGCCAAGCGGGAGGCCAATCAGGAGGATATGTTGGCCGCAGCTCTGGGGATGAGAGTGGGGCCACAGAAACCTCCGGCTACTTTCTGGCAGCCACTGAAACTGTTTGCCTATTCACAGCTCACATCACTGGTCCGCCGAGCCACGCTAAAGGAGAGCACACCCAGGGCAGAGAAGGTCCATAACTTTAAGGTGAGTTTGAGCTCAGGTTTTCAGCTCATCGCCGAGTGTTTCATCATGTACGGCCTGAGGGGGGAACAGAGCGGCTTCAGAGGAGGTTCATCAAAAGGAAATGTGCTGGTGGTCTGGGTACGTCTGTGGTTTTGCTTGAGCACCAGATGGGCAGATTAAGCACATGGAGAGGGGGACAGTGGGAGAGTGTATGCCTGTTTGGCTCAGGGTACTGGTTTCACTGGGAAGATAGGGGGACCATATCACCACAGAACATATTGGTGGATTAGTTTCTGTCTACTTGAGTTTCCCATTAATTAAATTCGTCATTACTTCAGTTTAAATGGACCAGCCTAAAAACTTTTATTACAAATTTACTGTTTTGAAGCTTTTAATAACAAAATATGGTAAGTCTGTATTACTTCAAACTCTCAAATGACATTCTATCTCCATTATATTTTGACTATTATTGTAGTTTTTTACTGCCCCTCTTGCTAACGCAGTATATTGTGTAAATTTAGGCTCTTAAAATAGCTTTTCTATGTTAAACTTTGTCTTAATTCATGAAGTTATGTTGTAATGTCACTGCAACATTGCTTTGTTGTCATATTCAAGCAAGTTTCAGTCTGTAGTATAGCTTTATTCAGATCAGCTCATTGACTTTAAACCTACACAAAAGACTCAAGTATCCGACAACATACAGCATCGCAAAACATCATGAGATTACGGTTGCCAGCGATAACAACAAACAAAGTGCCTTCTTCCCCTGGCACAAATCAGGAAGCGCCGTGGCTCCCCTTCGGTCCCAGCGCCCGCTCTGATTGGCTGGGCTGTTGTTACCTGCCACAACGTGGGGTTCTCTCTCCCCTTGGCTCCAACGTGGGCGACCCTCTGGTGTTTTCCAAAGCAGATTATCCTGACACCTCACACCTTCTCTGCGGTGAAGTGTCAAAGCTGTCTGGGCGACGATGCCAAGAGCTGCTCTGCTCCCAGCTCTGGAGTGTCAGTCTGTGAAAACAACAAGTCCCCTCCATCGACATGGTACCCTCCCTCTGTGCCACATCTCACATGGCAACACTATGGGGCTCTGACACTGTCCAAATACTACAATGAGACATCTGCTGACGGCCTTATACTCTGTTGCTTGTATCGTCATTAAAGGTGCACTGAGCAACTTTTCCAGAGCGTCTACTACCTACTTAAATAATAATGATACGTTTTATACATATACTGTAGAGCTTTTCAGGACACTTAAAGATGTTTTACAGGACACAAATTAAAAGCAAAAAGCAAATAATACAGGAAAGATAAAAACAGTGAATCATATTGAGAACTTTTCTCCATACATTTCCATAAAACGTTTATTTACGCATGTTTCTTAAAAATACTATAATATAATTCCTTCTGTGAATAAGGACGACTATCCACAGATCTGAACTGTAACGTAGCGTAGTGCTGTAACCTGCTGGTCTCCCTTGTAATAAAGAGGTTTAAACTATACCGTGGAACATTCTAGACAAAGCAGGTGGCGAACCATCAACTAAAAAGGTTACGCAGTGCACCTTTAAAGCTCTACTGGTCCACTGGTTTGGTCTATGTGATATTTCAAGAGAGAAGACAATTTAGACAGACCATTTCCACCACTGAAATTAGAGCTATTGCCCCAAAATTTTAGGAAACTGTTTAAAATATCTGTGTTTTCATGTATGACTCATTATGGGGTTTTACTCTTCTCTGTACTGGTGTGTTAACAGCCTAACATTATAACATTACAACACTTCCTATTAGCAGATGGTGGATTTGAAAAGGTCAGTAAGGGACCAAGGAAGGAGACATTAATTTTTTATGTCAGTGCAGATAGCTGCCTGAATCCAACAATGTTTTGTGCAAGATCGCCTCATAGTAACAGTAAAGAAACACTATAAATCATCACAGCATTTCTGTTTAACCAAATCACTGATTGGTTAGAGCATAAGAGTCTGTTTGGGCCCAAATTGCCACTTAATTAAAATATGACCAATGACTGAGCCACTGTTTTCTGCAGATAAACAGCAAAGAATTCGTAGTTCAAGCTAATATTTATATAACTATTGCTTGTAACATGATACTAAATATTATTTAAGAGATATTAAAGTCTGACGTATGTTTCTCTTTGTTTTAGGTGCACACATTTCGAGGGCCACACTGGTGCGAACACTGCGCTAACTTCATGTGGGGACTCATGGCGCAGGGAGTCAAATGCTCAGGTACGTGCTGTTCACGTCTTACATAAACACCCCCTTCTGTTAATGCCTTTTTGCACCAATACCAAGTGAGCATTTATTTATGTGGGTTACTTGGTTTTTAGTACATCTGGTGCAGGATTAACAGCATTAGATTAACCGAATCCCATCCAGTAGCAGTGCAGTTGCAGATTAGTCGTTGTATAACACAGTGAAATAAAGGGCTGTGTGTATGTGCATGTGATGTAATGCAAAATTATGATCATATCATAACTACTGTCCTAGTTTTTTTCAATCAGAAACAAAGTTGTGATTGTTAATACAAGCCTTACAAAATCTCAGTCAGTTTTGAGTATTTTTTTTTTTTACATAATACAGAACTAAAACAAAAATGGCAAAAAAAATAAAATGTAACCCTCCCACACCCTACTCCTCTCTCTATTCACAACATTTCACAAACATAATATTACAGCACACAGAAATTCAAGGTTATCAGACATAATGAGTTCAAATGAAGTCCAATCCTGCCAAAATATTTAAAATACGGTGTCCAGATTTCTTCAAAGTTATGTTGTTTTCCCTTTATGGAGTGAGAGTATTCACTATTTTGACGTAATAGCTCGGTTTCAATGTTTATGGATTTATACAGAAATAGGCTACAATGGAATGCAGTGGAAATTCAAGAATCTAAAATCCTTCAATATTTGTTTTGCAAACATTTAAAAATAGTCTTGAATACTGAACAGAAAAAATCCATTAAAGGTGCACTATGTAACTTTTTGTTTGGGGGGTCCGTCACTTGCTTGTTTCAGTAGATATGTAAATGCTCTGCTTGCAGTGTTCTACAGTACAACATTAAACAGCTCTACTTTACATTTATTCAATTACAGGTGGTTTCATAGCTCAAAAATACCTATAAAAACACATTCTGACTGTGAGCAGGTTCGCCTCTCCACAGATCTGACCTGTAACTTCATTTGGTCTCCATGAAAAAAGAAAGCTTTAATACCATACTGCAATTCGGAATAATTAAGCAATAAAGCATTTGACGGACCCTCCACCAGAAAAGTTACACAATGCACCTTTAAACCTCTGATACCGGAGGATAGGCTGTTGCTATGGAATTTTTCTCCCTTTGCCCTATTTAAAGAATATGCTATTTTTGTACCAAACATATCTACGGATCTCTTGAATTTGCAGTCACCGGCTCCATAAGCTCTTTTTGTTGACAATGGTGAGAGTTTCCAGTGTGGCTGTGGTAGGAGTTACTTTCCCATCAGTGAGCGGTGTTAGAATACATGTCTGTCATGTTTAATAGATGAAACAAAGTGTGCCACACAGCTTCAGCGTTAAATATTTATGGCTGTTTTTTAAGATAACAACAATAGCACTACTGCCATGTATGTTCCCATGCCAATTCCCAGCTCAGATTTTCATTTCGATTGTCATTCCTTCACAGTATCAGTATCTAGGACAACCCAGTTTCACGTCATGTACGAATTAGCATACCAAAAAATGTGCTCAACCCCCTTTTTCAGTTAGAGTGCTAAGTGTTTTTGGCCCATTGCCACAAAGCCAGCTCCTGTGCGTGGTTGTTTCATCAGAGTATATGTGTGTATATGTGTGTATATGTGTGGATAGACCCCCCTCTCCCCCAGACTCATCCCATCACCGCCATGAAGGAAAACAAAGCTGGCATGTCTGTTTAATGAGGACTCCGAGCGCTGTTTCCACACATTAAAATTCACCAGCTTCAACCCCACAGCTAGGTCAGGCCGTTCAGACCCAATTTTATGGTGAGACCCAAAAAATAGTGATAATGAAGTCGCTTTAGGTTATTTTTGTCAGGTCTATTACATATGTGTTCGAGAATGTTCGCTGGTTTCTCACTGTATGCAAATGAGGAATAACAGGGAGGAATACAGAAAATGTAGTCATGAATATTCAACATGTGTAATCATAAATATACAAGTAAAAGGGCTTGAATTTAAGAACTAACTTAGGTGTGTTTATGTTTGAGCATTAGTTTATTTTAGAGTCACTTTTTCAGCCAAAAAAACAAAAATATTCTGACAATTGAAATTTTGATATTGAATTTAATCAGAAACACACTGATATATGACCAAACATATAGATGTAGAATTAAACAAAGTTATTCAAATCAAGATGAGTATTTTCAATTGTAGTCCTTTTAATTAGTCGTGCTGTGTTTAAATTAACATGTCTGGCTTTCAAAAATAACTATTTTAAGCTTGCAGGGTTGGGAATTGAAAGTAAAATGTGACCATACTAATACAATAAAAAATATCTTGAAAATACTGAAAATGTAGCAAACAATTTAACCAAAATAAGCCCAGTGCATCATCCTCGCTATAGCAGCCCAGACAGAGTTGACGGTGCGGTAAACCAGCCTCCTCACTCTCCTGGAGCTCAGGTCCCAGGGGCCACTGGCTCACCCTCACCCGCCCCACATGGGACCCCCGCCCTCAGTGTGAATGCATCCACTGATAACAGATCTGCCCTATTCTCCGCCTGTCTCATGCACTTATGAGAATCATCTCTTAAAGTAATTACATTTTTGCCCCAATGCATATCAATGTGGCTTCTGTGCAGTTCTCAAGGGAGCTATATTAATCAAAATGTTTTCTGCACTGCTCCAGAAATGTAGCCTACACGAGATCTTTGAGAATGTGATATGAGCTTTTATTTTTGGTGTAATGTGAAAACGGCATGTCATTCATCAAAAATCTGACTTAGAAAAGCCTGTGAAGATGTGAGCGTTTGCAGAGCGGCCTCATTTCAGTGAGAGAAAGTAGGTCTGGAGCAGCCTGCGGTGCTTGAATTGCTGCTTCCTCAGCCTTTGTGTGCCAGAGCTGGGATTTGGAAGAGAATGGAGCATGCAGTGTTCAGTGTCTCTCCTACAGGCCAGACCGCTACACTGCTATTTAAACCCCTCTCTCTTTTTCTCACTGAAGTAAGTCTGCTCCTCTCGCTCCTGCCATGAAGAGAAGGTGAATCCAGCTCTTAAACAGCTGTGCTCCTGGACCCGTGGGCTGTGACTAAAGACTAGATGCACTGAAAGATACTTAGACACACTAATGTACCATTTGAGCACCCACTGGGCTGCATTCAAAAGCACAAAACAGTGTTCGAAATCCCACAATCCAGACGCTTTCTTTGTTTCTTGGCTGTTTTTCCCACTCGATGAATAAATAAGCGCTTGTATCCAGAAATGGCCGGTTTTATCCAGTACTCAAGGACACTTCAATGTCCCCTTTTGGCAGCAAGACAAGAGCTCTCCAGTGGTTCTCTGACATTGAGGGGGCAAATATTGATCAAGGGGATTAACAGTGATCTGCGAGCCAATGAGTTTAAAGGGCCAGCCACATCGCAATTAACCCGCGCGGTGCAAATGTGTGAAGAACGCTTTAACTCCGATTATTAAATGTCCACACCACAAAAAATTCAATTACTGGGGATGAATTCAATTTCACTAGAGAGCTGTGCATATATTGAAAACGTACTGGTGTTTACATGCATCCCCTTGTGAGTAGTATTTTCTTAAAGGGCCCATATTATGCTGTTTTCTGATCTATGTTATAATGTTGTTGCATTTGTGGTTGTGTAAATGAAACAAAGCAAAACTCCTGGTATGTTTTTGAGCCCTCAAGCGTCAGTTTTGCTTAATAAAGGACCTTTAACTAAAACGTGGTATTTCTTTCTACAGATTGCGGTTTAAATGTCCATAAACAGTGCGCTCCTCTGGTCCCCAACGACTGCAAACCCAGTCTGAGACACATCCGTAAAGTCTACAGCTGTGACCTGACCACGCTGGTGAACGCCTACAACACAGCCAGGCCCATGGTGGTGGACATGTGCATCCGGGAGATCGAGTCCAGAGGTCAGTTTAATACACCAACATGACATGATAGTGGAGGGGGGGTTTCAAATGCATTTTTTACGACAGAAAATAATTAACTAAAATGAACAGTTCAAATGGTATCGTTGACAGGTATAAATTTTGTTCATACCCCAGTATATCAGATTTATTAACAACGTGGACTGATTGTGCAGATGTTCAGAGCCCAAGTGACTGTATATTGTCCAGTTCTGCACATTTTTGTTTTCTTTTTTGTTATGTTATGTCTGTATGTTATGTTAATGCTACTGACACCTACTCCAAGTCAAATTTCTCTGCCAGAAAACGAAATAAGTGGCAATCTGAAACTGTATTGATCATCGCTATTGTATAACTGATGTTACCGGGGTTATAGTTTAAGGGTAAATGCTTTATCTACCACTACCCTTTTAATAGCCTTAAGAAAGCATGAAGCAAGAACTTAATCCATAATGAACAGTAGTAATAGTTGATTAAGAATAATCCAAGCTTTGTAACTACACCTAACACACCCAAATAATTAACTAAGCTTGAATTATTTAGATGCTATTTTTATTGGTATTTTTTGCTTCCAATTCCCAATGCTTCAAGCAATCCTAACTTAGTTATTTTTGGATGCCAGACATTTAAACAAAATAAAATTACTTGATTTGAATCATTTTGACTAATTTAGTGTTTATTTAATTCTAGGTCTTTATATTTGGTCATATTTCAGTTTATTTTGGTCTATTCAATATAAAATTTTCTATATATATTTTTTTTAGCTGAAAAAAGAAAATAAGTGAGTCTGAAATAAACTCGTCCTAACTCATGAAGTCACAAGCTAAGTCTGAATCATTCTTTATAAATTATTTGTTCACTGTGAATTACATCTTTGTTCATACTTTATTAAGGATTATTAAGGTGTAAATATTACAAAGTTGTAGTCAAAATACTTTCATCTCACAATCGTAAGAAACATAAGAAACCCGGTGTAACTGATAATACATACATAGTAAAATCCATCATTTTACTTGTAAGATAAATTGCTGAACTCTTTATCTTACAAGTAAAATTTACACCGTTTTGTATCCACTTCAGCTCGACCATTTCTTTTATTGCTAATTGTTGACATTTCCTGAAATACAACCAGTGTCTTACAATTAATTATTTTGAGTTACCTTGCTAATAAACCAACAAACAAGTACAAAACAAAAGATATGTAATAAAACATTGTGTTTGCTGAGCTATAATGGCTAAACTGTATTTGTGGAGGTCATAAAAGCACAATAAAGCACACTTTACTTTTACAACCAACAGTATACAAAGATTACATTACTTATGCTGTTAATGTTTTAGGGTGCCCAGACAACTGATGAGACTGTTGGTAATTTTCACTATAATGAGGAATCCATTAGCCTGTTTCCTACTGCCTTATCTGATTGCCTCTCAGTTAAATCATCAGGCTATATAGAAAATGGGCTCATTGTCTGCCCGCTAACACACATCTGGAGCTAACTTTGATTTATGTCTTTATTATTTTGCCCAGTGATGCAGAAAACTATTTGCATCTACGCGTGTTATCCCATTGTGTGACATTGTGCGGCCATTTTGGTTTTAATTCCTAATGCATATTCAAGAGCGCTTAATGGCAGTTTCTAGGTTACCCAGGGCGACGGGAGCAGGTGAATTTTTCTGCATTAGCGCTGACAGCCGTGACAGTGTTTAACTATAGTTTTATGTGTATTTGTGTCCCAGGGCTGAAGTCTGAGGGGCTCTATAGGATATCAGGATTCAGTGATTCGGTTGAAGAAGTCAAGACGTCGTTTGACAAAGGTTTGTATTTAGCTGTACTACATCTTTGTAAACTGCCAAAGATTTTAATTATCAGTATGTTTTATGACAGCAGGCTACTATTGACAAGTTTGTAAAGTCTGGGTAGAGAATTTTGGCTCCAATTGACGTTACACTGAAAAATGGCCCCCCTCTTTCTGTAACTGCTGCAGTGAGCCTCGTCATTTTGGCCTTAAAATGTTCGTATTAATGTGGAATCAGCTCCAAATTCACCCCTATAACTGCTATCCTCGTGAACTTCATTTGCCTGGAGCTTATGCAATGGAGTCGTCACGCTCCCTAAGTACACTTCTTTCACAGTCTGTGGTCAAACCAGATCTTTAGTAATTGCAAAAAGAAAAGGGTAAATACTGTACTGTACTTTGTTACAGAAGTACTTTGATTGCATCACAGTTGAAATCTTCTGTAGATTACTGTCACCCTTTGCGTCAAGACTGACACTGCATGCCTACGTTTGCTTATATAAGAGTTCCCTTTAATGAAAAAGTGACATGTAAGTGAAGGATTAGTGTCCATCTGCTGCCATGTATTCTTCCAGCTCAATCCAGTGTGGACCAAGAGTCTATAGGGGCCACATACTGCAGCCTCTGTCTAAGCTGCAGATTGAATAAGCATCTTGGGATTCAGAGGCAGGCAGTTTGAGGAGGAGGCTGTCTTTCTTTGCTGAGAGCAGTGTGAATTTTAACTGTGAGGAGACGCCTGCAGCTCTGGGCTAAACTCTGAGCCAGATCGGCGTGTGGGAGATCATCCATGACAGAGTGTCATTCCAGCTCACAGCCCTGTGCTGTTCAGTCTGCCTGCACAAGTAGGCCACAGCCTGCTCACAAACGCATGCTTAACTCCCCAAGTCCAAGAGGAGGGAGGCCAATGATACGCAGCAAGAGTTTTGATACTGGTGGTCAGGAGATTTCTATGAAGTGTAGAGCTGATATTAGCCTTTTCTGTGTAAAACTCTTCAATTTAAAAGTCCTATATTAAACAGAATTGACTTTTGTGAGCTTTACGCCATGTTTGAATGTTGCTACCTCATCAAAAACATACCCGGAGTTGTATTTTGGTTCACACATGTCTGAGTAACCCTTCTTTATTAGTCAATGTACATCTCCAAAGCTCAAAATACTCTGTTCTACCTTGTGATGTCATATAGTGGTATTTTTCTAGTAACAGCTACCTTTCACCTTTAGTAGAGATTGGCAATTGCACTGCTGAGATTATCCGAATGATTCTAGTGAAGGAGTATGGAGTTTAAAAACACAGTGGAGCTCTTCCTGTATTACCATATGGCAAGGAGGAACATAGTGTTTTCTGTTTGAGAGAAGAATTGAGAGGATTTGTGTGTTAAACAACTGTGAATGAAACAAAACCCCAGGTATGTTTTTGATGAGGAAACAACATTATAACACAGTTGGGAGATTCCTGTGAAGTGTAGAGCTGATGTTAGACTTTCCTTTGTAAAACTCTTGGCTTTAAGTATTTCATCATCATGTCCACAGATGGTGAGAAGACAGATATCTCAGCAAAAGCCTATGAAGACATCAACATCATCACAGGAGCACTCAAGATGTACCTGAGGGAGCTCCCCGTCCCTGTCATCTCATACGACGCATACCCCCGCTTCATCGAGGCTGCAAGTAAGAGCAACGCTACTGCTAATTTAGTTGTTAATAACGCATCGTATTGTATTGCATTGTATGGTTGGAAGAAATGGTAAACTGTAAACAAGGATTTTGAATAGCGGAGGCCAGAAAAGAAAAGGACCAGTGATTTAAAAAACATACATTTAAAAAGGTGCAATATATTGTGAGAGTGTGATAAAAACAGCTATTGATTTAAAAGTGCACTGTGTAACATTTTGGTTGGCGGTTTGTCACTTGCTTGTTTCTGTGGATATGGCATTGCTCTGCCTGAAATGGTCCACAATATGACATTAAACAGCTCTACGTTACATTTATTCAGTTACAGGTGGTTTTAAAGCTCAAAAATACCTAGAAAAACAGGCATTCTGACTGAGCAGTGTCGCCTCTCCACAGATCTGACCTGTAACTTGGTCTGGTTTGGTCTCAATGAAGATAGAAAGGTTTAATACCATACTGTGAAACATTCCAGACAGAGCAATAATATATCCTTGGAGAAGTTATACAATGCACCTTTAAGTCTACCTTACTACAATATTACTATTACATACATAACTACCTTTATCATGCATATTGTAGATTAAATATTAAATTAAATATTAAAATTGAAATATTTCTGTATATTTTCCAATGATATGTAGTTTTTTTTATTTATACAGTTACAATTAATTCTTTGGAGGAAATGTTCTGTACACAAATTAAAAGCTCCTCATAAATTAGTAAGCATGTCTGCATTGTCTTATTCTTGCAAGAAGCTCCTGTTTTCCATTACATCTCCCAGTATTCCCCTAATTGCATCTATCATTTGCAGCACACCAGCAAAACTGCCTCGAGCCTTTGTTGTTCTTCCACTAAAAGCTTTTTTTATTAGCAGATCTGTGAAAACCCCACCCTCTCTCAGACTAATGGCCTTTATTAGCTGAGAGGAAATCACTGCAATGCTGATTGTATCTCGTCCTAGTCTGGACTATTGAATCACCTTGTCATTCTGTTCCCTCCAGAGCTCTCAGACCCAGAGAAGAAGCTGGAGGCGTTTCGCGAAGCCCTGGCTCTGCTTCCTGAATCCCACACTGAAACGCTCAAGTACCTCATGGCGCACTTAAAAAGGTCAGCCTCCTCACTAGCATTTACTACGGATAAAAGTCAACTAGCTTTTTTCTAACTTGACATTATAATCTGCTTGCAGGGTGACACAGAACGAGAAATTCAACCTGATGAACGCAGAGAACCTCGCCATAGTCTTTGGGCCCACACTGATGCGATCTCCAAACCAGGACGCCATGACCGCACTCAATGATATCCGCTACCAGAGACAAGTAGTGGAGGTGTTGATCAAAAATGAGGATCTGCTTTTCTGAATGCAGGACAGCTCGAGCTAGCCACTAGAATCTGTCTATGTACAAACTTGAATCACAGTTTGAATGACACTTTTTAACCAACCCTCCTTTTTCTGGGTTTGAACCTTGTACTTATACTCTTAGTTTCCCCATTTTTGTCGGGGATGATAGCAGCATGCAGCGCACACAGTCTTTTCTTGTGTTGCTTTGTAGCATAGACTGTATATATAAATGGACATAGCTAACATTCCAAGTACCGTGGTCATAGAGGCGTTTCCGGCTCCTTCGACGCTGACTTTCCATTGAGAAATTGTCACCCCTCTCTCTGTAACTGCTGCAGTGAGCATCATCATTTTGGTCTTATTAACCTGCTCTGCATGATCCTGCTGTTTTTATTTCGCTATTCTGTCCATAAATAAATCCATATTCATAGAACTGGCTGAAATTCGCCCCTATACCTGCTAGCCTCAGTGAGCTTCATTTGACTGGAGCTGCTATGGGTGACATCACACTCCCTTAGTCCACTTCTTTATACAGTCTATGCTTTGTAGTCCTCCTCCAGCATGTCTTCAGATGGCGTGTAGCGCTCAGTTCATTTCTCTTCTGTGGTAGTTCTCGTCCAATGCTGTAAAAATCCAATAAGCTACTGATTTTTGCACTGTACTTTTACAATGCTGTATTTTTGTACCTCTTGTACTGTTTTTATGTAACTGTTTCTAGCTCTCTGCCTCTCTGTCATTGTGTTCACACAGATGCATTTGCCTGACATTTCTAATGTGTTGCAACGCCATACTTTTGTACATTTAATTTGGACTGTATATTTTGTAAACATGTGCATGATCACTTTAATTTATTAATTTAAACATTGTTCTGAGAAATTATGATGAACATCAACATTAAATACAACCGCTAAAACTGTTTATGTATAAGCTGCTGTTTTGATTCCAGTAATATTAATAATATTCATAATGCTCCAATTAGATTTACTGGGAAATCACAAAAATGCACTTTATGATATAGAGCATAATCATGATCCAGGCATTTCTAGAGGAGCTAATGTTATAACATTGCTAGTTTTTTCTGGATATAATTATTTAAATCAAAAAGTACAATAAATTAGAAGTTATGCAGTCCAAATGAAGTTGGTAGGCCATTCTCATAACCCCTTTTTTGGAGTAACTGTATTCTGGTACAGTTAATTTTTCACTTTGTTGTATTCAGAATATAGTTACTTTCCAAAATTAAAAGGTAATTACTGGATAATAGTATTGGTATTAGTGAGCAATGTATGAGCGTAGGGCTGGATATCACTAAGAAGTTGATGATACAATTCATACCTCGATACATTGGCCACAATACAATACATATCTCGATACAGTGAACTTTATTTGATATGATATATTTCAAATTGATTTGATATGGTTCAATAAAAAATAATGGCTAAATCTTGGCTGTGATACTAAAAGTCTTTCTTAAACCACTTATTGTGCAAAGTTAATATGAAGCACCCATTTTAATAATCAAAACTGTATATCAAGCAAGCAACAAAACTGTAGCACTGCAACAAAATAATTTAGTAAAATATACCAAAAAAAAACCCCACTCTTGGTGATATGCCGATACAGCAGCCCACAATATCAATACTGTATCATCACATTAAATGATGCGATATATCAATATTTTGATATTTTTGCACACACATATAGGTGTGTGCAAAAATATCAAAATATTGATTTTTCATTAGATGAATGCAAAACAAATAGAGCAACAAAAATAAGCCTGTAATTATGTCATGTTTTGTACTTTATAATATAATGCAACTTGCTGTAAAAGTATTTTAAGTATTCAGAATACAGTAATATGATTGGCCCATGTAATGTAATACATTACAAAATACATTTTTATTCAGGTATTCAGTATTCTGTGTTCTGTAAATAGATATTTAAAGTGTTTTTCCCATCCCTGCCCATAAACATATGTAATGTGCAATGCCTCTGCATATTTTTTGCATTTAATTGTGTCCTTATCCCACAAAAGGTCTGCAGTTTAAGACAGAACGTAAATAAGAATATATAACTAGGGAGAGAATTAATAGAGAGTATTTTGCATAATTGCCCATGCAGAATCTGACCTTGATAAACTGATGGTGGCGGATAGATGGCGATGTATATTGCCGCTGGAGACATGGTGTGATGGAGCAGAGAGCCCCGTGCACACAGCTTTCTGTCACACTGATTCACACACAAACTAAAAACACCTAGGGCCCCACTGTTCTGTCAGGAGAGGCTTAATTACTGCTGTAGGACCAGTCGTGTCACGTGAGCGTACGCCTCTTATGCATAATTACCCACAGGTTATCATTTCTCAAGCAACAAGCAATTTCCAAGAAGCATGAGGAGAGAGGGAATTATATTTCCTCACTAACTCACGGCTCAAGAACTGTACAAGGAACATTGGCATTTTATATTAAATCTGGGTTTTGGACATGTCAGCTCTAATGAGGATTAACATTACACATTGCAACTCATGAATACAATTGTGCCATAAAAATGTATGATATTACTAATGTATTTTTTCTAATAAAAAGCTAATTAAAATAAACTCATAATAATTAAACAAAGGGGAAAATAGTTAGAAGAATTTCCAGTAGGAGATGTCTACTATGTATATATCTGCAACAATAATATAACAATTTCACCCTTTACTGACCTCTGGTGGCTGGAGTAAGTATCTTTGGCCCTATCTTGCAATATTTTGAGTAGTCTATATTTATTCTAACTATTTGTCCTTATTTACAAATACATACAGAAATATGATCACGCTGTGAAAACTATAATCTGTCCAAGTTAAGATTACTTGAATTAAGAAAATTTTATCACAATCTGAGTAAATTTCACTTGACTAGTAAAGTTATCTATCAATGAGATAAGACTTTTTGTAGATAAAGTAAGAAAACTCATCTTGCTACACTTAAGATAAGAAAAACAACAACTCTTTGCATATTCAATCCATAATGCAATAGTTCTGGCATGTGCAATTTAAATACCAACATTTTTGTTAATTTTTTTGCTAATATACCAAAAAACTAGCATAGACTGCATTGAAAAACAGCATGCATCTTGTTGTGAGCTTCTTTTATTCTGCCAGCCTGTATTTTTGTAGTACATCTCAACACAAAAGCGATTTGAAGCCTTCCCTCCCTGACACATAATCACTGGGGTTTTGTGGCCACATCACGTCCAGTTAATGTGTGCCAAACTCAGCCTTGTCTCTGCCGATTGTCTCCTGAAATTGGATTTTCACCCAAGCGTTTAGCCTCCGCCCGCCATCATGGGCCATTTTAAATATATCATACCTTCATCTGTATTAGTGAGTGGGGGTAAAGCACACCAATAATGCTATCAGGGCCTGTCTATCTATCCATGAGGCTCATATTGTCCTCCCTGTGGTACGGCGTTCTGCGGCGGAGGGGCCTTATTCACTGTAATGAACCGAAATTTGAAATTCCATGATCCATGAGATAACTGACCTTTCTGAGACGACTCGGATGCTAATGTTTGCGTCAAAATATACCTGACTAGAACATGATATTACCATACTCAGTAGAACCATAAAATGTGGTTTAGTGGTTTAAAATTGATCTAGTAGCTGGTGTGAATGCTTTTTTAAATTTTCTTAACGGTCATATAAAATGTTATTTTACCTTAAAATAGGTTAAAGGTACACTAAGCAACTAACCTGCATACACAAGTGTTGTTTTTACTTTTGGCAAACAATAGAAAAACTGTATTAAAGGTGCACAGTGTACTTTTTCCACGTGGGGGCCTGCTACCAACGTGTCTTCATAGAGATACATATGGTTAATGTCATACTGTGGAACATTCCTGGCAAAACCATACATTTCCAAAGAGACAAACTAGGAAAAATTACACTGTGCACCTTTAATACAATATTCCTATTGTTTGCCAAATGTTAAAATGACCATGGTGGTGTGATGGGAATTTCTTACTTTGTTAAGCTGAAGAGTATATTCTATGAGTTTAGATAAGTGGTAACTCACAACTGCTACAGCATCTCTGTATCCCTGCTCACATGGAGTGGTGTGATCTGCTGTTCCTGGGCTACCTCAATGCAGGTCACTGTGCTCTGTCTTTATCCATTATTGTTAAAACAACAAGCTGTTGTTCTATTCATTCTCATCATTTAGAATCATTGGTACCCTTGGGTTCAATCTAATAGATGCCCCAGCTGACCCAGACAAGAAGTCTCCTTTTGAGAATTGTTTAGCCTATTACCAAGCATCAATTATCAAGCATTACCTCATGTTGATTTTATGAAGTTTGTCAACTGTATAAAGCCTGTTTTTGTTTTGCCATTCAGGATTAGGGAGAGACGGACCTTGCGTGAGGGACTGAAGGTTTTGTTTTCATTATTTCTCTGTAATTCTGCACACAATTGCTTAAATAAATCAGACTCTTTGATTTAAGACAACTTTTCTCCAGTTTTATTCTTCTCAGATTTAGAAATCCACAACTGTGTATGCATGGGATATTTTATTTTAAATTGTTAATCACTATGGTAATGGTCCAAATATTTCATAACTTTGTAATCCATGGATGTTCTTACAGCGCACTGGCAGTGTTCATATTAAAGGTTTCAAAAAATGGATTATTGTGAGCCATGTTACAGTACTGTTATGTTATCAGAAACATAACCAGAGTTGTGTTTTGTTTCATTCACACATATTTGAGTAACCGTTTATTAATAGTCTGTCTAAATCTCCAAAGCTCAAAAGACTCTGTTCCAACTTGTCAAGTGAACAGCTCCATTTACCTTTTGTTCAGTAGAGATTGGTCATTTTAGGTCTGAAATCATCCGAATGATTCTGGTGAAGGTGTTTAGAGTTTCAAAACACGCTATGCTTCTTGAATAAAATATTACACTTCTTGTATTACTGCATGGCATCACAAGGTCTAAGAGAGTGTTTTCTATTAAAGAGAAAAACTCAGCCTAAATATCAAGGGTTTGTGTGTTAAACATGTGTGAATGAAACAAAGCACAACTCCAGGTATGTGGTGACGAAACAACATAGATCAGAAAAAGAACTGAATGCTTCTGAGATGTATTGAATCCACAAATGCATTGACATTTCTCTCAGATTTGACAGTGGCATTAAGTACAATATATAGGCCACATAGTGTCTGTAATGCTCATAATCTTTATTGCAGCTTGGGCATCCAGTGTGTTGCCCACTTTCCATCCACCCCCTGCAGATGTTCACACCCACTGCACATTTAATCGCTTATGGAGCAAATACCACGCACCCACCCCGGCATACAGTTCTCCAGAGACCTCAATCCTTACAAGTGACCTGCAAACACCCCCCACTTTAGCTCCAAAAATGACCATTCTGACGCCGGACCACTGGACAGGCTGGTTTTCAGGTGGTCCGACTGACAGTGGGCGGGTTAAGTCAAATCCTTCTTAATTCTGACATTGCCAAAACGGTCATTTGTGCCTAAGTGAGATGAATGGGGCGAGCGCTTGAGTGACTGGCTGATGGAACGCACGGGGGATGTGAGGAAATTGAGTTGCCTGACCCATCACGGGCCACATGTACAGAAGGGTGTGGGGCAAAACAGCTGGTCTCAAATGAGCCACTGTAGAGCACACAATGGACAGTACAAAGAAAATGTGAGCCTTCTGCACAATCGTTCAGATCTTAATGAATGTTTAGTATAAAAGTGAACGTCTAACATAAAGAAATATAAATGTATCAAATGAATTTTACGATTAAAAGGCAATTAAGACTAATTTTCTTTTTTGTACTTAATGGTATTGTGTAAATGCAATACAATTTAATGCAATTTTGAAATCATACATGTGTATTCTTTGTCATCCCATTTGCAATTAAAGGTCATGTATTACACAAAATGGATTCTTGTGAGTCTTAAGCCATGTTATAATGTTGTTATTTCATCAAAACATACCAGGAGTTGTGTTTTGTTTCATTCACACGTTTGAGTAGCTGCATTATTTATCTGTCTACATCTTCAAGGCTCAAAATGCTCAGTTCCAACTTATAATGTCATGTAAGCGGTAGTTTTCAAGTTAAAAGAAATTTTTACCTTTAGTTTAGTAGAGACTGGCAATTCCAGGGCTGAAATCATCCAAATGATTCTTAGTGAAGGTGTATGGAGTTAAAAAACACAGTGGAGCACTTCCTGTATTACCCCATGACATCACAAGATGAGCAGGAGAGTGTTCGATGAGTCTCTAATTTTTACTTAATTTGGTGGGATAATACCTGTTGTAAATATAAATTATAGTTTTACACCAATCAATAAGCAATTTGCAAAGAAAAGATGAAAAATATGCTGAAAATGAAAGGAAGGAGAGAGTTCTATGTCAAATAATAATTTCTGTGCACAGATGAGTTTTGGTCCAATGCACCAGGTACATTTTGAAACCTAAAAAATGGCTAGACTGGGAAGAAAATGTTCTGAGTAAAATCTTACGATCTTACATCGGTTTCAGTAAAATGAGCAGTCCTAGGCAAAAGCACTTTTAACAACAACTCCAACCAAAGTGTGGAAATTGTACCTGCGATCCTAATTCTGTGAGGAGACAGAACTTTCCACCTGTTGGTTTAAAATATGAAACTAGAAATGCCGTAAGACCCTGAGATAAGCTCGTGCTTGTTAAAGTTGTCCGTAGCAGTGTGGTCTGTCTTAACAAGCTGTCATAATGTGCTTGCACTGTGTTACTACACCATTTGCTCCAGGCTTTAATAAGGTAACCCAACACACGGTGATTAAATGGGCACTGGAGGGGGCACTTTCCTGGGGTCAAGGTCAAGTTTATTTCCAGACACCACTCCTTCACTTCAGCTATGGCCCCACACCTCTTATTTAGCCTGTATCACAACATTATTAATAGGTAAACGCTAAAAGTTGAATGAGAGACAGGAGAAAAAACTGTAGTTGTAAGCATGTGTTGCATCTTTGCACCTCCAGGTTGTATACAGCCAATTTTGCGATGGGATATTTCAGTAGTGGATTAGCCTGGTATGTTGATCTTCTAACACATGACAAACTATGCAGCCCTCTCAGATGACAAGCTTTGGCACAGGGTCATACACAGACAATACCACTGTGTGGCTGCCAGTGGACAACGCCGGGGTGGACAGTCAGTCATTTTGTTAGTGTTGAAAGAATGTTTTAGGTGGGTCAGATCTTTTTAACTGAGAAGTGGTCAGCAGGAAAGGTGGTGAAGTTGGACCTTGAAGTTGGATGCTTGGCTTGATTGGCAATGACGGCATTATTTGTCACCGTTCATCTGTTGGTACTGGCAGGTAAGAAATGAAAAATCTGAACTGCACCTGAACCTGAACTAAGTTTTCTTAAAGGTGCACTATGTAACGTTTTGGTTGGTGGTTTGTCACTTGTTTGTTTCTAGGAATATGTCGTTGCTCTGCCTGGAATGTTCCACAGTGTGACATTAAACAGCTCTACCTTACATTTATTCAATCACAGGTGGTTTTATAGCTCAGAAATACCTAGAAAAACAAGCATTGTGTGCAGGGTTGCTACAGATTTGACCTGTAACTTGGTCTGGTTTGTTTTCCGTTAAGATCAGAAAGTTAATGTCATACTGTGAAACATTTCAGACAAAGCAATAACATTTCCATGAAGAAAAGCATTTGAAGATCCCTCCAACAGAAAAGTTACACAATGAATTTGTAACTTTTTAACTACATCTGTGTAATCCCTCAGTCATCCAGGTAGGATCTAAAGCAAAAGAAAAATTCACTTCTGTCAAAGTGACAAAAGCTTTTTAAGTAAAGACATTTCACAGCTCATCCAAGCAGCTTCTTCCCTTCTAGTAAAATTGCTGGTGGACACTGCCTTATATCTGCTTGTCCGACTGACAGAATTGAATTTTTCTTTTACTTTTAACTAAGAAAGTATTAAGAAAGTATAAACTTTCTAACTGATCTAATGTAATCATAACATTTCTAACCTATAGTCACTTAGTATCATAACCAGCTCTTTGATTGGCAACAGCACATGGATTCACCCATTGTCCTTTCACAGACTATAGAAACTTTAGGTCGAGGTCTTATGGTTTGACGAATACAAACAAATGCCTAAATATACAGAAAGTTGTATGATCAAGGACATGTTTGTGATTTGTGTTAATGACTGCATTTCTGTTTGTCAGATGTGTTGCAGCGAACTTAGAAGAATTTTACTTTATTCGTTTATTTAAATATTTATGTTTGTCATTTTGCTTTCAACATAGCAGGGAGAACAAAAAGAAGAAACCATGTGTAATAATTGTATTAGCTGTGTAGCCCATGAACAATCCTCGCTTGCTCCCAAATAAAATTCACATAAGATGTAAATGTGTTGAGAAGATCGGGGGTATAGTAAAACAATAAAACAGATATACTACAGCAGTGGTTCTTAACCTGTGTTCGATTGAACCCCAGGGGTTCGGCGAGTCAATCTCAGGGGTTCGGCAGGGGTCAGACACACATCCAACTCATATGATTCGTGATGACTCGCCCCGTTTGGCTGTTATTGGCTGCAGGAAATTTTGTATGTGTAGAATAGTCTTGTGATTGTTGTGATGGTGTCGTGTAATTTCTTTCTTAATATTTTCCCTTCATACTAACTAAGTTGAGCAAAAAAAGAAAGTGGTCGGACGAATACGTGCAATATGGATTCACATGTGTGCACCAATAAAATATATATACCTATGTTCTGAATTTGAAAAAAAAACAAACATTTATTTTTCCAATTAAGAAGGGTTCGGTAAATGCGCATATGAAAATTGTGGGGTTTAGTACCTCCAACAAGGTTAAGAACCACTGTACTACAGTCTTCTTCTGTCGCCTCCTAAAACTTATCTATAAAAATGTGAGTATGTTTTTGTTTTTTATTAAAAAAAATTCCAATTTAAATATTTAATTAATCATTGCATTTATATAGCGTCTTTCATGACACCCAAATACGCTTTACACTTCATTATTCATTCACTCCATACCTGGTGGTGGTAAACTACTATTGTAGCCACAGCTGCCCTGGGGCAGACTGAAATGGTTAAGTTTAATAATTTAATTATGTAAATGTGTTAAGTCAAGTTTCCCTACCTAAATGCAGGTTGATTCAAAACAATGTACGTATCCTACTTACAATGTTTGCTTTCAATTAAGATATTTAGTTAAAAAATTATATTTAACCAAAAATACGCCATATTTATGTGAAATAACCGCTGATGTCTATTTTGAGTATTTGTGTTCTAACGTATTGCTGTTCTAATGCATACTAAAAATTTTTGCTAAAAGTTTCTTAAAGGGACTTTTATGAGCTTTTGATTTCCCATCATTAGTTTATGTCTGTTTTTACCACTCCAATCCACATCCCTGTAGTTGCAATTATTTAACTAAGACTCCAAGACATGCATGTTTGTATCTGCAACTGTTCTCTTTATTGTAGGTTCTGTGCTGGAATGTTGCGTTACAAAGCCGTTTTAGATCAATATTGCAGTTTACAATGAACAAAATGGAAACAGTGATCTACTTATGTAATAGTCCAATCAATACTAACCTGAAAAAGCATGTCTTCTTTAACGGTATTCTACGTGCAGGTGTAGTGTGGTCTTCCCATGATGAAACTCGCTTGGTGAAGACTTTGTTCACTGGGTACAACAAGGTGGTTCGTCCAGTGGCTCACTTCACAGACCCGGTGGTAGTGACCGTGGGGCTACAGCTCATCCAGCTCATCAGTGTGGTCAGACTCTCTATAATAATAATAATAATAATAATAATGATAATGATAATGATAATGATAATGATAATAATAATAATAATAATAATAATAATAATAATAATAATAATAATAATAATAATAATAATAATAATAATAATAATAATAATAATAATAATAATGTAAACACCCAATCTAAACCAAAAGTCACTATATGTCTAACATGTTCATTCTTACAGGACGAGGTCAACCAGATCGTCAGCAGTAACGTGCGCCTCAAACAGGTGACAAACAATATGAATGCTTTTATCACTCTTTGATGCTACTGTTTGCTTATAAGAAGACATATTATGAAAAATATTATGCCATGTTTTAATGGTTTTCTCTCAACTCTTTCTATCAGCTTACTCAAACTATTGTATTTTGATTCATGCATATTTGAGTAAAGTTTGCTTTTGAGGCTTGAGTGCTGAGAAAATTTCCTATCCATGCCCATTGCCCTATTATTAAATTAAATAAAATGCTGCTTGCTACAGTAAAATGCCACTATTATAATCAGTTTTACAGTTTCATGGAACATTTTTATTACTAAGCTAGTAATATTAATTCTTACAATGAATAAATTGTTTAAAAAGAAATCTACATATGTGATAGATTATTGCCAAGTGCCAGAAAAAAGCATTTTATGTCAACAGTATCCAGCACATCTGTCTCATAATATGTGAAAAGTGGCCAGCACATCTGTCCCACTGCTTGAGGCGATCCCTGTCTTTTCACTGCACTGACCAGTGGCTTCAACCATTGTCCCTGTTTCATTCTTCTTGACCTACTTTGCAAAGATTATTCTACTTTTTCTGCACAAATAATAAGTAATATAATTATAATAAATCATTTTAAATGTTTTTATAATTCTAATTAAAATAAAAGAAAATGTAACAACCATAATAATCTGCATTTTAATATATTAATTGGGCTCTGCAGTGTAAAGCAATTTCAATTCAGACCATTACACTTCAGACCATCATTATTACTCGTATTAGGAGTAGGAACTGAAAAAAAAAAACAAAGAACACAACATTATGCGTAGTATGATCCAAACAAAGGGATTTATTTTTGAGGATAGCACAATATGATTTTTTCCCCCAAGCCCGGACCCTGATTAAAGCTGTTTTATCCATTGGGTTATTCTTACACAGTAAATCTATAGGCAGCATTAATGTTATTGTTCAGTTCTGTATAACGTCCCATTGTTACACATGCCTTTCTCTTTCTATATCCAGCAATGGAAAGATGTGAACTTGCAGTGGAACCCGGAGGATTATGGGGGAATCAAAAAGATCAGAGTTCCCTCCACTGACATTTGGAGGCCCGACTTGGTCCTCTACAACAAGTAAGCCCCTCCCACAACTATAGTTAACCCACTTCAGCTGCAGGCCGTGTATTTAAGTACTGCATTTTCCAGCAACAAATTGAGCACCTGATGTTTGCATCACACTTTCCTATACGCCGCAGTGTGTGGAGTGAAAGCTCACATTTCAGGCTAAATCTGGCCTGGTGTTACCCCTCAAGAGCACCCTGCAACCCCCCTACACACAGACACTGGGTGTACATGCCTTATGGGGACACTGCGCTGATTTACATTTCCTGGAGACTCGTTTTTACCTTAACATTTAAACTTTGTACCATGTTGTTGATCTAATAATTAAGTATATATGTCAGGGGATCTGATTTTTATCCCTGTAAGAGATGCCAGTCCTCATAATGTTAGTGTATATACCATAGACTGTAAATATAAATGGACATAGCTAACCTGCTAGCCGCCGCGTTCCACATAAGAATAGAGAGAAATAAGAATGGGGCGCTTCTGGCAATATCAACTCTGGCTCCAATTGACTTTACATTGAGAAATTGTCGCTCCTCTCTGTAAATGCTGCTGTGAGCCTCATCATTTTGGTCTTGAAATTGTCGTATTAACCCGCTTTACATGATCCTGGAAATCTGCTCCAAATTCTCCCCTAGAACCACTAGCATCGTGAGTTTCATTTGACTGGACTGGTGATGGCACACTCTGTTAGTCCATGTCTTTATGCAGTCTATGGTGTGCACACATTTTTGTCCCCACACTGTGATAATTAACCGTCCACACAGAACATATGCCCAGTCTGACACACTGCTGCTTTCTCCCTGACAACCGGTGTCGCACAGACTCGCACCAGACCACGCTCTGGTTGGCTGCATGTGTGAAGCCAGTGGAAGCATCCTCAGGCTCCAGTGTCTCTTCGCGTTGCCATTCCTCTCATTACCTCCCCCCACTCACCCCTCTGATGTAGTTTGATTTAAACAGACAGCAATAGTGGACATGTGATTTAAAGGGCTCATATGACACTATTTTCTGATCTACTGTATGTTATAATTAGTTTCCTCATCACAAACATGTGGTTTATTTCATTGTCACATTTTAACACACAAACAGTGCACATTTAGGAGTTCCTTTCTCAAAGAAAACACTGTTCTAGACAGTAAGTGCTCCACTGTGTTTTTATACTCCATACACCTTTACTACAGTCATTTGGATGTTTTCAGCCATTGAATTTGCAATCTCCGCTGAATTAAAGGTAAAAGGAGCTGTTAACATGAACTACTACCACTTCATAGTAAATGGTTACATTTTTATACAGCGTGGAGCTCAACCAATGATGTTTATGTCAAGAGCAAACCTTCGGATCAGTGCACAAACACTCTACCAGCTGAGATATTGTTGCCCCTTCATGACTTCACAAGGTGGAACGGAGCATTTTGAGCTATGGAGATGTAGTCAGACTACAGTATAAACTTGGGAACTCACACATGTGTGAATGAAATGTATGTTTTTGAGGAGATGACAGCATTATAACATGAGATAAAGCTCACGAGAATCCATTTTGCATAATATACATTTGTGATACATTTGTGAGGGATAATATTACCTGGTAGTAGTTTCCAGGACTAGCACAATTCCATATGCAGATAAAGTTCAAGTTAGTAGGGCCACTTAAGGCAGTAGTAATGAAGAGTAAGATAGAGATGCTGAGATGGACAGTGGTTCAGCTGCTGCGGTAGAGAAGAAGACACCAGTCATGTGCATTTGAATCTCCAGGATAGCATAAGAAAGAATTTTTATATAAATGACTTGATATGGGATTAGTTTAGAGTAAAGGAAGTTTTCAGCTTGTCCAAGAAAGTTTGGAAATAAAAGGCTGGAGACCTACTGGACGTCTTAAGCAGGAGAACTTTATTCACCATCAATAATACAGGCCGGGGGAGGGGGGAGTTGAAAAGTCAACATAGTGTGATTCCAAAAGTGAACATAGTCTGATCTTTGAGTGTTCAAGCCCCTTGACTCTGCTTTCAAAGAACGAGCTTTATAAAGCAAGTGTGGGGAGACTATGAAGGCCAGTAGACTCCAGTTAGACAGCAGTATGCCACAATTTAGATAGTGGTATGCCAGTGGTGCCAAGAGAAGATCAAGCAAATATAGCTTTTGGAAGCCAATGTTAAACTGAGGAATGTAAGTGGAGGATTAATTACTTAAATCCTCTTACAAAGGAGATTCAGGCCTACAAGATCTTTATTATTATATTGCATGTTTTGTACCTTAAAAACCAATAGAAAAAAATATCTTCCCGGTTGAATGCACACCTCTGCTTTGTTTGCCTGTCTATAGTGCAGACGGAGACTTTGCCATAGTCCACGAGACCAAAGTGCTGCTGGAGCACACAGGGATGATCACATGGAACCCTCCCGCCATCTTTAAGAGCTACTGCGAGATCATCGTCCTTCACTTCCCCTTTGACCTGCAGAATTGTAGCATGAAGCTGGGCACCTGGACCTATGATGGCAAGCTGGTCGTCATAAACCCTGTAATCACTCACTACAATTCTGTCATCTCAGTATAAACAGACACAATTGATTCTTTGCACACTGGGGGTGTTCCACATATATCACTATCGGTGGAACCACACAATGCACACATAAGCCAACAAAGAGCACAGTTTAAAGACTGAGAACTGAGAAAAACACAAAATGGATTTAAACAACACATTTTCAGGAGCCTGAGAACTGAGAAAAACACAAAATGGATTTAAACAACACATTTTCAGGAGCCTGTGGTCAATATGAGCGTTCATGGTCCTGTCCTTGTTGCTCAGTGAATGGTTGGTTGCGATAGGTTGGGCAGTGATAAAAAAATAAAAGTAGTTTGCTGAGGCTACAGTAGCACCAATGTCAGAAGTGAATGAGCAGTGAAAGTGACAAAAAGAGCTACTTATGTGTTATAGTTATATTGATTGTATCTCAGATGTTTTCTTCTGGTCGTTTTTGTATTATTTTGAATAATTATTATCAATTATTTCCATTACTATTAAGAGTCCCTAATTAGATGGCCCATCCATCCCAGGTATGTTCTCACATACCACCAATAGATGCTACTTATGTTATTGGTGTCTAATAGTGTGTCAGCTTTGGCCTGACAGAAGAGCAGAGAGCACAGGTGAGACCATAGACCATGTATATAAATGGACATAGCTAAAGTGCTAGGCACGTGCCAAATAGGAAGTGCGCCAGGAGGCTCTTCCGGCTCCCTCTGACCCTGTCTCCCCTTGACTTACATTGGGATCTTGTGGCTCCTCTCTCTGTAACTGCTGCTGTGAGCCTCGTCATTTTGGTCTCAAAATGTTCATATGAACCCACGCTACATAATCCTGATTTTTTTTTTACTCTATTTTGTCCATCAAAAAAAAAGAGGCTGGCTCCAGATTCGGTCCTGTAACCCTGAGCAAGCCTGATTTGAGCTGTGCTGAACACTAATGGTGACATCACACTCACTTAGCCAACTTCTTTTATAAATGAGACTGAACAAAGGGCAGGTAAGGGAAGGGGAAACTTACAGATGTTAGCTTTTTCTTAAACATGTATAAATGAAGCAAAACACAACTATGAGGAAAGGACTTTACAGTATAGATCAGAATATAGAATAATATGGGCCCTTTAAAGATGAAAAATAAGAAAAAAAAAAGAAAATCCTAAAATCAAATATCTCTAAGAGTGACAATTCAATTCACTTTCGTCTAGCTCAAGATATTGACAGCACAACACTTTTCAAAAGATTTTGCTTTAACCAACACAAACAGTGTCAAACAATGAATCACTCATTGTTAAAAAAAACAAGCTGATGACCAACATTCACAGGAAACAACCAAAAGATTAATTTTGAATTTAATCTGTACGGAAATATTATGATGCCCAGTCAAATCCTGCTAAACCTTTTCTCATAGGACAGTGACCGGCCGGACCTGAGCCACTTCATGGAGAGTGGGGAGTGGGTGATGAAGGACTTTCGCAGCTGGAAGCACCAGGTGTTCTACTCGTGCTGCCCGGACACTCCTTACCTGGACATCACGTACCACTTCCTGATGCTGCGTCTGCCTCTCTACTTCATCGTCAACGTCATCATCCCCTGTATGCTCTTCTCCTTCCTCACCGGCCTGGTCTTCTACCTGCCCACGGACTCAGGTATGGACAAGCAACCAGACTCTAGCAAAAATATAGCAAAGAAGCCAAGGTCAGTTACAAAATAGTATACAGTAAAATACAATAGTAACAGAAATCTTAGACTTAGACCTAAATGCAGACTTATTGATCTACAAGGGAAATTATTTGGACATAGTCGTTCACACATCACAATAAATATAATAGCAACATGGCTGGCCTGGAACCACTACACAAAATTTGCAATCAGTGTCCAGTACTCCAGCTCCTGTCCATTTCTGATACACCCAACCACCACAGAGTCATCAGAGAACTTCTGCAAGTGGCAGGAGCTGTACTGGAAATCAGAGGTTTACAGAGTGAACAGAAATGGAGACAAGACTGTACCCTGGGGGGCTCGTACGTTACAGCTCCCCATTCGCATGTACTGAGCCCCACCTAATCCAGGAAGCAATGGAGGAGCTGACACCATCCTGAGCAGCTTCTCACTCATCAGTTCTGGACTGTATTAAAGGCACTGGAGTAATCGAAAAACAATATCCTCACAGCACCCTTAATACTACCCAAGAATGTTGTTTTTATCAGAATTACTGAAATGCCTATTAAATTTTCTTTTCTGCATTGAATTGCAATTTGAATACACGCAATAAGCAAATCGCAAAAGATGTAATTTTTAGCCTAAAAATTAACCCTGTAGATCTCTACAAACGTGTATTGGAATGTGATTCTTGTATTACTTTGTCAGTTCATATTTCAGTCTTTTGTCATTTTTTCTGGGCATGTTTAAAATGTGAAAGTAGAACAAAATCCTATTCACAATCAAATTAAACGCTAAATTCAATGAGCAGCTTTATGCAGAAACTAAAGCGTATTGCATCTACCCTTATCTCCAAGGACAGCAAGTTAATGGACATTTATCTACTAAATTAATACATGTTTATCGTCTTCATATACAAATAAACATACAAAAGCAGCTGCCGTTCCTAAACTAACAGCCTCTTCAGTCTTGAACATTTATTTTATTCCAGTTTAACATTTTTCAAATTGTATAATATGAGTTTTTTGGTGTTTCTGTCTTGTGAACTAACAGAGCAAAACATTTTAAGCATATTTTGTTCATAATGGGCTCGCCTTATGCTTTTGTCTTTCGCCCTGTCTTCTCTCTCACGGGTTTGAGTGGATTTCAGAATGTCAAAACAAAATGAAATTCCCACTGAGTAAATCTCATTTCAGCAGCAGCTTAGACCAAGACAGTCCAATAATAAATTCCCAGTGAATCGTAAAATGTCAGCCATGTTTAATCTGTAGGCGAGTTCCAATTTTGTCCAGATTCTCTTCATTCTCTGTGTAAATGAATAGTGAACAAAAGAGGAAGATTAGCGGAAAACACTTCACTGCTACACTGCTACACTGTTATGATCACTTAAAGGGCCAATATTACACAAAATTGACTCTTGTGAGCTTTTATTCATGTTATAATGTTTGAGAGAAGAACTCAACCTGAATATGATGAGGAAATAACATTATAACATAGATCAGAAAATAATATGGGCCCTTTAAACAGAAAGCATGCTCCAAACTTGGTCTTCAAGTATGGAGAGTCTAGCCTCAACCTCCACATCTGGCACGGCTATGGGAGCAGACCGGGCTCATTACCCAGAGTCCCTCAGTGCTGTCATGTCTGAACCAGGCCTTCGCTTTAATGTATTATACATCACTTGATCTGCGCCTCTGATATGACTGCTGACAGAACAGTGTGGAGAGAGGCTGATGCCAGGAGATGCTCTCAGTGGGAAACGCCAGCATCACAAACTACACGCCCTGAATACGGCTGCTGTGAATCACTGTCAGTTTGTTTACTCTTTCTTTGTTTGATTTGAGAATAAAACGTCTGTTCAATATTTTAAAGTGCAGTAAGTGTTTGGAGGCGTCGCTCACATGGGCTTCACATGAAGCCTGGGCTTGAATTGATTGTTTCGGTGCAGTAAGGCCACAGAGTAGTAATGTAACATAGACTGTAAAATAAGTGGACTAAGGGACTGTGGCATCACCCACAGCGTCCAGCTCTAGTCAAATGAACCTTGTGATGCTAGAAGTTATACTGGTGTGAATCGGAATTTATTTATGGACAAAATAGTGAAATAAAAACACCAGGGTCATGTAGAGCGGGTTAATGTAAACATTTTAAGTCTAAAATAAGGAGGCTCACTGCAGTTACAGAGGGAAGTTGACAATTTTTCAATGTAATGTCATGTTCACTTCCTGTTTGGAAACTGGTGGATACTAGGTTAGTTATCTCCATTTATATAGCCTATACAGCCTATGTAATGTAATCCTATCATCAGTATCATCATGATATCTCTTATCCCCAGGACTGTGATGCAGGGTTAGGATTTGAGGCAGTCCTGCTCAGATATCTTCATTCACTGTGGTGGTAATTTCTCATAAGTGAAGAGTGTTGCTTAGAATAGTCTATTGAAAACACTAATATGCAGCGTATTTTCTTGTATAGCATGTTTTGGTATTATAATGTATTTTAACAATTAGGGTAAAGACTAAATTTCTTTGAATCATACTTAATTTATACCCAGTAAGCAATTTTTCCTGCAGTGGACTACTTCTGTCTCTAGGGGGCCCCAGACCCCTTTGGAAAGCTGAATAAATCATACCACGAGGGGCACACGCATAAGTCACAGGGATAGTGGTTCAGGCTGTAATAGCTGACACCTCAATTTACTCGTATTGATTTACCTTGGGCAATTTATAGTCATCAAATATACCCAAACTGTACCTCTTCAAATGGGATGCCTCTGTCCAAGGTTTAGCTGAACCATTTTGAGCCACGTTACACCTGAAGCAAATGGCATAACATGGTTACACTATTTATATCTCTTGTCTGATGCAGGTGAGAAGATGACCCTGTCCATCTCTGTGCTCCTGTCCCTCACCGTTTTCCTTCTGGTCATCGTGGAGCTCATCCCCTCCACCTCCAGCGCGGTGCCCCTCATCGGGAAATACATGCTTTTCACCATGGTTTTCGTCATCGCTTCTATTATTATCACCGTCATTGTGATCAACACTCACCACCGCTCCCCCAGTACTCACACCATGCCTGAATGGGTCCGCAAGGTACGCACATCACGTTTATTACATGGAGACGATCGCCCTCTAGTGGTAAAACTGTGGTATTGCTTCTCCTTGTGTATTATCCTGACCCCATGTGCCCTGTTTTACTGCTCTAATGTTTGTACCCTTTGTTTTATGACAGGTTTTTATAGAGACTATCCCCAACATTATGTTCTTCTCAACCATGAAGCGTCCAGGAAAGGAGAAGCAGATTAGAAACATCTACGGAGCGGACTTTGACATCTCAGACATCTCAGGTAACCAGGCGACCTCAGTGCCCTACCAGTCACCCATCACCAAGAACCCGGATGTGCGCAGCGCCATAGAGGGAGTCAAGTATATTGCAGAGACCATGAAATCGGATGAGGAGTCTAACAATGTGAGCAAATTTTAATGTTATGCGATGTTATTTTGTCTCGTACGTAAATGTTCATGATAGTCTACATATACACTGCTAAAATACACCTCCTTAAAACTAGAAAAATACACTTGTATAAGTTAAAATGCTCTCAAAACAAGTCAAATTATCTGCCAGTGCAGTAAGTGCTTATCAAGAAATTTTAACATAAGAAAATATATCTAGGCCTTCATAAATCTCAAAATAAGATAAAATAACTTATTGTATGCAATAATCTAAGTTTTAAGTTTAAGCATAAAACACTAATTCTAAGAATAAATTAAGATGAAAAATCTTAAAATTAGAATAATTTCAAAGTGTATCATTTCCATGAAGAGTGCACTTGTGTTATCATTTATTTGTCTCCTTCGAACAATTGTAGGAGGAGTCGGTGGTTTGGGAATAACAAACAGGTCAAAGACAGAAATGATCAGACAGAGCAACATCAACCACAGTCACATTTGAAATATTTACACCCTTTGTAATGAGCAGGTCCAGAGTGTGCCCTCTGTGGTGTGTGGGCTCACTCACATGCTGAGTCAGACCAAAAGTTTCAAGGACAGCGCTGAGCTCTTTGGCATTTTTCTCACACACATTATCCACATATACATTAAAATCACCTGTAATGACTAAACTATCAAAGTCTGTGCATACGACTGAAAGCATCTCAGTAAAATCATCAATAAAACTTGGACAGTGTTGAGGAGGTTTGTATATGACTATGTAGAGTATCGCGGGCGATTTTTTTAGCCCCATTTTGAAAGAAACATACGCAAATGAGGAAAAAACCCCAAAGGACAACCTGTGTGTAATCAAATGATCTCTAAAAAATGCACACACACCTCCATCCTTTTTGTTTACCCGTGTTTCAGATTCAAAATTGAAGTTGGGAGGAGTTGATTCTACTAGCACTGCATTACCTGTGTTTTTGTCAAGCCATGTTTCAGTTAAAAACATAAAGTCAAGAATAAAAGAAATAATAAAATCATTAATTAGTTAGTTTTATGAAATTTGCAGTGTACAAAAACCCACAAAAAAACACACACACACAAAATTCCAAATATACTAGTAAAAATAGCCTGTACTTAATAATAGGCTATACATTAGACCAATATTTAAAGGTGCATTGCCTAACTTTTCTGGTAGGTCCATGGAGGTGCTTTGCCTGAAATATTCCCGTGTGACATTAAACTTATCTAACACCATGGAGACAGACGGGTGGCACAATCAAGAAAGTCAGAGGTCAGATCTGTGAAGAGGTCGGGTTTTTTGTGGCAATACAAACACCTGTAATTGAATGAATCGGGATAGATGTTTAATCCCAGACTGTGGAACATCCCAGGCAAAACAGTCATTTCTATGGAGACAAGCAGACACCGGACCTTACATCAGAAAAGTTGCACAGTGCACCTTTAACCGTTACAGCACAGTAGTGTCTTTATTACGCTACTGATACTTAAACCTACAATTTCTGCATACAACTACTATGACTATTTATTTCCAAGCAAGTGTTTAGTTGGTCTACATTTGACTTTGGTAATCTAAGATGTATTTTTAGTTGTTTATATATCATCAACCAGAGGCCTGTGTGTTATTTCCCTACAGGCAGCGGAGGAGTGGAAGTTTGTTGCCATGGTGCTGGACCACATTCTGCTCTGTGTCTTCATGGCCGTGTGTCTCATTGGGACTCTGGGCGTGTTCGCAGGTCGTCTCATAGAGCTAAGCCTGCTCTGAAGACTCAGTACAGGTCCAAACCAGGGCCTGTTATTGTGAAGTTTGCATTCTTGAGTTTATGACTGCTGTTCTAGTTTGGTGACTTTGTATTTATATTGTTTGATTTTTCATATATGAGAATAAGATACATTATCTTGAACTTTGTTACGTTTGCCTTGACACATTTGTGGGAACAACTATTAAAAATATTATTATCAGCATTATCATTTTTACTATTACTACTTGTTAATATAAATACTTTGTGGTTGGGAGTTCATCACTTTTTTCTAAGGGTATGTCACCGAATGTTCCACGGTATAACATTAAACAAATCTACTTTACATTTATTCAATTACAGGTGGTTTTGTAGCTCAAAAACATATAGAAAAACAGGCATTCTGACTGTGAGCAGGGTTTATCTGGAAAGTTTCACAGCATGGCATTAAACCTTTCTATCATCATGGAGACCAAATCAGACCAAGCAATAACATATAACATCTCCATGGAGAAAAGCACTTGACGGACCCTCCACCAGAAAAGTTACACAATGCGGTTTTAAATGTGGCTTTATAACTAGTATGAACTGGTGTACTGAACAGTCTTCAATTTGAATGTCAAATACAGATGCATGATTTGTTGCTTTTTCCCCAAGCACACCTTAGCTTCAGCCTGGAAAATATAATGCACACTACTCACATAACAATTTAATGGGCTAAGTGAAATAGGCTGGGTGGTTGACCGAACGTCATTTTACCTAGGGTGACAAGATTTTCAATATTTTAAACTGGCACACACCCGGGTTGGGATGGTTGGTGTAAATAAAATTGAGCGTGTAACACTGTGTGAGTCATAATCTGAGGGACTTCTGTTGCTGCAATTCTGGTGCTGCTTTATGGTCATTTGCAAACATGGTTTTCTGTATTTTGGCTAAACAAATGACAATTTATGCTCCTTTTTACTGTTGGTGGGGATCAGATTAGTCAGAAATTGTAATACTCCTCTTTTAGGCCTGGTTTAGACCTAATGTAGTCTTAGTTTAGTCCTGGTTTAGATCAAATTGGTCAGAGATAGGGAGATTTCTTGTATAAAACTGGGACAAATCACTGGTCTTGGATAAATCTGCTGGGACAGAGGACACAGGGCTAAAAACTGGGACTGTCCCGGGTAAATAGGGACTTCTGGTCACCCTAATATAGCCACTATTTATCAGCCTACAGCCAACCGTGAACAACATTTGAAAAAGTGCTGCGTTAATGGCCCATATAAATATCAAATATTAACTAGGGCTAAATAAATAGACCATTGTTATAACGTATTTCCCTTTGTCTGCGTTGTAAATCCATGAGTAAATCATCCTTGACCCTGATAGTCGATAGTTGAAGATGAGCCCGCCCCCTCCGCGCTGCGCCGCCTGTGATTGGTCCGTCGCTGTTGACAAATCAGGCAGTGTGAGACGCGCTGGGGCTGAGGGACTGCAGCAGGTTACAATGTCGTAGATTGGGCTCTTCCTTAAGAGTTTTTATGCGCTAATACAACCTTTATTATGATCACTGACTTTATTTTATAGCCGCTTAAAATATTTCTTGATTAGGCTTTGAGTTACTTTCAAGTAGCGTATATCTACAACTTGTCCACTACTTTCTACCATGGCTACACTTCTTAGACGAGGAGGACACAGCGTGCCGAGGTGGGCTATGTAAGTTTTAACTGTTAAACAAGCTCTAGTTTGTTGTTTGTTCTGTTACCTTCAACCTTAGGCCTTAATTATTGTAAAATTTTGCATTATTATCAGTGACTTGTTACATGCAAACATAAAAGTTGTTATCTGTTTGCCTTTGGACGAATGTTCCTCTCCATTCTCCACTCTTTTCCAGTGCTGCTGCCGTGTTTTAGCGGTTGCTGGTTATAACTTGGCCCAAACCCATAGATGACAGCTGACTGGATCATGGCACCAGATGGGACTTTCACTTTGGTGTACGAGGAGAGCCAGGGTCTCTCCTCTGTCTCCTCTGCCATGTCCATTGACAACTTGTTCCCCGCTTTACTGGAGTGCTTTGGCATCATTCTGTGCGGGTACATAGCTGGAAGGACTAACATCATCACCTCCACCCAGGCCAAAGGGTTGGGGAACTTTGTGTCCAAGTTTGCCCTTCCTGCATTGTTGTTCAAAAACATGGTGCTGCTGGACTTTGCCAATGTCATCTGGCCTTTCTTGTGGAGCATCCTCATTGCCAAAGTCTCTGTGTTTGTCATTGTATGTTTTCTAACACTGATGGTGGCCTGTCCGGAGAGTCGATATAGTAAAGCGGGTCTCTACTCAATATTTGCCACCCAAAGCAATGATTTCGCTTTAGGATATCCTATAGGTGAGTGAACTGTCAAAGCTCCCCACATTTACCACTGTCAGAATTAAGTTACACATCCCTACAGTAATCCCTATGCAAAGAGTACTTAAACCTTTGTTTGTCTGTGTTATTCTTTAAACATCCGCTAACATACCTTCAGAATGATAAATTGTTAGTTTAATTGTTGTTTTTACCATTTTTAAAATAAACATATGCTTTAGTACGATTTAAAGGTTCTGTATTACAAAAAATAACTCTTATTTACATGCTAGATGCCATGCAAGAGTGCTCTTACCTCCTCAAAAACAGCCCTGGAGTTGTGTTTTGTTTCATTCTCATGTGTTTGAGTAACCTTTTATTATTAGTCTGTCTACATCTCCAAAGCTCAAAATGCTCTGTTCCACCTTGTGATGTCAGGAAGCGGTAGTTTTCAAGTTAACAGCTATGTTTTACCTTCAGTTCATTAGAAATTGGTCATTCCAGGGCTGAAATTATTCAAGTGATTGTAGTGAAGGTGTATGGAGTTTAAAAACACAGTGGAGCACTTCCTGTATTACCACATGACATCACAAGGTGGATGGTGTTTTCTGTTTGAGAGAAGAACTTAGCCTAAATATGCATGTTTTTTGTGTTAAACATGTGAATGAAACAAAACACAACTCCAGGTATGTTTGTGATGAGGAAACAACATTATAGGTTAAATAGCTTAATATGGGGCCTTTAATACAACTCACACAAACATGTACTGTATTTTTGCACAATTTTCTTTTTCACACACAAATTTGCATTTACTTAAAGACTATTCTATTTTACCTTAACATTTTCTCACTTAGAATGATAAACACACATTTAACATGCATTTTATCGTTTATATTTTGCAGTTGCAGCCCTCTACAAGAACACATACCCAGAATACCTTCAGTACATTTACTTGGTTGCGCCTGTCTCTCTAATGATCCTCAACCCTATAGGATTTGGGTTTTGCGAGATCCAAAAGTGGAAAAGCCAGATAAACCACCAGCAAAGCAAATTAGTCATAGTCGGACATGGGATTCTACAGGTCCTAAAGAATCCTATTGTGTTTATGGTTATTATTGGTATCATTGCACACTTTGTTCTGCATCAGAGAATCCCAGTGTGCATGGCAGAGTTTGTTGATGGTTTGGCGAACTCTTTTGGAGGAGCAGCTCTTTTCTATTTGGGTCTGTCCATGGTGGGTCAGCTGGGGAAGTTAACCAAGTCCACTGCTGTGACTCTAATCCTGCTTATCACTGCAAAACTGTGAGTGAAAACCACCACTAGCCACTTTGACCAGTTGAAATGTTTTACTTATTGACTTTATGGCTTATTCTACACATATATTCATTCATATTCTTAGATTGTTTCCCTGTCTAGTAAGATGACTTTAACAGAACATTATTAAAAGCAGAGATGTATATTATAGATATAGGCCTACATATTAGGTCACTATTTGGACTTTTTAGTTGCTGCTGCCTAAAAAATACACACAAAGGTTTATTCGAACACTTAAGTGTGAAGTGATAACTACTCAAAACATGACTGCAAAGCTCTCCTTTATGTTTGTGGTTTAAAACACAGCTGTGGGTGAGTGTGCAGTAAATTTAAATGACAGAATTTGAGGAAAAGAAGCAAAAGTAGTTCTACATACTGTATCGGCCTAAACATATTGGCAGCACTTATCGCCCCCCAAAAAAAACAAAAAAAAAACACATCAGTTGATCTCTACTATATCACAGTACAAATAATTGTACACCAAACCTTTCCAACTGTATTATGGATAAAACCCTAATTGACAAGAGAACATTGAAAAACCAAAGCCACAGTGAGCAATGTCATTATAGGATCTGGCTAACAAGCATGTTTTGAATGACTCAGACTTTGGAGGCCACAAGTTTCACACAAGTTATTACATGTTGACAAGTTAGTACATGTTTGCCTTGACTTACATATTTAATGCTATTCCAGTGCTATCTTTTATCATGGTGGTGCTTATTATTACTAATAATCATATTCTTGTTTTTTATCATTATTATTTTATAGGTTATTATTGCCTCTTGTTTGTAAAAATATGGTGGATTTGCTGGACAATAGCAACACCAGCAGCTTAAACCACACCAGTCTCTCCAACTATGCGTTTCTCTATGGAGGCTTCCCAACTGCCCCAAGTGTGGCCATCTATGCTGTTTACTACAATGCAGAAGTTGAAGTTGTAAGTATATATTTACTTTGAAGTACACATTTTATATGCAGTCTATTTATACATCTATGCAATTATCTTTTGTTTTGTTTTCAGGTGACGTCCGGCATGGTCATTAGCACTTTTCTGTCAGCTCCTATAATGTATGTCTCTGCCTGGCTGTTGACGATCAGTTGGATGGATCCGATTGTTTTGAGGAAATCGTTACAGAATGTCTCCTTCAACATAAGTATATTGGGACTAGTTGTTCTGGTAAGTGAATATACAAGCTAGTCTAGTGAGTTTGAGACTTTATTCTGTCTCTGGTCATATTTTGTGCTCATTCAAATGTTTTAATAATAGTAATAATAATACATTTTCTCTATTATCTGACTTTCTGGACACTTAAGGTCACCTTACAACATAAACAAATGAAATACAATTAAAACATACAGTTAAAGAGGGACAGTATTTAATTGATTGATTTATTTAGTATTGTATTGTATTAGTATTTATTGTTTTAGTATTTAGTAATGTATTAGACAGTATTTTAATTGATTGAAGTGAGTTTTGTATGTATTGTTTCTAGTCAAGACTTGCATCATATGTTGTGCAATTTGTTCTGTATTGCTACACATGAATGTTTTAAAGTCCAGCCTCTGTCATTGGCCTTAGGAAGTAATATATATACAATACAAAAACATTAATAGACCTCTTTGTTCAACAGGTTTGGACGATAAGTGTCATGTTTCTCAGTAAGAAAGTCAAGAGACTACCTCACACATTTGCAGCCCATTTATTCTTGGCACAGGTCTCTACACTGACACATGAAACTTACAAAATCTCAAATTAAAATTCCTAAATTATGTTGCATTTGTAACAGTTTGTCTTTGCTTTTATAGTTCATGACATGCCTTGGAATGATCCTGTGGAACTATATTGTTTACACAGACAATTTCATTGGACAGATCTTTATTTTCACAATATTATGTATCTCCCTCTACAGCACCTATGTGTGGTCAGGTAATGACATGTACAAAAAATATTCAAGAAACCACCTTTGATTATTTTGAACATAATGTTTTTGTTTTAGGTTTGATAGCATTGTCTCTTGTTCTGCTGAAAAAGTATGAGGATGTGAAAGTGTCTTCAGGCATGTTGGCTCTTGTGGGTTGGGGGTGAGTTACTAAAGAAAGAGAAAGGAGAAATGAAAGTTTATAAAATATGACTCATTTGCATACAAATAGTTGCAAAAAAAGGACAATAAAAACAAAATGCTCGGTTTATGGTTCTTTTTATTTTGCTCTTCTATTACCAGGATCCCCAGCTTTGTAACAGGCATTTTGCTCATGTCTGGGGAAATGGTGCCTGGCGCTATAGATTTTGCTTTCTTTTATGGAAAGCCTCAGGTGTGTAAACCAAGTAACACTTTTATCTAGTGTTTTGTTGTAGTTGAAAAGCCCACTACAGTATTGCCTTTGTCTAAAGTCCTGGCTGGTCTTCCAGATCATCTGCTCCACAGTAGTGGCTGCTCTGAGCATACTGCTGGCAGGGGGCTCGCTTGTGTGTCTCAGCAGAGGAACCTGGGCACAGAAGGATGAAGGAAACTCTCACACTTTTGAAGACACTCCAGGACCTGAAAGCCCAAGTCTTTCTGAGGCAAATGGTCTTTCAGGTGATAGTGGAAGAGGTATGACTTTTCACATCATTATGAATCAAACCCTACATTGTACCTGTGACCTCATCATTAACTACTGTGAAAATGATGGAGCTGAGTATTTTCTAAACCTCTCACTTTATCAGCTTGCCTCATATGTGACTGCGCCCCACCTCAGCCCATGCCTGATATGATCATAAGCACTAATATGAACAACCAGGCCTCACTCAGAGGTATAGTCGTCTCTGCAATGATTGTCAGCAGATGTAACTAATAGATTATCTCTGTATGTATGGCCTTGAAACATTTCTCCTGTTCTCCAGATGAGTGTGAGGATAACTGTGAGGCAAGCGACTGCCTGCTCATTCAGCAGGAGGAGGAGCGGCTGCAGGCTGTATGCAGACAGGTGGCCCGCTATGTTCTCTTGTGTCTGCTCCTCACTGTCTGCTTGTTTGCTGTGAGTAGCTGATCTCAGTGATGAATTTAAACAGGTTCATATTAACACATTGTTATTTTCCAAAGCACAGGACCATGGTCCATTCATTTACACAATCTATTACATGACTTTATATTATACTTCCTTACATGTCAAGTGTTAAATTAATTTTAATTCCTGTTTTGACAGAACTTGTCCAGCTGCCTGTGGCTGCTGTTGAATTCTATTCCAGGTAGACTCTATTTAGAGCTGCAGTTCTTCTGTGCTGTGGCTAACTATGGGCAGGTAGGTAACCGTTCTTAATGTTTTTATCCTGTAATGGTTTGTGTATCTGTTTTAACTGAGGCCTTGTGCACACAGGGACTTCTCTCATTTGCACTGTTTGGGCTGGACAAACATTTTATCATTCTGCCATTTAAAAGAAGGTACTTTTCTAGACAAATTTAAGTTTTTTCCGTGTGCTCAATACATGTTTGATAAATCTTTCAGGTTGTACTCCCTGTGGAGCAGAAGACAGCGGGAGCAGCCCGAGACAGATCTTCCAGAGGATATCAGGATGACCTGCACGCAGTTCACCAAATACCACAAAGACCAGTGTAGTCATGATATTGTCAAACAGAGAAGGTGATAGTGCATTTGCATACCTGTGTTCTTGACAAATATGACAAAAAATATTTTCAGTGTTTTAAAATGTAGAACTGACAAATCCTGTTACCATATTGCCTCTTCTTGGTGATTGGCTCTGGCTTGTAGGTGCGGGAAGAGGACCAAGGTGGCCTGTTTTCTGGGCTGTGAGTTGGTGGAGTGGCTGTTGCAGGTGGGTCTAGCTCTGGACCGTGGAGAGGCTGTTCTTTATGGGACAAGGCTGCAACAGGGAGGTGTCCTACGGCATGTTAACCATCTGCATGGTTTCCAGGACAGTCCTCTGTATTACCGTTTCACAGAATGAAATAGAACATTTCAAAAATGAAATGTCCGGTTCATGATCAAATAATGCCATTTCAATGCAAAGCTTGCCTCTTATTTATATTAAGGGAAATGTTGCTTCTACTGAATCTATATAAAAAGACATTTCTTATTTGCTAAGGATAAAGTAATTTTATATCACGCTACAAAATTACCCTTTTTTTTCTCCAAACCTTTCTTTTTATTACGGTAGTTGCTATTTTTTCATTAGTTATGGTCTCAAATAGTGTCTCACTGTAGAAATACTTTGAATACCTCAATACTTTTCGGGATTTGTACAGTCAGTTTTAATAACGTTCATGTACTGTGGTGACATTTTATGAAGTGAATGAACTGTGATTTTATTATTTTTGGTATTGTTTATTGCAGTATTATTTAATTAAGTTAAATTTAATATTTTATTGATATATTAAATATTGCAGTGTACTTAATTGGCCAATTATTTGTAATACAGCATTACACATATTATACAACACTATGATGTTCTTGCTGCTTGATTAATGTTTCAACATTCTTGTCTTCAGTGCTTACCAAACACTGGATTTTATGCAACGGTTGTGTTTTCACCAAGTAGAGACATGTCCCCTTAGCTTTTCTCATAAATAGCCATCTCCTCTTGAACACAGTTTGAAAACAAGTTGACCAAGTAATCTGGCTCTGTAATACCCTCTGAAACAATCTTCTCCATCTGGTCAATCTTGTCTTTTTCAAGTTCCCTCATCTTCTCTGTGATCTTCTGTCCTCTGTCCTGCAATTCAAACAATTATGAGTTGCAAAAAAACAACAAGGAGTCCAACCAAATGGCACTATTTCAACCTTGTAGGACTCAATAATGGCAGATACGAGTTCATGCTTGACAAATAGCGTGTGTTTGCGATTGGGTTTGCTTTGGAAACGAGGCTTCTTCTTCACTGGATCATCTGCACCATAGTTAGGAGAACAGGTCTCTTTAATCTGCCCCACACCTTCCATAAAAATGAAGGGTTTGAATACAGATCTGAAAGATATGTAAAAAAACAAACAAAACAACAAACACGTATTAATAGAAGTTCAAAGTTCCGTATACTATTTTACATTTCATCTTTCAACAGATGAGCTGTCAACCAAGACTGTAATTTGTATATGACTGGTGTGTAACCGGGAGAAACGCATCAGGCTGTCTTGTCAATCAAAGTTATGACAGAAGAAGCAAATACTACATATTGTTAATTTATTATGGCACGTGTAAGTGGATAATGGAGGCTGTTAAGTCAACATTTTTGTCTTTAGCTTTGAGACAGCTTTTGAGATTCGGGATTGTACAAGCAAAATGGAAACTCATGAGGTGTTTTTGCTCTGTACTGGTTATAGTATCAGTATATTGATATTTTGCTGTCACATCACACTGGGGGGTTTTACATGTAGCTCTATGGTGGAATGTTCGTAAGTTACTATGGTGACACAATGCGCACATTAGCAAACATTGCTTCAGATTGTTTGAAAACTCCAGAAAAAGCACAAAATGAATTTAAAAACCTGTGATCAATACAACTGTTCATGGTCCTGTTTTGACATTTGATTTTGATTTTCAGCTGTTGTAGTTCCAGCCAAGTCAATTCTTTCTGGTCAGATTGTGTTAAAACAAAGCTCAGATATAAGTCTATCAATATTATAATTATTAAAACATCATACCGCTCTGGGTCTGGGGTTGCAGTAAAGTAATGCACGGCTGGCAGAGTTGGATCAGTAGGGACCACAGACACCATGCTCCCTGTTGACATGAACATTCCCTCCATGTTGATGCCACTTTCTTTATCTCTCAAGATATCCATCATTGTTTCTGTAGCAATAGACCCTGAAACATAAAAATAAAATGGAGCCTTTGTTAGGTCTGTTATGATAACACATTTTGCAAAATATTGTCAAAGTCAATATAGGTGATAAAAAATATTTAAACCAAACCACATATCAGAATTAGCCCGAAAAAGTATTCTAAATGTACAATATTGTACAAAAAAAAGGGAAATAAGTAAATGACAATGCAAAACTTAAGTAGTTAGTGTCTATAATGAGTCATAGAAGTTCATAATTCAACACTCCACAGCTCAAATATCATCTTAGTACATAAAAATATAAAATGTTCTCTGTCTAGTACAAAGTAAAAGTTCTCACAATAAATAGTGACCCACAAAAAGTACAGTACTGTTTCATCTGTCATGTACTAAACGATAACTTGATAATGGTATTTATTGTGACAGGTTTAGTCTTTGTTTTAAAATCTCCCATCAGTCTTCATCACTGTTTACCATTGTTTTTTTCCAGTAGCATCTTCCCTTCACAGTAGCGACTCCCAGAAGCCTCGATTCTGGCTGTGGTCAGGTAGGAGTAGACTGTGGCAAAGTTAAACTGTTTCTTTCCATCCCACCAGCCTTTGCTGCGAGCGTAATCCCTCATCTCAGGGTGCTCTTTGTCAATCTTGGTAGTGATCCCGTATTGATTTGAAATGTTGCGATATCCACCTAAAGAAAAACAATTAAAACTTGTAAATTCAAATATTTTATCCATATATTCTTTAATTTAAAATACGGTGCTCTCTATTGGACAGAATAGCTATGACAAATAAGATGTAAACGTTTTAAAGGTCCTATATTGTACAAAATTGCCTGTTGTGAGCGTTAAGCCATGATAGAATGTTGTTACCTCCTCAAAAACAGTTGTGTTTTGTTTCATTTCATTCAGAGTAAACTTTTATTATTAGTCTGTCTACATCTCCAAAGCCCAAAATGCTCTCTTCCACCTTGTGATGTCATGAAGCTATAGTTTTTACCTTTTGTTCAGTAGTGATGGGCAACTCCAGATCTGTAATCATCCAAATGACTCTAGTAAAGATGTATGGAGTGTACACAGTATTACCACATGACATCATGACGTAGAACAGTGTTTTCTGTTTGAGAGAATAACTCAACCTAAAGTTGCAGGGTTTTGTGTGTTAAACCTGTGTCAATGAACCAAAACACGACTCCAGGTATGTTTGTGATGAGGAAACTATATTATAACAAAGATCAGAAAATACTGTAATCAAACAGAGACAGAGGCCCTATTCTTTTTATGCTTACTCTCCACTCTCTCTGCTGCCCAGTGCTTGGCAGATGTCTCCAGCAGCCAGGCCTCCTTCCTGTCCGAGATGAGGAAACTGTTGTGGTAGGTGAAGCCGCTCTCATCCTCCAAACAGAATCCCCCCTGACCATATTTCTGCAGAAGCTCAGTGATCACATCCACTGCTCCCTCTGCGGTGTCTGCCCTTTCAAGTCCTAGTCTGGAAAACAATGATAATGCAGTTCAATATATCATAAAGTAGTAATAAATAGACTAAAAACCTAATTGCGTGACAAGTACAGAACAAGAAGAAGGCAGTACCTGACTAGATCCATGCCGAGAAGGGCCTCCTCGTCATCAGCACTCTCTCGGCCCCAGACTGCTTCATTGCCAATGCACACTCCGTACTCGTTTGCTCCCATCTCTGCTCCCCATAGCCAGGCCGGTTTACTCAACACCACTGCATGTGTGTGGGGGACCTGCTCAATTTCTATGTATGTGCACTTCACAAACGATAACAAGGTCAAGGCATTGCAACTTAATTTTCAAGCATTCTTAGACCAGTGTGTGACTTGTTACCCACTTCTACAGTCTCGCCCTCTGCGTGGTCACTGGCAGGAACATAGACCACCTCCTGCACCTCATCACAGGGCCTGTCCGAGTTCTTCCCAAAGATGATGCGCTGCCCCACAGTGGAGGGGGGCAGTGCTACAAATGTGTCGCAGGATGATGGCTCCATTGTATCTGATAAGTCAAAAAAGTTGAGATATGAATAGCACCTTAGGACTTCATTTACTTGTAGTCGCAGTTATTAATTATAATCGATAAAAATGCAGACAGATGAAAGGTTATGTCTAACATTTGAGGAGGAATTGTGTTATTACTTGCAATGATTCACACCCAAACAATAGACTAACTCTAAACAGCACTAACTAACTCCTAAAAGGTCCATTTGTTGTCCAGTGTTACCTGTGTCTGTCACTTTGTAGTTTCTGCTTTCATTTCTGCAGATCTGTTCGCCTGGTCACTTTTCCCATGACACGGAAACAGTCAGTCACATGACGTAAACAATACCAAAATATTCTGACGGCCCTATTTATGAGTCTTCTATCTAAAATAATAAATAAAAATGTAAATACTAGGCTATGCACGGTAGTACATCATGCATAAGTCTTCTTGGCCATTGGTTTTAATCCGTTAAATCCGTGTATCATTCGTTCATTCGTTTTTCAATATAAAACCAAAAATAAGAAAACGAAAAAACAAAAGTTTTTTTCATTATTTGTCTCCAAAACCAAAATGAAAAAACGGATAACGATTCGTTTTTTCAGTTTTCGATTTTGTTTTTAAATGAAAAATGGAAAAAACGGATAACAGCCGTTTCCCGTTTTGTCCAAATTTGATTTGAGAAGAATGTGGGTTGTTCTCGCTTTCAGCAGCAGAACATTTGAGAAGAGAGTTCAGATCTTTCATGAAGACAAAGCTTCAAAGACTTCAAAGCTTTGAAGTGTCCACAGACAGACGGACAGACGGACGGACAGCGCCATACCATAATACGTCCCGTCTTACACAACGGGCGTATAACAACAGCTGTGTTCAGTAGCTAATAGTTCCTTGAAATAAGATAACATTGAGGCTTCATAATTATAATTTTGATATAGTTTTATTTTGTCAAAGGACTCACGTTCGTAATGATTTCCGGAAATGCGGCGGGTCAGTCTGAGGAGTTTATTTACATGCGGAACGAGACGAGCTAAAAATAAGTCACAGATTTCTCTTTGTGTAAAATAGTGAGGCAGCCATGGGGAAGTCATTTGCTAATTTTATGTGCAAGAAAGATTTTCATCCTGCGTCGAAGTCAAATATCAAGAAGGTCAGTAAAAATGTTTCTTTCACTCTATCTGTCGCATGCTACCTAGCCTGCTATGCTAACTTAGCGTCGTTTGTTTCTCGAAAATATACGATGTGGCAGGACTCTTTGGGAGTTTAGGATGTGTTTCCAAATGTCATTTTACAAGGCTGAAAGTCCACTGCATGTGTAGCAATGCAGACTTCATGTGACTTAATTTTGTCCATTGCTAACTAACTTATGGTGGGTGAGCTGTAGGCTACTCCAAACAAAAAATACAAGCCTTAATTCAATAAATCAGTTCTTTCAACAATTACTCTATTTTTTTTTCTTTTATCTAAAGTAAATATGTTGACAAATGTAAGAAAGTGAAAACTACTGCGCTATTCTCTATGTTAAAGTCTTCAAATTGCAGTCACCAATATCATCCGGTAGAGGGAGACATTAGGCATCCCTCATGGGCACCATCTTTGTCTTGTGTTCAGACATAGTTTTATTATACAATATTGTATATTATCGATGGGTCCTTACAGACTGCAGTTTGTTTGTGCGTCTATTCAGCTGTTTCGTCATTAAGAAAAACCTCTAATTTCTTACTTTATTATCTTTTGTGTGACAGGTATGGATACAAGAACAGAAACTCACCTTCGAAAAGAAGAAACAGGAGGAACTGATGCAGGCCTATCTGAAAGAGCAGGAGACCTACAACAACAGGTTCAGTTTTTGTCTCTGTATTGTAATTTCAAACATCATTGTTTATCTGAATAATTTGCAGTTGATGTTTCTAATCTGTATTTTTTCACTTCAGGGTCTTGATGGGAGATGATCGTGTTAAAAATGGCCTTAATTTCATGTATGAGGCTCCACCTGGAGCATCCAAAGGTAAGTTAGAACCCAAAGCATGATAAATTAACCTGCGTGTTTGCAAGTAATTTATTTATTTATTTTTTTCCTTGGTGTGCTGTCCATTTTGAAGAGGAGAAGAAAGAGGTAGGGCATGTTTGGCTTATCACTTTTTCCTACCCAAGTCAAGTTTGAATTATAATATATGTTTATGTGAATCTTTCAGGAGGGTGATGAAGAATGCAAGTTTGAATGGCAAAAGGGAGCTCCTCGAGAGAAGTACATTTTTGAGATTAAAAAAAAAAAAATTATTGTTGTTACAATCAGACCAACTGATTTTCTTAAATTCTTCTCTCAGGTACGCCAAAGATGATATGAATATTAGGGATCAACCATTCGGAATCCAGGTGCGCGAACCAAGCAAATGGATTTTCAGAAACTAAAAAACAGAAAACCATTACTATATAGCTGTATTGCCTTGACCACTTCAGTTCAGTGAGACAAATGATAGTATAACTTTCTATTAATGGTTTCATTTATCTAATTTATTTATGTTTCATTGTAGTTATAGCATATTCTATCTTTTTAACTACAATGCATTAGCCATTTTAAATTTGTATTTGTAATTTATTTTCCCCATATTTGAATCTTCTCCCAGTATTTTTAATTATCTGAATAAATAGTTTTCAGTATACTATACATCTCATTTTCAGATGAGAATTTACATCCTAGATTAGATTTAATTTTATTTCCAGCCCTTTATACACAACTGTTGTTTGTCCAGGTCCGCAATGTGAGGTGTATCAAATGTCACAAATGGGGCCATGTGAACACAGACAGAGAGTGTCCACTCTTTGGGCTGTCGGGGATCAATGCCAGTCATATGGCATCAGATGATGGAGCAGGTATTTTTCTCTTCATCACTGTAAAAATAGACAGTAAAACACTCTCTTTGTGGACAGCATTTTGAGCTTTTCTGTTACCCCCACTGTATCCTCTCCCTGTCTGCCGGGGCTCCCAGTCTAGCTCTTGATTCTGGGTTGTGCAATCAGCAAGTTGAGTAGTAAAGTAATAATGTTTACCCTGGGAGAGTCCAGTCAGTGCATGGTCTTGATGGTGGAGTGCCGTAATGGTCCCCCTCCTGTGCCGGCAGAAAAAATGTAATTATTGTGTATTCTGCTTGCCCAAACCGCTGCTTTGGCAGAGAATGATATTGTATGATTTGCTCAGCCGGAAGTGGAGTGAGTTGATTTGATGTCCCATTCTGTTAACAAAGCCGCCCCTGAAATTCCCACTGTGGAGATAGTGGCTGGCATGGCTCTGACATGAATGGGACTCTAAGGCTGTGATTTGTGCTAACAGGTCCGTCGATGCACCCCTCTGAGTTAATGGCGGAGATGCGAAACAGTGGGTTTGCCCTGAAAAAATGTGTCCTTGGTAGGGATGCGACTGTTTGTGATCCAGCGCAGGTAATTGTCAGTCTTCCACTCCCTGTAACATACACATGCAGTATATACCTTCACCTTTACCTGAGATAGAAGGCCACACAAAGTAGAATAAATATATACAAAATCGAAATAATACTTTTAGTACTATCTATATTTATTTTGGGATAATGTTTGTCATTTTTGTGTAGGAATTTGTAGCCAGTGAAGAAGAGGAAGATCCAGAGGTGGAATTTTTAAAGTCATTAACATCAAAGCAAAAACAGAAGCTTCTCAGGTAAAATTCTAACGGTAATAAATTGTATTTATAGATGCCCTTGAAAACATCCAAGGACATTGAACAAAAACACTTAATTTTTTAAAAAATTATGTTTGACTCCTTTTATGCAGGCAACAAAAATCACAGTGCTTTATTTAGTGGATTTAAAAATGAGCTATTGATGAAAAAAAATAAAAATAATTGTGACCGTGTTTAGTTATTGTAATTGTGCATATCATATTTTGACATTTTTAATATGTCACTATGATTTTATTTTTGTTTTTAAAAACTACAATTTGAATATATTGTCGGGGCAGTTACTAAATGTATTCTCTACAACAGAAAACTCGACCGCCTTGAGAAGCAGAAGTCCAAGAAGAAAAAGAGCAAGAAACAAAAAAAGAAGGGCAAAAAGAAACATAAGAAAAAGGCGGACAGCAACTCCTCGGACTCCAGCAGCAGCGACAGTGAAAGCAGCAGTGACAGTAGCTCCGACTCAAGCCCCAAGAAGAAGAAGAGCAAGAAGAAAACATCCCGTCGAGACAGCAGCTCCGAAAGGCACGCCAAGGGACACAAGAAGTCCTATTCTCACAAGAGCAGGTCACCGAGCCCGCGCACCCATCACGATGCGGACCATTACCACCAGAGGAAAGACAGGGCAAGCAGTCCAGTGAACAAGCATCAGGGAGGTCAGGACAAGCAGAGAGGTAAGAGGAGCGGAAGTAAAGACGACAACAGGCATCACAGAGACACTGATGAAAGGAGGGACAGGCCTGAAGAGGGGATGAGGAAAGATAGAGGAAGGAGTAGGAGTCGAGATAGAAAGGAACGGAGAGAGGATAGGAGTAAGAGCAGAGAAAGACGGAGGGAAAAGGAGGATACAGGAAGAAGTAGGAGCCAGGAGCGAAGGAGGGATAGGGAAAACAGGGAAAGGAGTAGGAGCCAGGAGCGAAGGCGGGATAGAGAGGGCAGGGGTAGGAGTAGGAGCCAGGAGAGAAGGAGGGATAGAGATAACAAGGGTAGAAGCAAGAGTAGGAGCCCACGGCGAAGGGAGCGTAGTCCAGACAGAGACAAAAGAAAACACTAACAGCTTTGCCGTTGACAAATTCAGTTATTTCGCATCTCTTTTGGACTACCAAATCGACCCTCCTGCAGTTTCTCCGCATGAAGATTAGAGCGTCGTACCTCTGTTCACCAGTAGAGGGAAGCAGTCCACAGACAATGTAGTTAAGTAGGCCAAAGCAGCGCGGTTTCTTCTACTGTGTAAATTTATTTATTTGCCTCAAGAGGCAATTCGCTGCCTTAACGCGCAAATTTTATTTTAATTCTTTAGGACCTGATTGAAATAGAAAAAACGTTTTGAATACTTTTTTTTTCTTGTTGTATTTTATTTAAACAAAAAAAGACAACATTGTTTGAAACGACTGTTATTCTTGGCTTTTATCCCTAATAAATATTAGAGTTCCAAATATAATTGTTTGGATTGAAAAGAACATATAAATATATCCTGTTGAGATTTTTTTTTTTTTTTTAACATTTTTGACACTGAACAGGTTTGCGTGAAATCATTCTACTGTTATGAATTTTAAGATTAATAAATTTAAGCTTTTTGGAAGTTAATAACGCACTATTTTAGTCTTCTGATCTTTTTAATGTATATATTTAAATTATGAAATTTTCTCAGAATTCTGTTGTCTTCAAATCGAGAGTAAAATGTTACATAGGATGACCAATGTATCAAAAATAAACGCTCGTTTCCAGTAACAGTAATAATTATTGCTTTTTTTATTTTGCTTTTGTCTATTTTTTTTCTCGTTTCAACTCTTTAGAGCCACTTCAACGTACACCAGTTTAAACAAAAAATAGGCTATTTTCCATCAATAAAAAATTAATTACATTCAAAATAAAAAGTACACATTTTAAAATATTGTCTCCAAGACATAACATTTGAGCATTTTCCTAAATGGGATCCTGTCTGATCGCTCGTTTAAAAGCCTTGTTGCGCCAAAGGAAATGAAAATAATTTGCCTGTATTGCCTTCTGCTCAATTTAACAGGCGCCTGAAAGAGGCTGTGTGCAGGATGCCTCTCCCTGACGTATTCCCATCGTGCACCGAGCTGTAATTATTATTCCTTGGCTTTTCCTTGAGTCGGACGCTGCACTGGCTACGCACAAAGAAGTCAGAGAGCATCCTTGAACCCTTTCAGCGCGGGGCCACTGATATTCAAATAACACACAGGCCATTTGACTGCACCGCGCGCACTGCATTTCAAATCCAACATTTGCATCTGACTCTTGGCCCTGGCTTTTTCTGAAGTTTAAAAACCGTTCCCATAACATCTTTGTGGTTTGTGGTGAAGAGGAAAACCCGCCATATAGCACAATTTTCGCTCCATGGATATGCAAATTCTAGCAGTTAATTTGGACAATTAGAATAAATATTCAGGGACCTTTGTCATCAAACCCCCCTAGACGGCCCCCGATAAAGTGCGAGTGAACAAAAGACGCTCGCAGATTAATTAGATATTTGATAAGACACGAATCCCTAATCGCACAGACAAGACACATGGGGCTGCGATGTGCTCCAAGTCATAATTAATAGCATTTAACAAGGTTTTCATTTGGCCATGAAATGTCTTTTCCGGGGCATTAAACATTGATCTGTTCCGTAGGGAAAGCGTCACAGACGGCTTACCAGACCTGGTTTTAGGCAAATAACCTTTACACCAGGCCTGTACCCCCTAATCCGCAAATATTCAACATGTTCATGTGTTCTAGCCAAGACAAATAATTCACTAAGATACAATTAAAGCCTTTTAAGACGTTTTAATTAATTACGATAAAATGAAAGTCTTATACGTGTGACTTTATACAGGTAAACATTTATATATAGATATTTGAGCAAAGAAAAAAATGGTAACCGAGGTTAGGGTAAGCTTGGTACATACATATCCACAAAGTGCGTCCAAAGTAAACTCCCTGATGTCCAGGATACCAACACGATAAAACAATAGAGCCGAACATTTACAGAAAACACACAGTTGAGGCGTCATTTACAAATGCAGCTCACAATGTCCCGAGTTCAACAGGCTCTGCGTTCTGCAACATCCGTGTCCCCGGCCTGAGGTGAGCCGGTGCCGCTGTGAGACAGTCCTCCGTCTGTCTAGACCCGTTTAACAGTACAGTCTGTGGCTTTGACAGGCCTACGGCTCGTCGTGAGGAGACGGCTCCTTCACAGTGATTCGAGGGTTGACCCCCTCTAAAATCAGTTCTGGGGACTCGGACCTGGGGGTCTCCAGGTTACTGGTGTCGGTGTCACTGTCGCTGCCCTTTTTGCCGCCTCCTCCTGCCGTGTGCGTTTTGATGTGCTTGCTCAAATGGTCACTGCGCATGAAGCGCTTGTTACACACCGGACACGCGAACCGTTTTTCACCGGTGTGCGTGCGCAGGTGTCTCTGCAGTTCGTCTGAACGCGTGAACCTTTTCCCACAGAAAAGCCAGTTGCACACAAACGGCCTCTCGCCGGTGTGCCAGCGCAAGTGCGCCTTGAGATGTGACGTTTTTCCATACACTTTCCCGCAGCCTGGGATGTGGCAGCTGTGGAGTCCCTTCCTCCTTAGGCTTGCCCCCGCGGGCCCCAGCCGCTCGGCCTCCTGGCAGTTGGGACAGTCACATGTGGCCCTGCCTGAGTAACGCCGGGACGATCGAGACGAGCTGCTTATTCCTGAGCCACCTCCAGAAATCATGGCGTTGGCAGAAGCGTCTGTGTACGTGGGAATGACTGTCTTGAAGCCGTCCTGCGTCAACAGGTGCTGGCTCGTGGACAGGATGTGTGAGGCAGAGGGGCTGATGCCAGTGGAGCTGAAGGCAGAGTGCGTGAGAGAGGAGAAGTCTGGGTTGTAGCCGCTGAGCTGGGGAATGGCCTGGGGCGCACCAGAGTGCAAAGAACTCTGCAGGGAACTCGCCGGGTTCTGAACATCCAGCCACGAGCCGGGGTTCGTGTGGACGTCCCACCACGAAGAAGCGCCGTTGGCCACGTCCCCAGAGATGGTGGAGTGGAAGCCGGACTTGTACCAAGACTCATAGGGGTGCGCCATGCCCACGCGTGGGTAGAGGCTCTCGGCAGACGTATGCACTTTAGAGATGAACGCTGACTGACCGGACTCCTGAGAGGTGACGCTGGCGGAGTTGGAGAACAGGCCGCTGTATTCGCTGGAGAACGCCGACGATGTGGGGGATGTGGAGGCTAAGCAGAAGGCGCTGTTCCCTGCTCCACTGGTCGGTGTTAGTCCTGTGGACGCGCGGCTTGTTGCAACTGTGAACCCTGGCAGACTGGAGCCTAGGTTACAACTGGACGAGGACCTCTTCCAGGGGTGAAATCCACCTTTGGAGAAAGCGCTGGAGTCTGGCAAAGTGGTTAGGGGACTGGTGTTGCCGATTTTGTTGCAGGTTGCTGCCAGCATTGCTAAAGGTGTAGTTCCAAACCGTGGCTCTTCCTGGAAACATGAGACATACATTAAAATAATGCAAGAGTCACACGGCTGTCAGGAAACACAAATTTACCTCAGTAAAATGTTTAATTTTAAATGTTTTCTTTTACATTAGAGAAATAAATTAGGACAAATTAACTGTGTTCAAAGCACAACATGCAGCGCAACTTTTGGTAAACAAAGATACCCTTACGCAAAATAAAGTTATGAAGTTGTTGAATTGAGCTTTTACAGTGTTGAGTTTATTTTTTGAAAATCGCAATCAAAGCAAACAAAATGTGACACAAAACAAAACATTAAGTGCTCAGATTCCACTAAATAAACAAAAACGCGTTTCTAACTTTTGCACTTTTTCCAACTTATTTGCCCAAAAGCAGCAGCAAACTTACCCCAAGTATAGACGTAGCCATATCCAGGGTCTGCGCTGCGAGGAGAGAGTTCGCCAGTTCGGTGCCGTACAACTCCAACGTGATCCGGACGCACCGTGTTTGACTTGGGTCACACGGTTTCTCTCTCTTGGCTCTCAGCTCGAGTCTCTACCTAGTTGTACTGAGCGTGTTCTTTGAAGTACAGCTGGCGAGGACGCGCAGCCAATCTAATTGCTGCATCCGTGGTCGGGGATGAAGTCAGCCAATGAGAGACGCAACCGCAGACAGAAACACCAAAAGCCCTCCGTCAATCATGTGCTGTACAGCCTCTGCTCTGACTGTCATACAAGACACGATTTCGTATTTTTAATGCATACAGTTAGGCTATTTTATGTATCCTCTCACGAAGTCTCAATGTCTCATTTCTGGGCTGAATTGAGTGCACACGTGATATCGACAGAGAGGTAAGCGTTTCACTCTTTCTACGCGCTTGTGGACCGATGTAACGGCAGCATCACGGTTCCCCCAGGTTTTTATCTATAAGACCATGCGCAGCACGTGAGAGTTGGTGTAGGACGCATATAACCGCACGAACCTAGCCTATAGGGATTGCATGTCTTTGCCATAATTATTATGCGTCTTATTTGAAAGAAAGGGGCTGTCTATATTTATTCAGCAGGAGAAAACGTCTAAGATTGGCAGTGGGCTTCTCAAACATTGTTTGGATAAGTTATGAGCAACAAGAATAAAACTGTTTCTAAAACTGCATTAAGACCAGAAACTGATAAACTAAACCCACCTGTGAGCGCGCTACAGATGGTGCGCGTAACCGTGTTTACGCACGGACGTGTTCCCGCGCCGCATCGTTAGGGCAGTGCAGGTGAGGGGTTAATTAAAACTGACAGCTCGCTTTAACAACACGTGGATTTTACTGTTGGAAAGTTTCGAAGTCCAGGGGATTTAAGGGCCCTCTCTTGTCTGTTAAAGTCAATAAAACGTTTTAGGTATCAAATTTTGATACATTTTAGTGACAATTTAGATGATTAAATGTTTCAATTTACCCTAACTTCTGCGTATTTTTAATACGCATATCCAATAAACTAATACGCCCCATAACTTGTTAAAAGGCGGGAGGATAATGGCACAATGTAAAATTGACCTGCTCCGATGTGAATCATCATTTTAAAAGGTAAAGCAATTTTCCACAGAAAGGCTTGGCCGAAAGATGTGCATTACTGTAGCCTATTCAAAGCGGACAGATAATGCTCCATTATGGGGAGAACGCTGCCAGTCAACACAGGCGCAATTTGTTCAAATCTCCCTTTCCTTTTGCTTTAAAAACCTCCTTTTGGAAGGGCAATAAAACCAGCCACATCAAATACCACGAGCAGAAGATGGAATAATTCTTCCAATCACGACAATTTGCCAGAGTGCTATTAAAAGTATTAAATGTCTATTATACATAAACAAAGTTGAAGGCACTCAATTAGCGCGCGCGTAAAATGGAAACAAATGGAGAAATAATGGCATGTATTTTTCTAAGAATAAACGGCTTTCATATTGGGTACTCTTTTAGATATGCCATCACAAAGGCTAATATATTTTTTAAACCACGGTTAAATCAAATCTGTAAAATTCTTTCTAATAATTAGTGTTAATAAATTAACCTTTAGGCTATAGGCCCAACTGTAATACAGGGCATTTTAACCGGAAGGTATGTACAACAGTGCGCGTAAATAAATACATGTTTAATGTTTCAAATAAAAATGTGATAAAACACTACATGGGACTGCATATGTTTCGTGGTCTATTTAGTTTGGACAAAGGCTGGGGACATGCTCTTGCCCTGTCATTGCAGTAGCATTTCTGAGCTGAATCTGTAATTCCGTACTCCATTCGTGAACACTTCTCTCTGGCAATTAGGAGCCTATTACAAGCCATTAGATTGATCAATGTACCTTAAACAATAGGAATGATTTATTTGGTCGAACAAAACGCTCTGCATCTATTGTGATGAGTCTAAGTGGGGGAGCATCCATCAACAAAAGATAAATGATTAATCCAGACCTATTCATTTCAATTCGCACTACAAAAGGCTGCCACCCTTCGCCTCAGATCCAGATTATTAGGGGCTGTTTTGTGCATGTTAAACCAGACAGGCTGCGGGTTTTAGTTGTGCCCCCGCGCGCTTTAATTTGTACTTCTGCCGAGCGAAGTTTATTTGAGGACATTTAACTAATTGTTGTAATTTGGTGTGCTCATGTGGCTACACCTGTTTCACTCAGAGTGGGATGCAAGAAATCACGAGAGCAAGGGTGGCACACTTTATTAGCGCGCTGCATTGTTGTCGTAACTGGCACACTTCATCTGGATCAGACTCATTAACAGAGCAAAGCTTTTTTGTAAAATATAACATTTTGTGTATTATATAATGTTAACTGTATATAAAATGTATGGCATTTTTGGAGTTAAATTGGCTTAATTTGAATATATTAAAAGTATATGTATTACAACAGGCCTATTGTTGATTAAAGCGGGCCTATAGAGCTTAAACCTGTTGAAGTAAGTGCATTTATAAATCACCATTAAATAATTGGGAACCTTTGTCTATATTATGCACTTAGACAATTGAATCCTTTGAAATGGGTTAAGTCATAAAATTCAGCCAGTGTTTAGGTTACACAATAGCCACTGTAGTGCCAAGTCTTGACAAATGAAAAAGTCAGACTGGGCATCTGCCATGACATGAAAACTATTGTATGAAGTCACTACACAAATTATGCACATAAAAACATGCTTTATTTTTTTACATATGAAAGAAAAAAGACCAATGGAAATATTTTTTTCTTCCATATGTCTGACACAGGCCAGGTAATCAATAAGAATTAAAAAAGAACAATCCACAATGGTGGTCTTGGTTAGAGAACAGTCAGGACAAATTAAAAGCTGTTCATTGATGACAAATGATTCATTCATTACCATCTCCCCATCCACTTAATTTTAGACAGATTATGAACTTGCATTTTAGAATGGACAGCTAAATTTAGCGCCAAAGTTTGACTAGGCGGCTCACGGTGTCAGCTTTCACTTTTGGGCTGCAGGTTCTATTTTTGAGTCCAGTGAGGGTACCCTGTTAAAGTGCAGTCGGTTAGTTACACGTGGAGACTTCTACTGTACGTGTATTTTTATTTCTTTGGAGTTCTTGAGCTGTGAATCTAATCTGAAGTGTTCAAGATGGCTCCAAAGAAGGTTGGTCTGATTTGCAGGGCATTAGTATGTTATGTAACAGCCAGTGCCCACTCTGACTGCAGATCTCTTTCTGCTTTTAGGGAAAAGGGGACTCACCCAAGCCTCCACCCATCATTGGAAGATTTGGGACCTCTCTGAAGATCGGAGTGGTCGGCTTGCCTAATGTTGGGTGAGTACATTTGGTGCACTACTCAAGACCTCACCACATGCTTGTTAGTATCTGCCAACATAACTACGATGATGATAAAATATAAAGCTCACTGTGGGATTGACCTGCATATCTAGGTGAAAACAAAATGTCAAATTAAGAAACAATAAATGCTAGTGGGTCAGATACACGCACGCAGATGTATGGGCACAAACAGTGAGCTCACATTTAATGATCTGTAGGTGTCTGTAGGCATTTCATTGGGAAATATAATATACTCCCAATTACACCTATTAGTGCATATATTTTGCAGCTTTGCAGCACTGGATCAGCCTCACCTGACCTCCTCTCCAGCGTCCTGCCCCTCCCTGTGCAGTCACTCCCTGTCTGTCGTATATAGACTCGTCTTTACGTGCTTTACTACTGTTACTTCACTTTTATGAGACTGCTCCACTCATCAGTCATCCAGCACTGCACTTACAGGAAATACTGTAATATCACACAATGGTTTATTAACTACTACTGAACAACTCAATTACACTTTTTTATGGGTAGTGACATAGAATCAGTCACAGATGATTCACACAATCCTCTTACAAGATTCACAGTTTCATATTTGTGAGTAATAAATTGCAGTGTTTCATATTCAAATGTTTTGCTTCTGCTTTTCAGAACTCATTTTCATCCATGCATAGTAGTTAATAAGCGAATTGCAACTGAGGCGGAGTGCAGTCCTTCCCCATATGCTATAGTCTGGATGCTCTCACAACAGCTCAGTGGCTATGGCATTGCCACCTTTTCAAAGGGATAGTTTGGGATTTTTGACATCAATCTGTATGACATCCTGAGCAGCAGGGTCGTGCATCAACACTGACTTACCTCCCGGCAGCATCTGGTGAGCCGAGTTCTTCCCCGGTTTCGGTGCTGACAAAAGTGTCCGGAAAGTTGGCTGAGGTCATGAAAATAAAGCATTTTTCTTCTCAAAACAATATGTGTTCAAAAGACTGATACATTTGCGTCACAAAATGTGAACGGGGAAAAAGTCACACCTCATAATCACATGGTACTATTTTCTCTCCGCTCATATCACTCCGCGCTGCATCGAGGTGAAGCCGCGCCTGTTTTACTGTGTTTACTGCTCGGAAAGTTAACAACAACATGTGTGACTACGACACCGGTGATGAAGACATTGCCTTTTGCACAGAGCCAAGGGGAGATCTTTATGAACCCAAATATACTGATGCCCAAATTTGAGTTAGAACAGGCAGAGAGAGAGAGGAGGGACAGAGAAGTGGTACAAGTTGAAGCTGGATTTTTGTTGTTACAGCCTGGATAATCACAAGTCAACACCATTTTTTATATATATTCTTATATAGCTTACACAAGCTTATATACTTATCGCTGTAGCTCTCACGTTAGCTCTGTCGCGTTGCAGCAGTCAACAGTCTGAGCATGTAAACACTGCCAAACTACTGAAAAAAGTGTTGGATTTGTGCGCAGCTTCACCTGGTGGCAGCTCGCAGTAATATGACCGGAGAGAAAATAGTACCAAGCGATTATGAGGTGTGACTTTTTCCCTGTTCACGTTTTGTGACGCAAATGTATCACTCTTTTGAACACATATTGTTTTGAGGGAAAAAAAAAGCTTTATTTTCATGACCTCGGCCAACTTTCCGGACACTTTTGTCAGCACCGAAACCGGGGAAGAACTCGGCTCATCGGACGCTGTCGGGAGGAAAGTGTTGATGCACGACACTGCTGCTGGGGATGCCATACAGATCCATGTCAAAAAACCCAAACTATCCCTTTAAGATACATTTTAATAAAAAAAAAAAGAAAAGAAAAAAATTAATATATTTTTTAAATAATCTTTAAAACATATTAAGCAAATGTATATTATAAATGAGTATTTTTGTCCTTATGTATTTAATTTTGTCCTCGCCAAATTTGAAACAATTAGAATGGGTACATTACAAAAATATTTTAAAGTGGCATGTCAGAGACCTTAGGAAGGTAACAGGACAAATATTTAGTCAAATGATCAGGGTGAGTTTCAGTGGTACAAGTTGTTAGCACTTACACCTTTACAAAATGCCAGGAAAAATTCTTTAAAATCATTGATCAATCAAAAATCAATAAATCAAATCAAGAGCCAGGTCTGGAAGTTTTGTATTGTACACTGTAGTTTCTTTGAGTACAAAGCTACTACTAGTGACAGAGGTGAACAGAGTCCTACAGGACTTTTGAAGTTTGCCAAGGACACACTTGTTTATACACCTTTAATTACCCATATCATTCCTGTTGTATTTCAGAGACAACGTGTACTAAACCTTGTACTTGTCTGTTCTTAATATCACTGTACTGTACTTTTGGCAGCAATTGGCAGTGACTTTGGTCATTTCAATTTCGCATCTCTTGACTTGCTGTAGTACCTCAGTGGTACCAACTCATTCGGCTTATCACTCAGTAACTCAGGGTTATAGACCAGTCAGTGGAATTACCACTTTTCTAGTTCAAGGTTCTCAAGCATTTTAGCAAATTCTTTGTCCAAATTCTAAAATACTCACTTAATTTATTCAATGTCTATCAAATAATCCAACAAAAAGGCATAATAAGGTCTAAAACCTCGATCTTACCAAAACAAAGCACACTTTTACAGCTGGCTTTCATATATCCATCTCATTTACGATGGTGGAATCAGGGAAACAGTAGCACCATCGAAGAGAATCAGGAGCGAACAAGAGGAGAACTGAGATGATGAGGATTAACAAGGCATTCAGCGCAATAACACACAATCACACAAATGATTCAAGATGGACTCATTATCTGTCACATATAGAGCTGGATCATAAACTATCTATAACCAAAAAACATAGTCACGCCATTTCACCGCACTATACTGTGATATGTGGACGAAGCACTCTGAAGTTCTGCTGTAAGTTTGCAATAAGTTTAAAGTCCGAATTATTTCTGGTTTTTGATTACTAATTATATTCTATAACTGATTACACCTCATGAATTGTTTTGCATTGAGGAATCGTTGTTAATCAGAGCAAAAAGCCTCTTTTATTTTTAAGCATTCAATACATGTTTTACGGAGGAGTGTCAGCGAGTAGGGGTCACGCAGCCAATTAGTGTCTGATTAACTAATCAAGGTAAAAAGTGGGGAGGAAAACTTACAAATCCATTTGATTACTACATATCTCACTCTATATTAGTTATATGCAGAGGTGGACTGTGACTAGATGAGCTCTTTAATTTAGCCATTTTACAAGATTATTTTTAAGTCAGTTCAATTTCTTGGTTGTTGGAGACACCTCTCATGCTTTGTTCTTGTTTTTAAAGTAGTAATAGTTTTTGCATTGCAGTCAGTGTTGGTACTCAGTCTTGTTTCATTAAGTACAGATACCAGAGAAAAAATACTTGAGTAAAAGTATCACATGACACAATCTACTTAAGAAAAAATATTAAAGCACCTGTTTAAAAATGTGCAAGCTACAGTCCATTGCTAGAGGTAGTCAAATACTGCCAGAAGCCAGAAAGCAGCACAGATCAGTGTTGCTTAGGTGGAGATCTCGCTGTGGCAGTGAGTCTGTCAAGGCAACAAACTAGTTCTTAACTAGCCCATTTGCACACTGAAGAAGCTTAACACCACTTTCTAACCCATGTTACAACAGCCACGAGTCTAACAAACAAAACACTCTGCCTGGCTCACTCATTAGTGTCTGAAACGTTATAAAACAACGTTATAAGCAGCCTTATACTTACCTTTATTGATTTCCCAACTGCGTATTGTGAAAGCCCAAAAGACTCAATTGCTGATGTCATTTCTAGTCCCATTTATTTACAAGTGAATTATATATATTTTTGCAGTGGTTAAGTATTTAAATCATCACCACAATATTGCAGAGCATGTAACAGCATGGAGAGGCATTGGGTAGTGCTTTCTAGCTTTTGCAGTCGATCCTTCTGTTCTGACCCCAACTGAACTCTCACTCTGAAATCACGTGTGAGTTCGTTGTCGCATGAAGAGATACTCCAGCGGCGGCAAGCGACTAATAACCTCCAGAAGCAACAAGTGAGGATGAACTATTGACTGTGAAAAACAATAAAAAGAGAGAGTTGCTGAAAGAAAATGGTTCGGGAATGCATTTTTTAGCATTTTTCAAAAAATATAATTCACTCATAAATAAATGTGATTAAAAACAACATCGGCAATCGAGTCTTTTGGGCTTTCTCATGTGCAGTGGAAAATCAACAAAGGTAAGTGTAAGGCTGCTTTATAAAGTTGTTTTTGTTTGTGTTCTGCAGCCGTGTATTCTGCATACTTAGAATACCACTTTGTTACACATTTATACATCACTTATTAAAGTATTTAAGTAGCAGTGTTTTCAGTTTTCTCAATGTAGTTTGAAGCCTAAATCGCCTGTTCCCTAAAGTATGATCGAGTACAGCAGGAAAATAATTGTATTCTTTCTGAATGCCACCAAATGAAATAACTCTAGTTTAATACAGTCAACATTAATATTCTGAATACTTATTTTTGTTACATCCCGACCTGATTGCAATTCCGGTGTTTAGCAGTATTCACAGTAGTAACAAATAGCAGATTGGAACAGTAAAACTAGCAGAAAGATGTAATAGTAATAGAAGTAATATTATAAGCACTATACAAGTTGAAATAATAGTGGATGATTTTTCTAAAGTAGTCACATAATTTGAATATTTCTTTTACCTCTTTCTAAATCAAAAAACAATATTCTATTTTTCTTGATAGTGTTTGAAGGTGATCTGGGGATAGCTTTTAAGTATGTAGAAGATAACAGTGTCTTTATATAGGGGTTTAATGTATGCACTTAAGCAATCTCCTGTAATTTCATCTCTGCAGGACAGTGCAAACAACCATTTGAATGTGAAGCACTATAAGGAGCAGGATAAAAACTACAGGATTATACTTAAGACTGGCTGTCATTACTTCCAGGCACTCAGCATTGTCTATAGATTCTGAAGGATTCTTGAGCTGTTGTACTAAAAAGACCTGCCTTCACAACACAGGACACAGGTTTGGCACAGATCTGGATGTGATGGTAATTTACCTCTTGAGTCCAGCTACAATTGATCTATTAAAGGATTAACTGACCTTGTAATTTAGCTTGGCATTTTTAAAACACAATATGCCAGAGTGGAGTATATAGTAGTCAATAGCAACAGAAAAAAACAGCAGGTAAATGAGATGTTTGCATGACAGCAGTTTGAAATTTCTTTAGTTTTTAGTTATTTATTTTATTTTATTTTATTCTGTTACTGGAGTTGAGTCACAGGACGAAATAAAGACTGGATTATTCTGAATTTTGGCATTCAACATCATCTATGAACGCTCTGTCTCCCCGCATCCGAACGCACCCAGTGTTTTAAAGGTGCACTGCGTAACATTTCTAGTGGACGGCCTGCCACCTGATGTCTCCATGGAAATGTTATTGCTTTACCTTAAATAACCCTCAGTATTGATTAAACCTATTTATCATAAGGGTGACAAACAGGTAAAGGCACTACACTACATTACAGTTCAGATCTGTGGAGAAGCACCACTATTCACAGAAGGAATAGTGTATTTTTGAGCAATAGAAACACTCATAATGAATAAATGCTAGATGGAAATGTTTAAAGTCCTACCAAAGAATATTCCAGGCAAAGCAATAATTTCTCCATGGAGTATGCAGCAGACCCTCCACCAGAAAAGTTGCGTAGTGCACCTTTAAATTTTGTCCCACTTTTATTCTCTGGTTTTAACACTGGATGAGTTGTGTGATCTTCTGTGTCTTTTATTCATGTTTTTATTTATTTATTATTTTTTAACAGTGTTATTCTTTTAAGTTCTTTTTTTAAGTTTTTATTTTATGTATCTATTGTTTTATTAGATCCTTTTGTCCGGAACATACAGTAATTCTGATGGCTTTTTAGATATTTTCCATTGCTATGTGCACCACTGAAAACTGTTGTTTATAAAAATGTTCTATACATATAAACCTGGATTGGATTATTAATTAGTAATGAGTAAATCACAAGATCTCATGTTCACACTTTCTGTTGTCTTTTCGCATGTTAGGATGTAGTATTCTTTAAACTATCTCAAGGCTCTATTCCAGCAACTCTTGTTCCATGGCCTGACCTTACTGCTGTTTTGATTTTCAGGAAGTCAACCTTTTTCAATGTGCTGACAAAGAGCCAGGCTGCAGCAGAAAATTTCCCCTTCTGCACCATTGACCCAAATGAAAGCAGAGTGCCCATTCCAGATGAACGCTATGATTTCCTCTGCCAATTCCACAAACCTGCCAGGTATGGGGTCTCATCGCGCACACATTATTCACACTTGAGTCTGTGCTCGCTCCGGCGCCTGCTATAGGTCTGAGGACGTATAAGCATGTTGTTGACACCGACTGCCAATACAAGGTGTGATTGCTCTGGTCTCTGGTCGCTGTTAAAGAGGCAGCATCAGGACCACACCTGGTTATCATACATGTTTACAACAGCTGTTAAAGCAGGGCCCATTCACATTTGCTCTGCTCCACTGACACCTCGTACCATCTTTCTCAGGCTCTGACAAGCAACTACAAAGAACCTATCACTATGTGCATTTTTATCACTTTTCTAAGACCAGTGTGGATGTTACTGGAGACTATGCTGCGTCCTGTTTGGCTATACTATATACTTTAAATTGTATTTAATAAACCTGCCATCATTTTTAACCAAAACAATTGGGTCATGTAGCCAGTAAGTCAGAGTGCCAGTCTTAGTCAGTTCTTTGAAGATTAGTTAGTTAAAAAGTGTTGGTGATGACATATGTGAGTCCAGGAGGGGGTGAATTGGTTCTCCTTTTGTGTTTGTGCCTTTATCTTCTTTCCATTTGTGGTTATGGCAAATAAATAGACCAAGAAAATGGCTGCTTCTGGAAAACTGAATCAAGATCACACTGAACTGTTGTGTGGAGATATGTTTTTTTTTTTTTTGCCTTTTGCCTTTTGCCTTTTCTCAACTAGCCACTGAATGCTAAGGTATGTTTCCACTGACCATCCTCTGTCCTAGTGCTAGCCACTCCTTTTCTTAGTTGTTTGAGACAGATACTTTATTACTCCCGAGGCACAAGGGAAATTCACGTTTTGCTGCAGCAAACTGTTGCAGTGTTGCTGTAACATTTACACTGTGCTTCTAAGTCACTTTTGTGTCTCAGTCAAAGGTCTCAGTGCACTTTAACAGGAGGAATGGTCAGGTAGGGTCAGCAGATCTGTGTCAGGGCAGTTTCAGAAGAGGAAAAGCCAAAAGTGCCCTCCTCTGTGTCCTGCAGCATCACAGGAGTGTCCAGGTGAACAAAACAGGAAAGGCCTTGTTCTTACTCCACTCTGCTGTCTCATCTGTGGATGAATCTGTGAATTTCCCCTGGAATGTGTTGGAGTATTTCCTCTGGAAGGTCTTCTGCCACATTTGCTGCCACATATGGTGTAAAAATCCTGTAGCTTCTCAAATGTCCATAGTGTTCATTTCACACAATCCAGCAGTCCCTTGTGTTCATTCCCTCCTTCTGAATGGTGGAAAATCTGCGTATTATTTGGAATAATTGTGTACATAATTATCATCAAACTCTGGAAATACACATTTTTGTTGAGAAAAGTTATGCTCCACACTGATTTCCCTCCCTTTTCTATGTAATGTGCAGTAAGATCCCAGCCTTCCTGAACGTTGTTGACATTGCTGGCCTGGTGAAAGGAGCTCATGCTGGACAAGGTCTGGGCAATGCCTTCCTGTCCCATATCAGCGCTTGTGATGGCATCTTCCACATGACACGTGAGTTACTGACTTTACTCCACCACCACTTTGAGTTTAAACCATTTACAATGTAGAATGCATTAGTCTTACAAAGCACTTTTCCAGAAGCTCAAAGTGTGTATTAATTCACTCCATACTCGGCGGTGGTAAGCTACTATTTTTGCCACAGTCGTCCTGGGGCAAACTGACAGAAGTCAGGCTGCCAATCTGCGCCATTGGCAGCTTCGACCACCACCAACACTCATGCACATTCAACAGCAGTTTTTTTTTAATCCACACCAAGCAGTTGTCCCATTCCTTTCAATGGAGCTGCAGCATTTTGTGTGGTTATTGCCAAGATCAACAGCGTGATTAAGTCAAACCCAACCACATATTCCAACTGGGAGGATCGCTCACTGGGAAACCAGATGAGCTAGTGGTCCTGTGGTAGTTTTAGAGTTTACCCTGTTAATAATATAATAGAGGCACCAGGAATAGGTCAGCAATAGTGTTTACTGTATATGCTAAGGGATCACCAGTATATACCAACATTTGTCTCATGAGCAGCCTTCATTTTACATCTGTTTTTAAAGAAGTAACACTTATGGCCACAGATAAAACAGATTGGCCAACATAAGGATTTAATCAATCAGAAAGCAGTTACGCCATTTAATGCCAATGCTCTATTAGTTCCTGTATTAAGAATGTTGAGGGTTTTAACAAATTATTCTCTCAAAATTGCAATCTTTGCATGTAAGAAAATCACAAAAAATCAAAATATCGAATAAAGTAGAAACAGTATGAAGGCATGAATGGTCTTGTTTATTTGCGAGAATAGTTAGCTTACATGTGATTAGCTCAGCACACACAGCTCTCACACAGCGCTCAAACTAAGACATCCTTCAGATTATTTAGCAGGTTTCTCTTTCTCTGCCCGCCGTTCCCCTGTGCCTCTGACATTTTTCTTTGTCTTACACAATTAAAGTGTTACACGCTCGAATAATTCAAATTGCAGCTATTGAAATGACTGGAGAGGGCCTTTAAAAATAGCTGAGTTTGTGTACTGATTGTGTGCTGTTATTGACTTCCCCTCTGTGTGAAAAGAGGCTGATTAGAGACTCTAGAAAAAGCTCTGATACAAAGGGTTAAGATTAAGGCCATTTTCTATATTGTTTCTACAACTACAGTATGTTTTATATGGCATAGTTCAACTATCAGTGACTGTCCATTTCTGTAAGAAAAGCCAAGCTTGTTGGCATGGAGATGAAATGTGTATTTATAGGGCTTATTCAATACTGTATTTATGTCATGGTTTCTGGTCCTTGTAACTAAAGTACTTTGTGTAATATTCTATACAGATTTTGAAGAAAAAAACAACAAAAATATTTTTAAATGTGCACTGTGTAACTTTTCTGGTGGAAGGTCCGTCATCAGCTTGTCTCCATGGAGGTATTTCTGTTTTGATTATTCCAGAGCATGGAAATAAACTTGGTAATCACCATTAATGGTTAGATATATGGAGAAGCAAGCCTGCACATGGTAAGATTTCATGTTTCTGAGGTATTTTTGAGCTATAAAACACCAGTAATTGAACAAATGCTAGGGAGATATGTTTAATGCCCTACTGTGGAACATTCCAGGCAAAGAAATTACATCTCCATGGAGACAAGCAAATAGTAGACCCTCCACCTTAGAAGTCAGTGCACCTTTAAAGGGCATGTGGATGATTTTTTTCCCCATGTATTAGAGCAGAAAGTTTTGCACCAGTATAGATATATTAATACACATCTTGTCTAAGCAATTCTTGTGGCAAAATAACTCTGTTACATAGGCCTACTGTCAGTGTCCACATCTCATTATTAATATCTCTCTCTTTTTTGTCAGAGAATCAGTGTGCTGGTTGTTGTTAGAATTACTGTAACAGCAAAACTCTGCTGGTTACATTGCATACAAACTTTGCGGTAAATAATTAGAGTTCTGGGAATGCATAAGGTAAGAGAGACGTAACTTCTTAAAATCAAGTAGCTGACTATAAAAATCAGGTACTTTAGTACTGTGTATTTAACACCACCCCTAGAGTGCACCGTACACATTACATTGCAATGTAGTTTTGCTGGTTTACTTTACTGCATCACATTTAATTGGCTTAATAAATAAAGTTATGCTGTCTGAATAATTCTTGATTTCCTTGTATAACAATGTAAAACAATGAACATGATAAACAACATTTAATCAACTACACACATGTCAAAATGGCACACAATACAACTGCATGGCACAGTGTCACTTCAGACTTTTAACGTCTGCTGTTTTTGGCTTGGGTTCTAATTACTTAATGGTGCACTGTGTCACCTGTTTGTTTCTATGGACACTGCTCTGCCTGGAATGTTCCACAGTGCGACATTAAACAGTTTTATTTTGGATTTATTCAATAACAAGTGATTTTATAGCTCGAAAATACCTACAAAAACTGGTGTTCTGACTGTCAGCGGACTTGCCTCTGTACAGATCTGACCTGTAACTTGGTCTGGTTTGGTCTCCATGAAGATAGAAAGGTTTAATGCCACACTGTGAAACATTCCAGACAAAGCAATAGCATTTCCACAGAGAAAAGCACTTGACGGGTGCGCTATATGTTGCTTTATATTCATTGTTTTAAAAATGGCTGTTAGATGGACACACCACACCCAGAGGCCAAACCGATCCTTTTGTGTCTGGCCCCCACAAAGACTACTCGAGTCCACAGCAGTCAGAAATGGCCCCATCAAACCCACTGCTGGTGCTGTCTGTTTACATTTGGGGCTGTGGCATGCTATTGTTTTCTCTGCTTCAGTCCTTGGAAACAATGTGCCATGTTTCACAAGTTAACCATTACACATAGCCATAGTAATTATATCTATCTGATGTCAGGCCCACTGCAATGCTCCAGCCACTGCCTTTATATAACCTGATTATATGGTGGCGAGAATCTCTCTTGGTCTTGTCTGAAGTGGTGTGTTTTCTGTCTACGAATTAGCACAAGAGTTTAGAAAGATTGAGAAGAGAGATACGTCGCATTAGCCGAGTGGAGCTGGTTCTTGTTTGATTTCGATTGTGTGCCTAGTGTTGGGCCTGTTCTCGTTCATTTCTTAAAAACAGATCTATTAGGTGGTGGTTTTACTCATTATGGCCGTAATGGGGAATGGCTAAAGGAAATTGAATTGTGTCAACTGGATGAAAGTTGTGTAATTGTGAGTGATTTTCAGTCGAAGACATTTTGTTTTAGAGTTTAGAAAGACAATAGAACAAACGTACACAAAAGTTAGATCTGTTTGCAACTGTTACGGTACATTAAAGGTGCACTATAGCGCTTAATTTTGGTGGACCTGCTTGTCTCCATTGACATATTATTGAATTATTGCCTCAAATGTCGTACAGTATAGTATTATCCTCTCCTTCCCTCGAAATGTTCAAAACACCTGGGGCAGACCTCCCTCTCAGTGAGAGTGGCACAGGAGTGGAAAAGCACCTGTGGTCATCAGGGAAATGGCCACAACAAATTTAAAGTATAACTGAGGAGTTTTTAATAACCAAACTTGTCAGCATAATCAGTAATGTACACAGCAAAAAACAAAATCTAGTCAAGCTAAAATGACGGGTTAAGAAAGTTTTAACATGATTTTAGTAAATTTTACTTGACAAGTAAAATGATCTGCCAGTGCGATAAGATTTTTGTACTTAAGATATGAAAATGCATCTTGCTACACTTAAAATAAGAAGAACAACAACTTCTTGCATGTAAAATAAGAAATAAAATCAAATGTTGCTTGAATAAAAAAAACAAACACTTATTCCACTTGTAGATAATTTCACTTGTCAAGATGAATCTACTCTAATAACGTAAAATATTCTTAATTTAAGTCATTTTATCTTGCCTATTGTTTATTTCCAGTGTATGTCAGGAGCTGTAATGTGTATCTTGTTATGTGCTTTCGAAAATGTTTTCTTTTTTGTTTTTTGTTTTTTGTTTTCTTATATTGTATATCTGTATTATGTACTTTAATACTTCCTCTGTTTTTTCTGTGCCTTTTTAACATCTGCGAAGGGACAGCAGAAAAATGGTTGTTTAGGCTAATTTTGGCGTATTTGCAGAAACGTTTATTAATTAATACACATTGTCCCTGTTAAATGAACTAATACGTAAAATCAATTCATGAATTAAATGTTCTCCTCTCAGGTCAGAACTGTGGAGAGTTGGATTGTCTTTGAACGCTACAAGCAAACTGAAAATTGTCGTTGGATCCAGTGTTTGCTTGATTTACTTGATTATATGGCCTTAATTATTCCTACCAAAATAAGCAGTTCCATTCTGATCTGTCAACTCTGTTCACTGACACACCTACGTTCCTAATTACACGTAATTCAATTATGTCATTTTTAGACACTCCTTTCACGCACACGAGCTTCCAACTCCACTGCACTACTCGCAAAACTAATCTCAACTATTTTTGCTCTTGTGAACTTGTAAGTCATCCCTTAAAAAGTTGCACTGTGTAACTTTTCTGGAGAGGATCTGCAACTTGTTTGTCTCCATGGAGATGTTGTAAACTGTGTAAATTGTCCACAGTATAACATTAAATTAATCTGTCTTGCATTTATGGAACTATGAAACTGTTATTTATTGCTTAAAAATATTTTAAAAAGTATAAATTCTTACTGTGAGTAGGATCGCCTCACCACAAATCTAACCTGTAATTTGGCTTGCAAGTCTCCATGGAGATTCTTACTTTTATGGCCATACTGTGGAACATTGTAGGCACATTTCCATGAACACAAGCAGATGACAGACCCTCCACCAAAAATGTCACACAGTACACCTTTAATAACTTTAAAAAGCATGTGTAAACTAGCATTTGACTTTCAAATATCCCAAAAAAACTGCAATGACATCCAAAATCTCACTCTATGGTCTAGCAGGTTGAGTTCAGAGGCGTGTTTTTCCAGTACTTCTGCAGTGACTGGAACGGGACTCAGACAAGACACAGACACGTTCTACTCCATCTCCTCCCCTGTTTGCCGCCAGCAGCTCGCCAACTCACCTGGCGCCATTCCCAGAAGTTTGGTTTCCAGCAATTAGATGTTTGAATGCTCACCGATGGTCCCCAATCACACCGCAGGGAGCCTCAAACCAGCTGCTAATAAAGATGTATTCTCAGTCGTGCAGTGTAGCCTTGAGATATAGTGACAAGTTTAATCTGAAGGGACAAGCTGTGGTTGTTGTGGTCAGTGGAATGAAAAGTGGCAGTTATTTTGGGGTAACTTTAAAACTGTGATAGTCATGGGGTTGTGCATACAGACTCATCAGCGGTTGAAGGTAACGAAGTATAAAAGTAAAAATACAATAGCTAAATTTTAGGTATCTATTCTTTACTTACTGTACTATTAAATTTTACAGAGGATTCTTTTTACTTTTGCTTCATTACATTTGAGAACATGTATCTGTACATTTTACTCCATTACATTTTAGTGAAAAGTACTTCTCTTTATGGTCTGAGACCTGCTGAAATGGCTGAGACTTATTTTTAACACTTTTAATTTGAGTTAACGTCCCAATTTTGCGCAAACCAAATACACAAAAACGCATAGAAAAATTAAGAAATCCACTAAATCACTAAATATCAGCCAAATTCTTAAATTGTTCTAAAAATCTCTGCAAAAATACTTTTTACTCTTTAAGTGCATTTTTGAACAAGCACTTTAATACTTTTACTTAAGTAAATTTTCTACTTGAATAGCTTTTTGCCTTTTTATCTGTACTTTTAAGTAACTAAATTGAGTACTTTGTCCACCACTTAGACTCATGGTGAAGTTTTTACGTTAATGTGAAGCTGGAGTCAGTGTTCTGTTGAGTTGTTTTGTATGGAAATTGTATGTTATTAAAGTGTTACAAAAGGATTTTTTGTTTAAATGTTTTGAATGCCATTTGAATGGTTCAGTGTTAAAACATGTGTGGAATTTACTGCTAGCTCCAATTTAACCTGTTTTGTGTTGACGCATTAGTTAAAAACTATTACGTGTAATTATTATTATACTATTATTATAATTTTATTTGTGGGTAAACTGTTTTATTTCAGATTTAATCATATTAATTCATAGCTTGCAGTAAGTAAATGGTGAATAGATGTCTCATTTCCACATCAGTGTAAGCCTTGCAAATATTGTTCTATCACATATCACAGCCAAAACAAACACACAAACATTTTTATACATGACCCAGAATAGTTTTCCATAAATGAAAACTGGCTCATGTTTACATATCATTACTGTAATATTTGTTTATGAACTTTCTCACGACCGAATAAGCAAAAATAATAAATATATTTTTATTAATAAATTATATTTTCTGTTCACAAAAAATCACCACAAATCCTTATCAAAATCAGTACATTTAAAGGTTCATAACACCTCAAAATATACATGAAATACTTTTTAACTATTTCATGTGATTCTTTTATTTTTACTTGAGTATTTATTTGCTCTGTTTTTTTTTTTTAATATCTAGACTTGCACTTAGATTTAGACAAACTTTATTGACCCACAAGGGAAATTATTTGAACACAGTAGCTCACACAATATCACAATATAATATTATAAAAAAGAGCAATATATAATTTAAAATATATATAATACATTAAATACATTAAAAATAACAAGAGACTGGTGTAAAACAAGGCATACTTATATATAAATGTATATGTACAAGTAAAAAATATAAAAAAGAAAAACTAGCTACACTTAATATAGTACTTTTAATACTTCTAATGACCTGACACAACTGTAGAGCTGTGAGGATGCTGTATCTGTTTGGCTGATATAGAAGTTCCAGTCCAGCCCACACTGCACTAATCACTTACACTGATCAAATCAAAGCCTTTGTTTCGCCACAGGCCTGAGGAACACACTGCTCCGAGGCCCACATGATTTATGACCAACCTGCCTCCACACTGACGCCAGCCATGGCTCCGCTCCAGGATCCTCTCTGTCACTCAGCAGCTCACAAAGCTCACAAACATGCAGCACCTCGCCCATTCACTCTACTCTGAGACTAAGCACATGCTATCTAAATCTACAGCAGGGTGATTAAAAACGATTCATCCATTAATAAGATGTTATAAAAGTACTGTTTTTGCCTATTTTTATAGCTGTGAGGGCTGTAGGCTATTCCGGCAGCTCAGCGCATGAAATAATGGAAACTGTTACTGTTTTGAACAAACAACAAAATGATTTATAATTATGCATGTAAGAGCGTGAACCATATCATTTATAAGTGAAAGAACATATAATTTAGTCCCAGCTATAGAAAAGAATAAAAGTCCCTGAATTCCAGGAGACGCCACTGAACTTTGGTGAATTGTGTCTCGCCATCTAATAATGTGATAAATGAAATGGAGGCATATAATACCATTATAGCTGCCCCATTACCATAAAGTCACTGATTTGTCAAATGCACAGCTTCTTGACTACACTGTGTTATTATGATATTACACTATATTTACTTTAGTCTCTCACGCTTGACTGGGTTTGGCTGTTGTGGTGATGTTTTTTGTTTACATTTTGTTTTACCTCTGGGGGTTCAGATCATTGTAGCGTGATGGCCTGGCCTCCTTTGTGTGCTGGTGGCCTGCTTGAGCGGCTGTCACAGCATTTAAATGAGCATTTTGCTTCAGTGAGAATGAAGAGTTTTTGTCAGCCTCCACTCATGGTGGATGATTAGAGAAAAATGTGTGCCCATCTTGACTGGAGATGGCCACAGCTCCAGATAACATGCTCAGTGATTGAAGGTCGCAATATTTTGAATTCTAATGGGCTTGTCAGATGAATTGCCTGAAATAGACTGTAGAGTCTGGGTGCTTCCTCCCCGTGCCCCCCTCGCCTGTCCGCCGTGAAAAGAAGCACTGGGAATGGCAGGGCCCGATGATCATAGAATTATTGGATGGTGATTCTAAACCCTTCAAAGAGGAGTTGCTATGGTGATCTGCTTCCAAACTGTGAAATGATTCACCTCTGAAAGGCTGAGGGTCTGGAGCTGCTCAACACATCATTGTTCAGGTGCTGGTTGGTTAGGAAATTGCCGGTGCCTGTGCAATCAGCAGCTCTATAGTAGTTAAGGATCTAAAAAGGTTTGTTCTCACAATGATGTGGGACAACAGAGCTCAGCACAGAACGCTTCATTCACACTGCGCTTGTAATGCAGGCTGAGCTTTGAGAAAAGAATGAAGAGGTTAATGATCATTAACATTGTTGTTTATGACAGAAGCCAGGTCGGCCTTTTTGTGCTCACCACTACCAGTGATGCTGACTTTGGGCTTTTCAGTCCATCATATCAATATTATGCAAAACTCTCCTGAAATGTGCTGTACTTTATTCTCCAATATGCCAGCAGATTACACAGGTATTGGGGGCACCTTGAGCTTTTGATATTCATACCATCAGCGCTGTCATTTGTATGTGATATGTTTGAGAGATGGGATCATGGAGAAAACACGAGTGTCGCTCATAAGGCCCCAAACCCCCCATTTACTGGTGTCAAACAGCTTTTTAGCAGCCAATGTATTTGCCATAATTGACTCACACCAAGAAACAAGGCTGAATGTGCCACAAACTCTGTTACAGAAGCAGCTCACTACAAATTGCCCGTCAATTTCTGCGATTCTTAAAATGAATGTCAAGGCGATATTTCCTGAATGAACGCAAATACTCTTGTGTGCATTGCCAGTGTTTTTATCCTGGGAAGAAGACATCCATAATGTGCCTTTCCTGACAGACTCGTAAAATAGCTTTTACTGCTCTGAATACCAGGAGGATTGCAGCGCACTGAGTTTGCATGAACATTTTTAAAGGCAGCGTGAGGAATGCAGCTTCTTCAGATGTGCTCCTGGGCCCAACTGCATGTGAAAACACGCGTAGGAAGTCACAAGTCAATGCATACTGTAATTTAGCTGAATTATGATGACCACATATCCTCCCAGGTAGCAACATCACAGAGGCGGCTCAATCATTATCGATCCTGCTACACTCTGATGACTGCCTTGTCTGTGCGCCTGACAGGAGAGTAATGACATAAGCTACCCCTGTGCTTTCATATAGATACAGCATACATGCATACATTTAACTGAACCTTCTACTTTACAGTTGCTATGAACAGAGATAGACCGGCGGCAAACTTTGTATTGAGGGGCTTTGAGAATAAATACATTTAAAGGTCCCCTGTTATGCACAGTTGTTATTTTGTGAGCTTTTAGCCAGATTATAAAGTTGTTACCCCATCAAAAACATATCTGGAGTTGTGTTTTGTTTCATTTAAGGTAAGTTTCCCTTTATTATCAGTCTTTCAGTCTATCTTTAACTCCCAAAATGGTCTCTTCCACCTTGTGATGTCATGAAATGTTAGTTTTCAAATTAACTTTTACCTTTAGTTCAGTGGAGATGGGCAATTTCAGGCCTAAAATCATCTAAATGATTGTAGTGAGGGTGTATGGAGTTTAAAAACACACTGGAGCACTTCCTGTGTTACCACCTGACATCACAAGGTGGAACAGGAGGTTTTCTGTTTTAGAGAAAAACACAGCCAAAATCTGCAGGATTTGTGTGTTAAACATGTGTGAATGAAACAGAAACACAACTCCAGATATGTTTGTGATAAGGAAACAACATTATAACATAGATCAGAAAATAATATATGCGCCCTTTAAATACTTTTAATAATTTGTATTTTACTGGAAATTAAATGACATGACCAGTGCTCTCATTCGTTTAACCAGTGAGAGCTGTTTATTATGAAGCGCTGTTGCAATGATTCATTTCTGTGCAATTACCAAGGCAGACTTTCTGTCTCTTGGCCGTCTCTGTCAAAAGTAGGTCATGTGATAACACCATTCAGTATTTAATATTACGTTTCAGTTACATCTGCTTTGGGAACTACAACTATCCTTTCTTAACATTTTTTTTCATGACACTCCCAACATCAGTGTAGCTATGAATTTTTTTTTTTTTTTTTTTTTTTTTTTTTACTTTTTAAAAATTGTTTGTGTTTGCCCTAAGCTTGGGGAAAAACTTAATCTGTGGAAGGGCATCTGTAGCAAATCTCCATTGGCAGGTGGTGGTCTGAATGTATGGATTCATATCAAAGAGCTTGCTTAAATGTTCTTGTAAGTCTTTAGCCTAATCCCTATTCAGGGCATCCATCTCCATTATAGCAGTGGATCTTTGGCTGTATCAGTGGAGAAGCACCTGTTAATATTAGCCTCCCAGCGTCGCCTCTAAATTGACTGTGCACAATAGTGACAGTGTAAGACAAAGCACCCTCCCTCACCTCCTGCCCCCCTCTTCTGTGTTTTAGTGCCCTGCGTATGTCTCTTTGTGGCGGTGGTCTACTGCATGGCCCTGTCCACAGCTCCTTGTTAAATCACTAAATGCGGAGATTGCCCCTTCGGATTGCGCTCCCCTCTTTCACCTCGTCTATTTGTTCTCTAAGCTGTGAATGGGGCGGCGGTAAAGTAGATGTGAATGTTAAATTAGGCGAAATTAATTAAAGCAAATTACTGTGGAATATGTGGCAGTCAGAGGAGAGTGTCAGCTGATGACTAAATAGTGACTGATCAGCTGCTTTCAAAAGCCCCTTTGAAATCTCACTTATCGAGCCTTTTATTGGGTATGACATTAGCTGGGGCCCTGATTGCATTTTTAAATGTGTTGCTAAAATGACCTAGTATTTTTCCTTGGGACATATGGACACAGATATTTTACTTTAGATGCTCCAATCAGCAGTGATTTATACGGATTTATACCGTTATATTACCCATGCAAACCCTTTCAAAGCACTCTCCTCATAATTAATACTTTCTAAATTGAACAACAAACGCATATCAGAAACTGTAAATCATAATTGCTTGTAATGTATGTATATTCGTTCAGCTAACAAAATGATTACATTGCATTATATTTTCCAAGTTCACACAGACACAATGGCAAATTTTCATTCCAATCAGTGCTGAACAGGGAGCTGGTAAATTGGAGCAGCAAAACAATAATTCCACTGATTAGCCCCTTTCTGTGTGGCGTAAGTGAACTGTTTATACTGTGAAGTACCTCTGCAAGACGAGAGGAACCAAAACAGCCTGATTAAGCAAAGAGTAATTGGATAAGTTCATTTCAGCATGAGGACAACGCGCAGGATGACAGCTTGCACAAAAGTCGCAAGGCTGGGTTGAACTACAGAGGTTTTGACAAATTTGGAGCTTATTCCTGAATAAATATGATCTAAATAACTCCAGATGAGTATAGAGTTTTGGGAGAAGAGCTATTGTTTGTTGTTTGTCTTTGTAAGTTTGTTCACAGATGAAAATGTGCTCTGCTGGTTAATCGAATTACTCGTACTTTTGTGTGACGTGGGTTTTCATCTTATACATTTGGCTAATTACAAAAAGTATTGTGGCGGCTAATTATAATCAAACAATTGTCACGCATCACTGAGACAAACAACAACTCAGGTTAGTAATATTAAGTTTGTTGAATACAATGTAGTCCATATTTTCCAACCATGCATAAAGGAAGTGTCTAGTAACTTAACAACGTAACGTAACAAGCTCACGCACGCATATGAATGAAATATATTTTAGGTCCTATATTACGCAAAATGGACTCTTATGAGAATGTTGCTACCTCATTAAAACATACCTGGAGTTGTGTTTTGTTTCATTCACACATGTTTGAGAAACCCTTTATTATTAGTCCGTCTATATCTCCAAAGATCAAAATGCTCTCTTCCACACAAAGTATTTTCTGTTTGAGAGAAAAAGTCAGTCTATATATGCAGGATTTATGTGTTAAACATGGGTGAATGAAACAAAACAAAGCTTCGGGTTTGTGATGAGGAAACAACATTATAACACAGATCCAAAAATAGCATAATATATGCCCTTTCATTTTCCTCTGAACTTTATTTATTATTTATTATGGTTTTCTTAACTTATTACTAGACATTTTTATTGTTATTACCGTATTTTTTGGACTATAAGTCGCTCCGGAGTATAAGTCCAGCCACCAGCCAAAAAATGCACAACGAAGAAAAAAAAAACATGTAAAAGTCGCACCGGACTATAAGTTTTTGGGGGAAATTTATTTTATAAAATCAGACCAAGAACCAACATTTCATCTTGAAAGGCAAGTTATAGAAGTTATATTAATAAAAACAACCAAATAGAGAACAATCCATGTATCATCCGTTTGTTCATTTTTCAATATAGAACCAAAAATAAGAAAACGAAAAAACAACTTTAAAACCTATAAAACCAAAATGAAAAAAACAGATAACGAATTGTTGTTGTTTTTTTTCATTTTTTTATTCATATATACGATTCATATATTTGGTCTATGGGCTGTCAGTGTGAAAAATGTAATGTATAAGTTGCACCTGAGTATAAGTTGCAGGACCACCCAAACCTTGAAAAAAGTGCGACTTATAGTCAGAAAAATACAGTAGTTTTTACATCACCATGTCCATCCAAGGCTCACATAGAAAGTAACAAAATAGACCTTCCTTTCTCAACACGCTCTCACACTTACACAAACCAGTGCAGGCTGTCAGTCAAAGGTTTGGCACTGAAACCCATGAAACAAAGCTTATGTGATTAGTGATGAGCTGCTTTATATGAGAACCACTTGAGCAGCACTTTAGGTAATACCACAGAGTGACAAAAACATGACTCAACAGTGTGTAGAACATGCATCACTGTCTTGGCGTGTTGACCGAGGATCTGACAGCTCTGTGAAGGAGTAGTAGCATTTTCTCGTTGATGTTTGTGTCTTGCGGGGCTTCTCCTGTCAACAGGGCGGCGCATTTTGGGTTGTCAGCACTGCGATCTGCCTCTGATAATATTTTACATGTGCATTTTTCACATACTGTCCCACACCGGAGCTAGCCGTCACTCAAGCCACTTCCACTTCCACTCTGACACAATGTAAACTCAAGGCTTTTGGTGACGAATGACGAGAAGAAAGGTGGAAATCATTTGGCTCCTGTTCTGGCTCCTGGTCTGGCTCCTGGTGGCGGAAGTACTATAAAAACAACATCTTCTCTTTTTTATATGAATAATAAAATAGGGGCAAATGTAGTTATGTTTTTGTTCAAGGTTTCAGCATATTTTTATGACAGTTGTTTTCCATACACAGGAATGAGCAGTTTAATCAGTAAGTGGAGAGTGTAAAAATCCAGTTGCTGACACAATGTAAACTCAAGGGTTAGGTGGTAAATGAAGAGAAGAAAGGTGGAAATCATTTGGCTCCTGTTTGGGCAACTGGTGGAGGAAGTAATTTTGTTCTATAAAAACAACTTCTTCTATTTTTAATGAGTAATAAAATCAAAACGTAACTGTTTCCCATAGTACTTCACTGTTGTTGATATGCAGCTCTATTGGGTATTACAGGAATAGTAAATCATTACAGTATTTAACGGAAGATGCTACAGGCAAAACTCTTTTTCTTTCTTTCTTTTTTTTAGTCTGTTTGGTCTCAGCATATAAGCTTTCATGTGGAAACGACAAAATGCTCTGTTCCACCTTGTTATGTCATATAATGGTAGTTTTCAAGTTAGAGATTGGTAGTTCTAGGGCGGAAATGATCCAAATGATTCTTGTGACGGTGAATGTAGTTTTAAAACACAGTGGAGCACTTCCTGTATTACCACATGAAGTGGAACAGAGTGTTTTCTCGGCATATAAACAACAAAATGGTCCACTCTGAACTGAAAGTTTTGATTGTTTTTTTTTTTCTGGCCAAGATTTTAAAACTTATATCAGGTATTCATCTTGTTTTCAGGTTTATTATCTACTTACTAGTTCTGAGACTGCTTAATTCTAGTCTTGAGGTAGTTTTATTTTAAGAAAACTTGTCAAGTAAAATTATCTGTCCCTGCAGCAAGATAATTTCACTACTTTTAAGTCATTTTCTGATAAATTTAAGTGCTTGTATCTTAAGATTTTTTGGAGTGTATTCATTTATTTTTATATTTTTTTTAAGTTTTTGGAAAAAGCCTTTGCATTCAAAAATATAATCTTAAAACCATTCATGTTTTCATGAAAAAAGTGTCCAGTCAGTTTAAAATGTGTCTAATCTAATCTGTTGTCACTATAGTTGTACTCTGTTTTCTCATTGTACATTACATGACATTTTTCTATCTAAACATTAGGTATTATACTTTATAGTGAAATGAATAAATAAAATAAACCAACTAGACTACATTTGGTCTTAGTGATATTGTGGGCTTTCTTGTGTGACACCCCCACCCCTACCCCCACCCCGAGGAGCTCTGCTGGAGGAGTCCTTAGAGCCACTGGTGCTAAATGGCCTTCTCCTGCCTCATTACCTAATCACCAGCACAGCTCCAGCTTAAGCACTAAAGAGCACGGCTGCCACCATTTTCTTATGACATTTTGCTCCTAACTGTGCTCTTTTTAGACGAATATTAAAGTAGGCTGGGATTTTGAAAGGTAAAACACAGCTTTCGTTTGAATGCAAATGCCCTCTGTAACGTTTTGCATTGATATTTAAAGGTGCACTGTGTAACTTTTCTGGTGAAATCTTTCATTGTTTAGTGCCAGCAAATATCAGCAATAGCATTAGGGTTGTTTAGGCTAAGCTAGCAGTTAAGCTTTTAGTTGAAACTTTATTTACCGTTTATTGTTGAGTATTTTTTAAAGGTTCTATTTTACTCAAAATCAATTCTTGTGAACTTTAATCCATGTCAAAATATTATTACATCATCAAAAATATACCTGGAGTTATGTTTAGTTTCATTCACACTTTTGAGTAACCCTTTATTATTAGTCTGTCTACATCTCCATAGCTCAAAATGCTCTGTTCCACCTTGTGATGTCATGTAGTGGTAGTTTTTTTTTAACAGCTCCTTTTACTTTTTGCTGAATAGAGAAGGACAACTCCAGGGTTGAAATCATCCAAATGATCCTAGTCCCAGGTAATGTAGTTTTAAAACACAGTGGAGCTTCCTGTATTACCTCATGACATCACAAGGTGGAACAGAGTGTTTTGGGTTTGAGAGAAGAACTCAGCCTAAATATGCAGGATTTGCATGTTAAAAGTGTGAAAAAACCCCTCCAGATATGTTTTTGATGAGCAAACAACATTATAAAATAGATCCAAAAATAGCATAATATGGGCCCTTTAAAATTCAGATTAATATAAAATTTCCCATTTTCTGTATGTCATGAATCTGTTAAAGTAGATACTCGCAGCTCATTACCAAAATAGAATTGTGTTGTTTCACAGTATAACTTCCCACCGTGACTTCTTATGTAAATACCTATTTTTCCCATGTTCTCTACTGCACATAATGATTTCTTTTGCAACTAAATCTAATCTCATCTCACAGTCGATGCCATTGATCTTTCTCACTGGTGCTTCCAGATGGTGCCATGTCGTGTTTCTACATAGGGCCTTACAGTATGTTTTCTCTCCCATCTCCGCAGGTGCATTTGAAGATGAGGATATCATTCACGTGGAGGGGACAGTGGACCCGGTGAGGGACATGGAGATCATCCACGAAGAGTTAAGGCTAAAGGACGAGGAGCTGATCGGCCCAATTATCGACAAACTGGAGAAGACAGCGATCAGAGGAGGCGACAAGAAGCTCAAACCAGAATTCGTAAGTTCGTGTCCCCAGCGGGCCTTTGCTTCCCCTCACAACACGCTACAAAAGTCTAACCCTCCCACACACATGCCCAGGGAGAGAAAAAATTATGTTTTTTTATAATCTCCCTCCGATGAAAACCCCTCCCCTCCTTCCTTTTCCATTTTTTTCCTTGTCTGAGATGGGAAGTGATCGGGGGTCATGGTTTTCTGCTGTAGAAATCATTAATAGAGAGTTACTTATTCAGCTGCTGACCCCGGGTCGCGCTACCAGGCTAATGAAAGTGTATCCGCACAGCTCTTTTCATCTAAAGTAATACTCAAATCAGACACCTACAGCAGCAGCTTCGGGGGAAATTGTGCGAGGCCAAGCGCTGGGTGAAAGGGAAGCCTATATGTCGTTATGAATAGCATAAATGTTTGGCATATACTTTGACAGAGCGCATGGGGTTACTCATATAAGGAGATTAGAAGAAGTGTGTGGAGGTGCTGCTCATATTGTTAGGCTAATGAGGGTTAGCCGTTAACTTTAGCATTGATTTGGTGGTGAACGGCTCCCTCTGCCCTATCATGGCGCGAGCATGAGCAAACCTGGCCTTTTGCTATAAGCTGCATGCCCAATTTGAGCCTCTGACCAGTCATTACGCTAACTAGAGGGGCTATTTCACCTGCTGCAGCGGCCCCCCGAGCCCGACAACCACCCCCACCTACCCCCTCCCCTGCAGACGCCCCACCACACCCCCAGCCCTCCTCCTCCTCCCTGCCAACAGCACTTCCCCACACCCCTGTAGCCCGCAGACAGGAGCCATTCAGCCCAGGCAGGTGGCCGCTTACGCACATAATTGCTAACAATTTTAGGCAATGAATAAAAATGATCTACATTACTTGTCAAAGGTTGTGCACACGTCGGCGAAGTGAAATCTATAGAAGACCTCTTTAGATGGAGAAGAATGGGGCTTATCAAAGGCGGGTGCAGCTCGGAGACGCTGGGATTGTCTCCCAGTGCCTCAGCTGTGTGTTGTCACCTCCAAACATGTTTATGTCAGCATCAGAGCAGCACTGCAGTCTACCCAGAGATGTACATTGTGACAATAGGACACAGCGTCTGAGCAATGACAGGGGCCTATTAAATCAGAAACAATATGTGAAGCAGGTGAAGGGACGGAGCAAAAATACTGTCTACACCTATTATCATGTCATCAAACGTCTTTTTTCTGTCACCAAGTTCCAACATCCTTTTTCACATAGTTTTCAATTTAATCCAAAGAGACAAACAAGACTCGAAGTTTGATCAGAAACATAAAGGATGTGATAATTAATAAATATAATAATATATAATAATTACTAAAAGTGAATAGGCTAAAAAGAAGTAAATTTGACATAAGTATGCTATGTTACTGTCAGATTTCACTTTGTCCCATTGAGCATGTACTTACTGCATAATTGTACGGCCTCATGCTGGATGCACTCAGAAGAGTTTAATGCACAGGCTTTTAATAATGAGCAGATCTGCTTTTAATCAGCAGCTTCCTGTTGTGACAGGATGTAAGGACATACATGTAAGTGCACATATTCAGCCTGTATAATAAGACAGGAAAACTTCTGACATGGTACTATGACTAAAATGATTAATAGATAAATTATAAAGAGCTATAAAAGCTCTTAAAAAGCAACTGTGTATGTGTATATATATATATATATATATATATATATATATATATATATATATATATATATATATATATATATATATATATATATATATATATATATATATATATATATATGTGTATATATATATATATATATATATATATATATATGTATGTATATATATATATATATATATATATAAAATATGTGTGTGTGTTTGAATATGTTTTCTGGAGGACAGGCCACTTAATATTCCCCTGAGGTGTATTTAAATGATTGCAGCAGCACGCGCTCATTTTTATGCATTGTTATAAAGATTTAAATCCATTTGCTTGTGCTGTGTTTACAAGAAGAATATTTCATGCTTTTGTTGCTGTGAATCGTCTAAATCCCTGTCCTCAGAAAACAATGCGGCGGTGGCGGGCCCACCAGCGGCGTGTGATGGTGGCAGGCGTTGGTGCTGACCCCAGTGGGACCTATCTGCCTTTTATTAACACCTGCCTGTTAGAGCTGATGAGGGAAACCTGGAGCGGGTTCAGCCCGTGTCACTGGCCGTTTGCTGTTTCCATTTCACACATGATTAATCTTTGTGTGAAGGCCGCGTAGCGCTGGCCCTGCGTCCGTGCCTCTTCCTGCGCTCTCTCCCGCTGCTGCTCTCTGGCCGCTCCACTAAAAGGCCTTTAGAATTCCTGTGGAGAGAGATGTGCCCAGAGCGAATGCAGCTGGCCGGGGGTCAGTGTGTGCCGCTCTCTTTGCCATTGTGTAATTGAGGCTCTGGCAGGATTTTTTCCTCACTTCTTTGAAAAGCCAGTGTGATTGTGAAGTGCTGCGAGGCTTTGGGGAGGGAAGAGCAGGCTGAGGGAGTGTTGCAGGGGGTGGGGGACTTTTATATGAAGGGGGAGGTCAAGTTGACAGGAACAAAAAGAATGTGTTCCGCTAATTTCTGTGGGGCTGGATCAACAATAATAGGCTCAATTTCTTTATTACAAATTTTATAACTACCTCCCTCCCATTTTCCCACCCTTTTCCGCTTCCAGATCCTGTCAAGACCCAGTACTGCCTGTGGTCCCAGCCCACAAGTGCCTCAGTAATGAATGTGGCTTACATCAGGGCTGATGCTCCATGTTTTCTCCACAAAAATCACTGAATAAATACTTGTGTAGCTCTCTGGAGTGCATTCCAAATGACTGCATTCTGAGTCAGAATCTGAGGGAGCTGATCTTTTACACTTAAGTAACTGACTCTGATTAGTTCCTCTCTTGTCTTCGCTGTCATCCATCCTTTTCATTAAACAATATAAAGTATGCTGATAGGCCTGAAGGTCTTTCTCATGCTTTGTAAGGCGAGAGGGGGTCCTGTGCGTGCCATCTATGTCAAAGCTGCTCTCCTGCTTCAATCCCTGCACAGCCATTGTTCATTTGGGCATCAGGATGCAGTGAATTTAGGAAATAATTACCCCATACCCCGCCGCGTTTATACTCTTTTTCATCTCCTTTAATGGCTTCTTGTTTATTCTCTTTTAACCCCAAACAGGACATTATGTGCAAAATCAAGAGCTGGGTACTGGATGAAAAGAAACATGTTCGCTACAATCACGACTGGAACGACAAGGAGGTACGTCTTTGAAGTCAGCAAGATTTATGAAAAACTCCAACTGCTTTTTTAGTCTTCTTTTGTGCAGACAAATATTAAGATCTGTCTTGTGTTGCTTTATTTTGACATCACTTTTGTACGAGCTAATGACATCTGGCCATGCTGATCTTGAGCTTTATAGAGGCCCCCCGCAGCTCCTATATACACAACAGACTGCTCACTCAACTTTGCTGTTGTTAAAAGTTTCAGCTCTTTTTCACAGTGTCACTGTCTTTGCAGATCGAAGTGCTGAACAAATACTTGTTTTTGACATCCAAACCCATGATTTACCTCGTTAACCTCTCGGAGAAAGACTACATCAGGAGGAAGAACAAATGGTAAGTGCAGGGAGGTAGGAGAGGCCGCCATGTCTCATTGCACTCATTAATCACCAGCAAAGGGCTTTTTTTCTCCTACTTATGAAGCGGCTTTCTGCTAACTTTGATTGGATCTTGCGTCCCGACTGCATTAATACGGTACAGTGGAGTGTGAGAAGTGTAGACGCAGAGACGGACTGAAGGTGCCCCCCGCTGCGTTTAGCGGTCATATCTTTGTGAGAGGATCTGCCTGGAGGTGGCACTAAGTACAGCACCACAGCCAGCTCTGCCCTCTCTGCTCTTCATTAAGCCACATACGGACTCCATTTCACTGCAGAATTTCCATATGATATCAAAGGCTGTGAATGACAACAAAACAAACATGAGCAAGTGATTAATACAGTGCAGAGAGGAGACAATAAACTCGAGGCATAAACACCGCTATTAATATTATATGGCCATTTAGAGGTTTGTGTCAAATATTTGGTTTTGTCTACACATGTTGTTGCTCAAGATGGGGAATGAGTGGCATACTTTACAAGACTTTCTTTACAGTCATGGCTTGCACAATGTGAGCTTTCATTGAAAAAATCTTTCCAACGTCAATCCAAAAAATAAATTAAATTGAAAATAGAGTAAGCAATAGAAAAGTATAAATCTGAGCGTGAATGTTGAATATAATAGGCTTTAACTGAACATTAATAACTATAGAAATCATGTTTGCCTTAAGAAAAATTTCCAAGCACCAATGTAAACAGGGCTGTCGTTGTAAGTGTGTGGTGTGTGTTTTGTTCCAAGTGGGTTTATAGTAATGTCATCTCCAGAGAGGCCGCGGACACATCCATTACATGTGAAAGGGCTACTTTTCCTCACTCCAGCAGTTTGTCAATAACACCAACTTGTGGATTGTTACCACACTTTTCCAATTGCCCTCTAGGCTTTGTGGTGTCACTTCTTGCAAAATTTGTTTTCTGTGCTTTACTTGGCAGCATTGTATTACAAGGGAAGTTGTTTACCTATGAGTGTTTGTTAAAATGTTCTTGACACGAAAGTATGAGTGTCAGACAGTGAGAGGAGGGAGCGAGCTCATAAATCAAATGATTCATGGCATGTGGAACATCCGTCATCAGCAGAAAGAGCTTTTTTAACTTGCGTGTGTGGGGATTTTTACTGTGAGAAATGCAATAAATCCTGTGCACTTTTAAACAGTAGTGCTCAGGTGTCCTGGGGGCTCCCCACTGAACAATACTGACATCAAAGTGTTGATGTTTGACAAGTGATGAGTCACTTCCCCTGTCCAGAGAGCAGCTCACACCTGTATGGAGATGATTACAGGTAGATCGAGCTGGCCCTAATTGTACAATAAATGCCGCTCTCAGCCCTAATGGCAGCTAGTCTGCAGCGGAGACGCCAGACTGCCATTTGGCTGTCGCCATGCTCTCGTGTTTTTCCACCGGCACAGTTGAGATGATGATACGCTTTAGGACTATTCAAAGCAAACAGCAAGACAAATTGCAATCTCAGCTTTAATGTGCTCAGAAAAAGGAGGCGAATCCTCGAATGAGGCAAATAAGCCAATTTTATCTGTGTCTCTTAGGACATTCATTGAGGCCATATCACAGGTTTAGTTTACACTGCTCTACAAGCACCTTTTCATTTCTGCTCTTTTGTTGATGGCATGTTGCCAGTCACTGTTTAGCTAAATGCATCTGAAGCCTATTTTTAGTCATGATGTTTGTACCACGGTGTCAGAACAGGTTGTATGTGTTATAACTTTTATGTGACAACATTTGTCAAACATCTACAATGTAATAATGTTATCAGAGTTTAGCCCTGAAACTGCCCAGCCCGTTGTTAACTGCCATCATCTTGTTTGGAGTATGGGAACCACATACCAGGCTGCTCTTGTTTAGACAGGAATATAGCATATTAGCTTTAGCTAACCATCATTAATGTGGATCAGACAAGGAGCATGGCTGCTTTCATCCCAGCTGCACTGCTGGAGATAGAACATCATTTAGTGTGGAGAGCAGCACATGGCTCTGGTGTGCAGTGTCTGCAGCGTCTCCAGTGTGTACATGTGTATGAGAATGTGTCCGTGTGCATGTTTGAAGTCTGTCTCTGAGGCGACTCGCCGCTCATTTGGATGCTGCTATAATTGCGGTGTGCACATCAAAGGCCTGTGATGTTCCAGAGGAGACCGCGCTCCTCTGAGCAGAGGGCCGCCCGCTGCTCCCCTCTGCCTCCCTCTGCCTCCAGCCATCACTGCCCCCTGCACATCCCCGCTCGTAAAAAATGATTAAGGCCGCATTTGTCCTGTGTTTATGACTGAGAGGCATTGCGTGATAGGGAATGGCATCTACAGGAGTCTATCAAGAGGCTTTCTCTTGTGCTCTGGTCTGGGAGCTGCCTGTAGATGGTAGAATGCAACACATGCTAAAGGTTCATTACAGGACGACTGGTGGTGTCTGCTGACGGCTGACATGTTTACACCTGTCAACAATGTTTATTTTGCTAGTTCTGGTATTGATTTATGCATTACTTCTTATTCCATTTTTAGACTGGCCAGACTTTGCCAGAAAAATAGGTGTAAAAAAATCCTAAAAAGTCCAGATGTGCTGTGATGTTTTTGATGGCATTTTCCTTCCACTTCCTCTTGTTCTTTTGGACAATGTACATTAAAGTAAATTGGCGCCTCTTAAGTAGATGAGTTGACCTTTAAGGAAGCCGGTGAGTGTGGCCTGCCTCTGAGTGCTCTGCTCCTGGAGTGTGAGTGAACCACGAGCTCCTGCCTCATGGAGCTGCTATTAACGCTGTGCATGGTGTGTGTATATAAGTGTGAGTGCTCTGCTTTTTACTATGTCATGGGGACGTCAAGGCTTTTTTGCTTGTTAGAATTCTCCTATAGGAACAAAGCACCGGTCCCTAAAGGTAATCCTCAAAGTCATCAAATGTCTCCATAAAGTGAATGTAATGTCCCTTAAATACAGTATGATAAGATTATGATTATTACACATTTTGCTTGTGGTGTCAGACAGGTTTAATTTGGCAAACAGCTAAAGCCTGGCAATGTGCTGTAATGGTCGCCTGTCAACATTAAGGCATAAATAATTGTAATTAATACAACGCTGAGCTGTGGCATTCATCATCTAAATCACTCATCATCCTTTGACATTTTTAAGGCAGCTCTGATTCCACAAATGTTATGAAATATTGCGCTCCTGTTACTTTTCACCTTCCAGTTCCGGATAGATACAGGTATCAACTTTATTTTAATTAAACAGAGACAATATATTTTTGTAGGGTCTATGAGAAACAGAGGTCTGCTACTCCACATTAACTCAAAAGTGCTGTTTAGTTTCAACCATTAGTTCCTATATTTGTTTTGTTAGCCATATATATTTTTAATTTTTATTGTATTTAATGCATAATGCTTACTACAATTAGAGATTATTTTAATGTAATCAACAAATGCTGGTGTATTCCTATTATGAATAATTGTATAACAAATAAATGTTTATTAATCTAACAGCCGTTACTAATTTCTTGTAATATATTTGCGTTCAGTCTTGAGTAACAATTACAATATTGATGTAATTTGTGAAAGCCATCAAATGCATGGAATACTTGTTTTGTCCTGTAGGGGGAGCTTTAGCAACTACAGTGGGGGATGCATCGTTTCACAGCAGTCTCTGGCTAAATTGTATCCGCACTAAATACAATTCAGTTACACACAGTGTTACCCCAATGACATGTATATTTTTGCGTTCACTGCCCGATTTAAGTATGAATTCAGCATTTTCATTTTCATTCATGTTTGATGCTTTTGTCATTTTTCCCTTGGGACATAGACATGATGAGGTGGCCTGTAATGACTCCCTGAAAACCCCTCTCTTCTCCGCACTCTGCTCCTCCAGACCAACACTCCCATAAACACAACTCCAGCTTATTGAGTGCAAAACCACCGTCTCCATCCAAGTTTTTTTAGGAACTACTATCCACTCAGTTCCATGGCTGCATTCAAAGCCAACATCTAGTCCGTCCACTATGGTCTTTTTCAGCATGAGCTCACTTCCCATACAACAATGTGTGCACAGTGAGTTGTAATGGTGGACTGTAGGTGGTAGGCAACAACAGAAGAGGAGAGGCAGTGCAGTAAAGCTGGGCCAGATGGTGCTAATGAAGTTGCTGTGTGAGTTATATAGCAGTAGACTGTCCCTGGTCCAGGTAATGACAGGCCTGTTGTCCTGTGTCAGCCTTCTGTGTCTTTGTTGTATGTAGGAACAGACACAATCCTGTTACACCGACTAATGACATCAATGTCAATCAAACTTGCTTTTTTCCCCTGGGGATTACAGCTTGACTTGTAATTGCTGTAAAGTTGTAAAGTTTATCTTATCTTATCTTAAAACTTTTGATTTTAGTTTTGTGTTTACACCATTTTTCAGTGGCCTGTCAGGCTATGATGTAATGATTTGTTTTATCTATAGCTAATTAATTGGGTTTAAAGGTCCTATATCACACAAAATTTACTCTTGTGAGCTTTAATCACATTATAATGCTTTGTTTCATTCACACCTCTTTGAGTAATCCTTTATTATAAGTCTGTCTACAGCTCCAAAGCTCAAAATGCTCTGTTCCACCTTGTGATGTTATGAAGCTGTAGTTTTCAAGTTAGCAAATGATTCTAGTGAAGGTGTAAACACAGTGGAGCATTCCCAGTTTTACCACAATGTTTTCCGTTTGAGAGAAGAACGCAGTCTAAATTTGCTGTTTGTGTGAATGAAACAAAACACAACTCCAGGTATGTTTTTGATTAGGAAACAATATTATAACGTAGATCAGAAAATAGCGTAATATGGGTCAAAAGGTCTGCAGTGTAAGATGAGAGTCCCTTGTGGAGCATTTACAGATTTCACGTTATTTTCCCCAAAATCTGTTCCCCCTCAAATGCATATTACAGGTTAGACTACTGATTTCAGTACACACAGGACAAAGCTTGCCTAATTTATGCAACAGTTTTAATTTGTATTATTTATAGGATCAATAAAAACATATGACAACAACTTTGAACTACCACAAAAATGTCTTCTGGCTCATGGAAGGACTTTTCTACTTCTCATACATCTTCCTGTCAACAATGTGTTTTGCAACTCATTATTTGAATTGTATCATTATGATCCATTAAGATAGTTTGATTAAATTTAGCTTTATCTACATATGGAAAATGGATGCGATCTAATTTATTGCAAATAATGAATTAAATAAATAGTCTACATATTGTAATATTTCACAAAACAACATATATGTGTTGGGCCATTTGGGCCACATTTCATTCATTCTAATTACACAGCTCATAACAGTCCTACACACATTCCTTGGTCTTTGTTTGGTGTGCGTGTTAGGGTTATAACCAGTGCACTTGGCTGGAAGGGAAGCCCCAGTCAGCCTCTCTCACCTCTAATGAGACAAATAAAATGAGTTTAGTGTTGCCACATCCCTCTCTCCAACACCTATTAGCAGGATTATTGTTGAACTGTTATGAATGGGGACACAGACAGAATTGGAAGGGCCCATGATTGTCTGATGTTACATATGTCCTTGATTACCTTGCTCGCGCTTTATTCTAATAAGTGGCGTTCATTGTGGCGGGTAGGACAGGCCGACAGTCTGACACGCGACGAGAATAAATATTGCATGTGGTAGACATTAAGCTGTCATGGCGGAGAAAAGACGAGATGGAGGAATCCGTGTGCTGTGCGGCGCCACTACACTTTGCCTGCTCTTGTCACAATTGTCACATCTTGATGACTCCCCCTCTCCTCCTCTCCTCCTCTTCCCCTCTCCCCCTCTTCCTCTCCCTCAGCCCTTATTTTCTCTGGCCCAGTCAACTGCTCTGAATGACAGCGCGGGTACCCCATATAGAGAATTATTTTGGGTGATGTAGGATGTGCTCCCGGTTGTGGTTTGATTTTTTTTTTTTTTCATCTTCTCATCATGTGGTGTTTGGCTGTGTGACCTTAATCATGTTTTCTATCTGAAGCAGTATTGTATATTTTGTTGATATGGTGGTAATTTTTGCCCTTTGTGTTTTGCCTTTCGTGAAACACAACTGGACTAAGGACATAAGGACTACACTGAAGTTTACTTTGCAATCTCAGTTGTCTATGAAATAGTGGAACTGGATGTATTGTTTATCACAACAGTAAAATCATTTAGAATTATTATTTCTGAACCTGCAAGAAGTGGACCATTTTTTGTAGTTTTGAACTGTATATTTTCCAAATAAATGTAATGTATAATGTAAAATCATATTATATTTAAGTTAATCAGTACACTAAGTTAATCAATACACTAAAAACACTTACTAAACATAAGAAATAAAGACAGAATTCTAATCTGATGGCTTCTGTAAACATCCTTATTGCATACTTCATGAACATTACTTGTCTGTGACCTTAAATATATGTTGTAAACATCAAATACTGATTTTACAACTGAATGATTTTTAACTGCAAACACATTGGACATCATGGCAAATCTGATTCTCCAATAAAAAGACGAGCTACTCACTTTGGGTTACCAGACATGACTAAAACCATGGAAATAAACCTAAAAAAGGGTCCTCTTTCTGATCTGAACCCTCACCTAAACCTCAGCACCAATAGATCATTATCATTAATCAGGGCTACTGCAGGCTCCACTAGTTCAGAAATTATTAGTGGTTCTGTGTTATATGCCCAGATTATGGCAGTTTAGGCCCAGACAACCCAAACTTTATAATACACCAGGGAAGTATGATTGGTGATGAATGTCTTTATTAAAGTAGTGGAAAAATCCTAGAAAAAGCTGTATCTTACAAACACGTAGACTGAGGCTGAGCTGCTATTCACAGATTCAAATGTAAATCCATCCTCCTTTTCTCTGAGCAGCGGCCCTAACCTCAGCAGCCCTCAGAGCGCCGAGCGGGTGCAGGTTTCAAAGCAGGTAAAGTTGTTCAGAAAGCTTGTTATCCGCACACCCTCCAGCTTTGTTTGAGCTGGACGTGAAATGATGCTCTTAATTAAAGCTGCTCCCATTGTGCCCTCGCTGTGTTGTGTTTCTGGCAGAACTCCTCTTTGAACTGTAAAAGGCCAGGACAATATTGGTGATATTGTGACTGTGTGTGTGTGATGTGACCTGATGGGCCCTGTGTGTCTGTCTGTGCCTCTCCTCTCTTCTCTTTTGTCCTCTCTCTGGTCTACTTTTTCTCTCTTCTTCCTCCTTTCTCCCCCTGCCCCCTACTCTTTTCCCACCTCTGCCCACTTTCCACTCGTCTTAGCTTCTCTTCTCTCTCTCCATTTCTCTGCTGTCCTCTCTCCACACTCCTCACTCTCTCCTCTGTCTCTCCTCTTTTCTCTTTTCTCCTCTTTCTGTTCTATCTAGTCTCGCTTCTTCCTCCTCTCTCCCCCTGCCCCTTACACTCTCTTGCCTCCTCTGGCCACTTTCCCTTCATTTTACCTTCTCTTTTCTTTCTCTCTCTTTTGCACATTCTTTCTCTGTCTCTCTTGTGTTGTCTATCTTCTTGCATACGCTCCTCTCTCTCTTCTGTCCTCTCTGTCTTTTGTCCACTTTCCTCTCTCTCCCTTCTGTCGTCTCTTCTCTCTCTTTTCTGTTTTCTCTCCCCTCTCTTCTCTAATTTCTCTCTCTCTCTTCGGTCCTCTCTTTTTTGTCCTCTTTTCTCTCTCTTTTCTGTCCTCTCTCCCTGCTCCTCTCCTCTCTTTCTCTTGTGTCCTCTCTCCCTGATCCTCTCTTTCTCTTCTGTGCTCTCTCTCTCTTCTGCTCTCTCTCCCGTTTTTCTGCCCCCTCCTCCCTTTCTCTTCTGTCCTCTCACCACTCCTCTCACCCCTTTCTCTTCTGTTCTTTCTCCCAGCTCCTCTCTCCTTTCTCTCCTGTCCTCTCCCCTCTCCCTTCTTTCCTTTCTCTCAGCTCCTCTCTCCTCTCTCTCTTCTCTTTTCTCTCTTCTTTCTCTCTTCTGATGTATCAGTGACATAAAGTAGTTTTAATATTATCGTTTATCACAACATTTCTCTGTGCTTCAAAGTTTGTTATCATGACAGACCTACCTCTATCCTTTCTCCTCTGTCTCTCTCTTCTCTTTCCTCTCTCTCTTCTGTCCTGTCTACCCACTCCTCTCTCTCTCTTCCCCTCTCTCTTGCTCCTCTCCCCTCTCTCTTATCTCCTCTCTCTCATCCCCCCTCTCTCCTCTTCTTCTCCCTCTCCTCCTCACATGCTCAGGAGCTCACCACTAACTGGGAGGATGAAAAGCTTCCCACTGAGGCCCCCTGATGTCCCAGCCTCAAAAGACACCATGAGCTCATACCTCTCATGTCTGTCTCCCAAAGCTCAGATAGACTGTTAAAATAAGACACAGGAGGAGGAAAAAGCATGCTATTAACATTTCTATTTATTTTGTTTGTGTAAGTTCAGATAGTCCATTGCATATTAGTTAATGGCTGAAATAATAGTTATCTTGAGTAATTTTAATAAACCAGCATCTAAAATTGTTGCTTAAACGAATACAATACAGCCAGGTTTCAACTTCCTGTTTATAGGTGATATCTTCAAGACTTTTGACCAAAAGATTTACACCTCACTTTTCATCACTCTGCAGCCCATAGCTTCTAATATGTACTCACATAAATCTGTGGAATTGCACCTTATTTGGCAACTTTTTTGCTATTTCATTTTTTAGTTTATAGTTTCTCGTGGGAATCTCTAAAGTCTAAGTCTAAGCTACCCTCCTTCAAATGAAGTGGCTATTGCAAATACGTAGACTATGCTCTGGAGAAATCATTTAGTAGAATATGAAACAGTAAACTACTTTGTCACTTTATTTTACTTTTGCGTAACATTACCTCTGGTGCTGTATGCAATATTTTCAGATTGCACCCAAGTATTGAATAAGATGAAAACAATACGAAGTCTGACTTGTTCAAAGTATAGTGTATTTGTGACACTGCAGGCTCTCCCCTCCCTCCTTTACTCTAATTTACTGTTGAGTTTATTAGTGCCATGTAGGTCTGTCATGATAATTACTATATTGACATATCCTTCAATATATGACAGATGGAATAATCATTTTTGAGAGTCAATATTTATCATGTGTACATTTTCTTTGCACTAGTGGGAAATGTTTGATTATTTCTCTTTGAATATAATCAGATTTGAGCTGATGAAGATTGAATTCTGAACCACAATTATAAACTAATTACTTAAGTGTTGCAATCTGCTGTCTGTTTACTGCAGCTCAACAATATTTAACAAAATTGTATATTCAAAATACTTTGGGGGATAATTCTGCTTTATGGTTTGGTTTCAATATTATCATTTATCATTTATATTAAGGTACATTGTCTAACTTTTTTGGTGGAGAGCCTGATGCCTGCTTTTTTATGGATATGTCATTGCTCTGTCTGGAATGTTACAGAGTATGACATTGAACAGCCTTACATCAAAAGGCTCAAAATACCTAGAAAAACTGGTATTGTGACTGTGAGTGGAGTTGCCTCTGACCTATAATTTGGTCTGGTTTGGTCTCCATGAAAATAGAAAGGTTTAATACCATACTGTGGAACATTCCAGACTATGCAATTTCCATGGAGAAAAGCATTTGATGGACTCTCTACCAGAAAAGTTACACAATGCACCTTTAAGGAATTGTCTAAAATGTTTGCAAATAGATTATAGGTATATGCATCGAAAACAGTATGAACGCTCCACCACAAAAGTTAGACAGTGCACCTTTAACAATATTGTACATTTACAGTGTTTTTAGCGGATAATTCAGCTTTATGATTTGCTTTCAATATTATCGTTTGACATCTATATTTACGGCACCTATTAACAGTTAAATCAGATGAGTTATTTTGACAGGCCTAGTGCCATGTGTGGACCTATGCTGCACCTGTGGGCGTGCCAGTGGAGGATGCAGGTATAACAGATTAGTCCAAACGCATGTGAAAGGAGCTCTTAAAGTGGAGGTGTTGTCCCACCCTTTACAGCTTAACTGCCCTAAGCACTTCTAATAAGGCCCACCTGTATGAATGGGCCTCAGAGCAGCCTGGGTCATTGTCTCAGGTAGCTGCTGGCCCTGTACTTGAGCGGCTCCCATTGTCTCCTCCTTTAAGCAGATCAAAGCAGCAGCAGAGCCCAGAGAAGCCCCAGGCATGCGGAAACACAGGAATTATCCCCCGTCAAGATTCCCACACAAAAAGACAAATAGAGTGGCCCCAGGGGGTGGCCCCCTGCGGGATATTCCCATTCAGACGCCTGTCTGTTGTGGAAGCGACAATTGTTTTTCCATTTTGTCGTTCCATCCTATATTGTTCTTTAGATTAGATGCGGAGTGCCTAAAGCTAACATTACACCCCGACGCTGGTTCAGATGGAGGATAAGCAGATTGACAAACGAGCTGTTTGTTTAGTATCACTTTCAGATTTACCAGCTCTAATCACTTCCTCAATAATTCATGGCCTGTTCACATATGACAAGTACAAGCTGATGTAAAGAAGCTAAAAGTGTATTGTGAATGGAGAGGAGCAGAAACGCACAAATACAGCTTGAGTCTTCAAGTCGGTGAGTGATTAGCAGAAATAATGTCCCTGTCACCCTTAATCACATTAAAACGTGGTTAACATTTAATTTTTCCCACTTGATATGCAGAAATTTCCACTTGATTTGCAGCGAAGGCCATTGGAATTTCATTATAAAAAGAATAAAAATTTCAGGCATCATTTGTTCAGAGGGAGGAGGATATAGGAGTAGAAAGTGCTGAATCTTTGTGTTAACGCAGAACTGAGAGTAGCACTCAGAGCTGGAGCGAAATAGAAGTGAAAAACATGCTTAAACACAGTTATTTTGAATTTAAATAATTATGTAAATGTACACACTGTTAAACTAAAGATTGTAGTCTCTGTTGATGGCAATCCAAAGTTGTGCTGTAAAATTGCTATGTATTTGATTTGATCTGTTTTCAATGCTGTACAAAGAAAGTGATTCAAAACTCCTGACGGCTGTGTGAAAATGAGTATTAGAGGTGACCAAAAAAACATTAATTTAATATTATATGTTTTGTGATGCTGTATTAATGTATTGGGCAGCCATGTCTATATATATCGGCAGTGAGAATTTTATGATATATTCTGTAAAATTCATATTATTATTATTAGTGAGTGTTTATTTATATAGTGCTTTTCATAAACATGTATCACAAAAACACTTTACAGAGCATCATTCAATCACTCCAGACCCGGTGGTGGTAAGCTTTCATTGTAGCCACAGTTGCCCTGGGGCAGACTAACAGAAGTGTGGCTGCCAATCCAATTGGCCCCATCGGTCCCTCCGTCCACCATCATCACTCACGCACACACCACTTTCACACCTACGGTGCATGTTTTTTGGGTTGATGGAGAAAACCGGAGTGCCCGGAGGAAACTCATCCACAGGGAGAGGGGAGAACATGCAAACTCCACACAGAAAGGCCTGGGTGACCCGAGGATCAAACCTGGAACCTTCTTGTTGTGAGGCGTGAGGCGAGTGCCAATATTGTTATTATGAGCACTCAAATTTTGTGGCTTGACTAGACAACATATACTTGATTATGCAATACATTTGACATATTCACTGTTTTGATTAATTAGTTTGTGTAGGAAGTAATTTTCTTTTCCATTGACATTCTATTGGAAACAAAGGAACATAACAATATTATATATATATATATGTAATATACACTGACACAGCACATCATCTACAGTCCACTTTCAATTTGATATATGCTGTATATAGCTGAATATTTGCTATATATTGTGCACATGTATTTTAAAACAGTGTTATTATCCTATTAAGAGCCATGTATCTTGCATCAAAACTGTGAGAAACCCTTTGATTCCCAGTTCTTATATGTATGCAGTATGCACAGTCTACTTTGTACGATTGATTTTTGTGAAAAGAAGCTGAAACCAACTAGGTATAGTAAGAAAATTCTACTGTCAAATTTGATTATTAGAAAAGCTGGAATAATAGTATTGTGAATGACATAGATGCTCTCATTGTTTTCAAATGAGAAAAGACACTGAAAAGACTGCTCCACATTTTACATAAACATTTCACAATTTACCTTTGCATGTTGAGTTTTGGTACAAATAATTGGAACAGACAAAGAACCAAATTGTACAGTTGTCAGAGCCGGATTTGGGCCTCATGTTGACAGAGGACAGCAGCTCTTAATTGACAGTGCTTTGTTTGGGGGAGTTAGCTTGAAGGGGGTGTATCCTGGTGCTAGTCAGTCAGGACCCGGACCCCCTAGACCCCCTAGACCCCCGCGCTCATTTGTTCTCCATCTCGCCTTCACATTATTAAAATCATCCCTCAACCCTGCACCAAGAGTCTCTTTGTTACTCGGCTGCCTTGGCTGCGGCTCTGTCAAGTCTTCACCAATTACAGTCTCAGGTACAATGGTCTATTCACGGGATCACAGCCCTTGACTGGTTCGGAGAGAGTGATTTGTGATCATTATTCAAGCACCCGGAGAGAACAACGCCGTACCTGAGGAATGCAAATAACGTGCCACCAAATAGACAGCTGTGTGCCCAAAGTGACAAACTACAGCTGTTATTATCTCAGATTGGATTTTTCCTCAGAGCCCACCGCGGTCTCCTGTGTTTCACATTTTGGGATCTGGCTAAATGTGTTTTATTTTGCACGTTATTACAGAGACATTAGCCAGCTCCTTATTGCGGTGGCAGTCAAACGTCAGCCGAGCACACACAATAAGAGTGGAGAGGGAAATATTAGGGTACGCTTCCTGTCTGGGCTAATAGATCCAAGCAGAGCACATGTGAATATATGAGGTTTTGTCAGGAATAAAGGTGCACGTGACTCTCACCTGACCCACTGTAACTACCGAACACTTCGCCTTTAATGTTCAGATGTTTGACTGATATTTACGGAAGTGACAGTAGCTCACTTAGTACAATGTTCGTTCTCTGATTCGAAGGTTGCCAGTTCAAAAACATGTTATGTGTGTGGTGTCGCTGTGTCCTTGGGCAAGATACCTTTCCTCCAGTGTCTGCGAACACTGGTGTGAGAGTGTCTGTGTGTGGTGATTCCTTAATGTAAAGTACCTTGAGTGTCTTGAAGGTGAAAAAGCGCTATATAAAAATGTGACCACGACTAAGTTATACCAATCTGTGCATTACTAGAATGTGATCACCTGATCAGCACTACACACACCAACAAAGATGTTTAAACTTATCTACGTGACTCTAGACAGAGGCAGTCATTCGATAAACCAAACTTCTTCTGGGGCAATTGTGCAATTGTGCTCTTGAAATGGAGCAGCTAAAGGTCTCAGTACTATTACTGAAACCAAATATAACACTATATGTATGTTTAAGTATGTCCCACATATCTATTATTATATTTATGTTTATTTTGAATATTTCTGTTTGTTGTGTTTGACTAAAACACTGCTCAGTCAGTAAAAGACGAGAAATACCTCATTGAGACTGGCAACATTTTCTCCATTTAATTTAATGAAGAGACATGTAAGTCTGTATCTTATTCTTTTTGTCTGTTGTGCAATGTACACTTTAATTATTCTTTTTTGATACTCTGTTGTGCAATAAACATTTGAATTATTTTTTAATTCTTTTTGCTTTTGTATTTGAAGAAAAATGCTTTTTTTTTTTTTTTTTAAACAATAATACCACCTTGTAGTTTAATGGTATGTAGACCAAATTGGACAGCTCTGAGACCAAGCTGCAGATCAAAGGAGAGCACGTCTCCAGTGTCAGGATTCAAGGTATAGAAGGACTATAAGCTCCTTCACTCACAGTATTCAAGTGGTTGAAATTAATAAAACCATTGAGCTCATTGTTGATTATTTAGTGTCAATTTCTCTTCTGTTTCAGAGACTGTCCATGGGTCAACTATTTCTCCTGCTGAGGTCTAAAGCACTCTTATCTATAGTTATTCTTAAATAACAATAAATTATAGTTTTAATTATGCATATGCAATGGTCTTTACTTTTTCTATCTGTTGTAATTTTGTGTAGAAATAACATATGCGCATATAAACGTAATAAGACACTTTATAAGGATGTTTCATATACATGTCTACAACATACTGTATTATGTCATCTACACAAGGTTTTTGTTATTTCATTAACGCGTATCTTTCCAGTGCATAAACCTGTTGCCCTACCTGACCTCTTTCTGCTCATGTAACTGTATTGATCAGATTGATGTGTGATATGGTGCTGTAGGTGATAAAATGGTGACATTGTTATTGCAATAGCCGTAGTATTGAGGTGTCCTGTCCCTCCTACTCTTTGATTCTTAAAGGCTTTAAACAGGAAACTCGGATTACACATAATGATGGGGGCCCTCTAAATCAATCCAGCCCAGGAGCCCCGTGTGAGAGAAAAGATCTATGTGATGTTGTTTGGAGAAATCTGGCCAATCACAGGCCTGGGATTCTCGTCTAGCTAATCTCATAATTGCCCTAACTCCCTCGTATTGTTCTAGCCGAGGGTTACCATTAGGTGCAAGGATATCTTTGTCCACAATGTCAGGCGTCCTGCAGCACGGGAACAGCAAACTAGAAGAAAATGACATAAGTGTTTAAAGTGAGGGGAGTTTCAGACTTCAGAGCTGGGAACGAACAGAGAAGATGGCCACAATGAGACGAAATAAAGCTGCTTCCAACACAAATTAAACTTAGAAATTTAGCAGTTTTCCCATTAGCGTGTTCTGAGTTTTGTTACTTTTGGTTAAGCTCACACTGGTCTAAAATGTGGTGGAAATTAAATCCATTTTTATAAATGATGTGCTAATCATGTCAATGTGAACTGCTTAGATGCAATCAAGACACTTAATTTCAGCACCAAATCAAATTGGAGTTTGCATATTTCTTACTCTAACATCCCTACCCTTTGGAGGAAATAACCCATGTAATATAATGAGATGCCATATCAGATCTAAGCTTTTTTCCCTCGGTAGTGTGCTAGGCTCTTTTTTATTTTCTATGTTGTCTCATCTAAGGACAAATATTGTTAGACTATAATAGTAGAATACTGTATTTATGTGTTTATGCCCAATCAAAAATAGTTTAAATAAATGCCTGCTCAGACTCACACCGTGACAAACAACAAACAAAACGCAAAAAAGTGACATTAACAGATTTAGCATAAAACAGTGGACATTTTGACAGCTGTAGACATACACTAATAAAAACTGTCCCATTGTTCCGTCACTTCTTCATTTACATTTACCCTCCCCAATTTTCCCACACACAACACTGTCCATTCACAAATTCATTTCCAGAATTATCCGGAGTCATGTCACCAGTCCAGTGTTATCATCCTTTCTCAGCTAATACTTAACCTGTTTTGATTTTTGTTTGTTTTTTTTAAATTACACTCTATAACCATCTCTTATTGCCCACACTAGGCCTGCCACAATAATAACTATATTGATTTATTTCAATATATGAAAGCTGGAACAATATAGTTTTTGGGCTCAATGTTTATTATATGTACAGTTTCTTTGCTTTCTTTCATTATTTTTTTGTGATATGGTAAGATTTGAGATGTAGAGGGTTGAATAAGTCACTTTTACGGCTAATTATTGCTTCATTTGCTATTGATTTGTTGTAGCTCAATTAGGTTTTTTTTTTTAAATGTAATCATTTCAGTTTTATCATTTATCGTTATATTTCTCTGTTGGAATATATTATGCTTCAAAATCCACACCCACTAGTCCACACCACTTTCCACGAATCTACATTGTGTTTGTTCTCACTATTGGTGGTCCAAGGCCAATTTTCCTTATTTATTACACTGTAGTTTGACAAGAAATAACCAAAAAGCAAATTCAAAAATGTAATCAAATTAAAATCTTTAATTTGATCACTTCTATTAAGAGACATGAACCCACTGTACTACAACAAATATCTCTATTCACATAATAAAGATACACTGCTCAACTTTTCTGGGGGAGGGTCCCCTACCATCTTGTCTCCATGGAGATGTCATTGTTTTGAATGTTCCATGGTATGATTTCAAACATTTCCATTCAGCATTTATTCATTACAGGTATTTCTATTGCTCCAAAACACAATGATTCCTGTTATGAATAGAGAACAACTCTCTACAGATCTAAATAGTAATGCAGTGTCGTGCTGTAACCTGTTTGTCCTTTTGTGATTGATAGTTTAACATTTCCATGGAGACAAGCAGGTGGCGGACCCTCCACTAGAAATGTTACGCAGTGCACCTTTTTTTTTTAGCTGTCCCCCATCTGCATTAAATATTATTATCCTATAGAATATCGTGGCGTCCTCTGGAACCTCCCCGCCCTGTAACTGCTCTCTCCGTGTGTTCTTCAGGTTGGTGAAGATCAAGGAGTGGGTGGACAGTCACGACCCTGGCGCCCTGGTCATCCCCTTCAGCGGCGATTTGGAGAATCGGCTCCAGGACATGACGGAGGAGGAGATCCAGGCCTACTGCTCGGAGCACAAGACTCAGAGGTTAATTAGCATGCAGTCCCCCCAGCACCGCACTATCACGCGTGTCCTCCATGCACTCCTTTAATTGCATGTGCTGATAGAATAATAAATGGCAGGCTAATTACCATCATAAAGCCAAGGATCCCTCATCTTACCGAACAACTCAGTCAAAAGGGTTTTCCTCTAAATGAAGTTTTTAACTGTCATCTGTCATCTGTAGGTATAATTATAACTTGGGCATTCTGCTGTATTGTTCTGGTCTGAAAATGTCTACGGAGAGAGAAATCACAAGCAGAAGGAGAGGAGTCGTGGTGAATTCTTAAAAACGCTAAATGACTGTGCAGCTTTGTAATTAATCAAAGGGACCAATGGAGAGTTGAATGTGGGTTTGAAATGAAGTGACCTATCTTCGTCAATTAATGAGTTTGTACAGGAATGAATGGGAATTATCTTAATAAATGGAACGCTCAAAAGGGCAGTATGCGGTTTGAAGGTACCACTGCTTCACTGAGTTACCAGTCGTGAAGTCAGCGCAAAGTCTTCTGTTATAATGTCACTTTTTTCCCCTTTTGGGACATTGCCATAGTAATATTTTATACTTTAACAACCTATATTATGTGAAATTGACTTGTGAGCTTCAAGCCACGTTAAAATGTTGTACCTTTTATTTTTTGTTCAGTAGAAATGGGCAATTCCAGGTCTGAAATTATCCAAATCTATTTTCTGTTTGCGAACCCAGCCTAAAAACAGCTCCGGGTGTGTTTTTAATGAGCCAACATTATAACAGATCAAAAGTAGTGCAATATGGGCCCTTTATTGCCATTACACATAGAATCGTCTATTAAATCAAGTCTCACGGTTCTGGAGAGTGGCATCAGATTTGATAGATTATGGCTTTTGTAGGATTTGTTAAGGTAGGTAAGGTACTCTTTTACACTCCAAAAAAGAAAAAAAAATCACAAGAACATTTTCAATGTACCTGCCAAAAATGTAACATGTATGATTTATTTAACTTGCTACCGAACTGCTCCAAAAAAGCCATTCTGGTCTCCTCGCTTTGCTATCCACAGATTTTTCCTCAAACTTTACAGAGAGAGACAGATCATAGTTTGAACTAAAATTGTGTAGGCGTAAACGTTATGTGAAATAGTTAAACATAAGATATTTCAGAAATTTACCTCCTGGGACCTGAAAAAAAAAAGTGTATAGAAATATTTGTAGGTAAATAAACACCTTAGCATTTAGATTTTGTCAATTTTATTTGTATTTATAATTTGTAACATGTCCTCTGTAAATGACACTGGGGACATTTTGGTGTTAAATCCATGTGAAGTTGACAACCTAAAGAAACACTACTTTTCTGATGACCAACATGACTGACAGTCACCTCAAAAAGTTTTCAGACTCCTTTTTAGTTTATTATTTTTATTTTTTAATCATAGTGTAGCCACAAATTAACTCCCATTGTGTTAATTTTTTATCCTGGAAATATAATCTATAATCCTATAAGCCCTCAGCCCCCTTTAGGCAGAGGAACCTTGTCCCCCCATTAAGAGTCTATCTCGAAACATGTAAAAGATGTAAAAGATAGACTGGTTAACTAAATGTCCACTATCAAGGACACAAATGAATGGGCCGGGTCTCAGCAGGTTAAAGTTGCATTAACATGGCATTGTGTTAAAGGTCCATTGTGTAACTTTTCTGGTGGAGGGTCCATCACCTGCTTGTTTCTATGTTATTGCTCTGTCCACAGTATGACATTAAACAGCGCTATCTTACATTTATTCAGTAGTTTTTTAGCTCATAAATACCTAGAAAAACACAGATTCAGACTCAAACTTCATCTAGTTTGGTCTCCAAGGTAGAAAGGTTTAATGCCACACTGTGAAACATTCCAGACAAAGCAATAACATCTCCATGAAGAAAAGCATTTGACGGATCCTCGACCAGAAAAGTTACACAATGCACCTTTAACATGTCTCCTCTTGTTTATGTCGCTGTCTCCTCCAGTGCTCTGACTAAGATTATCAAGACCGGCTACGCGGCTCTACAGCTGGAATACTTCTTCACTGCCGGCCCGGACGAGGTGCGGGCCTGGACTATACGGGTAAGAGACAACAGCCAATCAGCATCCACGGTTCCACGCTGCTGCTGCCACCCGCTCCCGTATCACACTCTCTCAACTTTGTCATGGTGCTGCCTTAGCCGGTCATTACAGGCCAGGGATAACTTCAATTTACTGGTGAGGCGCTGAACGGTGAAACTGGGGACCACATTGATTGAGGAACAGCAACAATTGATTTTGCCCATTACGTGCGTGAGAATCTTTCCATCCGGCACCAATCGGACGGCCTCCTCCTGCCATTGGAGATAAGGCGAGGAGCATTGTGGCTGCTTAATCTGTGTGACGAAGGGTGTCTGTGCTAGAATTGATGTGCTCTTTCATTGGAGAGTTTGTGGGGCTCACGGGGGCTCCTCCTCTTGCCCCGTCCCCCCCGTGTCTCCCCCCTTGGCCAGTCCGCACGCCGTTCTGACTCCACACAGTTTCACACAGGTTACATCAATACAGGTGTTGGATTTACATGCTCGTATTGTGCTAACATGCAGACAGTGGTGTTATTTTCGCAAACACTGGGAATGCAATAGACGAGCCTCATGTCCAAGTTTATTAGATCATCAGAGGTGTTATTTAATATGTTTTCTTCTCCTTTTTGAGCTTAAATGAGAAAAAAACATGTATGTACGTTACATTTGCTGGATATATGTATGCTTACTTCCTGTGTTCATTAATGTGCTCAAAATAAATAAATGAAACTAAATGAAATTACAAATACATATGATTGATAATAAATAAGCAAAAATTATTATGAGTATCATCTAATTATATAGCCATTATATGTAGGTTATTATGTACGTTAGGTTTATGCATTTGTGCAAGTTAGAATTTTAAACCAGGCATTTTCTATCAAATTATTCTAGTATAAATAAGCAATTCTTTATACTACAGTAGTTTGACTCATATAATTTAATGGGCGAGGAAATCAATTAACACTTTTTAGCCATAACCCACTACTTAGGAATTATTACTGCATCCTATTAAAAGCAGTGAATCACTTTTAATTTTAAAGTAATTATAAATATCTTTAATTCATATTAATATACAGGTTTGTTTTTTATTCATTTAATAAATACATTTTGTAGTAATTACATCCTTTCAGTTGTAATGGGCATCTATTTTGTCAGCATCATAATGGGATTGAAGTACCTTTGGAAATGTACTAATAAAGCTGCTTTAATGTAATAAAATATAAGTCATATTTAATTGATATAAAAGAGACAAATAGGCCTATGTAGGGTTTACAAAATGACATGAACATTTTGGTGCAAGTGATTTTAGTATAAGTATAGGTATATCCATAAGTTAGTATATGCATATTACAGGCTCATATTTCACATGTCTCATTTATTAATCCCCGTAGTTAAAAGGTTGAAATAGCTCCAGTGTAAGTTTCTATGTATTAAAACCTTCTTTCTTGTGTGGAAAAACCAATGTTACTTAGTTATATTAACTAGAGACTTGAATATGGATATTTTACAACTCATAATCATTTTTAATTTGTCACTTTTTGTATCAATAAAAATACTTACACAGTATAATTACTAAAGCAATATTCAAAAATATTTAATTAAACTCAAAACTATGAAATCAAACTTTATAATTTTGCAAACAAATATGTATAAATATGTATTTCTCCTCTGAAATGCTCATATTAGCTGTCAACTTTGTTTCAATTAAGATAAAGTTTGTAAGCAAGAGTCAATCAGTTTTTAACCTTTATTTAACCAGGAAAAAGAGGAGAGAAATCATGAGGCTGTTTAAACCCTTTAGTGGTGTCAGCTGTCGTCCTGAGTGTGCAAACTGATTTCATGGTGAATTTGTAGGGACAAAACATATAGCTATCCATATTACAGGTTCATATTTCTTATTTTTGATTTTCTTAGCCCCCTCCCTCTCTTCTCTTCAGCTCATTAGATTTTAGCGCTGGACGTGTAAAGCTCGTCTTTAATAGTGTTTACGGCTCACTGTTTACAGGCCAGAGCAGGACGTGAGCTCACCACATTTGTGTAGTATTTTTTTACGGGACACATTACATTCTAGTGCAGTGACATCAACAGTGTTTTTGAGTGATCGTAGCTGTGGCTGTTTACACCCCAAGTCCCTCACACTTCAAAGCCTCTCCTCTTACACATAAGCGATTACACCAGGCCTTGATTGTGTGCGAAGAGCATTTAGTCAGGTAAGCATCACTGACTAACTATATTAAGCCAATACATCTTGCATTGTAAAAACTCCACTCAGTAATGTCGTGTACCCAAATCCTTTAACATGCTTTATTAGGCAGCCTCGAGGTGACCATTATCTATCAGCTCCCTCTGCATAGCTCTTAACTAGGACAATGTGCCTCTCTTGTAGTGCACCTTATGGAAAAAAAATCCACCCTTAATCTATTTTTCTCAGCATAGACAAACCTTGATGCTGATTAATGGTAGTTAAACTGGCGAGCGCTCCGTCAATGAGATTGCAAAGAGATGGTAATGTATTAGAGTCATTAAATACGCATCATTCTTTTGGCATGAAATATGTTGACCCCAACCTGATTATATACATAATTAAAAGTGCTCACCAGTTCCTGAGCACAGAAGCAGGAGCCAGAGAGCAGACAGGAGTGATGCACTACACACACGTCAGTTACGCACATCATTTGTCATTCACGCCCGGCGTTCTTTCAGACGCATATAAATCACACACTTTTATCAGGCCACACTCCAGTTGGGACTCAGACCTGCATCCTGCCTGTAGGTGTAAGATTTAATATGGTTAATTATGCTACTGCTACCCTATAAAATTGTACTTTTTGGAATTTATTGGTAATGTCAAATGTATTAACTTGTGTCGTAATGTACTAAGATTATTTATGTTCTAATAAAAAATATTATTCTGCACGTCAAGGAAAAGTAGTGGTAGCTCATTAGAAACAGACTTTTTGTTTTATATAAGGCCGAGTTGTGCCCTTCTTAAATCCCATAGTTGCTGAATCAGATCCCCTAATCTAAAGATATTATTTTTGACAGTTGTTTTCTGGTGGAATAACTCCTATAAAACCAAAAAAAGTTAAGCCAGTCATTTTGTTTGATTACATTTTAATGGAGAATTGTCAGATGCATATCATACTATTACATTTGGACATACAACACACTTTACATTAAGGAATTTGGTGTGCAGTGTTTTGCTCAAGGACACAACAACAGTGGGAGTGGGCTTTGCACCACCGAACCATTCTCCAAATGCGTGGATACTGCACTACCCGAGCTGATGCCATGTATGTAAAGTGTATTTCAGTCCACTTGTTGTGTTGATTGTATAAAGCTTATATCTCAGAGTGCCCACTATAGCCGCTGTCCATAGGCCCTGGTGCTGTAGGGTCCTCTGCCCCGGCCCCTGTCTGCTCACCGGGTCTCACTGTTCTGACCACAGAGCAGGGCAGCGACCCACAATGAGCACAGATTGCTTGGACAGAAATCAATACCTCCAGGGAATGGGAATCACACACGCATTGATAGCAGCGCTGCCGTCTTATCTGTGTCCAGGCTGGCCTAGCGTGGAGCACAACCGACTGGAAAGCTATCCTCAAATCAGCAACCCCCGAACCAAACTCACCTCCCTGCCCTGCTCCGTCCGCTATCGCCCTATCAAACAGCATGTCCGGCACACGGCGCAATCCATCTTCCAGCAAAACAATTCACTGTCCTCTCTCTCTCTTCTTCTTCTTCTTCTCTTTGTGACAGAAAGGAACCAAGGCTCCACAGGCTGCGGGGAAGATCCACACCGACTTTGAGAAGGGCTTCATTATGGCCGAAGTAATGAAATTCCAGGATTTTAAAGAGGAAGGCAGTGAGAACGCTGTCAAGGTGAGCCCGAGCCCAGACGAGCAGTAGTCTCCAGTGATCAGTGAAGAAGACAGTTCACCTTTACTCAGGGGAAGGAATTACCGCGCACCACTTCTGACAAGCTGGGCCTAAACACTGGCAGGGCACTCCAGCTGCGCATATCTTATCACAATGTGTCTTAACTGGCGGCTGGAAGCACTTGTTCACCTCTCCATGCGTTTAGCACATCTATAGAGACACTGCTGGCTCAGAGCGCAGACTTACACAGACGCAGTGCTGTGACAGTGATGTAAAGAGGCGAGTTAAACAAAGTGTGAAATGCTCCAAATGAAAAGTGCGCCATGGATCAGGACCACAGGAATGGGCTTGTATGGCTCACTTTCATTATGGACACGCACTAGTTTCAACTGTAGAAAGTCTGGGGAGTTTATACATGCACTTTCCCCACATTAGACACTTTAGTATGTTGAGTTTTACAAGTTTAGTTCAGTTTTTGGCGACATCTGCTGCTGTTGGTACTGTATACCAGCACAGCAGAGGCCCTGTAGTTAAACGGCTGAAATAGCTCCAGTGTAAGTTTCTATGTATAAAATCTTCTTGAATATTCTAGGATTGTGTGGAAAAACTAAAATGACTTAGTTATATTCACAAGGAGGCCGAGACTTAAATAGATGTCTTACAAATCATAACAGTTTTTAATTTGTCGCTTTTTACATCAATTAAAATAGTTATAATTACTAAAGCAATATTCAGAAATCTTTGCTTACAATCAAACTTTATAATTTTACAAGCAAATATGTATTTCCCCTCTGAAATGCTCGTATTAACTGTGACCTTTTTTCAATTAAGAGAAAGTTTGTAAGCAATAAAGTCAAGCACGGGTCAGCTAATGACATGAGACTGTGTAAACCTTTTAGCGGTGTCAGCTGTCATCCCCTGAGTGTGCTAACTGATTTCATGGTGAATTTGAAGGGACAATACGTGGGCGTGACCTTTGGACAACAAGCCCACTCTCTCCTATAAAAGTGACAAAAACATATATTTGATACTCGTAGTTTTAACATTAGGAGTGTGTAATTTCATAATCAAAGTGTACACAGTGTATAATCAACACTGTAGGGAGCCATTTGCTAAAGATGAGTTTTTATTCTATTGAGTGTCGTCCTTCTTAGCCGTGTATGGACACCTATGTTATCTATTACTGTTTCCAGTGTAATTATGCCACATTCAAACGTCAGACGGCCACTTTAAACCTATGAAAACATGAAAATCTATTTACTATTCAAGCTTTTTTAATGGGTATTTGATATTTAATGCAGTTCCCATGTATTGTCCACTCCCCCCATAAGCTCCAAACAGTGGGTGAAACGCTCTGGTCTCTTGGGGCTGTCTGACCATTGTAATCGTACGAGGCCATCTCCATGTAGCGCTCTCTTGCCTAATCCCTTACAAGAACATGCAGCCTATAGCATTAAGGCCCTATGCTATTTAAAGCCAGTTGTGGGAATATAGGCCCGGACTGAATGAGGGGGCCAGTGTATGGGGGATATCACATTATTAGTAATCATATCTGCTTAAGCCAAGCTCGCTGCTCCAGATGGCTGCTTTCAAGTGCAAATGAACCAGTTAGCCGTTTCTGCTTTAATACATACTAGCAGATCACAAATAGCCATTGATTCCCCCCTCCCCTCCCTCTCTTACACTCTTTCTCTCTCTCTTTCTCCCTCTTTCTCTCTCTCCACTGTTTCTGAGTATCGAGCCCGGATTAAATGGTCTCCTGAGCGTTTTAAAGCCACATTGATTCTTCTAATTAATTGTGCGCCGTGCAGAACCAGAATGCATAAACCTGTCCGTGGTAGCACTTCAAGTCAATTATAGCAAGTTGACAAGGCAAGGAGAACAAACACTTAGCATACACAAAGGGAATCAGAGAAGTTACGCACGTTTCCTGGAGAAGTTGGATGGTGTATTTAATCAAAGGCGTGGTGAAATTGTAAGATTGGGCACAAACTGGGCAGAGGGTGGGATTATGGGCTCTGCGGGGAGATCAGAGTCCCCCTCCGCAGTGAAACATGGATACAAGTGTTCAGTGGGACCACATACTGCATGACATTTGCTCTCGGCTGGTTAAAGAGCGGCTAAGCAAATGTAAGTGTGTAAGAGGGATTAAAGGGGGTGTATGTACGTGTTACATGTGGTTAAAAAGAGGCCGCACACTTCTAAATACACACCTATTTCTCTGTGTCCTTTTCCTTTTCTATGCAATGTTCTACAAGTTTAGATTCAACATTTTAGACTTAGACAAACTTTAGTGATCCACACGGGAAATTATTTGGACACTGTAGTTCACACATCACAATATAATATAATGACAAAACGCAAAAATATGAATGGTAATAAATCATAAATTCAAAGTAAGTATCAAAAATAGACTGAAGATTGAAATTTACAAATGTGTATACTCAGTTTCCTTTAAATTTAGAATTTAGTTTGTATTGTTCAAATTTGTCAAAATTTTATCACAAATAACTTTATCCTTTATCCCGACAGTGAGATAAGGGGTTCTAATAGTTTGATTGGGAACCAGAATACACACTTTTCCCATACAGAGAGAGATCATTCTTCACTCTACAAACAAACAAATCATAGCTTTGGGACTTTGTTTAGTTCGTTTTATTCATGTGAATTCAGACTACATGGTATAATTTATACATGGGCAAAATTTGTAACAAAAGCCACTTTTATAGACCTATTATGGACACTTGAGACACCCACTTTCCACACAGGGACACAGGGATTGCCTGTTTGAGTGCTTTAAGATGAAAATAAAAAAAATAAAAAATACTGCATGCAGCCAGATATACAAGCTACTATATACACATGGAAGTTGTATTTTTCATGCAGTTGGGGTGATCGAGAAAATCTTGAATCCTACTATGCAGTTTCTTATTAACACTATATGTACATATAATTTAGACATTGCGAAAGGTAAAGGTGTATAATTTCTAATCATATGTTTCTCTGTGCTTTTTGCAGGCAGCTGGCAAGTACAGACAACAGGGCCGCAACTACATCGTGGAAGATGGCGACATCATCTTTTTCAAATTCAACGCACCCAACGCTCCCAAGAAGAAGTGACAGAGACAGACCCACTCTACCTTTTTATTCTTCCTACACATCACACCTCATCTGTACTCCTCTGTATTTCTGTATTTGTCCACCATGACTACTTTTCGCACCCGCCCGTGTACATATCATATAACATCTGACAGGACCCCCCCGTCCCTTACTCCCAGTCCCCACTCCAGTATTTGAAGCAGCGTATTACTCTCCAGATACTTCATTAATCTCCATCACAGTTGCCAGCGGGTGACACAGCTGACAGGGGGGGACAAAAGCACCTGCTCCTCCAGCCCGCGCCGCCAGATAATACGTGTTTTACAGTAGCCCAGACGTTGGTACTCAATAAAACATTTGACAAAAAAGGCGATTTGGTTGTGTTGTGGGATGTCTGTATCGAGTGGGGGACGGAGATAGCGCCTCTGCCCAGCGCTGATTAGAGAATTAAAAAGACACAGCTGACATTGACTGCGGCGAAGGCAGAGACAGAGGGGACACAATCACAGTGTTAGTGTTAAGTGAAGGCTGATTTTAGAAGGGCATATGCACAGAGCAGGTGTGAGGGGCTGGGGGCCGGGCGGTGTGCTGATATGTGCAGAGGCTGGGTTACATGTGGAGCTACAAGTTGTAACTAAAGAAAAAAACACAAAAATGAATTTACATTTTCTAGTTATAACATCTGTATTTATAAATCTGGTGCCGTATGAATTAAGGAATTTTTGTGTTTTATCTTATTTCCATACATAGATGCCAATATCTGCTCACTAAAGTTAAAAGTTCAAGAGACTGAGGTAGGATTAAGAACACTTTTATCAACTCGTTTCACATAATTTAGACTTAGACACAAACTTTATTGAGCCACAAGGGAAATTATTTGAACACAGTAGCTCACACATCACAATATATTATGATAACAAAGAGAAAAATATAAATGGCAATAAGAAATTCAAAATAAGTAGTAAAAATAGCAAGAGGCTGGTGTCAGATGGTGTTGTATATGCACAATAAAAATAATCGATCATTCAATCAATCAAACTTTATTTACTGAGCGCTTTTCATACAAAAATGCAACACAAAGTGCTTATAAACATATACAAATATAGAAATATAGTAAATAAAAATATAGAAATATAGTAAGTAAGTATATCTCAGCTATATACAAGAGGTCGTAAATGAAACAGTGCAGAGATAAAATAGTGACTGACGTGACAGAGGGTTATCTATTGCATAATGGTGAGTTGTTGTACAGTTGTAGGGAGTACGGTATGAATATTGTCCTGTATCTTTTAAAAAAATACAATTAATTACATCCTTAATCCTCTGTAAAGCGTCTTTGTGACATCTGTCTGTGAAAAGCGCTATATAAAGAAACACTTACTTACATATAAATTTACAAACTTTGGGCATGTACCAGTAAGAAACACTATGTTCAGTGGTGTGGACATTAATAAAGAAACTATGCCATGTTTTGCAGGCGATAAATGAGATTTTTACCCCAAAATTGAATAATAAAAAATAAACTCTTATGGAAAACATTGGTATTCCATGTTGCCTCCTACCACATATTGTTGTCCACGTTGTCTCTGTATTTCTATATTACCAAGAGACTTAAACATAGCCCAGCTCGGTTTTACTTTACTACTACATTTTCAGTGGGACCTCCCTTGTTAGATTTAGATTTTCTTGCTCCCATCCCTGAACAATGCAGATACATGGTGAATAAACCAGGATATCCATTCAAACCAATTTCTTCCACCAAAAACTCAACTCAATTTTATGAAATTTTGAAGGTATGAAAATAGAAGTTGGTCCAATCTGTGGTGGTTCTGTCACAGAAAAGGATTCCTGTTGTCTGAAGTAGTGTTTTTCCAGCCCTATACTTTGAGCGTGAGTGTTTGTGAAGCATTTATGCTGATGGAATTGTATGGCTGCTCCAAAAGTAAGATTGTATTCTCGGCGGGAGTCCGAACAAAGAGGCGCGGATCAGCGGTGCTTTGCTGAATATCTTGTAACCATTAAGACCGCCGAGAACAAAATGGCCTTTTGATGGGAACAAAAAAGATTGAATAAAAATGGTGATTCTTTTTTTCTTTTTTTCAGACGATAGCATTGCATATCCAAGTTTGGGATGGGGGTAGTTGATGGAGTCGGAGCCTGTGCTAGCATCATAGAGGATAGTGTTTGTGATGGAAATAAGGTGGATTATAGTTTTTAAGGTTTGAGATCAGTGGCAAAGTATAGGAGTGTATTTATTGTGGCGCGATGGAAAGAAAAACAGATGACAACATTTGGAACTGCTTTGTGCAATAACCACTGATTGTAACTACTCCCACCAGAGCTAAGAAATGCTCCACATACTAAGTTCTGTAGAAGCTTGTTCTGCAGCAGGACTGTGTGTGTAAAATTATGTGGCGGAGTAAAAGGACGTTTTTGAAGGTCTGTATATGTGTGTGGTTCATATACAAACTGCATGTTCTTACTTCGATCCCAAAGGCTCTTGTGACCATTATATTATTAAAGGGTCCATATTACATTATTTTCTGATCTCAGTTTCCTCATTACAAACATACCAGAAGTTGTGTTTTGTTTCATTCACACATGTTTAACCCAAACTCTGCATATTTAAGATGTACTGTGTGATGACAAATAACCTGCCTTAGCATCATGAGAGACCTGGCTCCTATTTTCTGAATGTCTCTCTCCACTCTTCATAACACTACACTAAATTAAGAAATTGAAATCGCCAAAATGATGAAAAAAGGGTAAACCATAGCTAACCAACTCTAAAATGGAAATCACACTTTATACTGGTGTAATATTAAACCATTGGAGACTTCACTCTTAGCTACACTGACAATATATGCTCTCTGAAACAGAAAACACTCTGTTTGTGATGCCAGCTGGTGATACGGGAGGCACTCCACTGTGTTTTTAAACTCCATACCCCTTCACGAGAAACATTTGCATAATTTCATGCCTGGAGTTGCCCATTTCTACCGAATCAAAGCTAAAAGGAAGCTGTTAACTTAAAAACTACTGCTTTGTGACATCAGAAGGTGAAACAGAACATTTTGACCTTTGGAGATGTACACAGACCAATAACAAAGGATTATTCAAACGTGTGTGAATAAAACAACACGCAACTCCATGTTTTTGAGGAGGTAACAATATTATAACATGGCTTAAAGCTCACAAGAGTCAGTTTTGTGTGATATAAGACCATTGATACCTCAAGTAATGCCTCAAAAGTTATGACAGATTTGGCTAAACATTTAGAGATAGGAGGTATAGGGGAAATGGATTTCTCTGTGTAGCATCAAAAACAAAGTGAAGGCAGCTGCTGAGCTAACAGTTTCTGCATTCTTCCCATGATCGTTTTGGTGCCATTGGTCGACCTAAACCCACAGCCAAGATTGTTCATGCACCACAGTGGAGGCCATTGAAGACTCATTCCCAATGGTCCAGTTGTGGGGCATTTTGTTTTTCATAAAGCAGCAGTAAATCTTGTAGAGAATAAGAACGCTGTTTATGGTCATGAGTTCACAGTGGGCTGAAATGAATTTACTTAATTATTGAGTAATAAAATCCTCACAATGGCATCTTACATTTAGCAAGACGCAGATGGACTATTTGAAGATTTATGCATCTGTGTTATAAACCTACTTCTTTTTAGGTGCACTCTCTTACTTTATTTTATTTATTTATTTCTCTGAAAGGAACAATGCAGTCATACAGTCAAGGGCCGAGCATATAGTGCGACCTCTCAACTGTTGTCCCTGGTTGGGCTTTTCCTTAGACTTTTTACACTTTACCACAGTGTAGTTCCACATTTCAGACATTCCCACATTCAAACACACAATACAATACAATATTTACAGGTGGGTACAACTTTGGTTAGTTTCTGGTGCAGTAAAAGCATCACAAACACCTTTAATTCCTTTTTGCAGAACAGTCTACCAAAATAATAACATTATGGAGATATATATACCCTCCAACAGAAATATATACCCTCCATCAGAAAGGGTACACAGTGCACCTTTAAGTTCAGTACTATGTAAATGGGAGTCATTGCTCAGCATCAAAGTATTCTCAAAAGCAACAGTACATTGAACCAAGTTAGTGCCATGTGATTCTACATAAATGTACTATTTTGATCAGCTCCACAGTCACACAAAGTTGCCATAAATCTCCCCTACACCAAAGATCTGAGGACCAAGAATGCTACAATGAATGATTAAACATGAAACCAGCTTCAGTTAGTACGCACCAGGGACTATGGAGAAATGCTTTGGTTATTATGAAAGCCTTGCACTGGTGAAAGAAATTATCTCTTATTTTGGAAGACAATAAAACGTTGCCATATTGTAATTATTGCCATTGTGGGGCCACATAGCTACACTCTGAATACAATAGACCTGAACTGAATATAGAACGGAGATTTGACCATTTAGATGTTCATTGGTATGCAGTGATTTCCTTGTATCTTGTATAATGACAGAATTAGTACTTTGATTTACTGCATCCTTAGTAAAGTTAATAAGCAGTATTGAGTCGTATCTGTGCTGAGTGTCATAAACAGCTTGGAGCATCTCATAAAGACGTGACAAATGGAATATCTCTCAATCACAAAAGGTGACAGCGCAAAATTTACAGCCATACACTTCACAAGAGCATTTCTCATTAAAGAGGAATCTGAAGTGTTAACTCGCCAAAGCTTTTACAGTACAGTTTATGCCTTATAAAGTGCATGTGCAGAATTTTACAGCTCTAGGCTTAGGATGTTACTCATGTAAATACATCAAGCCATCATCACTACATCTGAATGGTAAACACTTGAAATACATTTACAACTACACACTTTTCTGCTAACGGGACCACAACAGACGTTTATATACAGTACACATTGTAAAGCCATTGTTACACATACATGACATTTGAAACTCTGACGTCTGTGTGGTTTGGACCATCAGTTTTGAATACAATGTGCATGAAAACTATTTAAATCATTAATCATTTTAAAATAACTAAAAGATGAATGATCTTTATCACTTGAACATGATTTTTTTTACTGGCCCCTTGTGGATGGAGTTGGTATCTTTGGTCTGGAAGGCTAAATTCTCCACTGGACCGGCCATTCTGACCTGGCCCTTTTCAATATAAATTTAAAAATCATAACCCCTGTGTATTTATTTATTAAGATGGGCAATTATAAGTATTGCCCATGTTAGTGGCAGCCGGTACACATAAGAAGAATGTTTAAAAATGTATGCTTTTGCTGGAGTATTCATTATAAGCTATAACATTGGTAGATCAATTTATCACAATATTACTCCAAACACAATGATAACAATATGGCTAAAAGCTCATAAAAGTTAATTTTACATATGTAGGTTTGTATATAGGTTTACAGAAATGAAACACTGAACAATACTTTAATGTACTGTTGTTCATTCTTTCACTTCCAGTAAACCTTTAGTCCTCTTCACGTTCACATTTGCTCTAACATCAAAACTGGGAATAAATAAGGAGTAAACCTGGAATTATATGGATTCGACAAGGACAAAGCCAGGACGTAACCAAACCAAGTCAAAGTCAGGACTAAACCTTATCAGATCCTTCATCAGAAAAGTTGTTACTTGGAATTTATCATTATATCTAAAGACAGCAGTGGGACATTTAGTTCACAACTCCAAATAGTCTTTCATTGTTTTATTAACCTGATAAAATTATAGGGCTCATATTATGTTATTTTAATCTATGTTATAATGTTGCTTCCTCATAAAAAAAACACCTGGAGTTGTGTTTTGTTATATTCACATGTTTAACACACAAATCCTGCATATTTAGGCTCTGTTTTTCTCTCAGACAGACTGTTCCACCTTGTGATGTCACGTGGTAATACAGGAAGTGCTCCACTGTGTGTTTAAACTCCATACACCTTTGCTGGAATCATTTGGATAAATTCAGCCGTGGAATTTCCCATCTGTACTAAAAAAATGTTAAAAGGTAGATGTTAACTTGATAACTACCTCTTCATGGCATCACAAGGTGGAACAGAGCATTTTGACCTTTGGGGAGGTAGACAGATGAAGAGTTACTCAAACATGTGTGAATGAAACAAAACAATAACACAGGGCATGTTTTGATGGGGTAACAACATTCTAACATGGTTTAAAAAGCTCACAAGAGTCAATTTTCCATGCTATAGGACCTTTAAGCGTGCACTCCACAGATGCCTCTTTTCTTTCAGACAAAGAGCACGTTGCCTTTTGAGGTTTGTCCCTGCTGACGTTTGTTATTCCATCCACATTCTGATCCCTCTGCAGCACTTACAGTTTGATCTCAGCTCCTATTTGAGTGTGCCACATGGGGCCTTCAGCGGGGCACTGTCTCCCTGTGGGGTCACTCACTCTGGACAGGCTGCCATGAAACAACTGTCAATATGTTAATGCTAAACACCATAGGCCATGTAGATCAACGACCCATTCTGTTCTCTGTCTGCTTGGTCCACAACTACAAGAACCAGTGGCTTTCTCCGTTCATACAGTATTTTGTCATTTTTATCCACTGCCGATCATAAGTCCCATGTCTGTGTTAAATAAATTACAAAAAAGTGAGAATTTAATTATTTATAAATTACTGTTGGTCACCTTGATAATCAACCATAGACTGTCTAAAGTGGACTAAGGGAGTGTAATGTCACCCGTAGCTTTCAGTTCTAGTCAAATGAAGCTCACCAATGCCAGCAGTTATACGAGCAAATTTGGAGCTGAGTTCCATATTTGGCATAGGAATTTATTTACAGGTAAAATTGTTAAATAAAACCCCCAGGATCATGTTAGAGTGAGTTAATACAAAGATTTTAAGACCAAAATGACAAGGTTCACTGCAGCAGTAGAGGGCTAACGATTTTTCAATGTAAAGTTAATTGGAGCCAGAGTTGATGGAGCCGAAGTGCATCCATGTTCACTTTCTATTTGGAATGCGGTGGCTAGCAAGCCATTTACATATATGTGTCATCAACATTGTATTGATACCTCCAGCCATAAGGGGTCAGAAGCAGAAACAATAATTTTGCTGTTTTCCATTGTTCAATAAGTGTTCACAGCAATGTACCCTTCACCCTTCACTAGATGCTCCCTGATTTAATCCATACCAGAGCACTATCATTGCCAGTTTAAGGGTCTAAGCCTTAGTAAACCTTATATCTTTTTTATCTGTGTGGCAGCATGTTTCATCATTATTCAAATTATTAACTGATTATCCTACTTGGTTGATTTACAATAAAATTAATGACAAAATATGATCAGTTGTAAATATATTTCATGCAATAATGTCTTGCTTCTACTGTGTTTGCATTCTCCTAACAGCATATCCAGACACATGCAGAGAACAGATCATATGCTTCTACTTCCAGGTACACCTATCACATCATACCCTTATAGATGCTCTGAATCCCCCACTGGGTAATTGCCCTGCAGACTTCACAGATCCTCATGAAGCGAATGCAGGGCCTGTCAATATGACCTGAAGGTGCCTTGGTTGTGGGTCCAGCCATATAGGACCCATTAGGTCTGAGGTTATGCATTTTCTGTAGCCTGTAGGTACCCTCACAACACAAGTGTCACTTTTAGAATATTTGACTTTTCCCTTTAACTTGGAGGTCTTTGCAGAAATGGTTGATACGTTTCCAAGGACTCCTGCAGTATAAGAAAGACACAGGAGCAATGGTTTTTCTAAAGCTGTTTCCATTGGCCTGTGTTTACCTGACACTTGGATTGACAGCAGAGTGATTGGAAATATCCACCATTCAGCGCCGTGAGCTCCTGAGTGCCCGGAAAGTGCTTTTGTAGTCTGCCTGTAATGGGCCAAGTTTGAATTGAAGGTTGAGAGAAATAGCCTCACTGCGGTCGCGCACTGTGAGGAACTGACACACCACAAATAATACTCAGAAGTGGAGTCTTGATAGCATCACCAGCACAGAGTATGGCACAATGGCCTGCAGTAGCTCATTTTAATGCAGCTTCACCATGTTGTAATGTGCACAATCACATACACAGGAACAAACTTGGGCCAGACAAAGGGCAGCCAGTAGACCATGAAGCACCATCTAAAATCCACATTTGACCTGCACCGGGAATTCTATTTTCAGCATTATAAACAACACTCATTGTTTATCTTCGTAATACTTGGCCTATAAAACATGTTGTTTTGGGTGAATAGTGAATATTATTAGGCTACTTGTGCGTATTTAAACAATCAGAGAAAACAGTTTGAACTTTATTGTGCACTTTACTTACCATGTAATAAAGATAGTTTTGTTGCTAGTTAAATTTAAGCCGTAAAGAGTTTATTCTATACACATGTCTGACTCAGACAATATGACAAGCACAGATACAGTGTAATGGTGTAATGCTGAAATATGTATTAAACAAGACAAACACGCAGAACGCTTCGACAAAAGATGATTGACAGACCCATGAAGCACTGAGAGAATAGACCGCAATCCCCACAGCCAATCACATTCACTACGGTGGGCGGGATTTCCGGGTGTGACGCAGACGCTTCAGTCACCAGAGCCCCACCCTTTGTGTTCCTCCTGCCGTCAATCAAAATAAAACATCTGACACTTAGACACTGTTGTACAATCAATATAATCTGATCATGCACGGCGACGTGTGACTATTAGGACTGATTGTTTTACCACAGGTCACGAAATGACTGGTATGTAAAATGTGTCCTTTTATTCCGCTAAGCGATCTCTGGCATCCTAAGGCTAAATTAGCTCGCTAGCAGCTACCGCTATGAGCCACGGTCTGTCTCTGTTGATATTGCTAATCATCCTTAGCATTGCTAGCTGCAGTAAATTACTTGCGCTGGTAAGTTTTATGACATGGATTGGCCCTTGAATCATTATTGGAAGTTTTCGGTGTTTGTAGCTTATACCAGTGAATGTTTTTAGAAGAACGAACTCTTTGTTTAAGAAGATATAATTGTACTATTAGCTATAAGTTGTTAGCTTTTTGAGCTACTGCTATGTTTGGTTCTCGGCAGCTCAAACGTGTAGGTTGTTTAGCTAATGTTGGCTCAGATCGACTTCGTCCTTATATTAATTTTCTGCATTATAGCCCCAGAGCAGCCTTTAAAACCCGCGGATATGGATGTGGAGAGCAGTCAAAGCGACTTTCTACAACAAGACGATAGCAGGAGCTCTCAGGTAAGGCTTCCCGCTCATCGGTGAAGCTTCTACGTGTCGTAAAAATGCTAGCATAGACCAAGGGCTGCAGAGAGGTTTGTAGTGCACACTTGAAATTTGGAAAGATTTATTGTTGTTTGAAACCCCTCCCCCTGTCCTGGGCTGGCGTTTACATACACTCGTTACTCGTTATGTTTCCACTTTGACTCAGTTCAACAGTGGTTGCTCCTCCCAAACGTTGTTTTATTTAGTCACATATTTCATGTGATTGTAAACTGGAGCTCGGCCCAAAACATGTGTCTTCTCTTTTAAAATGATGAAGTTATATCACCTTCTACTACTGCTGTAAAAGAGTTTTTGGAGGAAATATGGAAAAGTGTGTAGTCTCATGGTGTTGATTGTGCTTGCAGACAACTGATGCGACTTCTTCACAACTGACTGGGACTGATGAATCTACAATGATGCAGATCCAAAATCAAGGGATATTAACATCCAATGGACAGTTTGTTCTTCCTCTGCAAAACCTTCAGACACAACCAATCTTTGTGACGTCGGGAGCTGACACCTCTTCTGCCAACTCAGTGCCTAACATTCAGTACCAAGTTATTCCTCAGATACAGACTGCTGACGGACAGTTGAGCTTCTCCACCTCTGGTGTGGAGGGGGCAACTTCGGGTCAGATCCAGATCTTGCCTGATGGCAGTGTGACATCAGCAAACATCCTCAACAATCAGACTCTCATATCACAGAGTGGAAATGTGCAGCAAATCCAGGGGGTTTCACTTGGCAGCTCCACGTTCAACAGCCATGGTCAGGTTGTTACTAATGTGCCTATGGGACTACCCGGGAACATTACTTTTGTTCCTATTAACAGTGTGGACTTGGACTCCCTTGGTCTGTCTGGCGCACAGACTATTGCTACAGGGGTCACAGCTGATGGCCAGTTAATAATGGCCGGTCAGCCAATGGAGACTTCAGAGGTTCAGTCAAAGTCCGGAGACCAGCTGACACAGACACTACCAGGGAATGACACCACAACAAACGCAGAGATTTTTGTGCCAACGTCTTCCGCAACGTTACCCAATCAATCCAGTCAGTCAGATCTACTGTCTGACGCGGCCTTGTCATCTGCAGTTTCAGATACCAACAGCACTCTGCAAGGAGGCTTCATCCAACCAAATTCTGAGCAGAGTGCCCAGGTGTCCTCTGCTCAGCCCATTCTCCAGCTGCAGCAGCTGCCTGTGCAGAGCACTAACGGGCCGGCGGTGCAGTCTGTGGGTGGAGCCCAGGGCCTACAGAATGTGCAGCTACTCAACCCGGGCACCTTCATCATCCAGGCTCAAACAGTCACACCGTCAGGCCAGATCCAGTGGCAGACCTTTCAGGTGCAGGGAGTGCAGAACCTTCAAAACCTCCAGCTGCCTACAACACCGCCCCAGCAGATAACACTGGCCCCAGTCCAGACGCTCTCACTGGGCTCCAATCAAGTGACTATCCCCAATCTGCAGACAGTCACTGTTAACTCAGTGGCACAGGATTCACAGACAGACATTCCTGGAGGTGCAGTACATCTATTTAAACTAAGCTATATAAACACTATAGCTATATTTTTAAGGTTTTAGACACATATAAACAGCATACTGTTTTGAAAAACTATATATTTTTGTCTGACAGTTATGCAGTACTTAACTTTTCATCAAGAACTAAAACAAACCTTCTGCATTAATGTGATTTTATTGCCATGGAAATAACTACCGTAAATGGCAGAAAATGTGTTGCATAACATGCACAATATGGCCACCTGTTATGTCAAAACTGTCATACAAAAATATTTATATTTTTGTATATTCTATTTTATTTTTAAAATGACAATAATAATTATTGTGTTAATATGATTCATTCAGTATACAAAAAGCACTTACTTTGGTTAATGGCTGAGTTACTAACATATTTCCTGTGTAGGCATCAGGATAAAAGAAGAGCCAGACACAGACTGGCAGTTGAGCACTGACTCCACCCTGAACACAAGCGACCTGTCTCATTTACACGTCAGGATGGCTGAGGACGACGATCAGCTCGGACAGGAGGGCAAGAGGTTACGCAGAGTGGCATGCACATGCCCCAACTGTAAAGACTCTGTGGGAAGGTGAGTCAAGCCTGTCTTACACAGCACTGTCTGTGTGTGGTGTGTGCTAGAATAAGATTCTTCTGTCCCCACTGCAAAACAGTCCCATTTTGATTGATTCTCCATCCATCCATCCATCTTCTCCCGCTTAATCCATCTGGGTCGCGGGGGCAGTTTGCCGCCCAATACTCACAGCACCTGACCCCCCCTATGAACCCCTCTGCAGGTGGTGAGCCCACAGGAGGCAAACTGCCCCCGCTGATTGATTCTGTCACAGTTAATCATGTGTATTTGGAGTGGGTGTGTTAACTCAATGTGCCAATTTTGTTCTGTGATGATATTGATAATTATTGTAATGGTTATGAAAAGTAAATGCGTTGTCACTGTGTGGAAGAAATTCACACGTTCTCTATCCATGTGTTTGGTAGGGGATCGGGTATGGGCAAAAAGAAGACGCACATATGCCACATTGCAGGCTGTGGTAAAGTATATGGGAAGACGTCCCACCTGCGTGCGCACCTGCGCTGGCATTCAGGAGAGCGACCTTTTGTGTGCAGCTGGATGTTCTGTGGGAAGAGGTTCACACGCAGCGACGAGCTCCAGAGACACAGGAGGACACACACAGGTGCCCCTTTTACCCTCAATGTTTGCACTTTGCAAAAACAGCAGCAAATGTGTTAATTTGGGCCCTGTAAAGTCTTTACTCATGTTAGAAACAAGAGTTCAATGGATTCCCATATAAAATATTAACCTACAAACATAGAACACAAAACAACACTAGATTAAATCAAATGAGTTTGGAAAGATGTATGTAATTTTAGTAGTCCAAGACAAAATCTGTCGAGGCATCACATGTAACAAATATGACACAGCAATAAGCAGCAGTAGATTTCTTCAAAGGGTAGAGACTCCTTGCTTGGGTTGAAGCCTTTTTGAGCTAGTGGGGCACGTGTGTTGTACTTGTGTGAACCAATGAACTGCTTTTGTAACACGCCAAAGGACCATCACACTATGACCACATGTTTCACACCTGCAGCTAAGCATCTTTCAGAATTGTTCAGCTTTAAGCACCAGTACACAACAGCCTAATATACTGAGGTCACTGTTCATTTTATGACAAGCAATGTATTTATGAGTTGAAGTACTATTTGATGAATTTACTTTACTGTGTTTACATGTTTCCTTATGAATGGGCAAAAACTCTTTAAATTGATTAATAGAATTTGAAGTTCAAGGGCAAAATAGCCCAACCCTACCTTTATTTTGACAATGATTTTATACAGTACTAGTGTAGCATAGTTTGTTTCATTTAAATTTGGGGAAATTCTCATTATTTAACTATACATGCATTGACAAAATGTGTTTTGAGTGTGTGATATTTTAACCCATAAAATCTATTGAACATCTGGCTTTAACTTTCACTCTGTATTTTGTGTGTAACAGGAGAGAAGAAGTTTGTCTGCCCTGAATGTTCCAAACGCTTCATGCGGAGCGACCACCTGGCGAAGCACATTAAAACTCACTCAAACAAAAAAGGCATGAACTCTGGCAGCGCCGTAGTGGCCTCGATGGAGTCTGCCGGCTCCTCAGACAGTATCATCACCACAGCAGGCGGCACCACCCTCATCCTCACCAACATCCAGCAGGGCTCCAGCGCCGCCCAGGACATCCTGGCCAACGCAGAGATCCCACTCCAGCTCGTCACCACGGTGGCTGCTGCAGAGGTCATGGAGTGATTTACACTGCCCACGGACTTACTCCTTACATTTTTATTCATGTTTTGAAGAAAAACTCAAATTCTACATATATAAATATATATTTTAACACAAAGTAGTGGATCCGTGTCTATCCTCAGTGCTCACTGAGGGGAAACATGCAGTGGAGACTTGAGGGGGAAATACATTGCAGTAAACACAAGGAAATGCCTTATTTTGTATAATACTGTGTAGTTTGAAATGTAGGAAGCCATTTTGTTTTGTATCTATCTGATGAGTGTTTTCACAAATTATTTGTTCACAAGTTGAGCAACTTTCTTTTGACTTTTGTTTGATATATTCTCACAATGTCCTTGGTTGCCAAGCTTGTTCCATGTTCCTCCTGAGGCATTTTTGAGGTTTATTTTATCCTGTTAATAATGTATTTGTTTTACGTCCACACAATTCTACTCTTTTATTACTTTATGCATTTTTTGCATCCACTGCACTCCCTGTGCTTTCAATTTTGTATGTCCTTTTAAAATTTATATTTTGCAGATACAAATCAAACAATCAACATTTTGTAAGCTGTCTATGGGATACTGTTATAATTTACATTGTTTGCTTATAAACTTTTGTCCTTATCTCTAGTATTTATACAAGGCTTTTCATAATTGATTTGTAATACAGTAAGCCTTACTTGCTCATTATATGTTACCAGATGTTTTTGTAAGAACCTTTTGGGGTATTTCAAATTAAACCATGCATTTTAATATAAAAAGCCATGTAATGAAGGTTTTTGCCAAATTGGATTTAAAACTCAGGTTAACTTGTGATCATAGACACACTCGTCTGAGAGCCTGGTGGGTGACAGGAAAGAGTTGATGGACCAAAAGCTCAGGCGTATTAAGTTGTCACCATGTTACCTGTGCTCTTTCAGTCTCATCTTTTGTTCTGTATTTGGTTCTCTTTCGTAGACAGGCCACGGTACTCTGCAGTATACTCTTCATATACGATTCATCTTTGTGATGATTTTTCTTTATACCAATTATCCATACTAGATGAGTCTTCACTGTATGATATACTATGTTTAGTTTGCATTTTGTTTAATTATGCATTCTCCATTTGTATTTGATTTTAACTTGAAACCGTTAAAGGCAAATCCCCATCACTTTGGGTTTACAGATGATATAGGAATGACCGTTACAATTATGATTTTTTTTTCTTCACTGGGATGTTATGAGGTTATTATAAATCACTCATCATTGCAAAAATGTATTGAACACCTAAGGTTTTTCTCACTTTTTTGCATAAATGTCAAACCTAATGTCAATATAAGCCTCTTACACTGGTCTTTTTTATACTAATTATGTGAAGCCCCTAAACTCCCCATGTGGGGCCCTAGTCCAGTAGATGTCACTACAGCCAAGGCAGCAGGTTTCAGAGACTCATATGACCCCTTGACCTTGTGTATAAAGACGGGCACCAGAGGCATTTCTGCAATGAGTGCAACATAAAATTTCCATGGTACCAGCTCTCTGCATATACTGCTCTTAAAGTTTAAAGAATGGGATACTGCACTGTGGAGGAAAAAAAACACAATAGAAGCTTAGTCAATAGGCGTTTGTAATGGACCAAGTCTAGGGTGACCGGGCGTCCCTATTTACCCGGGACAGTCCCAGCTTTGAGCCCTGTGTTTCCTGTCCCAGCAGACTTATCAAAAAGTGGTTTGTCCCAGTTTTATACAAAAATGTCCCAAGTGTCCCTATTTTTTAGCCAATTTGATACCTGCCAACAGTAAAGAGGGGCATACATTGTCATTTGTACAGAAAGTGTTTTTTAAAAATGACCAAAACTCAAAGAAAAAGTGACTGATTCATATTAGTGCTGAATACATAACATTTTTTTTTTCTTAATTGCGCACTCATTTCACAATTTTATTTTTACCAACCACTACAAATCAGGGACGTCCCAATTTTTTATTTTGAAAATCTGGTCACCATAGCCAAGTCCTTAATTGTTTCTTTAACAGTTAATTGTAAACAGAAATAATTTAGCAAAGAAGTTAAAATGTTTTACAGAAAAATGATTTAATTTAGAGCAGCCAATCCGGTGTCTTATTTTCTGAGTGACAGCTGTGAGTCCCGCCTCTTTCAGTTAGCGTCAGTTTAGCTTAGCAATGACAGGTGACAGTGCAGAAAAAAACATCAAAACTGACCTAAATCAATAGTTTGTCGCAACGGCAAATAACCTTTAATCTTACAGTGCGATGGTAATCGTTTTCTCTATTTTTATCTGGAAAGTACAATAATGGGACGCTATTCAAGTGCAGGAAGTATTGCCAACAAATATTAAATGAATGTTAAGTTAGTATTAGCATAGGGTTACCAGAATTTCCAAATAATAAAATTGTGAAACAAATATGTAATTAAGGAAAATTGTTGCACTCGGCCCATTTACGACTAACGTGTCAGTATAGTCACATTTCTTTGTGTTTTGGTCATTTTTAAGCAGCTTTTTTGTATTTGACCTAAACCAATGACATTGTATACCCCTCTTTACTTTTTTGGCAGGTATCAAATTGGTTAAAAATAGGGACACCTGGGGCATTTCTTATATAAAACTGGGACAAATCACTGGTTTTGGATAAATCTGGTGGGACAGAGGACACAGGGCTCAAAACTGGGACTGTCCCTGGTAAATAGGGATGTCTGGTCACCCATTAGCAGAATGTTTGTTTTAGTCATATTTGTAACAGTATAATATGTATTTGATTTACTAGGACTTTTCTCTAATTAGCTAAGTTAAGTACTTAAATTCTTTAGTGTTATAACAATGGTGGTATGTGGTATCGTATTAAAGGCTAGCTGGTTTTAGAGCCTGTGAACATAATTAAAACTCTGGTCTATGAAAAGCTTTATCTCGTAAATCTGGCCTGAGAGCACATGCTTTTAAACTCTTTGTCAATTTGCAGAAAACCATTCAAAAAAAAAAAAAAAAAGATCCAGTCCGTTTTGCGGTTTCCTTTTCATTTGCATAATTTAATGAGTCCTGTTCATTGTAATGCAGTACCAAGTGCAGCAGGAACATAGAATGACAGTTTGAGTTAATGAAATGTGTTAACGGTATCATCATTTACTTGTATGTTAATTAGCGCAATTAATTTCCCCTGCTCGGTAATCTGAATATTGTAATAATCTTTGCTTCCCTCCAGGAATGAAACCCACAAGACACAAACCTCTGGGACCATTGGGACATTTTTCATGAGTATGGATGTTTTTTTGAAATGTATAAATAAATAAATAAATAGTGAATTTTAATGTAAACACTTTGTCCTATAGGAAGAGTGCAGCGAGTGAAGGATAATTGTGTGTGGTCACGCTTACCTGACCTCTGACCTGCCTGAGGAAGTGTCATGCTCTCTCCCCAGGACGAGGTGTGCTGCCCCGGTCGGTGCAGATAAAAGCTCCATAAGTGGATGTGTTCCCGGTGCCTTCAAGGAGGAGACACATCGGGAGGCAGGTGAGCGTGACCACTGGCACTTCTTTTACTTTGACCACCAGCTGAAGCAAACTCCTTCACAAACTGGCCCTGCCTTGTCCCTCAGGTAAATTTAAGTCCTGAAGTTAGCATTTGTATTAGAAAAAATTCAGTGAAAATATTTTCTTCACTGGGAAATATTAGTGGACATTTTGACTCATTTCATAGTTTGTGTAGCAGTAAAATAAATGGAACAGGGCATCGAAATATTTGGGATATCTGTTGAGAATTTAAGGAAGACATTGATTTATTGAGATTATTTCAAACTGGTTTTAGGACCGTTCAAAGCAGGGCCATCTTAAACTATAGTAATTTCTTGCCATTTTACCATCAAGCCCACTACCACTGAAAACCTAAATTCTGCCAACTGGAATATGGCCTGATACCAGAATTACCCCAGGACAAGAATTTGGACACTTGAACCAAACCAGGTCTCAAACAGGTCTCTGGGGACTTTGGGAGAGGTATATTCTGAATTAAGGACCTAACTGTAAATGAGTTTGACCTGAATGACACATATGCATGTTAAAAACAATGTGCCCTCTACTGTTATTTCTCTTTCAACTTAATACTCATTAACACTGAACTTTGAGTACTTATGCATGTACTAGTATTTGACAGTGGTTGTCTAGTTTCACTCATATTGGGAATATTAAAATAAAAACAGGGGCATTCCTATTGTGAAGAATTGAAAAGGTAGTGTTCATAAATTTGTAGTTTACTGTAATTATCTAAAATTATTATTTTGAAGGTTTTCTGATCACTACACTTTTAGTGGCACACAATTGCATTTGCTGACAGACAGGTATTATTCAAAATCTTTCTTATTTATACCAACTTGTTTGGATCTTTTCATTACAACAGACAGCTTTGGCTTATTCCACTCCAACTGAATGGTGTAATTGTACTGGCTTCTTCTTCAAACTTCTTTTCCCAATTCATGTGCAAAATGCATAAATACAATAACTACATGGAGGGAGAGCTACACTATAATCATGCAATAACGTTCCGAGCGTATGTGTGGTGGGATTCAAATGCAATAGGGATTATGGTTCTTAAGCATTGGGAGGTAATGTGAACTGTTGGTGGAAATTACTTATTACATTATACTGTCCCGGATATACAAAATACTGTTGCTTCTTAGTCTTCTGCCCAATTTTAACTGTTTTCGTTTTGGAGGAGGATAGGACTGCAATTTTGGAAAATGACTATTATTTGCCTTTCTCAGGAAATCAACAACTTGAAAGTACAGTGCAATGAATGAATTGTTGGCATTTTCCATTCATTTACAATATGTTTGCTCTGGCTTTTATTTAATCGCTTTGAGACTGTAAGCGAAAACCACTTATCCGTCTTACTCAACATTTTGTTTATAGCCGCTGTCTAATCGTGTTTTTCCTCTCAAAACCATTTGAAAATGACCCTCCAAAAAGTGCTTCAGATTTCTACATTCCTTACGCATTCTTGCCCTTGATCAAACAGACAATGGCGGATATCTCTTTTTTTTTTCCCCAGGCGAGGAAACGCAGCATGGACCAACTCAATAACCTGATATTCAACTCAATGTGGCCAATTTAGCAGAAGGTCAGTGCCTATTTCTTTTTTCATTTTTTTAGTTCGGAGACAATTTGGTGACCTCCCTCTGAAGCCCCCAGCAGGACAGAGTGGAGGCAAACAGCAAAGTGCATGTGTTGACATTGTAGTGCAGCCCTGGACTTGTCAAGGTGAATAGATACCTGGTGTGGCGACTATTATGCAAACCTGCCAGTGCTTATTTTATACATTTAAGGTCATCATTTGAAGCTGAGATGGATATTTAAAGTGGAAAGTATAGTGCGCTCGCAAATCCATCATCCCTTTTATACGCGCCATTTTAAATTAAACCGACTTGTTTCAAAGGCAAATTACAGTTTGACACCGCTCCAAATCAGGAAGCTAAAATCTAAAGTCTTTATTGTGAAATTCCCATCCTGCTGTTTTGCATTTACTATATGTATGTTTCACTTAGATCCTGCTGTGAAAATTGGATCGTCCACAATGAGACACCTCTGTCAAATTTCCCACATTATGCTTTTCTTTGTGCTCAATCCCAGTGTGTGCCTGTTTTTTTAGCCGAAAGACAATTGCGAGGAGATTAGCTGTCATAATTTGTAAACTAGTCTCCCAGCGGTGATATAGTTTTAGCTCTAAATGCACAAAATAACTCTTTGTCTCTTTTTGGTAACACTTGAAGGTCAGACACGACAATGGTTTCAACTTACTCATAGTCAAAAGAGGGTGAGTATTTTCAGTCACTGACAAGAGCCTGGCCCTTGCTGTTATCCGAGCCCATTCAAAAGCTATTTCAGAGACGTTTGGATCTGAAAATGTACATTAAATGGTGTCAACAACATCGCGGAGGTCAGAGTGGAGTTTCCCTGGCGAGTGTGGCGGCTGTGGCGGATCTCTGGGACTGGGCGACCCCCTGAGTGGCGGATTGGTGATGGTTCTCAGTGTCTCTCGTCATGTGCCTGGCAGCTTTGACACAGGTAATATGCATGCACGCTGACAGAGCCGGGGATGCGCGCCACAGACAATGATGTACATATCATTTTCCTCACTGACTGATTGAAGACTGTAATCTGTGCCGGACTTTCTCTCTGATTACACACATCTCAGGGAGCAAAACAAGGACTAGGAGCCGCCACTGGGCACCGGGCTCATCCAGGGCTTTCAGCGCTTCAAGAGGGACTGCAGTCTGCCTTTAAGGTGAGCTCAATTTTCCTCCCATTTACACTATTGTTACAAGTGTCGGATAGAATGCATCTGCCAGATAGTGGTCAAACAGCGGCTGTCTGAAGATGACACAGGACAGAGATGTAGTCCGCTCCCAAGGTCATCCTATTCCCACTGCAGTAGGGCTCATTCAAGCACCCTGCTCCACAATCAGGCATTTATGTTCACTACATCACAAATAATTTAGTCTAATTGCTTCTGCAGAATAAATCATAAACTATAAATTGCACCAATATGAATATATAAATATAGGTCAGACATGTTCTGTCATACTGATAGAATTGACTCACCCATGAAAGCTGGTGTGGCCCTCTCTGTGTTACCTCTGCAGGAGGCTATCAAAAAGCATAATATGAAACACATATAGAGCGCATTTTAGTGGGGCCTACAAATCACAATAGTCTGACTATAATACTATGCACTAGCTAAATTTGGATTTCTGAGGGCGATGGCTTTTATGTTTCAACAGGCTATTTTTAAATTCATTTGTTCCCCCCAAGCCAGTTGTAATGGACAATTATGTATTACAAAATATACATAAACATACAGTGTTTCCCATAGATTTTGTTCTTAATAATTAACTAAAGATAGACAAGCAAACCAATGCGCTTGGATTATTCCAATAGCAATATAAAGTTTATTATGACACATTATGTACTGGATGAAACCATCTTCCATTTATATAGTTATGTAAAACAGCAAAAATTTACACGTGTTGACTTCTATGACAATAACTGTCCTAGAGGGGTAAATAAAAAATAAATATATTTTTAAAATGACATTCACTAGTAATATACAAGTGAACTCCAGTCTTTTTTTTTATATTAGAAGTTCCATGTACCATCCTTTTACAGCTCTTCCTTCGCAGTCAGTTCAAACCCATATTCACAGATCACCTCTTTCTAATCATATTCACTTCTACTTTTGCACATCCACGCTGCACTGATCAGACGTTATGAGTTCTTGAATGTTTGCAAACAGCACCAGACACACTCATGCTACCTTTGTAACCTCAGAGCTCACCTCAGCGTCTTTATGTAAAACCTGGGAAATTTGGCTGTTGACAATAGGTCAATCCTTTACTGAAAGTACCTTGCACATTACAAGGTTGGTCTCGGGGGAGAAGTAATGGGTTCTGGGCAATTGACCAAGCTGCCATGCTTTACTGCACCTGCACTGAGTTCGAGCTGTCATCATTACCACTTCCTCTAACGTTCCCCCACAGCAAGCCCGACACTCCCACTCTCCGCCATATTTCACTTCAGAGGAACATTTTCACTTTTTATCAGGCGTCACTCTGTACACGGGTGAGGGAGGTCCACCGTCACATTTGGAGGCTGTAAGGTAACCTCCAGCAGGCCTCTAAGGTGGGTGCTTAAGCATAACATTCACAAAACACACCATCATTTGAACTTTTCACATTGAAAACTGCATAAAAAGTAATTTAAGCCTTTGCCACCCACCCTGATACGAGCAAAAAGCATGGAGATATTCACACGAGACTTTTCCCAATGTCATGACAGGATGATGAGAAACGTCTTAAAGCCACAGCATGTAACTTTTTAGCCTAAAATAAACTTAAACAAGAGCACATTTTTCCTGTAGTTTTGTTTATTGCACTGAAAAACACATGAAAACATGTCCTTACTCTGAGTGGGGTTGCCATCTCCACAGTGCTCCAGAATGTTACATACTGTACCTTTAATTAGGAATAATAATAATAATAACAACAGATATTGCCATTGCTTTAAAGATACAGCATGCAACTTTCTGGAGTTGGATTGTCACCTGCGTGATTCCATGGAAATAGAAAGTTAACACCATAAATATAGAGATAAACATGTTTCATGCCATAGAGTTGAAGATTATAGCCCTTCATTAAATATAATGGGTATTTCAGCATATGTCAATGTCTCTGTTATTAAATAAATAGTCATATGTAACCCTGATTCACACTAACAATGCATATACATAGAGACATACATGCATACACACATACATACACACATACACATAAATACATACATATACATACATTCTAAGGTAATATGCAGTCATTTTGTGGCACCAACCTTGAGGACAGGACATTCACTTGTTCCTACACAAAGGGACATGTGAGGATACATTCTGTCTGCAGCAATAAACAGTCTCCTGTCTAGTTATTCTAGGAGCAGACATACATCCACTCATTATTTCTGTATTGCTTGCTCCCTCTATTAGAGATTGAGATATTGTGAATCTTTACATGACTAATGTAGAGAAGATCAAGGTCTGTGTGGAGCTGGGCCTGCTGCAACTTCTCCCGACTCACAGATGTTCTTCGCTCCGTCTTCACTTCCTCCTCCCACACATGTCTTATATCAGTATTTGCCGCATCCAAAACGAGCAGCTTTGAAAATGAAGGAGAGGAACTTTACATTGTGCCAGAAAAAGGAATGGAAATTACGGGCAGTGTCAGATAATTGAGCTTGTCGCGAGAGACATGTTAATAACAGACGGAGATGCGGACGACTTGTCACTCCGTACCCCGGGTGACAGACTCTCCCTGCCGCTGATGAGCTGTTTTACAGGGGAAATTGTTCCACGCAAACACCACGGTTATTACAAGCTGGCAAGACGCGCGCTTGTGTACCCAATTCTGCTTGAACTGACAGAATCCAATTGACCGGCACATATTCATGCACTTTATTTTCTTTATTCTCACCAACAATGCAGATAATTACTGCACCAAGTAAAAACTGAAAATAGAATTTCACTGTGTCCCGGGAAACAATGGCGGAGCTGTCTCAGCAACATGTCTGCCCAAATTACCACCACTGCAAGACCTACTGTAAAATGAGCAATCCAATATCACTTGTCAACTACAAACGGACTCAGGCTGTGCTGATAGTTATTCTTTTCAAAGGTATTAATGAAAAGAGAAGTTTTATAGATGCTGCAACAACAAAAGAGTACGAGAACTGCCACTATCACTTTCAAATAGCACAAAATGTTTAAGTTTGAAGATGACACATTTCTTATATAGTTTACTCACTCATACATTAGGTCTTACTTCTGTATACACTCAACAACAGCTTACATGTTAGTAAGACAGAAGAGGTTCATTTAATTACAAAATGTTTTATATTTTTTATGTTTCTATAATGTTCCCTTATGAAACCCACACTGTCCCTCCTGGAAGTGTAGTATTCTCTGGCACTGATTTTCCAAGGTCTTATAATTCTTTGACACTTCAGGAAGCCTTAACAAGTCCTTTACATGCCGTCTGGGCTCTTTAATAAATGCAAACTTAGGGTGTAAAAGAAATGTTAATCAAAGTTTTTGTGTAAAATACATCAAAGCATTACACTGCTGCGTTTCTCAATGTATTGTTAATTTTGTGCTCTGTGCTTTTTCCGCAGGAGATACTTAAAAATACAAAAGATTTCTGAAAATGAATCAATCCACCCAAGATAGAATCAACCCTTAACTCAAGTATGTGGTTTACCAGGTTAGACACAGCTACATGTTAGACATGAGACGCTGCACATCAGGGTCTGTCCTTGGGCATATTTCCATCTGTCATCTTCCCATTTAGGTGCTTTCACAAACTAGTGTACACACAAGACAGTGAAGCCTTGCCCAAGAACACAACAGCAGTGTGTATGCACTGGCCTTAGCGGGTACTCTACTTACCTATAACCCTGAGCTGTTTATAGAAACATTAGAGAATGAGATACTTTGTTGATCCTGAAGGAAATGTAAGTTTTGCTGCAGGAACATTTACACTGTGCTTCTCAGTTGCCTTTGTGTCTCAGTGAAAGGTCTCAGTGTAGTTTAACAGGAGGACTGGTCAGATGGGGTCAGCAGATCTGTGTCAGGGCAGTTTGAGGAGAGGAAGAGCCAGAAGTGCCCCTCCTCTGTCATCTGTATGGCATTATCCTTGCTTATCCTTCATGTTCATTAGTGGAGAGCACTTTTTTCAAGATCAAGTCCAGTTACTTGTTTAAAATTGGCATACAGTAAATACTACAGTACATGCTCTGCATTCTTACAGCTGTTTTGATGTGCGTATGTTTTTCCCCCGGCTACACATAGGGATGTTAATGGCCTCATTTGTGGAGGAGCATTCATTTGGTGTGGTTACAGCGCACATTTAGCCTGAGTCATGTCTATGTTCCCGTCATTAATCCTGTCTGGGCTTAACATGAGCAGCAGTGTGGCAAATGGGACATTTTCTGCCGAGCTCCTGGAGAATAGCACCCACAGCAGCGGGGCCCTCAAGTGTCTCAGAGGGACTGGAGCACATCTGCTGGGTTCATGTCCTCTTGTTCCTCTAATACCACTCTTTGTTAAGACTCCTGTAAAACGGAGGGAGGATGCTTCATTTTGATTTATATTGTTGCTTAAATACTTTTGTCCTTTCTCCATTGCTTGATGACAATTAGCAACAGACTGACTATGAAAGTATGCACTAGCTAACTTCAAATAATCCATACATACATGCATATTCCAGCGTTTAATCTTATACCATCTGAATTCTGAGGGAGATGGTGTACGTATATGGTGTATTTGGCAACACGCTATTTTTAAATGGATCTATTCACCCCAAGCCAGTTGTAATGTACAATTGAGTATTACAAAAAATGTACATAAACATACAGTATTTCCCACAGATTTTGTTAAGATTATGGTGGCAGAAACTTCTTTATTGGAATTATTTAATCCCCTTCAATTTGTGGAATATAAATGTCACTTACTGCCTATATTTAATCTCTAACCAGTCATTTCTGGCCAATGAAGGCTCTTTTAAAAGTTTATGATAATACAATAAGCAGCAAAGTCTAATTTTCTTATAGCAGTATACTCCGGGTTGTTTTTAGACCATGGGGGGCACCATATTCTCCTGTCTTAATAGGAAACACTGAATATATGACTCATCTTTTTTGGAACGCTTCATTTTAAGTGTTTTGAAATTGTATAGATCTTACATTATAATACCAATTTTATTTGGTATCCTTTTTATGTTGTTTTGTACTCAAACAAGGTTCTTTTTAGAATATAGGCACTACCATCAGAATTATAAGGAGATGAAGGGCCACTGCTCAGAATAGGGGAGGGTCGAGCCACTTGTGCCCCTTGTAATCTACGCCTATGTGGGGTTGTATTCTGACTCTCCCTCCCTGCAGCTTGTGTATGTGGCCTTACACCGCACAGGGGACAGTGGAGCGGCGCTGTCCAACAAGTCTTGTGTTATCTGAAGGAAATGTGTCTGTCCAGAGGTAAGGCCAGCTTTGTGCTCTCATGCGGGCCACCTCTTGCCTTTGTGCCGCTAACAGGCTCTGCTCAGGCTCCAGCGAAGCGAGAAATTGTCAACTCTCCGGAGAGGCCCAGTCCACAGATAAGGGCTCAGTGTTTGGTGCCAGTGTGCACGAGGACGGATCTGATAGCAATGGGAGTGATGATACCTCCCCTTCTTTACAGAGGTATGTTTAATCCCCCTTGCCAGCGTATTCACTTGCAAATACCCCTGTCACTATTAATATGTATTAACAGCCTCGCGCACACTGTTCAATACAGATTTATCAGTGTCCTTTCTGTGGCCTCTTGTGCTTGCACTCATCTCTCTCTGCACAGCTTTTTACCAGGAGAACAGGCCCCAGTGTGAAGGCTGGTGTGAAGGAGAGGCAGCCTTTGACCTGAAATACTGCTGACCCTGTGTGGACTCCAAACCAGTGCAAAGTCTTAAGGTAAGTGAGGAGAAAACTTCACTCATAAAAGCAAAAGGGCCACAGTGTTTTCTTCATCTAAGAGAGAATGTGGCCAAACCAATATACTTTACCTTTTACACTTTCATCTTGGGCTGATTTTTTTCTTGATGTTCAGTTACATCTAACCAAAAAATCTAACAATTTGCATTCTGCTGATAAATAAGATCATAGCCAAAGTAACATATTTGATTTTCAAATATATATATAAATTTTTACCATATATTTGCTAGTCTCTCATATCTCTATATAAATCACATTCAGCATAACTGTATAATCACTAATCAAAATTATCGAATTGACTATTGATTATTGGTTGATTAATACGCATTGTACAAATGAACAACAGGCAAGAACCTAGAAATAGAAGCTCCCACTAATGTTTGTGGTCTGTATTAATTTTGAGGTAATTTAGAATTCCAGTGCTTATTGTAATCTAACAAGATAAAGGCAGTAGGCTGGATTTGTCAGTGTTGTAGCTCTAATCCAGACAAAGCCTTGAGAAGCTCATTATAGCCCGCTGAGGCCTTAAACCGGTGCCTGCATTAGAGCAGCACACAAGTGTCTGTCAGCCTCTGGCAGAGCCCAAATCAAGCTGTCAATTACTGGACGTGTTTATGGAAATTACATGTTTGTTAACATGCTGGAAAAATGTGCTCTCGGCTCAAGCAGCGTGTGTTCAGAGAAACAATTTTGTTCGGAAATCACCTTTCAAACGCATGAAGGTGATCCTCATCAGATCACAGAGACGAGAGGCATTTTAACAGGCTGTCCTCCGAATTCAAAGAAACACACATGGGACAGAGGCTCTGCTACAATCAGAGGTGGAGTCAGTGTGTGACGTTAAGTTGTTTTAGCTCTCCCCGGTTACAGACCAAAGCTTTTGGTTTATGTTAAACATGCACAACAAATTCACTTTACAACATGGGCCAGCTCAATAGAGTGTTACCTAAGCAGAAGAGAGCGCTCCATTTCACTGTATCATGTACGTTGTGTTGGCAGGTGGCCTTGGACTTCTCATTTCCTCACTTTCTTTTCTATACAGCACCTATAGGGGCTCTTTGTGCTGAAATCAAGCTGCTCTGTATTCAGGGTAATGCCTCAGATGAGATGTTTATGTCAATTTCCCGTTGATTTCCTTGCACATAAAGACCCTGATTTCAGCTGCCCAATGATCATGAAATTGAGCCAATCGACACGCATGTCTCCCATGTCTAGTCGAGCTCATCTTAGACAAGGTAATTTAGTCAGAGCAATTACCATTGTAATGCATTCCAAAGGCAGGGCATTTTCTGCTGCTTAGGTGAGCCGCTGACAGCATGTTTTGATTTTTAAGCAATTGTGCTTTTCACTCTGAGATCACAGCGAGGTCTGCTATTCTGCCTATGTAACAACCCCGACATGATTCCATTATTTCACATTAACATCTAATTACGTGAGACCCGCGGACGGCCCGAGAGCTCAGCTTGTGGGTGACTGTAAGTAAAGATGTGCTCAAGTGTTTATCAAGAAGAAACTGGTGCTGGAAGACGTGCCCAAACCCCAGAGGAGCCATATTACCTGTCAGCCATCATGACAATGCCCAGGAGAATGTCACTGTGCACTGAAACTGTCATCACACAATTACTCTCACCATTACTGGCCCTACATCTATGTAATGGCACTGACACACTTTACAATTCAGATTGTATTCTCAGTCATTGGCACTTAAATGCTGCACTCGGTTTTATGAAAAGATAAAGATCTGTGTAATCTGCCAGAGCTGGCGCGCCCTGAAAGCTTGTCAACCGGCATTTTGCGGTGGTGAGAAGTTGTCATAGCCTGTAGCATCTCCCTTTGTTGGCCCAGCCGAAGTGTCGCTGAGTTTTTTCTTTGAGTGCACTATTGTGCGCTGGCTGATATGGGCTCGCCTATAGAAAGGGACTGTTTGGCTTTGGGTTTATCTGTTTGAATCATCACAAATGGCACATGTTGGAGAGAGAACAGAGCATTTAGCTGCGGCCACTTAGTGACAGAGCTGCACATTAGCATCACTCTGTGTGCTGTGGTTTGTTTAAACCTCAGTGTTTTCATTTTTTGTGTATGTATAGACTTGCATTTATATGTATACTAGTGAGCAGGCTAATTATTTGTTGTGCCGTTGTGATTTTCTTTCTATGCAAAAATATATACAGTATATATCATTTCTTACTTCTAGGCTGTGGTGGTGACACAATAGACTTCTTTAAGAACTGCATGAGGCATTTGTTGCTTACACTTTACAACACCATAAACAGAGTCAATGCTGTTGCACATCACAGTGGCATCGTATGGTAATCTGTTTCTTTCCTTTGAGGAGACCTGGGAATGGTCCAACAGCACATCCTGCAGTGGCAGCCTGAGTGTGAGCAGATTGAGTTTAACAAGCCAGATGGGTTGTAATTGTCTGATCAATCCAATGTTTGTGAGATTTTATGCCTTTTATTACGGTTTGTTTTGCTTACGTGTGATTTCCTCTGCTGATCCTGCTTCCCCTGGGGAGGACACACACTCGTGTGCTGCTGTCTGCTCTTTTGGGGCGTGTGTTGATAGAGAGGTGGTGGTGGGTGCGTGAAAGTGACTGGAGCTGTGCAGAGGTGCTTCCCTCTGCAGAGCGCTGGGCAGCCTCAGTGCTGCTGTGAGGAGGCCGGGGGCTTTTTCTGTCACTGTGCACAGATGGACAAATGGAGATGTCCACAATTATGTTGCACTTATTTGTTTGGCTGAATAGTTTTAACTGTTTAAAGTACAATCCAAATACATGTTCACATGTTTTGGTCACAGTATTGATAATCCTTTTCGGTGGACCTCTAATTTGTCTCCTTGCTAAATATTGATTAAGTGTTACTCTGCCATTGACATACTTTTGAATTGGTAATGGATTATGTTGTGTAAATAATATGTCCCATACTAAAATATTAAATATAGATATATTATATATTATATATATTGTGCATTTTTAATTATTTAATGGCAGTCACGCAAAAAGGTTGAAAAAGTAAATAGGAGTAGGCACATTGTCTCCCAGCCTTTTTTAAGATGTGTTGCTTCTGCCGAATGAATAACTTAATTACTTAACCAATCCAATTTCCCAGCTGTCTGATGTTTGTTCTGATGTTTGTCAAATATTGTACAAATCAGTATTTTTGGTTACATTTTGCATTTTCCTAACTTTTTTCAAGTGGGGTTGTACACCCCCGAGTTTTTCCATAATGCGGTCCATTTGTGGTTAACATAATTTGAAAGGACGCGTAAGGAAATGGTCTCTTACGTGGCAGGTATTGTTATTTTCTCGCTATTGTAACAGCGGGCACACTTTGCAATCATAACTTAAGAGTTGGTACCTGTACAGACGTGAAGAGGTTAACCCTTCACTTTTGGAAGCTGGGACCTGGTTCTCTTTGCTTTATCACAGTAATTGAGACTCTCTGGCAGCACTTTGGGTTCCTTTCTCAGAAATAAAATGCACTGGATAGATGCTCGACCAGCTCAATCACACCGAACTAATTTGACTGCATTGTTTGACAAGTGTCCCTCACAGCTCGGTGTGACTGAGATGCAATCTGGGAACAATTATGTCATTTTCAGCTAACAGTATGGGGCAGGTAAGACGCATTTTAGATTTTCACAAGTTAGATATAATGGCCATGCACTGTGCTGTGTTTTAAACTCCCATAAGTCCTTTTTTCCCCTGATCTCTCTGTTGCCTTAGAACTTCCAATGCATTTTCAAGTTTTCTTTACTTTAGTTTACTTTACTGTTGTTGTTAGCTATTCAGTGTTTGTCCAGTTTGAAAAGATGGAACGAGTGAGAGTTGTTGTAAAGGAGAAATTTTTTTCTTTGTTTTATTCAGTTGCATAATTGTACACTTTGTTTTTTGAAACAAGTGTCAAGTCTGGGTTTCCCTCCATAGACTGCACCAGATAATGGGTAAGGATGTACTTTTTAGAACTCCATAATTTCTAATTGAACGTGAAAAAGAGACAGGGAAGTATTGGAATCCACACACTTTCTAACTGAGTGTTGTCAATATCAACAGTCAGTGTCTTAGAGGTCTAAGAGATAAGAGTCCATCCATTCAGCTCTTGCAAAATACATGGCTCCTCCAAATGTGCTCACTACTCACTATGTCTCTTTTTCTTCCTCTGCTCCCATAACAGCCTCCCTTAAAAATTGCCTGGCCTGTCTACCTGTGCAAAGACCAGTCGACGTGGCCATTTTCTTAAGGTGAGGACTTAATTCTCATTCCGCAGCACATCAGGTACCTAATCTTTACAAATGGTTCACTAAAAGACCCTGAAGGAGCACTGGCATTTGGCAGACAGCGACATCCTCAAGGTTGTCAAGTTAGGACAGGAAACCATCTCCGGCCCCTGTTGGACTTTTAAATTTTATCTCTTCCTATATTTGTTCTCAATGGCAAATTAACAACCTTTCTCCTCTGCCATTCAGCTTCCTCTCTTGAAGACAAGGCTTAAATTTGGCCCCTAACTGCCTCCGAATTTACTACTCTTCTATTTTTCACACGACAGAATCGATACCGCGACTGAAGGGAAGAGAAGGGGATAAAAATTTATGGTATCTTGCAATTTAATGGTTGAAAAGATGCAATTTGAAAGATCATAAATTGTGAAGGGGCTCACGCTTCATTGGCGGTGATTCAGTGCTTGCTGTTGGAACTTGATTTGCGAGTGTCTGGAAAGTGTGATTAACGAGGCGATCAGTGCGCGCCGAGGCACACTATGGCACTCCTAATGCTCTTCATTAGAATAAATAAAATAAATTGACTGCGGTTCTGTGAAAACTCCGTAATGGTTAAAAATCAAAGAATGTCATTCCTCTGCAAGACACGATTTAGCTTCTCAGCTCCAACCATGATCCCATTAGGCTGACAGGTCTATGTTGGAAGCCACAGGGGCCCCAGCTGACCAGGGATCGTAAATGGGAGGGACTTGGCACTGTGTGGCGGGGGCAGAATGCAGTTTGTGGAGTGGTAATGCATGAAATAACCTTTGTGTGGGATATTTCCGCTGTTTGGAATAACATTTATACCAGGAGAATTTATGTCACTTTTGCCTGCTCTTGATGGGGGCCGTGAGATATACTAGTCCTCAAGTCTGTATAGATCTAGTGAGTCAATGTATAAACAGAAGACACAACATTATAGCTTGTTTTAAAAGTTAATAATAACATATACAGTACTTTGCAAAGGTTTTAGGCAGGTGTGGAAAAATACTGTAGACAAAGAAAGCTTTCAAAAATATAAATAATGATTGTTTTGTTTTTTTTATCAATTTACAAAATGCAAAGTGAGTGAACAAAAGGAAAAGCCAAAGTCATTCAGAACGATCTTCAGCGTAAAGAAGAAGAAGAGGTTGTGTTGGTGATGGTCTGGCCCCACAGAGCCCTGACCTCAACATCATGGAGTGTGTCTGGGATTAACATAAAGAGACAGAAGGATATGAGGAAGCTCCATCCACACAAGATCTGTTAGTTCAACATGTTTGGAAAATCGACCAGCCGAGGTCCTTCACAAACTGTCTGCAAGTAAACCTAGAAGAACTGATGCTCTTCTGAAGGCAAAGCTCACACTAAATATTGATTTGATTTAGATTTCTCTTTGTTTATTCACTGCATTTCGTTGATTGATGAAAATAAATGATTAACACTTCCATTTCCTAGTTTATACCTGCCTATAACTTTTGCAGTACCGTACTTTTTTTTTTTTAAGTAATCAGCAAAATATCACCACATATTCCACTGCTGCTATCACTATATTGGAACTTATACTACTGCTATTATTAATACTATCACCCTAACTGTATTAATACTAATACAATACTAATAGCTGATACTGATACTCGTGAAAATTACTGTATACATTTTGTCTGTGTTTATTTAAAGGTGCATTGTGTAACTTTTCTAGTAGAACTGCTTGACTCCATGTTTTTTTCCTGAAATGTTGTATGGTATGGTATTTCATTTAACTCACATCACTAGGCTAAATTACAGATAAGATATGTGGAGAACTGAACCTGCTCATAGTAATAATGCATGTTTTTGTGGGAGTTTTGAGAAATAAAAACACCTGTAATTGAATAAATACAAGATATATTTGTTTAAATCCACACTGCGGAACATCCCAGGCAAACCTATAACCACCACCATTTAGTAAAACTGAAATATAATAGTATTTCAATGTTAGTATGTGTCCCTTCCCCCTATTCCATTTGTTATATAGTCTTGGTGTTATTGTTGCTTTTTCCTACCAGAGATTGTGTGGAAGTGGCCACAATATGAGCTGTCATGCATTCACTTAATTTGCTCTCCGATTGATTTCTGTGCTGCGTCTCCCATGCGGTGGTTAAAATCAATTAACTATAAGTAAGTGGGCAACAAAACACCTTTGTAAATGAGCTGCTATTGATATTTTCATCTTTCTCCATTAAAACCACAGCATCCACTCGAAGGTTTATGTTATATGTCATATCTCCTGTCTGTGGGGCTATTAACTGTGGCAAGATGGAGCATTCAGGCCCAAGAGTGTGACTGTGATCTGTAAACAAGTGCTGGGCTGTATCGTCTTGTTCATTCATGATTATTATAAGCTTTAATGTACTCATGATCTATGTAGAAATGAATATGCCCCACTGGATGTCATTGTTATAGCTGTTCCGAGTGGCTATCAACAAGTCACAAAACACAATGCTTTAGATTTTAACATTTCTGACTAAAACAGACCCTTGTTTACAAAATTTGATGTTGTATGTCATCGAAATGAATAGTTCTCTGTTTTATTGCAATAACTTTTATGGGAAAAAATCTATTGTATTGCTATTAGTGTAGTTAGTTATTAAAAAATAGGCTATTTCATGTTTTATTTCCTGTTATTTTTAGTATTAGAACATAAAAAACGTAAATAAGCATACAAAAAATAAATAACTACACACTGAATATAAAATAAAGATAAAAATAATCGATTGACACATTTAAAACTCTTAGTGTAGCTAGTTAGTGAAACTACTAATCTATTTCATGTTTTAATCTGTTATTTTTAGTATAAGAACATTAAATAAGCAAACCAAAAAATGAACAACTGCACATTGAATATAAAATAAGGATAAAAAATAATCGATTGACACATTTAAAACTCATAGTGTAGCTAGTTATTGAAACTACTCAACTATTTTATGTTTTAATCCCTGTTATTTTTAGTATAAGAGCATTAAAAACATAAATAAGCATGCCAAAAAATGCGCACTGAATGTAAAATAAAGGCAAAATAATTGATGGACACATTAATAACCACCTTTTCTGCGTTCAAGTACACTTATACCAAAGCCATTTCCATTTCTAGTTCCTTATGTCATTTGTGCAGATGATAGCAGCTGGCTGAAGAGGCTCTGGAGCCGACTGAGTGCTCACAGTGGCGCCCGAACCCACCCAGAGCCCACCCATAGTTCCACCCATAGGCCCACCCATAGGTCCACCCTGCAGCCTCCCTCTCAGCTCCACTCTTGACGACACCTTTCCTCCGGTGCAGTAGGGTGAGTCACCTCTCCTCCTGCTCGCCACAGCCTTTATTAGCTCTCTGCCCATTAAACATGACCTGAGTGCTCATTTTGCATGGAGACAGTTAATTGCGCGCTGCTGCTGCCTTGGCTCTAATAGGCTAAGTGCCGGCTCCAAGGATGACCGCGTGAACTGGACGTGAACTGTGAAACTTTCTCCTTCGTCCACCTGCCATCTTGAAAATGTATCATCACATATTAAAATGAAGCGCAGATCAACATAAAAAATAATGGGAAAAACATTGGACTTGGAATGATGAATTTAATTGGCAATTCCTACCCCAACCTGGCAACAGCTACGTGGATGTGTGCAGCCTTTTGTTGATGTTAATTATTTTATTTACAACAGTCAAATAATGTACTCTGAAAATCTGTGTTAGTACTAAGTGCAAACAATTGAAAAGTTTAGAGAAAAGCTAGCACGGTTGTATTCATTTAGTGCAGCTATTAGATTGACCGTAATGTTCTGTAATCACTCTGAGTGTTGTATCATTAATCACACTGAGATATATTTACACCATATTGTTATGAGAGCATTAGCAAATACAGGAACACTTCACAGTAATCACCCTCAAATAATTAGGCCATTAGGCACAAACTGAGGACAAAGAAAATGGCTTATGAGTTTGCAGGTACAATAAAAAGTACAAGAGTAAAAATGCACACAAACTCTACCAATATGACTGTTATTTCTGCTGAGAAGTGCACTGTTACTTAAAAAAAAAACTATCTCTGTAGAGAAAGATAAAGGCAGTAGGTGATGCAAACAGGTTGAGTTACGGGTCAGATCTGTAGAGTGGCGATTTCGCGCACAATATAATATAATAATGCATGAAGGCATTTTGATCAATAAAAACAGCAGTAATCTGATACATAGAAGATGGTAAATGGTCACTTGTTTATATTGTGCTTTTCCACCTTAAAGCGCTCAAAGTGCTTTACAACAAGAAACGCCTCACCCATTCTCACACCAGTGTATGCAGATGCTAAGGGTGAGGTGGGTTAAGTGTCTTGGCCAAGGACACACTGACAACATTTGTCTGTGGGAGCTGGAATCGCACCACCAAACTCTGGGTCAGTGGATCTGATGGCTCAACCAATGATGTTTTTTTATTTGATTTGATTTGATTTTTATTTCCAAGAGTAGGATTTGAACCACTAACCTTTGGATCAGTGGACAGGAACTTTAATGCCATACTGTGGAACAATCCCAACAAAGCATTAACATCTCCACTGAGACTGAGAAAAGTTACATAGTGCACCTTTAACATTTGAAGCATGTACATTAAAGGTGCTTCTACGTGGAGGGTTCGCCGACTGCTTGTATCCATAGAAATGTTATTGTTTTACCTGGAATGTTCCACAGCATGCCATTAAACTTACCTATCTCCGTGGAAACCAGCAGGAGAAGCCAAGTTACAGCCCAGATCTATGGAGAGGTGACCCATGCATGTTTGTTTTGTTTTTTTTCATTGTATTTTTGAGCAATAAATACACACGTAATTAATCAAGCGCAAGATAAACACATTAAATGCCATATTGTGGAACATGCCAGACCATGCAATAACGTCTCCATGGTGACAAGCAGTTGGCAGATAGCTCCACCAGAAAAGTTACATAGTACACTTTTAATGAAACAAGGACATTATTATTATGTTTGTATGTATGTTTGTTTCATTTTTGCTGCTGCTGAAATTTGGATCAGTAGAAAATCTGTCTAATTTACCTGTGATCATTCGACTTTTGAGGCGTTTCTGAAATGTTCTTTGTAGTTCTTCGTAGTTTGTGGAAAAACATCTGGGCATATCTCACCTGGTTCATTATTAGACCACACCACACCTTTTGTAAATTGGAATAATACATGTTTGCTATACTTTGACTCACAGAATATTATTGCAGTCTCCTGTTACCAGTGGTCAGTGTGCAGATGGTCATTCTTTTATTGCCTTCATAGTGGGCCATTATGGGGCAGTGTATTTGAGAGGTGGTCCCAGCAGCAGAGGGTCCGACCTCAGACGTGCCGAGTGCTGATACATTACATGAGAGAGCAGTCCGGACCCTCACGTAATTACTACTGCATCCTGCTTTCTTCTGGTTTTGTCTCTTCATAATTTCCCTGGGTATCTCTTTACAATAGCAGAACAATGCGTGCAATCTTTTCTATATTTTCGTTTTCCACCGTGGGCTCAAAATGCTGCTAATAATCCACCAAGGCTAAGGATGTAAATGGGACGAGATCAGGCCACAAACAAAGTGGATCAAGTTGTTTTGTTTGGAGCAGGCTTCATGTTGCATGGAGCATTGTGCCGAACAGACAGAGTAGTGTGCTCCGCAGATTAGGAGAAATTACTCAGAACATAAACACGTGTGTGGACTGGAAAACTCCTGTCTACTACTATATGTTTGAATTTGAGAGTTTAGATTTCACCCTTGGCTCTGCATGAGGCGCACACCCCAATGAACAGCTACGTACGATGTTTTTGAGGATTGTTCAGATGAAAAATGGCACTTGAGCAGATTTTCCTTAAATACAGCCAATGTTTTGAGACTGCACTGTTCAATGTTGTAATACAATTTAAAATGTATAAAATTATGTATTCACAGTTACAACTTATTGATAGCAATTTGATTTGTAATTTATGTTTTATTAATACGATCACATGGCAAAAAACAATATCTAGCCAAGTTAAGATGACTTCAATTAAGAAAGTTTTATCATGATTTAAGTAAATTTCTCTTGACAAGTAAATGTACCTGCCAGTGGAACAAGACTTTTTGTACTTAAAATATGAAAATACATCTGGCTACACTTAAAATAAGAAAAACAACAACTTTTTGCACTTAAAATAAGAAACTGAGTTGAATTTTACTCGAATTAAGAAAAAAACACTTATTCCATTGGCAGATAATTTTACTTAAATTTTACTTTACTTGTTGAATCCACTCAAATAAAGTAAAATGTTCTTAATTGAAATCATTCTTTCTAGATATTGTTTTTTTTTTCAGCGCAAGTTCACATTTTGAATACGTCCAGAAGAACTGATAAAAAAGAAACATGAACTGAAACTAACTAATACAAGAATCACATTTCAGAACATGTTTGCACAGATCTAAACTACAGGGTTAGCTGTTTTCTGCAAAATAAGACAATACATTTAGTTGTTTGCGGAGGAAATTGTGATACAAAAATTGTAGACCTCGCGTTTTCCTAATTGCATCCATTCAAATTGCAATTTTGATTCAAATGCAATTAATCTTGCAGCCATCAACAGCATTTACCCCTGACCTAGAATACCCAAGATACATGGGCACCATCATCATCAAATCATCACATTTCTTTATAGACGCCAGCCTCTCCCTGTAGGCGAACCAACCATAATCATACATGTATTTAAATAATGAGCATCTCAACCTTCTCCAAAATATGTGTGATTTATGTTTTAACCGAGTAGAAAATATTTACAGATAGTCCAAAAAGTATCCTCGTGGTAAATCCCTCTGACCTGGGTTCGACTGATTTGAGCTAATTTCTGGAGTAAACTGTATCTTATTACCATGTTAGACTTTACATTTCATATTTAAAAATGGGCGCCTGCAGATTGCGTCTATGGGCTTCACGCTGAGCCCACATAGTGCTGCTCCGCTTAACATTGGTTTAAATTTCATTGTGAGGAAATGATTGAAACTTTTAAAAACACACTCCTCATCACATAAAGAGCGAGGAGGGGGCACGGGCCGGGTGCTCTGTGAATAGGCCTCATCAGCGAAGGTGAGGGTTCAAATCCTTATATTAGTTATACAGGGTTCACCCTCCCCGACCTCAGGCAAATAAGCCACTTAACGCAATTATTTGCAATCACTAAATGTGGTGTTCATTATAAAAGTTTTTTCCCCTTTGCCTCGACATAATTTCCTATTGTTCGTGTGAAAATGGCAAGCAAAAGAGCGTTTTGAGTGTTATTGTGCAGGGAAGGCCATCTTTGATATATATTTTTCTTCAAGTCTGAATAAAGTTTGAGATTGTGAGATGAAACTAAGACGTGCTATTGTGCATTGACCCTGGCTGGGAGAGAAAATGGCAGGCTTTGGGAGAACATTGTATTGGCCTGATTTGTAAATATGAGCTTTTGAAATGCAACACAATACTCCATCATGAATATTTGAAGTGTTAGAGATTTGGGGCCATTGTGTTGTGTGGCCTGTTTGGGTTAACCTTATCAGCACCTATTGTACTAGGAGTGCTGCTGTCTTAAATGTATGAAGCATTTACCTGAATCTATGCTAGGGACATGGGCAAGGCATGGACGTTTATATAAGTGATACAACTTTTCTTTCTCATTCTGTCTGATTAGAGCATGGACCTCACTGCGCTGTATCTTATTTACGAATGCAAACCAAATATAGGACTAATTAGCAGTTCCCTCACGTCGCTATACGTTTTTTCGCTTGGCATATTTCTGCCTTCCAGATAGTAATGCAATTAAGCACAACACTTTTTTCTCTCCACAAAATTGCTTAAGTAGATGTAATTAGCAAGAGAATGTTGTGATGAAGACAAGGGAACTTATGGAACATATATCCATAGGGCTTTACTTTCGCCACAATAATGCAGATATATTATTTCAGTGTTTATGCTGTTTTTTGTTTGTATTTAAATTTACAGATGTGACATGTTTTGCACAGTGGCTTGTTTGTTACTACTTAGAGTTCAAAGGCAGCAGTGATCATTTAATGTTTAACTTTTTACATCTTAAATACCAAGAAGGATGCCCACTCTGTATTACTGTTAGTAAATATTATTTCAAAGACTGATTGAAAAGTGACTAAACTGCTGAACAGGCTTGTTACTGTGAACTTTCCAATCAGAGCTGATCAGTTCCAATGTAAATAAATAATTCATGTTGTGTAATTAGCAGGCAGTTTGTGTCTTTTGATAAAGCTCGGCCTGGTTGTGTGAAGGGCATCAGTCAGCCCGCCACAGATTAGCATCTGTATGAGCGCCCTGGTGCAGCCTGGTGCAGCCGACTGTGTCCCACAGACAAACTTAATAAGTGCTGCCACGGGACCAGCTTCAGAGCCCCCTTCTACCACCCACAAACATGGATATGTTCAACAGCATTCAGCAATCTGCAGTGTGTCCTGTGACCCTATGAGCTTTGTGTATAGTAATGGACACTTATGCTGATGTTTAAAGATACTTCTCAGATGTATTAGCCTTGGCACAGAGCTGCAGACAGACAGTAAGTAATTCATTCTTGAATTTAGATGGCGTCTTGTTCTATTTGCACCCAGCCTGGATGTCAGATGGCAACCTCTACTTATACCAGCTATAAAACACAGAATAATTCTCCTCTTCTACACCTTAAACCTTTTTGAACCAAAATTTTCAAGCCTTGGACATTCTGGTAAAAAGTCACTCTCTATGAGCCTGCCCCCTCATCATGACACAGAATAAAGAAAATACTAAATGCTAAAACTAGTGGAAGGTTGTTTGGTTTACTTGGTTTTAAAATATTTTATCTTAAAGATTAGAATGTCAAATAAAACCAGATTAGAGCTACAGAAGTGTAGTTTAGACATTAATTTAAACCCTTTTTGTCCTTAATGCTGCAGTTTACATTTCTCATTATGTGCCATATGGCAGTCAAAGTGCCCCCATCTCCTATGCCTGCGCAGTGAGTTTGCTTTCACTGTTGGTGAATTAGATTCACTAATTCCTAATAGTTGATTGCTTCTGCACCAGAGTAATTGCTGTACATTTGTCTGCTTTTTAATTGACCACTGTGAAGTACCATGAAAGGTTAAAATATGCAGTGAAAATGATTAAATTTAACCCTGGAAAGATGAATGAAGCCGGTAAAACCGATAAAGATTCGCATCTGCCAAATACAAAAGTGATACAATGATGGACAATTAAAGAAGTGTGTAAGGTCCTGGGTTGAGGGGGACTGTCGCAGGCGGGAGGGGGACCTGTCAGCTCCACACTCACTCTGCTAACAATGAAAACCTAATAATGGCTCTTAATGAGCTTGATTGAGTTGATTTGTTATGGAAGAAGTGCGGCGCACGCTTAGATGAGAGATCAGTATTAATAGATGTGAAATTCAGTTGGGGCCACAGCCGCACAAAGGGGAAAATACAGGGACCTGAGCAGGTTCCCCTGAGACAAACTGGAGATAATTAGATCAATTTCATTCTAACATACTTATTCAGCCAAGGACAAGATGAACATGTTATATTTCAATACATTTCTGAGGAGTGTCTGGTGATGTTATTTTTGACTTTGTCTAACTGTAATGTCTAAGCCTCCAACTTTTTGAAAGATCCAAAACACCAACAGACATTGTTATGATATAATAACCCAATCTGCCTATTACCTTCACATTCACCTGCTTCTCATCGTGCTGCATCTCACGCTGCTGTAGGGTCTAAGCAACAAAGTGTCTCTAAAAGCATTGTGTGAAAACAGAGCATGTCTTCATCATGGAAATAGAACAGCCCAGGACAAGATGATCACATTGCATTTTTCAACACATACATTTCCGAGGAGCATTGGAGGAGATTATTTTTGACTTACATGTTTCTAGCCAGTTCAATATGTGCACACAGTATATGAATGTCGTTAAATGCTATTATGGGAGCCGTAATGACTGCAGATAATTATCCCTCCCACTCAGACTTGACGGCAGCTGAATTTCTCTCATTTCACAACATAATTGTCTGTGATTGAATTGGAGATGTTCTTTCTCTGTTCTTAGAGCCGACTTGTTCCGGAGGTTATCATGGGCCGCACAAGTCCCCTCCGATTGCCCTGTCAACAACACGCCACAGTGAGCAAAGTTTGGGCTGCTTTCAAACAGGCCTCTCTCCCACTTTTCCTTGGAAAGCGATGGAAAAGTCGGATGAAGGGAAGTTTAATTAAGTAAGAACCTGTTGAGGAAGATTTCCAATCACGGTGTTGAGAATGAGAGCATTGAGCTCATTCATCTCCAGGCGATATGCTTCTCTTTATGCGAGCGTGTGCGCTCCTCCAGAGGGACCCCAGTTAATTGAATACATTAAAGTGGAGCGCCGCCGGCTTTATTTATTTTTCGACTTTTACCCAGACTTGTTTAAAGAGACCCACTGCTGGTGTTTGGCCCCTTCCAGACTGTAAATGGTCTCTAGACTGGGACGAGTAGTGCTTTGAGAAGAGATTTGATGTAATCCTCAGCCTTATTTATTCACCATAAAGCCCTCAGTGAGCCTGGTTTATGCCTTTGGCTCATATTCAAATGTGCATCCTGTGTCCCATTAGGATTCTATAGGACATAATACACAGACCTATGGACGTTTAACAAGCTTCTCCTCAAGTTGTTTCCTTTTTATTTCTTCATTTCATAAGTTTAATGAAACTCAAATGATCATAAATGCTCAAATGAGTCATGTACACTGTTGACACTGCAAAGTTTGTGACGGCCACTTCAGAATTCCTCCTTTTATTGGGCTGAAGTCTGGTCCAGGAATGGTTTATACGGCTTTACCCACTGTCCAAAGACTTGTATGTGTGTCCTAAAGATTCCTTCAATCACCGCAGTCCATGAATATGTTTTTGAATCTTAAGACGGCAACTTACTGTCTTCATTACTCTCCTGCATTTATGGCTGTCAAATGTGTCGAAAATAAGATACTACTTGATTTTTAAAACTTGTACCAAAAGATACTCACTGGAGCAAGTATTAATACCAAAAATATCACAGGACAAACTTTAACCGTAACAATTTTAGAATGACCTGTTATAAGAAATCGTATAAGGCCAAATGGTAACATAAAAAGTAAGGTTATTTTGTGAAAACGCAGCCTATTACTAAATGTTATACTAAATATTTTGTTTAATTAAATGATTGTGGTCGCAAAATTGGCACTTCAACTCTTCCTCAGTATCAAAATTGAGTTTTTACAATTCAAAAAGACATGAAACTTTTATATTTTGTTTCATACAGCTCCATGTCTAGAAGAAACAGACTTGACAGTTTTGAACTTTGACAATGTGTATCAAACAACTTTGCTGTTTTTAACTTGTTTTAGTTTGATCATGTTTCTACAAATACACTGCAAAATGTTATATCTTAATTCAGATTATTTAAATTAAGAAGCTTTGACTAGATTTGAGGAGATTTCAGTTGACAAGTAAAATGGAATAAGAATAAGTCTTCTTTTCTTAATTCGAACAACGTATGATTTAGCTTCTTATTTTAAATACACAGAGTCGTTGTTTTCCTGATCTTCAGTGTAACTAGGTGTATTTTCCTATTTCAACTACAAAAATACTTGTTCCATTGGTAGATAATTTTACTTGTGAAATGTAATCAAATCAATATAACAATACAACTTAATTCAAGTCAAGAGTTTAGTTTTTTGACGGTGTACCTTTATTTTTTGGCCAGATCGCTGCATTTCCGTCAATTACTTGTCTGAAACTGATCCTGATCTTCTGCCTCTCCATCCATGTGTCACTGTGTCTATAACAAGCAGTTTGCCTGGTGTTTGTGCTGTTAACATCATGTGAGGTGTGAGGCCAGCTGTGTGCGCTCCCCAGAGGGCAGACGCATCACTTCCCTGGACAATAGTCATTAGTCATCGCGCTCTTCACCTCTGAGCCTGCATCCATCAGCCGTCTGCTCAGGCCTACTGCATAAGCACATTATCTGCTCATTAATAACGTGCTGCTCCATTCATCTTGTGCTGACAAAATTAATGTCACACTTGTGTTCGTTTAAAGACACTGCCACAAATCTTTGTTTTTCAGACCTGCGCGCGGCACGTCCTTCCATCATAGTTAGGCCAGACTACAGGTGAGTAGGGTGTATTTTTCAACTAATAGATCTCATTGTGGAATTTGTGTTTAATTTATATGCAAATGTGTCTTTTTCTACACCTGATATGAAATGTATAGATGCACTTAAGCCTGTGACGATAAAAACATTTGATGTGCCATATATTGCTCAAGTAAATATAGATGATAAATTGAAAAATGAAAATGAAAAATTCCAATAATGCAAAGAATCTTGAAAATGATCATGACGGGTGTAGAAACCACTAAGATCTGACCCACGCAGTGACTTGATTTTGTAGGAGTTGGCTTATAATTCCAAATTGCGTCCCATCTTTAAGTTGAATTAAGTTGAGCCCCGATTTTAAAACTACCTCATATTGTTAAAGTTCAGTGCATTACTGTTTGTTAAATCCATAACCAGAATGTGAAGTTTAAGTGTCTAAATCTTTGCCTGTTTTGTTAAAATAAACCACACACGTAATTTTGGCTTCAGTGATTTTTGAAGTTATTACTAAAGTCCCTTTTCAGAGACTCCTATCCTACAGACTGAAATAATTGTATAAGTTTTGTGTTTTCTATGGTTCATTTTTGATTTCTTAGGAATCTGGTGCCCCATACATATATTTTCAGTATTATTTCAATGTTAAACCATTAGACACACACACACTTATGCAATTCCACACGTAGACTCCCTCCACAGGCCTAGATTCGCACTGTACCTTAATCTTAATAAAACTTTTTGGTGGAAGCTTCCTCTGCTTTAGTACAAAGCTTAAATTAAAAACAGCTTCATAACCCATTTTGTTTAGTCTGCGCTAAAGGGTGTAATTTTAGTTTTTTTAAAAGGACAAAAAGTAGCCATTCTCTGCTTTGAATGTGAATATGTAAAACACTGCCATTTGTTGAAAAGGCTTTTAATAAAATGAACATAAGTGAGACTTTCGAAGAACAAGATGATTATGAGCACCGGACATTATATACCAGGCCTGGCCCTTAATGAATAAAGATTCATGTCCCAAATTTAAATTTTCTTGCTGAAAACGCGGCTGCGCTTTTAATCACCTTATACTGACAGGACTAACTGCTTTCATTTAACCTTGACTGAAGATCATGAATTCTAAAGCATTTAATTGGATACATCGTTTAAGCGGAATGAACAGAGCAAATTTTCGGCCAATTCAAAGACTCCGATTGACAGACAGTGGCAGTAAGACCCACCACAATTAAAGCTGATCTGTATTCACTGGCCCCGTCGCCCGCCGCCATTACAGATGTGACTGTTTGATCATCTCCGTGCATGGAAACTTTGCTGAACTTCACCTTGTTTTGAAAGGTGCTCGGCGATGACAGAAAAGATGGAGAAGAAGGTGAAGACACACGAGGCATAGTGACACGCACACACACACATCTAGCGCTAAGGACCAAAGCCTTCTCTGATCCACCTAACAGGAAATGGATGCCAAAGACCAAAAGAGAAAAAAAGACACCATCACAATGATTAGCTCCTTTAATTGAAATGTTTCAGAATCAGAAATAACAATGGCGTCTTCATTCTGAGACACTGGAAGTAATGGCTTTCTCTGCAGACAATTGCCCCAGCCATGTGAAAAGTGTGTCAAGTGGTACACAGACACAGGCGTTTAATTGTTTGCCGCTTTTGACTTCTGAGAGAGCCAATCCAATCTGCGCTGCAGACTGCTCCTCTGTGACTAAGCAGCCCGAGTGTGTGTTGTGTTAGCAGTCAGGCCCTAGGGTTACATCTGAACATTTAGCAATTACACTTTTTGAATCCACAAAATCCAATGTTTTATTTAAATGATCATAGCTTTGGGAGGTTGCTGTTAAGCTGATCCAATGAACTCAGTGGTTCTCAAAGCAATACTCAGAAACCTCAGTGGTCCCATTATAGGGCCATGTGGGATCCCAAAGCTGATTTTCCCAAAACAAAAATACTCTTATTCTTAAATAGGATTTGTAACACAGTTTTCCTCACATTCAAGTATTTATATGTGAAAATGATTTGGGTTTCTCGTCACTTTGTTGTAAGTAAACAAGCCCCATGAGTCAAAGATGAGTCATGTCCTGCTTCACACATGGTGATCTGCACTTGTGTATGGTCCGCACACCAGGGACATCACTTACAGCGCCTAGTTCACATGTTTCTTAAGACCACCTCCCTCCCGAAAACAATGAGCCACTTAACAAAAGTATTTGAATGCAGCGTCTGAATAATATGTCAGGCATTAGTGGTAGCCGAGTGCTTCGTTCCCTCCTCTTGGGAAAAAGCTTTGGGAGATTCTGTAACTGGGATGACACAGTGCTGAGTTCCAGCTGGATTTGATCAGTGCTGACATTTCGCTGCAGAAGAAAGCCATGTTAAAGGAAATGCAGATTAAGGAGACCAAATCAAACCCACTCAAGTGTTGCTCATTGGGCCGCTCCACAACACAAACCATGTGTGCTGCTTTTAAGTGGTGAAAATAATCTTAAGATTATAGAGTGGTCTCTGGTGCTAATTGTCTAAGAGCTGTTTTTCTGCTGCTCCCATTAATTCTTCCTTTAAGAGCTTGCCCCGAATGTTTTAACTGGGTTTTGTCAACTGTTAGCTTTGGTGTTATTGTTTGATGGCAAATGTAATGAAGGATTCATCATTTCAACATGTGTGGTGTGTAACAACTCACAAATGTTGCTGGAGACAGCTGTCGGCGCAGATTTCCACTGTTAGTGAGTTTGTGAAAAAAGAGAAAAGCAAAGAAAGGCACTTAGCGTCTGGCCACTGATGCGTGTTGTTCTCATGCTCAGTTTGACAACAGGCTTAGAGCTTCAACAACTTCACAGCTCCCAGAAGAGATTTACTACATCAAATTACATCCAAATGTCTGAAAACTGATTTACTCTTTATGAGGTTTTTACTCTCTCTCATCTTGTAAACACATTTGTGTGTATTACTGCTCAAGCTGCCTTTCTATAAAGCAGCATCTTCAAATTTGTACTCAAAAATGATGCATGAAAAACTGTTTTGTCAAATAAATGGTCAATATGCACCTCTACAAAAGAGGATAATGTCGTACCCAAGGCGCAAAAGTAGTTAATAGCTGAAACACATCCAGAACAGAGTAAGGACAATGTGGCTGAACACTTTGCTGTTTAGAACAAAAAAATTATATACATGTTCTTGTAAGTCCCAAGTACTACAAGATTAATAGGATTTATTAGGCTATTTTTATGTTGATAATGAACTGGGCAAAGGATAATGACAAAACCTCAAACTAGTCATCAATCTCTTTTTACATTTTCATGATAAAGCATTTTTGTACGCACCCTAAGTTTGGACTAATTGTTCCTGACTGTAGCTTGCTGTTCTGGTAGAGTGCAGTCCATTAAAACTGCATATTTATTAACAACACTTACATTTACATATTTGTTATCCTTATTTTGTTTTTCAAATGCCATAAGTTGAATCTTGTCTTAAAACATTTTAAAATATGCCTGCTAGGGATGTGAAACTACTGTCATTAGATGCACTTTGAATATACATTTGCAGCCTGTACCACTGCGCACAATCTTGTGTGGAAGTGCCTCTTTTTAATCATATAAAAAGCTATCAGTGCTGTTTCTTCTGCTCCCAGAAAAGACTTTTGTTTCTTTGTTGCCTCTGTCTAACGACTTTGACAGCTAAATTGTTCCATTGCGCCCGGAACACTTTTATAGCTTTTCTCCCAACATGTAAAGCGCCACCAGGCACGGACACGAGTGACCTGACGCATGAACGCAGTTACGCAGCCTGTCCCCGGGTTATATGTGTACGTCAGGTGTTACTGATTTGTTTTGACAGCGTTGTGTCCACTTGGCTGACGAGTGCTGGTCCCGGTATCTGGTCCGGTCCGGCGCGTCCTGTGCGTAAAGGAGTGCTACGGCCGGGCAATGAATACTGTGTGACTCTGAAGGAGAGAGTTAATGAAGTAAAAATTAATGAAGCACGTGAGCAGCCACCATCTCGAGGCTGTAAGCGCTGCCATGGCCCATTTATAATGTATGATCTCAATAAAAATCAATCCATTGTACCAGTACTTACTTAGAATAGATTTACCGATAACAGCCCTGTGTTCCCTTGGTCATAATTACCCCCCATGTCCACCCCTCCCGTCCTTTTTTTGACAAAGTGTGCGAACTTCACAACATAGAGCACTCAATGTCATTCTCTTTCGTTTTTGTATTGGAATATTAGTCTGCAGCCAGTGCTTTTAAATCCTTTTTAAAACACAGCAGACCTTATAATACTTTCTGATTTGCATTGAGTCGTTTTTTGGGACTTTTAAGGTGAAGCTCTAATAACCCTTTCACTTTTCTTACTGTGTCTCGTTCAGGACTTGTTGAAAGTTGGAAGCAAATGCCCAAAGTACAGTGAGTCGCCTGTATTAGAGCTCCCCCTTCAGGCGCAATACAGAAGTAAGTACTTGCATATTCAACAGAACATGAAGCTGCAGTTGCTGTTCTTCTCAGCTTTGCGTAAAGATTAAACAACTCGTACGCAGAGAATGTAAGCAAATTGTCAACAGAAACACCATACAAATTAATTTATAAAGAGTAAATTGAAAGTAAAAATCTGCTCAGCTTAGATCTTCAAAAATAACCAAAGCAAACCTGCAAGTTCCAGGTACACTCTGTAAAAATATTAAATGAGTTTCAGTAATAATGTATCTATAAAACAAAATAATTATTCTTATCACTGCTTTAGCCCTCAGGAAAAAAATAAACCTTCCATAAATTTGCATTGTTGCCATTTAATCTAAAAGTAAATATTCTTTTTTTGGTTTTGCTTTGTTCTAGTGTGAAAAACTACTCTCCATCGTACTTTAACTATGTACTTTTCTGCTTAACACGTTCAAAAAGTATCCAAAAATGATAAGCAGTTTATTTTGTTTTTCTATAAACTACACCAGCTTCGAAGTCGCGCTAGGAGAAGAGGAATTGTCAGAGTCCCCCGATGTGTCTGCCCCTCTAGCTTCAGGGAACAATTCACTATTTATAATGTCATCTTATCACGCTCCCCTCCAAGGCAGCGCTAGTGCACTTATGGCTTCCTTTGTTAGGGTGAGTTGGCAATTTCCTGGGAGATGGAGCAACTGCAGGCAGCCCCTTTTCTCTGATAATGTCCCTGACACCTGGACCAAACCGCTGTTTCCATCAGTCCGGCTCCTGCCACCCAGAGTCACTCACGGTGCGCATTTACAAACAGCACTCTGCCCGCCTGAAGCACAAGGAGGGCAGGCATTCTTCTAGAGGGAAAGTTCTGACAGCAAAATAGACTAGTTTATTTTTGTTGTTTTAAAATGTGACTGTGACTTTTTAACTCTGACTTTGTATTTAAATGTGAGTCCTTTCTACACAAACTCAAGCAATATAAACACTTAAATCTATCCGAAAATGACTTAAAAGTAGTGAAATTATCTTGCTGCATGGGCAGATAATTTTACTGGACTCGAATTAAGCAGTGTCAGAACTAGTAAGTAAATAATAAATCTGAAAACAAAGCAAGGCAAGTCTATTTGCATAACACAATTCATACACAAAGTAATTCAAAGTGCTTTACAGAATAAGAAATGCATTAAAATCACAATAAAAACAAATACAAACATAAATAATCATCAAAAATTAAAAGAGAGAGAGACATTAGGAGTGTGGAATGAGAAATTAAAACATTTCAGTCATATGCACAGCTAAACAGAACTGTTTTACAAGATGAATAACCTGATATTAGTTTTAAAGTCTTGGTCAGATCAGAGAAATCTCTAGTTCATAGACTTATGAATCCAAGTTCTTCAACACTTTTGCCACAATATGCCCAGTTTATTACACTGTTTTTACGCTGATAATGTGCTCAATGACAGAATGATCTGGGTTAAAGATTGGATGACAAAACCTAAAACTGAGGGAATGTTCTGACAGCAAAATAGACTAGTTTATTTTATTTTTGCTGTTTTAAAATATGTGGCGTGTGACTTTTTAACACTGACTTTGTATTTAAATGTGTATCTTTTCTATACAAACTCAAGAGAACGTTTGTATATAGACTTATAAATCCAAGTTCTACAACACTTTTGTCACTATATGCCCAGAATATTAGGCTCAAGGGAATGTTTGTAGGCTTTATAGACTTATAAACCCAAGTTCTGCAACACTTTTGTCACTATATGCCCAGAATATTAGGCTCAAGGGAATGTTTGTAGGCTTTATAGACTTATAAACCCAAGTTCTGCAACACTTTTGTCACTATATGCCCAGTTTATTAGGCTTTAGTGGGCTGTTTTTACGCTGATAAGGTGCTCAATGACAGAATGATCTGGATTAAAGATTGGATGACAAAACCTAAAATTGAGAGAAAGTTCTGACAGCAAAATAGACTAGTTTATTTATGTTGTTTTAAAATATGTGGCTCTGTGACTTAACACTGACTTTGTATTTAAACGTGAATCCTTTCTACCCAAACTCGAGAGAGTTGATCATATAGTAGTATACGACCGTTTTTAGTTATGCAAATGGTTCATTCATTAACATATCTAATCCTATAGCGTCTCCCCGGGTCACTCATGGCCCTCTAGTCACATTCACCAGCTCCTCTTTCTTAACCCTTGTGAACAGAACAAAAAACAAAAGCTTGAAAGTGAAGTGAACTCTCTTTTCTTTGTCTTTTCTCTGCACACTTTACATTTGTTAGCACAGAGATAGCTTCACTACATGACACCTCTCACAGCAAAACAAGAATGATCAAATGTGGTCTCCCTCCAGCCCCTGGAAATCCACTGGTTTACTTCTCCATACATTTGGGCACAGTGATATTCTACAGCACAACTTCACTTAAAAGAAAAAGGCTTTAAAAACTTTGAAATACATAAAATAAAAGAATAAAAGCTTACGTCATTTGACACATATTTTTGAATAGTTGAAGCTGTATACACCACATCAGCTGCAAGTCCAGTAACTATGTTTGGTTGCCTTAGCATTAAATATATTGTTTTTGTATCACATCATAGTAAGTTTAGTGTTACATATCCTCCTGAAACCCATTCATTTATGTCCTTTATAGTGGACACTGAGTTAACCAGTCGATCTTTTAAGTGTTTTAAAATAGACCAGGTCTTCCTGCTGATATATGATTTGATTGGCTGGGACTTTTGGAACCACATTTCCCTTCCTTCCAAAATGGTATATTTTATGGTGAAATGGATAGAAAATCAAATATCCTTTATTTATACCATTTTAAACAATATTTCCACACATATTTGTATTTCTTAACCCTTTAAGATAAGCAATTAGTTTAATAATTGTAATGATTGTGTCTAACAAAATTAATCAAATCTAAATGCTAAAGTGTTCATTTACCTCCAAATAAATAGAAAAAAACTAAAAATATATATTGCAACACACTTTTTCAGCTCAACACAAACGCAGCACAACTTGACTTAGGCATAACAAAGCTTCCAAATGGTGCAAATAAATGCCCCTTTTAATTCACATAATAGTTCTTCATTTCAGACACAAATATTATTCAGTCCATACTTAAAAAGTAAAAGTGACTCTCGCACACATACCCATACACAGTGAGGCTGGTGGCTCATGTCTCCAGGTGTCCCGCATGGAGCACTGGTTAAGCACTGATTCTAAAGAGTGTTTATGGCTGTGGCCTGACAGACTGCTGCTAAATTATAATTAATCAGTTGATTCGGAGTCACAGATTGTGATTGTGCCCTGCGACTTTTCATTTATGGAGCTTTTCTTCTGGCTCGAGTACAATCACAGTCGACCTGCAGGACTCTCTGGCAAATTAACAGTCTTCACGCTACCCTGCCGCCATAAATGAAAATATCAGTCAATCAAAAGCCATATTATGCTGAGAAATCCAACCACATCTCTCCAGTCCCGCATACAAATACAAAGTGCAGAATAAGCGCCAGGGCTGCTCCACATTTTAAGTGAATAGTATATAGGCGGGCTTATAAATTATACATTTCATTTTACATACGCCCGCTGTAAGTGAGCGGACCCCTCCTCCGTCCACACTACAGCGAGTACATGAGTGACAAACTGTGCTTCAACATGTCCTCAGCAAAGTTCACACGGCGTAGAGGCTTTATACGGTATTTCTGATCAAATTTTAGCACCATGTTTATATTTTATAGTCCTGATGTTATTCATTATTGCCCTCCAACAAGATTCATGGTGACTCAAAACAATAGTAATACTGATAAATATAGTTAAAATACTTGTGTCGTTCAGGTGTCCGAGAAGCTGCTGTGATGTTCTCCAGTCAAATAAAAGGAAAAAAGGTAAAATATGTAATATGTTTGTTTTTTAATGGTCATAATGAACAAATTACTTTATTTTAAACTGATTGTGTATTTTGTGGCATGCTGACTAGTGACCATTTGGTTTTAGGAGGCCCCACAAGTAGAGATCATTAAGGACTAAACCTTTTTTCATAGACAGTAGAGTGTAGTTTATACTGTGTCTTCTGTTGGAAGTGGACATTAACGCTATAGATGTGGGGCCACGGGGAAGTGCAGGGCCCATCTGTGCCCCGTTCCCCCCATGTGTACGTGTGTGTGTGTCCTCTGTGTGTGTCTGTGTGTGTATGTGTGTGTGTCCTGTGTGTGTCCTCTGTGTGTGTGTGTGTGTGTGTGTGTGTGTCCTGTGTGTGTCCTCTGTGTGTGTGTGTGTGTCCTGTGTGTGTGTGTCCTCTGTGTGGGTGTGTGTGTGTGTGTGTCCTGTGTGTGTCCTCTGTGTGTGTGTGTGTCTTCTGTGTGTGTGTGTGTGTGTGTGTGTGTAGGAGGAGGATATTTAGGCCGTGATCTATGTCCTTAGTCAGGTCTGTGGAGTGTCCCCCTGTGTGCGTATGTGTGTGTAGGCGGTATGTAGGGGTGTGATGAGTGTCATGAGTCAGGTCTGTGGAGTGTCCCCCTGTGTGTGTGTGTGTGTGTATGTGCACGTGCACATGTTTTTGTGTGTGTGTGTGTGCGCGTGTGTGTTCTTGTGTGCATAGGTGCATGTGTGCATGTGTGTGTGGAGGGGCTATAAGGGGGTGTGATCTATGTCCTGAGTCAGGTCTGTGGAGTGTCCCCCTGTGTGTGTGTGTGTATGTGCACGTGTTCTTGTGTGTGTGTGTGTGTGTGTGTGTTCTTGTGTGCGTAGGTGTGTGTGTGTGTGTGGAGGGGCTATAAGGGGGTGTGATCTATGTCCTGAGTCAGGTCTGTGGAGCTGCTCTGAGGGCACTTGAACCGTCCCTCCCGACAGGTACCCCACAGCCCGCCGCCCAGCACTACTCATTTACTGCTACACTGGTTTTCATAATTAGCGCTGCAAGGCCTCATTAAATCTGCTCTAATGAATAAATATTGTATTTCATAGCCTGATTACCAGATCAGCTCAATGCTCGAGCGTTGTAAACAATTACTTCCCTAAATATTCATCATCCCAAAGTGGATGATCATTGGTGTTTAATACAGGACTAGTATTCTCAAGTGCATCTTTATTACCCTAATAATAGTTTCTCAAACATTTCATATTTGAGGAGGAAAAAGAGGGAATTTAACTAAAACATTTGATTGATCTTGAAATAATTTTGTTGTGCAGATAATTCTTTGTTGAAAAAGTAATTAGTATCTATTACTATATGATTACAACGTCAGTATTGTCTTTATTTTTTATCAATATCTGAGTGCAAGTACATATGTCTTCCTGTAAATAGTTAAGGAAGTAAACACAATGGGCTAGTCAGTTGACACATATTCTAATGGTTGAAGCTGTATACACATCAGCAGAAAGTCCTGTTTAGTAACATGTTTGATTGTCCCTGTAAAAATGAATCCAAATTAAATACATTGTTTCTATCACATCATAGTAAATCTAGTGCTACTGAAACCATATTGACCAAACTTAATTCTAAGATAAAATAGTTTGTCTACATTTACACACACACGTGTATACTTTGACTCTCATTAAAATACTATTTTGCTGTTTTTCATACATTTGTAACAGTCATATTACTGTTTATTAGACTGATCAAATAATAGTAATTATGCCACTGTCAAGACTGTCATATTAAAAGAAAACCCCACAATATTCTGCATTTAAGACTTTAATGAAAATGAGTTAAAACAACTCAAATATGAACAGAAACAATTACACATTACAGTCCATCTGAGACAAAAAAAAATGCCCATCAACTTTCATACAAAACAAGATAATAGAACATCTTTGGGCAGGTCACATCAAGTACGTTTGAAGGGCTCAAGTATAACGTCAGGTCATTTCCAGTGGAGTTTCACACTTGTGAAGGGAAAACGAAGCTCATAACTCCTGCTGCCACTTGAGCCAGTCCTATTTAACAGTACAGGGCAGAAATGAGGCAGAGAGACTGGAGCAGAGCAGCAATGTGCTTTTAACAGGATCCAGTGATTTACAGGTATGAGCTCCCCATTAGAGTGTGCTAATTGTTTCCACTCCATTAGCGATGGTTATCTAATGAAGGGGATTTAAGCAGCCGCTCCACTATATCACACTATTCCTCTTGGTACAAAATGGGAACAGTGCCTTTTTTAAACCTGTGCAATATGATAGCACCAGGACTATTCAGCCATTTCAGCAGACCACATAACACCTGACAACAGACTATAAAAAGGCACCAAGTGAAATCTTACAGTTTAGTTAAAATAAAAAGGGTCTGTACAAAACAAGTTACATTTAAAACAATGTAAACACTTTTGAACAAGTCTAAAAAGGGAATTCTTCTCCTGGATGGGACATGTTAGGAAATATGTACAACTACATACAAAAAGGTGAAGACAAGCTCAGACAAGCCTTCTGTAGTTGGAGTAAAACACCAGAGAACTTTAAAAAATATATCAAACTGTGTAGAAATACCAGTCACGTGAAAATTGTCATCGGTCACAAAAATGTGACAAAAAATTACTAGCATTAACTGGGATCACAAAAAATAAGATCAAATTTTTAAACAAGTTTTTAAAAGCTTTGTCCACCAAACTGGTTAAAAAATGTGGTTCAAGTTTAAGTCTTAAAAATGTGGTGAAGGTGCAAGAGCAGCTTTGGTGGTGCTCTTCACTGGCCGCTCTCCTCCAGCTTCTTCTTCAAACTGTAGAGAAAGTCAGTGTTAAAACAAGAACTTAAACAAGACCAGAGCAAACGAGTTTCTGTACAAACCTTTTGAGGTAGGCATGCACATTGTCATAGCCATGATATTTAGCCAGATAAACCAGGACTCCAGTGGCACAGCGGCCCTCTCGCGCCCGGCAGAAGCTGCAGTTACAGATCCCTCTGCACGGTGGGCACTGCCACTCCTGAAAGCAGATGATGGGTCAGACTTAACACCAAACACAGTTTAACAGACGCAAAGTGAAGTTCTGAGACTGACCGGATTCAACAGAGCATCCCTCACTTCCTCTCCGTAACGGTTACGAAGACACGGTCCACAAAACTGCCCTCTCACCCCAATACACTCAGGGTTGCGGCAGCAGGTTTTGGTGTCAGTGGTCTTCTGTCTACACTGATGGCAGGTTGAGCCCTGAAGAGGAAAAATAAATTAATAAAATCAAATTTGATCATCTGTTTAACAACAGATACATAAGCATCGCGTCTCAACCCTGCACATACTGTGGATTGGTTGTAGACTTTCTCCCGAACATTGTTGCAGATACGTTCCAGCTCGAGCTCTGTGATCTCCTCCACTGGCCTCACCACATGAGGAATGGCCTTCATGCCACTGTAGGTGCGCCGACGAGGCTGCGGGCACAAAACAATGATTTATTAAGATTTTATTCCTTATTTAATAAGAGTACAGTATACAGAGGGAACATACTGGCTCATCCGATTCCTCATAGTAGCGGCTCTTGCGCACCAGGCTGAACTTGTCCTCGGGGTCCTCCTCCTCAGGGGTGGGGCTGGGGGGGCCGTCCACCAGAGAGCGGGAGCGAGTGTGAGGACGGGTCAAACGGTCTGGGTTCTTCCTAAGAGCTCTTGGAATTCCAACTTTCTGAGAAGGTTTCCTTGGCTGGAATAATTCAAACACAGATTAGTATCGTCCACTTAAAAAAACCCTCAAATCTTCATAACCATACACAGAATGTAACTTACTGTGACAGAGGACTTTGCCGTGCTCCCGGGGAAAAGTCCAGGCATTTTGCTTAATTCGGACATCAGTTTTGCAAGCTGTGGAACATTTCAGACATGTTAATAAAGCAGTAGTTATTCAACATCAGTAAATAGTTGTGTAATAAATTATTTTCACCCTCATACCATAGCTTTGTTCTCTTTAATATTCAGCGCCCTCTTTTTGATGAAGTCGTTCTCCTCGTCAGAGTCGCCAGCTTTGGGCTGAGGCAGCGGTTCAGAGACCGGCCTCTTTTTGGCCATGTTTTTTTTGGATGGAAAACTCAAGGCCACCTTCAGTCCACTGGATCTACGCGCACGTTTGGGAGAATCCACTTTCTAGAACAACATAAATGTCATTATTAGCTCTTTATTACATATATAAAATACTTGTCCACACCAATGACACTTACCATGGCATTCATGCGACTGCTGATCACATGGGCCTCAAACCCAGTGCAGGTGTCTTCATCTGACGCACTCTCCTCGGGCTTTAGCTTCTCTGCTGGTCTCTTCTGCCGCAGACGACGCTGCTACAACAAAACACAGCTGAAAAAACTGCACATAAGAGTACAAGACCAAGCCTCTGCATTATAGTATAATGCTTACAGTGTTTGCAATGCCTCCATCAGAGCCAAAGCTGTCACAGCTGTCATCCGAGGAGGTTTCCATAGGAACCAGAGGGACGCTGCGAAAGTTCCTCAGACTTCTTCTGGGGGAGGTCGGCTGTGCAGCTAATCTCTGGACAAGAACCACAGGCATGGTTTTAAAAACATGATTCAGCTCAGACAACAGGGTGTTACAATAGCCGTAAAAATGAAGTCTCCTTTTGTTGGTATTTTGGTGTAATATTTTAAAATAGCCATGTTATTAATTTAGAACAACTGAATACCAAGCTCTGGGCTTCTTTCTCATTCACATTGGTACGTAGTTACCATGAGACACACCCGCTCATAGAAATGACCAAAGTTTTGTTTCTGGCTGAATCTTACGAACACTGCATTGGTCATAGTTTGAGAAAGTGTGATTGGTTTACTGTTACAGCAAACTGACGATACAACCTGCAAACCTTTCTTTTCCACTTACACGTACCTGATTTGATGGTATTCTAACTTGACATAGAGAAGCTATTCAACTAATCTGCACAACACTGTTTTAGTTAATTTACGCAAAAATAAGTTCAGAACAGTAACAATACTATGCAAGGTGAAATTTGGTTTAGAGTCAAATTCCACTTGCATTTACAAGTATATTTACAGTCAACCCTATTTCTGTGTAACAATATGCATATGATACAAGAGTGAAACCAAAGTTCTTACCATGGAGCGAGTCGCAGGCATTTTCTCTTCCCACAGTGGAGCAAAGTGTGAGCTGCAGGGCGGAGGGGCAGAAGTGAAGTGAACAAAGCTGCGACTTCGCGCACAAACTGCCCCGTTCATTTCGCGCGCCCTTCACAGGTCCTAGAAGGACAATATACAGTAGGGCAAAGAAAAACAAATTACACAAATACTGATTTTACACTAGAGCGGCGACGTACAAGAAAATCTAAATACAGAACGTCGAAAACACGATTTGTCGAATTTTCAATGCTGATTTGCTCGTTTTGATGTGGTTATATGGTGTGAAATAAAGCGATGGATCTTCCGGGACTATAGCAAACCGCGCGAACAAACCCTGCTGAATTTGCATACTCGGCGGGTAAAAGGTGGAAGTAGTGATGTAGGACTTCTGTACTCTGTACCAGGGTTTATGCTGCTGCATGATTATTATTCACACATTGCCTGTGCCTGTTATGATGAGACCTGAAATGTGCTAAAGATGTATTCTGTTTTACTTAGAAAATGTAATTCTTTTATTTTATTTTTTTTACCCTTTCACATCAAGGACCAACCATACACTGTATGGAAAATATTTGGCTTTCGGAGTACCACCAGGTCTAAATACAGAGTATGGTAATTCTAATGATTAATCTAAAGGAAATAATAGCGCTATAGCGGTGTCTCTAAATAAAACTGACACCTGCAGAGGCCGTCTGTGTACCACCAAGTACCACAGTTTGAGAAACACAGTTATATGCATGTAAAAAGACAGACTAAAGTGAGTTAAAATTTTAATAAATACAAGTTAAATAGACTTGGCAGGTTTATAAAATATCATACAAATTTAGTATGCTCAGAATCTTCAGAATACATAGCTCTAATTTAAAGCTTTTGGACATGATTACAAGCTTCAGTGCATGACAGGGTGAACACACACAGGCCATATTAAGTCCTTGTTCCAGCTCCCCGCCCTCCCCGGCCCCCTCTCCTCCCTCGACCTCTGACTTGTTTATTGTCCTGACGTGGTAATCGCTTCTGACGCTCCACTTTGATCCAGCCGTCCTCGCTGGCTTTAGCCTCTTTTTCCTGACTGGGGTTGCCAGTCACAGACAATATACCTGGAATCGCGGGTGGGCGGATAGCTGGAGTGACACTGTAACTGTTGGAGCGTGGCCTTCCTGGTTGCCGAGAGCTTTTGTTGGTTTTATTATGACTATAGTTACCCCTACTATGAGTCCATGGTTGCCCCCTGCTCTGCTCCCCTCCCACAGTCAAAGTGTTTCCGTAGCTGCGGTGTTTGTGGAACGGTCCAGCGCTAAGTGGCCTTTCTCGGTCTCTCTCTGAAGCACTCTCTGACGTGGTGCTGGATGGACTGCTGCCCTTTGACCCCAGATGAAGTTGGGACAGTTGAGGTGTGAGGTTTGCTGTGGGAGAGACACTGCGCTGGTCCATCCAGGGAGTCACAAGGGTTTGTTTAGGAGAGCGACGCAAAGCGGCAGCGTAGGAGAAGCTCTGGTTCTCATGTGCAGACAGGAACTGAGGCAAGGTGAGGGCTTCAGAGCTGCTTATGGATTTGAGAGCAGCTTTTGGAGGTTGAGATTTCTCCCTCATCATCTGTCTCCTCTTCACAGTGTGCATCCATATTGGGTCGATATCTGAAATACACATAGTAAGAAATAAGTGAACAAAAAATCTGGAATGAGTTATTTCAAGTAAAACTAGGCCTGTCACGATAAATACCGTATCAACTTCAATACACGACAGATGGGACAATAATTTTTGGGGGTCAATATTTAGTGTGGCTGTTTTTTCTTTGTATTAATGGGAAAAGTTTAGTTTTTTTTCTCTGTAATATAAGATATGAGCTGTAGAAGGTGGAAACAGGAGCTTCTAAGATTAGATACAAACTACTTAAGTGTTGCAATCTCGTAGTTGATGTTTTTTTTAACAATATTGTACATTTAAAATAGTTTTTAGGGGATAATTCTGCTTTATTCTGCTTATTGTCTATATTTACTTCCAATTTATATTGCTCTTCATAATTTATTTTATCGTGACATGACTAAGTAGAACAAGGCTTATATGAGTCACTTGGGAAACTATGCAATGGCTGGCAAAATAATATTATCTAAATGCACTAATGACTTTATCATGTTTAGGCCTATACTTAAATGTGTCCAGGATTAAAACTCTAACATAAATTCATGTAACCGGCTGCATTTTTTAATTTTAATAAATGAATGTAACAGGATGCATTTTTAATTTGAATAAATTAATGTAACAGGACGTATTTTTAATTTGAATAAATTAATGTAACAGGATGTATTTTTAATTTGAATAAATTAATGTAACAGGATGTATTTTTAAATTTTAATAGTTAACAAAAAAAGACAAAACAAAACAAACTCTCCCACACCTCACTCCTCTCTGCAACACAATATTTTAACAGTCACTCAAGTCCAGTCTCGCCAATATGTCCAAGAAAGGTGTTCACATCAGCTCGAAGTCCTGTTGTTTCCTCCACAGGAGGCATTTATGTGTGCAGAAAAGAAATGAATGAAAGAAGTGCATGAAACTCTTACCTGAGTTAGTTCCTCTGAGGTCAAAGACTGAATTCACTGATGCCGTTTCAATGACCAGTTCAACCACCCTGATCTCGTCCTGCCCACCGATCAGGCTCCAGCTCAGTGAGCTGCTGTGTCTGGTAGACTTTGGGGACTTGACATCATTCTGTTGGAAACAAGTTTTTATTAAGATAAAGTGTCCACAAAAGTAAAGAATCAGCATTTGAAATGTAAGCGACTCACCTCATACGTCACCAAATAGTCCACTTTTTGGTTTGGCTCGATTCCAATGATCCATTTATCCATAACAAAAGGAGGCTGCAATTTCAATATGATAAAAGGTCACAGAGTTACGTAATTCTTCAGTATTACGTCCAAATAGGCAATACAGTAACAGAGTTATAAGCAGCTACTGTCTCTACAGCTGTACCTTTGACATCCGCAGGGTTTCCACATCTTGTCGATTGGCATTGAACACAACATCTTTGATGTAAGTCACTGCAACATCGTCACCATCAAGTTCCATGTACATTTTCCATTTGCAGTCCTTAAAGAAACAGTTAAAGGAGAGTTACTCTACACCTGAGTGATGTGAAAAGTTAAAAAGACCTCAGACTTTCTCCTAAACCAACAGCACACCCTAGAGGTGAACAAACGCCACTGACCACAGATGTCAATTTGAAACCAATTGAATACCAAAAACAGTGTTTGTATGTGGTCAAACTGAATAATGCGAACAAAAAAAACATTTAAATATTTTAAAAAGTCTAGAATAGAAATGGAGCCATGTATGTAAAATGTTAACATTTTGCAACATTTATTTTCTATTTGTCACCATCATGTCTTTTTCTGTGATCAGTAACGCGGCTCTTTCTTATTTTTAAATGGAGCAGTTCTCTAGTGATCATTATGAGCCAGGACCCTGACATTGGCCTCTTCTGCTACAGACTGAATGCTGACGAAGCAGTAATGATGGTGCCAATCCCCAAAAGCCCAAGCGGGAGCCACAGGTCAGTGCTTAACCACACAGGGTTCATGGCACAGGCCAGTCCATTGTGTGGTGATCACAAAGAAAGACATCAGAGGAATGGCACCAGCACACTCATCTGAGGAGCTTTGGTGCTCTCCTCATGCTCCCCGGGGACTGGAGGCAGCTCAAAGGGGAAGCTTCAGCAAATCTCTGGCTTCGAAACACAGCCGGGCCCCGCGTCAGCTCCACACTGGCCCCGCACTGGCCCTGGACGCTCACACCGGGCTCCCAGGTCTGCGCCACTCTAATCACTCCAACAGAAACAATGTCTGGTAATGATGCCTAGGACCCAAGTGCATCTAATGACAACTCATACATAATTCAGCACCTTTCACTTGGCTGCACGGTGATATCCTCATTAGTAGGGGACCCTCAGTGGCTGTCAGATGGTGGCCGCACAATTGCAGGCCCTCATTTTGTCTTTGAGAAGTGCAGCTGCTTCCATGACATCGCCAGCAAAGAGGGTCGAAGAAAAAATGCAGTGCGGGTTTGTTTTATTTAGTGCAAAAAACCTTCCAGTTTGTAAAAACAAGGCTGACACGGAACCTGACACCAGGCAGGGGAAAATAATTAGCTCTCATTTTCTCAGCCTCCTGTTTCCTTCTCCCCGCTGTGTTTTCTACCCACTAAACCACCACATGTCAGAAGAAATGGGAGGCAATTAGCAGGCTCGTTTCAGCCCTGCCGAACACACTGAAAGAGGACTATTTATGATGGGACAATGAACAGCTGAAAGATTAAATAACGTTTGCCTTTTAAAAAGAAAATGACTTCTGGCTAAATGGGCTATTTTTGATTAAATTCAAACAGCCAGTGAAGAGCCACCCTTTCTCCACAGTTTGAGACCCTAACAAAGGGCTGTGAGCGCACCGAGGTGGATGTTGTACAAGACTCAGAATGAAATGTTTATTTGTCTGCTTTTACACATGTCTACTCAAGCCTGCAATGGTCACTAACACAGCCATCGCCATTAATTCTGCATCTCTACAGCAGCACAAGGGCACCAGGCTGAACCCAATTTAGGAATATTCCACTTGAAATGTTCCCTATTAATAATAAAAAATTATGCACAAAATACAATGTTTAAATATATGTGTGTAGGTGCAGTGTTCAACATACAGAGCTTCCTTTCCCAGGTTTCCAATGGTATCCGAACACCAGCTCCAGTTTGACCGTTTTACTCAACTCCACCTGCTTCTCCAGCTCCTCCTATGACAAATAAGAAGATTGAATAGTCAGTGAGTTTATACAATGTTTATACAATTACTAATGTTGTTTTAGTCTTAGTATGCTTTTTGAGCGTTGTCTGAAAGAACAGCATTTGTAAATGTCTCTAGAGAAAAATTATTACAATGGAGAAACTGTCAGTACAGTAACTCAAATCTTACCTATTTTGTTTTGTCAGAATGAACTCATTCAAAGTGCCTTTAAACTCTTTGCCAAAAGATTTACAATAAGCAAACACAGATGCACATAACAAAAACACTCTGGGCAAATGAGAGGAGTAATACAGTTCAGTCTACCTTGAACAGTGGCGGGAAGTGAACAAGGCCAAGGTAATCATTAGCCAGCTTTTCAATTTCACCCTGAAAATGAAATGAAGGTAATATTGGCTGTAAGGTAATGAGCTCATGCCTGCTCCTGTAAATGAGACGGCACACACAGAATGGTGTTTTAATCTGCAGTTTAATGATTAACCAGGGCTTGCCTTGAGGTGGATCACATGACCTTTAGACTTGACCCCCATGTCCCTCATGTCGTTCTCTGTGAGCAGCAGCAGCCTCTGCCCCGTGATGTGGTTCTGTTTGAATAGGTCAGCGTAGTCCTGCATGCCACAGGCATCCTCGTCTAAAGAATTATTATATCATTAAACAGCCAAATATAACAGGAAATCTTCTGTTATGAAGAATGCACAAACCTCCACCAAATAACTGCTGCATCCAGAAATACTGAAAGAGAACACAGATTATGGCTTTACTGTGTTGCAGTGACTACACAGATTCTTTGATTGTGATATCCTCATGCCTGTATGTTCACTCAGGTTTTAAAACTATATTTTTAAGGGAATCATTTCCACCTTAATGCACATTGTCTCACTCTATAAGTTGTGCCCATTACATGTACTGTAATGTAAGATTTTCTGTATTTTTATTCCCACTTGTTTGCCTTGTGACTCACAAAACAAAATAATGAGACACTGAAATATCCCCAGTGACAATATGTGACTATTAGGAAATAAAAAGAAATACAAAGAGGACTAGAGCAATACTGACCACATGCTCCTCTGTCCATGTGTAAATATCAAGGGTTGGCAGCAACTGCAAAGAGGAGAGAAAGAGTTTTCATTTTTAGTTTTTCAGTTTGTATATTAGATACAAGTCAATATCAGTCAGTTGAGTTGTAGTTATATTTAAGCTAATCTTTAAATGTGTGATGCAAAATTTTGCACTGAAATTATCAAGATTCATAAAAAATAAACATGCACACATATGCACTATGTGTGACTGAGCAAAACCAAAACTAAAATCATAAAACTTGTGGAAACATGATTAAAATGGAAAATAGCCATGTTTTGTGCATCCAAAGTCAGTGCAGTTATTGTGGCGTGTAGTAAAGACGCTGCGGCTCTAATGGTCTATTTCCAACAGACATGTCCATCTGACTGATCTAATGCAATCTATTTGAATGATAAATCATTTGCCGCTCATTAAATGTAATCAGGCAGAAACTTGCCAGCCAAAATAAAGATTTCATCATTGTGATCGTGCGGCTGGTGCATAATGAAAGAAATAATGCAATGGAAAATTGGAGGAAAAGATGACTAAATGAATGAGTAATCTTCATTCACTGTCTTCTTGCCACAACATCTGATAACAGCCTAGATTACGGCGTGAATAGCGCTCTCAATAGAAAAGTCTCTGCCATACATGTGGGTGCAGCCCGCTCTGCCTCATAAAGCCACTCAGCCCTCAGCGCTTTCCGCCTCCTCCAGCGCTGCACCGAGGAAGTAAACACACGGAGACACACATCTCCACTGCCAAACTGCCATTGGACGCACTCTACATGTTCCACTATTATGTGCACAAATGTACGTCACTCTCACTCCAGACATTATAGCACATGGTTCATAAAGTTAGCTGCAGCAAATGTTTAACTTGTGTTATGATCAGATATTAGAGAAGAGTTCAGACAACCCTGCCCCCATGTGGCCTGAGAGAGACCCTGAATTACAGGATGTTAGGTCAATGAGGACTGCGGTCACCATGAGGAGGGATTCATGGATTATTAGAACCAATCTTTTATTTATACATCTTGGCATCTGAGACTTAATCCCTTACTTAAAAGTTGACTATAAAACAGCTACATACTATTCATTAACAAAATTCCAGAAAATCCAGAATTAATTGACGTGTGTGTTTTAGTTTGGTACAACATCGTTAGACACCCCAAACCTTGCTAAGGCACACAATTAGATATCTTTACTTTTTGATTCTCTGTGTAACTAAATGTACATACATCTACATGCCCAGGGAAAGGAGAACAAAGAGAGGACATGCAGAGCCTACATCGTACATAAAAAACACATTAACATGGAATAAGGTTTGCATGACGGGATGATTTACTGAGAAGAGAACAATACTGCAGTGAAAAGAACTTAGTTCAAAGCAACAAGTAAACGAGTAGCACAGTAAAACAGGGGATTAGCTCCTCATGAGACTTTGGTGATAACACCAGGGATATTTAATGGGCTCTGCTCCAGGAAGCATGTCCTTCCCCAGATGTACCACGAACGCTAATATGGTTTTCTCTGATGAAAGTCCAGCACCTGGGACCAAAGTACAGCACAGGATAAATACATACAAAAATACAGCATTTAAAAGTAAATTGTGTCAACTGTAACTTTTTTTTTAAAATAAGATTCAAGTTTAAAAGTAAAAAAAAAAGAAAAAAAAAGAAAATGAAGTTTGTAGCTGCACGGGAAAGTCCCTCTCCTGCTGTTCGGCACCGGGTCAGTCAGTGGGAAAAACATGTACTTTCTCATCCTGGTAAGAGACTGCATCTTGACAACTGCACTCCACCACATCCAGAACAAATTGGCCAATCTTAATGTCAGCAAAATGTCACTTCATCATAAAAGCCTGGCCTGCTCTAAGCAACTGGCTCACATGGCTCTTTCTTCACAGCATGCACTATACATCCAGCACATTAGGCATACAGTACCGTAAATGACATCCATAAGGTGCAGGCTTTTCAATAACAGCAACTACTTTTTCTGTGCTGCACAAAGTAAACTTGAACAAAGGTGCAAAAAAAATGTGAAGGGAACAAATATCACAGAGAAAATGACAAAAAAACTGATGCTCAGAGGAGGCATTTAAGGAAATATCAGAGGCGGAGAAGATTTGGAGCTTCTTAGACCGAGTCCAGTGTCCCTTCTCCGACTAAGAGGGAATTACTGACCCTCATGCCCAGGTGCACTATGGGTAAGTCCAGAGAAAACACCTGAGTAACTGCAGATAGCAAGTCATCTTCTATGTTGCAAAAGGCTGTAACATCTGAACTGTAGGGTTTCTCCAGCTTAAACTGGCCAAAACAATACAACTAGGAAGGCAGCTGAGAAATAGAAAATGGACATAAGAAATGGACATCTCCCACACAGTGGGAGAGTGAGGAAAGGCAGGGTGAATGGAGGTGATAAAATTACACTAAAGCCCTTTACAGATAGTGCACGAGTGATCTCTAGGCCTCTAGTCGACTAAAGAAATTCTTGGTTGACTAAAGAAAAAAAATCTCTTATGTTTATGCAAAACAACCATTTTTTTTACTGGCTTGTCAAAGCCTGATCTCATCAGATCTCAGAATCTAAGCAAGGCCAGGCCTGGTTTGTACTTGGATGGGAGACCACTGGGAAAATCAGGTGCCACAGGGGGGCGCCAGTCTCAAAAACTGTTGTCATGTCCTTAGGCAAGACACTTCCCCCACATTGCCTAGTATGAAAGTGGTGTGTGCGTGAGTGATGATGGTGATCGGAGGGACTGATGGCGCCAATTGGCATTGGCAGCCACACTTCCCTCAGGCAGCTGTGGCTACTGTAGTAGTTCACTACCACCGGGTATGGAGTGAATGAAAAATGCTTTGTAACTATTGCTCTGTAAAGCATCTTTGTGACATATGTCTGTGAAAAGCGCTATATAAATAAACACTTGTGTGCACAGAAGAATATAACAATACAATGTATAAGTATAGATTGAACTTGTGAATCTTGAGTTTAATCTGCCATTTTAAATATGAATATAAAAAAACCTTTCTGCCATATTTAAATCCTCAGAATATAAATAAAATGGTAAGTTGACCAATAAAATACAATACAATACAATACAATACAATTTGGTCAACTAAGACCACAGATGGTTAACATACCTGTAACTACTAAAGCCTAAAGCCCTAGTGTAGAAAATACAAATGAGTCCGGTCAAGGTCATGTGTGGACCACCTGAATCTTTTTTTTGTCTGTTTGGTTTTGTTAATAGAGGTTGTGCTATTTATTTACCACTACGCACATACACTCCATGCTTTGGTGGGAACATTACACTGACGTACATTCATTTCCATGAGACTGATTCTAACCTCAACCATAATTACTAATTTCTGAACCTCAACCTAAATAGTTACCTATTTACTTAACAAAGCAGTTGGTCATTGCTGTGAAGTGACTGTAAACAGATTTCTGTTCCCACAATGTACTACTTGCGCACATCTTTTTGAGTGAGTTATTATTCCTACATTGTTTTATTAAATGTGGTTGTGCTCAGACAAATACAGTTTATTTTTATTGCTTCCAGACATTGCCGGGCAAAGAGTGGGCAAAGTCAAGTTTCTTATCCAGAGACCCACTTCAGCAAACTTCAGGGTGTGCGCTTACCAGCTCCACCACCATCCATTCTAAAAACAAGTTGATAATTTTTGGATCTCATGTATACATGTGTGATGTTTGCACATACCAAATAGTCAAATGTACAATGTATAAATCTAGAACAGGTCATGAGGATGTGTGTTCTGTACCGGGCTGTTGGATTGCTCAATGAGTTTCCTCTCCCACATCTTCAGCCTCCTCTCTCGCTCCTTCAGCTCCTGCTCTTTGGTGCTCAGGTCCCTCTCCAGCTTCTTCAGCCTCTCCAGAGTCGCTTCTATCTCACACCTACAACACGCACAAAACCTTTTACATTTGGAATGTTATTACAGATGCATATGGTTCACAATGAACTGTGGCACAGCACCATTATCTAAGTTTAATCCTTTCTTAAATGTCAAAGAAAATAATACTTAAGTCTAACACCATTGGATACACATTTATTATTTTATCACTGACATAAAAGTTTTCAACACAACGCCAATAGAAAGAGGCTAAATTTGAACAACAGTGACCCACAGCCAGAAGATTATAGAGCAGCACTTCATGTTCTGCTCTTACACTATGTGTGCTTCTTGAGCTTTAGATTCACTGGCCTGGAGACACGGTTTAACCAGTGATTCTACATCAATTTGTAATTGTTTTTGTCAACTCATTACAAAAAGAAAGATTATTTTAACACCGAACCGTAGTGCCATGTAAACAGCTCAGTGATGCCCAACAACAGAGGGTGATGCGTTCAAGGCCAAGGACAAAGCTCTGTTATGTTTGCCTCATGCTGAGGCTGCACACTGAGTCTGGGAAATCCACACTGAGCCTGAACACAACAAACTTAGACTCAAACACAGGACAGGAAGGCCCTGCCTCTACACTTTTGGTCCTCCACCCCAATGCTTCCACCTCCAACTATTTCAGCTCAAACCCAAATTCCCAAGAAAACTTTTGAACAAATGCTTAGATACATTTATGTCAAGAGCACATTTATTGTTGAACAATTATTCCACAATAAAAGCATTAATATGTTTTTGTGTTGTTTTCTAGGGAGCAGCATTGTATAATCTTATATCTTCAATATCATAAGTACAGACACCTACAATTTATATAAAAAACCTTGTAAATAAACCATGCCAAAAGCGCTCAGCATTGTCGTCAGAACAGTAATCTCTCTATACAGCACTAGTTAGTCTAAACTACACACTATCACAATCACTCACAACACACTCCTCTTTTTGAAGAAGAAAGAGTTGTGCCTGTTTCTATTTCCCTCCCCACATAAAAGCGTCGCCTTCCACTTTCACCTTGGTTTGTCCTTAACTCCTCAGATAAGCAAAAGCTCGCTCTCTCTCACACTTGACTTTTGTGGTTTGATTTCCTCTCCATCATTGATCCACCTGCACACAGCTCAGTGCTGTCGCTGCCTGGACATGCTGCCAGTTAGCATCAAAGTTATGAGGGAAAAGCCTGGGCGCACAAACAAGGCTCTGAGAGAGGCAGACACAGAATAAAGTCACAGCTGAGACTCCACCAGCAAACCTCCAGCTGCTCTACAGGCCAATTAAACACTTCGACTTGAAAAAGATGGTGATTATTTTAGGGCCTTATGGGTAAAGAGAGGAAGTATATCCAGATGGAGGATTCTTTGGAGGTTTTTCATGCCTTTATGGAGCTATCAGTGTAATTATTAAAGATCTATATGCACAATCTCCAATCTCCTTTCTGTCTTTTGGAGCTTCCATTAGCTGCATTTCCACGGCATTCTTTGAAACCCATTTCCTTAGGCTAGAGCGGTAAATAGCTGTCGAAAATACATTGACTGGCTGCGTTACCGCCATTCAGCCTTGTTGTGCAGGAAAGAGTTGCACTGTTGGGGGAGTTGGCTGTCGTGGGACATGGACTCCAGTGTACTGAGGATGGTCTTGAATGTTGGCCGCTCCTATAAGCAAAAATTAATATACGTGATTGTGTCTTGTCTGTTCAGATGTGGTGTTATGCTGTAAAAAGTGGTTTAAAAAGTTACCTTTGGATCAGTTTCCCAACAGTTTTTCATCAGCTCGGCGAAGCTGCTTGGGCAACCACTGGGGATGGTTAACCTCTAGAAAAGTGACAGAAATCAGAAAGACAAGAGAAATCTAGTTACAGCCGTGTTTTTTCAGTATTTACTTATTTTGAGAGACATATTGCCTACGCTTATATGTTTCATAAAGTATCCATAAGTAACTATCAGGTGTGATGCCCCATTTTGTCCGAGCAGGTGCGTCTTTGATTTGTTGGATAAGAACCATGTGGAAGCCAGTAGCAAACAGGTAAAGTTGTTTTTGGCATGGTGCTACGTTAGAGCGAGTGAATAGACACAGTGGGCAGTGCTAACAGTTCAAAATTAGCAGTGTTTGTCACTCATGATTCAAAATTGGGTAAAGGACATTTGATTTACACATTAGGCTTTCTAAAAAAAAAAAAAAAAAAAAATTTCACTGTTCAGTAAAAGACTGTAATAATGGATTTACTTAGAATAAAACCCTGAATTGAAAATTGTGCAAATGCATCTGAACCTTACAAACAGTCGGCGCTATGGTCAACAGCTGTCAAAAAACTTTTAAGAAAACAGGAACTCACTTCATTCTTCTCCACCACCAGCCAGGCCACCTGCAAACCCTCCAAACCATTAAAGGGTATTTCCCTCGTCATCATTTCCCAGAGAACCTGTCAAGCATGAAAATAGTGAAAGAAATCATAAGGCAACATGTAATGTTTACCAGACAAAATAATAATAATAATTCATCATCATCATGTTTATTTAAAAGGGACAGAACAGAGAGCATTGTCACATTTTAAAACAGTGACCGATGCCATGTCCATAAGCCGTCTAGCCAAAGGCTAATTTGCAGGCCAGGTCCCTCACATAAAAACGGACAAAAATATTGACAGACATGCAACACATTATTACAGCGTTAAAACAGAGTTAAATACACAATTAAATTACTTCAGTCTTCACAAGCTTGCTTTAGTTTTAGCCACTGCTTCACTTTGCAGGTGAACTGGCTCAGATCTGTGAGTGCAGGTAAAGTGTTCCAGATCTGTGGTCCCTTAACAGCAAATGCACTTTGACCAAAGGTGGTCTTGCATTGAGCTGGTCTACAGTCACCATGTGCAGTGCCTCTTGTGGTCACACCATGGGGGTTACACCTCTGAATCATATTACTTAACATGTCTGGAGCAAGTTTATTTACACATTTAAAATTCTATTTTATGAAAGAATATTGAATCAAATTATCAAGGCTTAATAGATTGTGCTTTTCTATAATTGTACAATAATGAAATCTCATTGACTTCTTGTCCATCACTTTTAGAGCTTGTTTATACTATATTTATGATATATAAATGTAATGAAGTGTTTCTCAATATACGCTCATTAATAGGGGCTGACCACAATAAACTATAACCTTGACCAAATACAAGTCACTAAAATGCTCCCTAATATTCTCAAGAGGAGCTGACATCCTCAAAACCAGAGAAACTGCAGTTTTCCTGACTGCATGTGAAGCACATCTCACATCCAGCTATAGCAGCTGCGGCTCATTACATATATGTAGGCTGTCCTACTATAGAAATCAGCTCTTGAGAAATGCAAGTGGCAAAAGTATATGCATACATTTGCAATCATTCTACTGCACACCTGATGCAGACAGGCCACTGCAATCAGAAACATTGTCTGTTTGGCTCCTCTACCCCACCACACACTACCAAATATTTAGACTGAGAGAAGCAGGCGTCTCACTTCAATCATCAGTGAGTGAATTTAACATGTGTTTAACTCTAATAAAGGACATCAACATGAGGCTTATGTAAAGTACATGTAATGTATGATGTCATATAGTAAAGCGTACCACTCCATAGGAGAAAGTGTCACAAGTCTCTGACACGGGTAGACTCTGGATCACCTCTGGGGCCATCCAAGGAAATGTACCCACCAGAGACATGTGTGTGGTGTGGGTCAGGAACTTAGAGGCACCAAAATCACAGATCTGTAGGAGATACAAGTCAAATCAATCAGGAACTCAAACAATGTGCATTTAATCTATACAATGAAGTCTTCCTGTGTAAGTCAGCTATTGCCCTCTTGTGACTGTACATTGCAGTTGGACATTTTGTGACCTTACTTACTGACTGCCACATGTTCTGAGATGCTTATAACACAAAGAGGTACAAGTGGTACATATCTAAAAGATTGATTACTTACTTTCAACGCTCTGTCTGCAGACAGCACAACTACAAGAGAAGAGAACAGGACAAGTAAATAGATAAAAAAGGAATGTACTGTTTTCATACATGCTACACCAGTGACTGTCAACTAGTCTAACTTTTTTTTCTTTTACAGAGAATCCACTTTGTACAGAATCAAACTCATTCACACCACGGATGCACCAATCTGATATATTCTACTGAGTTGTTCTGTAGTTACTTGAAGGATAAATAAGAGCTACAGAACACATATGGATCAGTTTGGTCATATTTTATGTTTGTTTAAAATAAATAAATAATGTTTTCAGTCTTCACACTGGAAATGGCTGATATTGGCTATTAGCAGATATTTAAAGTTAAAGCATCGGAATCTGTAGAGGAACTGAAAAAACTGGTGCATCCCCAATTGAAACCTTTTCATCCAGCCATTCCTGACCTAACAATCACTGATATACGTATTTCTTAAACAACAGTAAATACCGTTTCTTGATTTGAGATCTCTGTGGATAACTTTAACCGGAGCTTCTAAGTGTAAGTAGTGCATTCCTAAACATCAAAATAAAATAATATTAATATAAATATATGTAATTATCAGCTATTTAATTTTAAAATGTACCTCTAGCTATTTCTGCAGCCCATGTCATGATCTGGCCCATGTCCATCTTCTCGCTCTCTTCACTGGACAGGTAATCATACAGTGAACCACCGGGGGCATACTCTAGAGCACATATGGAAATGTAATCACATTTAGACGCTTGAATCAAAGAGTGCTCATGTTATTTTTACCGCCACAACCTGTTACCTTAAAGCCCTGCATTAAACATAAATCTGACCAATGTGTGAGCGAGCGTATTGTAAAAACAAGTGGAAATTGAAATTGAGGCAGACGCAGGCAGCTGACAGCGTCTTGTTTACAGATTGTCACTGACCTGTCTCCGCAGATGAGTTCAATTTATCATAGTGTAAGTGAACACAAAGAGGCTCCTGTCTGCCAGACGCCTTGTCAAATCCTGGGGCTTCAAAGGAAACTGCGTCGCCGCTAAAAGTTTGTGACATCTGAGAGCATTTACCGCGTGCTATGGATTTTTGACAGCTCTTTTCAAAACTCGTCACAGGCTAAAGACACAACGGGATGAATACCTGCACGAGGTAAAGAAGGGATGAACCAGAAACCGCCTTAAATTCAGCCTCTATTTATGAATTAGAAGCTCAAAAGAAGTTTTTTTTTTTTCATTTTGGCTGTACAGTAAAGCATTAGAGTAGAGTGGTAGTGTAGAGCACATTGTTGGTTAGAATAGAACTGTGGTTCCCAATGTGGGGTCCAGGGACCAATGGGGCCCTCAGAAGCCCCCCTAAAGATTGCCCACACAACAAGAAAGAAAGCTGAGTTTTGAATCAACTTCACATAAGATTTTGGTGATATTTCTTTAAATTAATATTAAGGGAATGTGCTGTTTTAACATAGAAATCTAAAGAGAAAACATTTTACACTGGATTACATGTCGTGTAAAATATTCTTATGATATTATTGTGTGATCTTCCTGTCGATAGGGGAATGGCTGAAATAGTAATATAAAATAATAGTTATATATTTTGGGATTGGCCTATAATTAGAGACTACTGGGACAATGTAAAAAAGAAAATTTAAAATATTTGTAAATGAAAAACTAAATTTGGATTTACAGCTATTTCGCTATATCGTACCAAAAGGAAAAGGAAAATTATTTTAATATTAAGCACAATAGTAAAAAAAAAAAAAAAAAAGAAAAGAAAAAGATAACTGTATCCTGGCTAAAACCACAACCTCCTACTAAAGAAAATTGGTGGGAAAGGGTTAAAGATGTTATGGAAATGGAAAGAGTAACACCAAAACTGTAATTTAAAATGAAGAAATTTGAGGAGTTATGGGCACCTGTAATACAAGAAGCAAAATGATCTGTACCCTGCCTTTGGTGTATGTGTGTATGGGTGTATATGAGTGAGTGAATGTGTAAGTACATGTATATTATTGTAATTTATTTATTTACTGTGGTGACGGGTCACTAATTAAATAAAATGTGTTTCAAGAAAGAACCTGCAGGTAAAGGCAGAGTATCGTATAGACTGTTCCTTATCTGTGTCTTTTTGTCCTGATGCTGAATGTCAAAATATTAAGATTATTTGGTACATGAATTGTAATATTCATATCACAATAATAAAAAGAAATGTAAAAAAAATAATAATAATAAAATAGTAATAGTTATATAAAATAATGACTGTGATGTAACTTTCTTGTCAGTACATTTGGAATAGACTTACCAAAATGGAAACACAACTGAATTATAATAGATGAAATTACATAGTTATTTGTATTGTATTTCTGAATTAAACGTACTTACTTTACATTTACAAGGTTGGTATTATTTACAAGTGGAAACACGCCAGTTGTACTTTAGAAACTTAAATCCGTTCACCTACATTCTACAGATAAAACTGGTTCTTGAGGTTAGGCCAATGTTTGACGATATTAGGCTTGGCCACATTTCCTCTTTTCATGAAGGCTTTATTAGACTTTCATTACCGTGTGGGCAGTAGGTAAACCTCTTATCTCTGTGGGCTTAGGCTCTTATGAGTGGCAGTGGTTATTGTACTAAAGTTGTAAACGGGGGAAGTTGGAGGTGAACGAGGGCATGGAAGCTGTGATGGTCATTTCTCTGTCCCTTCCCGAAAAGATTGAGTAACATAGGAAATATATGATTGCAACATCTTGGCACGCAATTGGCCTTTTCTCACAAACTGGTATAAGTCTGAGCAATGCACTTTGAACTTTGATGTAGCGGTTTTAAAATTGTCTCTAAAAAAAGTATAAGACCGTGTGGTACCCATTAAGAAAGAACCATTTCATTTGTCTAAAAATTGGTATTTTTTAACATTGTAGTGTTCAAATTAGAAATGAAACTTTGCGATTCCCGTATCATGATCCATAATGTTTCATGCTATTATTAGAATTGACTTGTCCCAATATTTTCAGCAATAGAACAAAATACAATGTGGTAATTTAAGATCCAGGTTAAGGTTTACTTTATAGGGCTGGGACGAGATAAGACACGAGATATGGCCCATGAGAAAGAGACAAGCTTTTGAAATAATTTACAATAATCAGATTTAGATAAAAAAAGAGGAAGAAATTAAGTAACTGTCATGTTTTAATAGCCTAAATACATACACATAGACAAGGCCTATTTAAACACTTGAATATTTTAGCTCATTGGTCTTTGTAATTTGTTTATTTGACAGTGTAATGATGATGTCTGTTGTTTGTTAATGTGGTTGCTTTTACTGTTTCACGGTGGATTTTGAGCTTTTCCAGTGTGGTTTTTAAAGGTGCATTGCATTTTCTGGTGGAAATGTTATTGCTTTGCCTGAAATGTTCCATGGTATGACATTAAACACATCTACCTAGCATTTATTCATCACAGGCGTTTCTGTTGCTCAAAAATAAAACCACTCTCTCTGTGAATGTGAATAATATAGTATAGTTGTCGCCCTTGAGATACAGTAGATCCGTCTAATCTCTGCTGTGGAACATTTTAGACAAAGCAATAGCATCTCCATGAAGAGAAGCAGGTGATGGACCCTCCTCCAGAAAAGCTGCACAATGAAGCTTTATCTAAAAACGGCAAATAAAATAACCCAAACTTAATGTACTGTTGGACTCTTCGAGAAGAGAAAAAGCGGGTTACACTTGTACAGCTCAGAATTCGGCATGAGGAGGGGAAAGTGAAAGAGGAACAAACAAAGCGGAATAGTTTTCTCCCTGACTCACTTCTGAGGAATACATGGAGCTTGGAAAAATACTCCAAAAATACTCCCTCTGGTGCATGGAACAACTTTTTAATATTATAACAGATTTAATTTAGAGGGCTAACATGTACACAGGCTTTTATCATTGTAATTAGTTTATAATGCACCAATGAGCACACTATTTAAACAAATGCAGTAATTACCTGTTTAAATTATGTAAACAATGGGCTGTGTCCTGAGATACACTGTTAAGTTTATACTTTTAACGTCAATTTTAAAAACACTAAATATTTTTATTAAAGAAGCACTAACTTTTTGGTTTGGGGTCATCACCTGGTTTTTCCTCTGCTTGCATGTTCCACACTATGGCATTAAACAGCTCTACATTACATTTATTCAATTAAAGGTAGTTTTATAGCTGAAAAACACCTAGAAAAACAGGCAGGGTCGTCTCTCCACAGATTTGACCTGTAGCTTGGTCTCCATGAAGGGCTCTCAAAACAAGAACAAATAGATTGAGAAACAGCCCATTGTTTACATAATTTATCCAAGAGCCATCGCATTTTTAAACACAGCTAAATTCTAAATGACTTTTTAACTTTCCTAATCCTTTAACGACTTATTATTATTATTATTATTATTATTATTATTATTATTATTATTATTATTATTATTAAGATAGAAAGGTTTAATGTCATGATCATTCCAGACAAAGCAATAATATCTCCATGAAGAAAAGCATTTTAAGGACCCTCCTGAAAAGTTACACAATGCATCCTTAAGCAGTTTTATTAATATAATGAAAAAACTTTCATATATGAAACAGAAAAAGTCATAATGAGTTAAACGGAGCCAATATTCTCGGGGTTATTTGGATATTACATGAAGATCTGCAGCACCAAAATGACCTAGAGGTTCTGAAAGGTTATTATTTCGGGCATCACATTGAATTTACTGCTCTGAAAACTGCAAATACGCAGAATAACATTTATATTACCGGTATATATTTAAAGTGCATTGTGTAGCTTTTCTAGAGGAGGGTCCGTCAAATGCTTTTCTCCATGGAAATGTTATTGCTGTGTCTGGAATGTTTCACAGCGTGTTATTAAACTTTTCTATTTTCATTCAGACCACACCAGACAAAGTTACAGGTCAGATCTGTGAAGAGGCGAACCTGCTTACAGTTCGAAATCCTGTTTTTCTAGATATTTTTGAGTGATAAAACATGCAGGCAACAGACCCCCAACATAAATGTTACATAGCGCACCTTTAAAACACACAGAGGGGTGTTGCATCACAGAAATTCATGTGTCTTAGGATCAGTAAAAACTAAATTATTGGAAGAGGCATCACTAAAGTCTCCACTCTTATCTTCAACATTATGAAAATCGTGTATAAACAAAATCATCTTCTTTCAGTTAAGCCGGGCGTACACTGTGCGGTTTTTGGTCCTTTTTGAGATGATTTTTTTCAGTTTTTGGGATCGGGCTGAGTTTTGGCTTAATCGTGTGTTGTGTTGTATACATGGGGTAACGAGAACCGATTAACACCTCACAACCAGCAAACGTAGGTCACGAGAATATCAAACGTTTGAAATCCAGTCGCCTCTTGTGAGGGTTTTGCACGGTTGAAGTAGTTCGCATAGTGTGAGAACATGAATCGTGAGCTGTGAACTTTTAAACCCTGTGACTTGGTCGTACAGTTTGAGCTGGGGCTGAGTGAAACGATCAAAAATATCGCACAGTTTACGCCCGGCATTAGAGGGTGCGCAGTGCCCAGGTAGAAGAACTGTTACTTTTTACTAATTCTGTAATAGATTAGATTCACCTTACTTGTAAAAACAAATAACCCTTTAAAGGTCCTACATTACGCAAAATTAACCTTCAACCTATATTGCTGTTACCTCTTCAAAAACATACCCAGAGTTGTGTTTTGTTTCATTCACACATGTTTGAGTAACCCTGCATTATTCATCTGTCTGCATCTCCAAAGCACAAAATGCAGCAGTTTTCAAGTTAACAGCTCCCGTTTACCTTTTGTTTAGTAGAGATTTGCAATTCTAGGGCTGAAATGATCCAATATGGGTGAATTAAAACACAACTCCTGGTATGTTTATGATGAGAAAACAATATTATAACATAGATTGGAAAATGGCCTTATACGGGCCCTTTAAAGTCTGTTTAAAACTATCGGCTCTGAGAGATTTTGCTTCACACGAACACATCAACAGTAACAATGTGTGAACTGAACTTTCTGGTTGACAGTTACTGGGCAAACTGCAACATCAGCACAAATATTACAATCACTAGACCTCACACTAGACTTTTGCTGCACAAAACCATAATACTGACCACAACTTTATTCCACAGACTCAATAACCCTTAAACTATAAAAAAAATGAAGGGTATTTTTAATTAACTGTATCAGCAGCTCTCAAACATTTCACAATAAACAAACACATTAACAGGACTATTCCAGGTCTAAAACTGTCACTGTACTTCTAAACATGAAATGATCCAAAGCAGAACCAGTGGAACATGTACTAAGAAACACTCATAAACAATTAGAGCTGCAATTAATAAACATAATGAAAAACTATAGACTGTATGGACATAGCTGGTGATAGGTACTGTAACTGCTGCAGTGAGCCTCGTCATTTTGGTCTTAAAATGTCCATATTAACTCGCTCTACATGATCCTGGTATTTTTATTTTGCTTCTTTATCCATAAATAAATTCCTAATATGAAACTCTGCTCCAAATTCACCCCTATAAATGGTAGAATGCTAGTAGAATAATTTAACATAAACTTAAATTCTCTCTGACATCCCATTTACGCCACTACAAGTCAATGTAGTAATTAATATAACAAGACTAATAGCTGCTTATTCTGTCGCCCTTTATTTTTGTGTATTTATGACAATAATAGTGTTATTATATATATGTAAAAAAAATAAAAATAAAAAATACCAGTAACGATGCCATAGTTGGGAGTCTCCAGGACAGCTCCATAAAACTGGATGATGTTTTTGTGACTTAGGACGCTCAGGATTTCAGCCTAAAAAACACAAAAAAACCAAGTCCAGAAGTTGAATATAAAGTGCAGTGTAACGCAATCTAATATAACACAAGTGTGAAGTGTTGCACAGATGAGAGACCTGACAAAACCAGTTCATTTAATTATACCTAAACACTGTAATTAAGACTACAATGGTTCAATATGAAACAATTATGGTATTATTTCTCAGCTCTTTCGTCTCTCCAACATTTGAGCGAAGTTGAATGGCTATACGTGATCTTTCTGAATTCCATAAAAGCCACGCTGAATCATTTTTGAGCATGCATCACAGGCCAAGACTTTTCACCAGACAAAGATTTCAAAGATAATTTATTTTTTGTCTTTCGCACAATGAGCCTGTTGAAAAGAAATCAAAGTCCTCGCACTAATTGTGGCGAACAGATTCATACGTTTTTCAGCGATGTTGCTTTAACGCCATTTTTGTTCTGGGCGAGGGGGAGTATAATGACCATGAGTGACGGCTACACAAGTCACCACATCCCCCTAAATGAGCCAGCAATTAAAATGATTACAACACTGACAATTAAAAGTATATGAAAAGCTTGGGGTAATTATGACTCCTACTACCTCATTCTCGATCTTGAGCAGTTTTTTCACGGCCACCTCTTTGTCCTGGGAGATCCACCTGGCGCGGTACACGCTCCCGAAGCTGCCCCCACCGCAGTTCTCGTAGAAGTGGATGTCGTTGAACTGGATCTGGACAAATGAGGCATTTGGGGCAGCCATCGCATACTGAAGGTCAGCACAGGGTCAGCTTTGAGGGGGAGAGGAGATAAAAGTAAGAGATGATCAACAGTCTTCAAAACAAACATGTGTGCTCAGTTAGTATTGCACTGAAGCAGTAATGGTGCACCGTCTGTTGGCTGGGACTTTTACAGAATCGTGAGAATAGCCTCTGGGTTCGCTCTGCTCTGATGTAAATGCCAGGTATGACTGGTATGCTGCTCTAGTAACAGACTTTTCCAGTGAAGCCTAATGGCTCTGCACAGTGTCAACATTGTGGAGGCCAATTTAGCAAAAAATGTAATGTACAACACGGAATTTACATTTTTTAAGGCTAATGGGAATTACTAGGGGTGTAAGAAAAAATTGATTCAGCGATATATCGTGATACTTCATTGCACAATTCTCGAATTGATTCAAAATGCATCCGAATCGATTTTTTAAATAATATTTTTCACTAAAATTCATTAGCTGCATTCACTATTCTCATGATTTAAAAAAGGTAATCAATTATATTTCATACAATTTGGTTCTCATGAAGGTGTAGTTGACAATATTATTAGAAGTAATTACTGATAAATTGCAATATATCATCCATTGTTTTAGTATAGGGATATGTCGTGATATACTAAATCATGACATGGATTGATGATGTGAATCATATAGTTAGATTCAAGGCAATGCACACCCCTAGTACCTACAGTATATTTTGTACAATTATGTCTTATTTGACCCCCGTCTCTTGCTATTTTTGCTACTTATTTTTTAAATTATTATTACCATTTATATTGTTTCTCTTTGTCTTTATAATATTCTGTGAAGTCTTAATATGATTTCAATAAGGTTCAGAACCAAAGACAATGCATATTTCTCCCTGTAGTGTGATTTAAAACACAAAATATTCTTCCCTCTTCAGTCTGTGCTTTGCTCCAAACCACTTATTTACATCAGAATTGATTAAAAATTTGCCAACCAATAACTGCTATCTGCAAACAATTAGCACTCGATTTGATTAAATATAAACCTAGTAAGTAAATGTTAATTAAGATAACATACAATAAGCAGTAGAGGTTGTAAACAGCATAAAAATCAATACTAGGGACAGATAATACATTGGTGATTATATCGGGACAGTGATTCTGGGTTATTTTTCATGTATGTATTTAATATACTTCTGTACATTTTCCCTTCAAATAAAAACTAAACTAATCTATATGAACAAATACTGGTTTAGGCTATGGTAGTAGTAATTAATTAATCGTACAAAGTAAAAGAGAAAGTTAAAGTACGGCCAACAGGATGCAGAGAATACTGAAAGATACCACTAATTGTTACCTTGTATTTAAGGAGTTTACTGGTAGTTCACCAACACTGCAGGAAGTATAAACATTTTAACTGCATCCTGTAAATAAAGCTTTAGTGCCATACACAATTAAACCATGAATAATTTGATTAAATGATATGTTTAACACATTCTAGTATTTATTTTATCTATTGATCCTGACATTCTGGGTGAGCTGGAGTTTCATAGTCAACCTCAAACTCAAGTCTTTATCACAACATCGAGAACCACAAACTCTGCATCACAAAGGGCTTTTGAAAATACTATAATCTTGTACTGATGTGACAAAAGGGCAAATTAAACTGGACCACATTGTTTGGAGTTAGACATGTTTTTTATATTAATACGTACAACAAGGCATGTCTTCCAGTTCAGTGTCATATGGTGGTTGGAGGTTGGTACATCCTCTTGTTTGACTGTACCGGCAAAAAGCGTGTGGTAAAGAAATAATTCTGTTATTGCTGTAAATTGTTGCTCGGTTAGTATTCCCCATTACAGCTGCGCAATTACTCCTTTTAAAAGCCTGCTACCTGGGCCTCCATTGGAATAGCTATCCATGCCAGCGGGGTGTGCCTCCATTGTCGCAGAGGGGGGCCAGGGCTTTCTGCTGATTTACTTGTATTTGTGCTATATTTAGCCTTGTGGCAATCTGCTCAGTGGCCCGGCCCCCTAGCATTGTGTGTCCACTCCATAGTCTGGGTTACTGGTGTATGGGGCACTTCAGGCTGGTTTCCTGTTAGTTCTCACTCAAGCGGCCTGATACCATATGTCAAGTTGCAGGTAATCACAACTAAGTGAGAAATAAATGACAGAAAACACTCTAGCCTTGAGGAAAATTGCCCTGTGACCTAAGTCTATCAGGCTATTAAGCAGGGCTGCGAGCCACTTATATGTGCATTTATCAGGGCCAAATGCTTCTATTAGGCACTGGACAACTGCAGGAAATGGTCATAAAGGCACAAGCCAAAAGGTGTCTTGTGAAATTAATTTGTACTTAAAGGTCCTGTAGTTACTCTTGTGAGCTTTAAGCCATGTTATAATGCTGTTATCTCCTCAAAAACATAACTGGAGTTGCGTTTTGTTTCATTCACACATGAGTAATCGTTTAATATTAGTCTGTCTGCATCACCAAAAGTGCAAAATGCTCTGTTCCACCTTGTGATGTCATGATGATGCAGAAGTTTTCAAGTTAACAGCTACCTTTGATCTTTAGTTCGGTAAAGATGGGCAATTCCAGGGCTGAAATGATCCAAATGATTCTAGTGAAGGTGCATAGGGTTTAAAAACACAGTGGAGCACTTCCTGTATTACGACATGACATCACAAGGTGGAACGGAAAGACAAATTTCGCCTTAAAATGCAGATTTTGTGTGTTAAACATGTGTGAATGAAACAAACCACAACTCCAGGTGAGTTTCTGATGATGCGGCATTATAACATAGATCAGAAAACAGCGTAATATGTGCCCTTTAACATTATTTTTCTGATAAAGTGGAGGGAAAACAAAAAAAAATCCAAGTAATGCCACACAAGGAGCAGCAACAATTAATGATACAGCAAAACTTCACTGGAAATTATGGGTTTTCTCAAGGCCAAGAGGTCAAATAAGTCACACTTTTCACAAAACTCACAAAAAATGTGCAGTATATGGATCAAAAGTTGAATATTATTAGCTATAATCATTGTAATAACCCCCAGCTGTAGCATCAATAGCAGCAGTTAGAATGCTAATAGTAACAGTATGGGAATCAGTTATATAGTAGTACCAATAGTAGTAGTAGTAGTAGTACCAATAGTAGTAGTAGTAGTAGTAGTAGTAGTAGTAGTAGTAGTAGTACCAATAGTAGTAGTAGTAGTAGTAGTAGTAGTAGTAGTAGTAGTAGTAGTAGTTGTTGTTGTTGTTGTTGTTGTTGTTGTAGTGTTGTGAGGTAAAAATGCTGATCCAGTGGGCCATGATGTTCTGGGATGTTTTTGCATTCATTTCATTCCTGGAGGATCCAAGCTAGCTCATCCCTTAAACTACCGCATGTGCCACGGAAGTACAGCTCTGGACCTGTAGCTAACTTCTTCACATCTGACGAGTTTTATATTAATATTCTTAGGTTATGTACGTACCGACATGTGCCAGATGTGTGGCCGGAGAGAGCGGCTCTTCAGCGCGAGTTGTGCCCAGGTTACACCGGGGCTGCGGGGCTGCGGGGCTGCGGGGCAGGGCTCGTGCACGGCGCGCTCCGAGTTCCGGGAATCTGTCATGTGACGCTGTTTGATTTCTTCCAGTCTTATAACAGTGGTTTTACTGGTTGCACAACTTGTCCTGTAGCATTCTTGTTTTCACTAATGTGAATGGGCAAAAGCTTCCGATACAAAACATGCCAAATGCACTACAACAGTGCCTCCCAGTGGATAGAAGAGGAATATCATAAACACAGTGTTATTTTGGTTTCCTTGGGGGATCTGCAGTGCACGTACTGTACATTACAGGACATCCCAAAGGAGCCTTTCTCTTTTTTATAAAAAGGACTAGAATACAGGCTTTACATATAAGCTGCGCACCAACCATACATGAAGACATCAAGAATCTTTATGTAACACTTTATTGGTACTTAAAACAGAACCTGATTGTAGTAATGTCTGATTTTAACATGCCTTAAATGACACCCATATACAGTATAAAATAAGTAGCATAACAAACAGACAGTATGGCACATATAGATAGTATGTACAAAACATTATGTACAGAGCTTATAGAGGCTTCTTGAGTAACACTGAAGAGGTGTGCTCAGGGTCCTGGAGTGAAACCACATTGTTGGCCCACACTTATGTTGTCTACATGTAGTGTAATACATATAAATACATATAGCCTTTGTGAGGGCCTCTAGTTGCACTGGGCCATTGGTAAACGAGTACTCATCCAACGTCCTTGGGTGTGCTTTCACAAAAAAAAAAAAAAAAAAGTTTTTGCATGCTGGTGTGAAAATAAATATCTGTGTCATTTACAATGCAAAATAAACAAACACATTAAATAGTATAAATATAATTGTATACAAAAACACATAAAACATATTCATATTAAGATTAAATGTTAAACATTTTGTGTTTACAACAGAAATGTTAATTGAAGGATTTTTTTAGTTGTTTTGTAAGCCTCAAGATTGGACAGGACTAATTTTGACAAATGCACCTTCCTTGAGTTTTGTATAACATTACAAAAACATCCACTTTTTATTTTGTGTTCTCTGGATCAGAACACTAGAGGTATCTAAAACAACTGTAGAGATCACTGTAATAAAAGTCACTGGCATTGGCATTCAAAATAATACTTAATGGAAAAAAAACATAAAGCAAAGAAGCAGCTTGTGTGTAAGATTTCTCCCTGTGAGTTTAAGATCTGCGCGGCTCCAGTCTGTGAGATAACTGTGTTAGAGTCCTTTGGTTGTCCATCACATTGAGGTGACGGATGTAGTTACGCACTTCAGGGTGATTCTTGCCCGCTACAGGAGAATCTGGACCTGGAAATTATGGAGAGAGAAATGTTAAGTGTTTCAGACCAAAAAGGACAGATAAAAAATATAACATGGTCAAGCAAGTAAATTTTTTTATGTCCGGTACATTGAGAAATTCGCTAGCTAAGCAGCAGAAAGAGACATTAGGAAGGTTATTTTAATGTTAACCTTTTTTTTTTTAAAACATCCTATCGTTCATTATAGCTTCAACAAAACCATTATTCTCAGGGCACTTACTGAATGGCTGGCTCCTGCAGTATCTCACTATCTTGACTGTATTGGCTATCATTCGCTGGAAGATATTGAAGAAGGAAAAAAAGCTACCTCAGTACACAGTCGTATACCATGTAACAAATCAATGCACCTTTAGAGCCTCACCATTTTCTCAAAATTGACCAAATTGTCAATAAATGTTTTGTTGCCCTCATGAGTGAACGTCATGTCTGGAAAAGGAGGAGGAAATAGAGTGAAATGTGACAAAAATGCAGGTCAATTGTTTGGATGGGAGCTGTTAAAAAAGCCATTCCACTCCAATAAAACCAGTGAAAATGATGAGCACCTTTGATCAGCAGAGGCATGAAGGGGATGATGGGAGGCTCCAGCTTGGCCACAGTCAGTCTGTACGCCCGGTGGTTTCTCGAGGGGTCCTGTGCAAATAAAGGCACTGGACTTAAACATAACACATGCTACTACAAATACTCATCCTGTTGTAGAGGAGATTGTGCTTATTGTGCTTAATGAGAGACGATTGATTTTTATAATTGTATGTTAAATATTTAAACTATTGGAATGCTGTCTAAAGCAACTCTCAAATGAAAAAAAAAACTAAATTACTGGTTAAATTTTGCTTTAATCAATGCATTTATACAGCTCCTTTTAAGATACCCAACACACTTTACATTACATTATTCATTCACTCTACACTTGGTGGTGGTAAGCTACTACTGTAGGAAAACAAGGCTGCCAATCTGTGCGATCCGCCCCTTCGACCATCACCATCTCACGCACACACCACTTTCTTACTCGGCAATGTGGGTAAAGTGTCTTGTCTAAGAACACAACAACAGTTTTTGCCACTATGACAATATGCAGTCAAGTAAAGGTCAAATCTGTTATACTTATTATTAGAAAAGTATTTCTCAAAATAGCTCAAGGCCACTTTGAACAAAGTAGGTAAATGAATAAGTTATTTCAGTTCAGTTCATTCAGCTTAGTTATGCATTTCTTTAATTCACACTGAATGAATGTTTTCACTCAAAATACTTACCATAAAGTTTTCAAATTCAGAATAAAACTTCTTAAACTTGCTGGGGAGCTTCTGCAAAGATAATTTAGAACAGAACATTTACATATGCTTTAGTTTTTGTTACATAATATTGGATAGTTATATTACTGGATGAAGTATGCAGTGAAGACACCTACTTCCCAAGTCTGACTCAGTCTGCTTACAGCTGGGTTACTCAGCCCCATGATGATGGCAAAAAAGGCATTGAGATTGCGGTACTCCTTACAACTGTGACCGACAGAATATCCAAACATAAGCCGCAAGAAAACCACATAGAAGAAAAACAGGTGCAACAGTGAAAATAGCCTACGTACTGTGCAGCAATCTTTATAAACTTCTTGAGAAGCTGCACCCTTTTACTGAGCTGACTGCACAGACAGACCTCCGTGATGACCCAGAACTGGATTTCATTAAAGCGTCGCAAAAACAGGTCCAGGTTAACAGTGGTTTTTTTCACATTTTGCCTCCCAAATGTGTGGTAGATGAGCTCGAGCTGCCGGAGAAATGGGCACAGTGAAAACAAAGTGGGCTGCTGTGAGAAGGCCACTGCACTAAAGTCATACCTCATGTACACAGTGGAACAGCTCCCAGTCGTAGGAAGTCATGTGGTATGCCACATCCTTCGAACTCATCAACTCAAAACTGGCCAGAGACCCGGTGTTTGGGCCCTCCTGCTCAGGCAGCGGGGTCTACCAATGTGGAAACACATATTTATCAACACATGTTTAACATAAATGTTTAGTAGTTTAGTTTTGGTCTAGTTAAGTGTGTGTAATGTGTAGAAGTTTCATGAGTTTATGTTATTTGTTTATCAGGGACAATGCACATAAACATTGATCTACAAAGAAGTAATATGTTTGTCTAAGGTTCTAGCTAATTTCCATCTGGACAGGTTGGTGTAAATAGTGTACACGCCAATAAAATACAAAGTATATTCATCCAGTCAATTAATATGTAAAACTATAGTCCGTCCCCTTCGATCTCTGTAATCACATCCATATAATATTTACATAATTATCATGTTGCTGCATTCAGACAAGGAACTTTAATGTGTACAGGTTTGTTTGGATAAATTTTAAGTTAGACCTCAAATAATCCTTATTAGGCCTGGTTTAGTACTCGGAAGGCAAAATATTTTTCATAGGTTGTAAAATTTGAGAAGTGACAGAAACAAAATAATGTGTAATGTGCAGTGTATAAAGATCATACAAGATGAACATGTAAAAGTCTTTGTAAAACCAACCAAAGAGTCGAGCTGATCTCTGCGGCAGGCGAACAGTCGACCGTTTATGCCGAGAGAGGAAAATACGGACACATCATTGGGCTTGAAGATCACTTTTTCTGTCAAATAAAAAACTGAAATTATTTTCCATGACAATTTGTGCTACATATAAAATATATGCAATTGTTTATCTCCATGAATAATTTATGTAATTATTACAGATGTGTTTTACTGCAAAACCACATTTCCTTGTTTCATTTTGTTAGTAGTCAAAAGTTAAAATGTAGTCTATCTCTAAATATATAAATATCTAAACTATAAGCCTATTCTTTTGTGTCTTTTGTTCTGACCTCCTGCTGAGCTGAGGCCGACCAGGAGCAGGTCCTCTGCTGACCCCAGTTTGTCGGACACTGCCCCCAGGACCTCTCTGACCGAGGCCCCCACAGGCACACGGATGGTGGTGTAGGTGTGGTCACAGCAGAACACTTTGAACAGGACTGCACAGGACAATAAGGGAAGGACATCAACAAAGAGGGGATATGAGTTCAGATGAAGCTTCTCAAAGAAATATTTAAGATTACAGATATTTTATTCACCATCTTTCATTCTTTGTCTCAGAAATTAATAAAACATGAAATGTCTTTTGATTATCAGAGGAAGTTGAATTTTCCCAGCAGAGTCCAAAGTGACACAGGAGACATTCAGACTGCAGCGCTTTGTTAACTTTTAGTTTTGGACACATGGCATAATAATGAGCTCATTTCCCCATAAATACTTACTTTCATCGGTGCTCCTGATGGGCTCTCTCTTTTGAGGCTTGTCTTCTCCTGTGCTGAACTGCCTCAATAAAACTTTGTGCTGAGATGTACAGATGTAAAATATATGAATAAAAACACACTACAACATAATAACTACAGCTAATTATTTAAAATACTCCTTACCTTTTTGGGTGTTAGTCTGACACTGTCACTGCAATGAACGACAGCCCATTATTACATTATACAACACATGATGACAATAATGATGAAAATAATTTGTTTAATACTTTTGTTTGACAAATCGTTCTAACTCAGTTAGCTGATCCCTGAGAGCTGGAATGGCTTTTGCGTCCTCTGAAACTGCCAAAAGAAACTCCTGAAAAGAATACATTCACAATGAAAACTAAAACAGAAATGTTTCTTAAATACAAAAATCTCCACTGTGTAAAATCACCCACCTCCATAAACATGACAGACACGTGGTCCTCCAGCAGATAGTCCCCATGTAAGGAGGTCCACTGCATCACCAGCCGTATCACCCTGCGCTTATTGTTCAGGGTGTAGTCCAGCTTCTCCTGCTCAGAGCCCTGAGAGGCCTGTGCATGGTAAGTATAGTGGTGTTAAGGATCACAGAAATCACATCAAATATAACAAAAATACATATTGTAGTTGTATTGGTTGTATTGTTTGGTAGACTAAATAGAACATAATATGCAGTACAATCAAAGGATATTGAGCTAGTAGTACTGGACACAGTTGTGTATTTGGCATGAAGACACAGTGCATGAGGACAAAGTCATCTAAGGCCATGTCTGTGGAGCCAAAAACACAAGAAGAGAATCATATCAAAGAGAGGTCATACACCACATGGCCCTGTCACCTGTGTGTGCTGCACAATGCAAATGGACTTCATCTGTGAGAGTTAATGTGATCCGCCCTGTGATGTGTGGCTAATTATAGACAGAATAAACGGGTCAGTAGAGACAATAAATATATGTCATTGTGGAAAAGCCCTTCACAGTGAATGACCATCCCATCCAAAGACTATGTAAGAGGCCACTAATGCCATCTAGGCAAGGTGGTCTTCACGGGTAGTACCTGACTCTGAGAACTGAGAGTCCAGGCGCATCATTTCGAGGAGGTGCTCCAAAATCTTCTCTGGCGTCCCTGACATCACGTTGTATCTGCGCCGACAACAGGAATAAAAAGACACACACTCTTAACTAATCAACAAACACTGGCTCTTAATGCTCAGAGTGACGAGGCTACGGCCCTTGACTGATTTGTGTTACTCGAACATGTGTCTTTGATTGCTCCATTTGATAACAATCCCATTTACAATCACACAGTTCTTGGACAGCTGAAGATTAAGGGCCGTCTGGGGGTAAGTGGCTGGAGAGAAGCCAAAAAAGTAGGGGCATCCTCTCGGAGAATCAACACTCATTCTTGTTTTTTTAATACTTGAGCTTCAGACGAGTGGGAGCTGTACAGTGGTGTGTTTTTTCGCGCCCGGGGGACACCGCAGTCTTGACAGTGTTGGGAGTGGGGAGAGGACTTGATTAGAGGGCGACCCTGAAGAAGTAATTGTGACTTGCCAGGCCTTTTATTCCTCTAGGAGGCAAGCCATTATTACCATTAATGTGTCTCTCTATATTACAGCAGCCATAGTGCAATGACAGATGCCTCTATTAAGTAACACTCATAGGCTGCAGCGCACTCAGATGTGCCTCTGTTTACTGTTTTTATTTGTGGGTCGGGAGCAGACAGTAATCAGCAGGTATATGCACCTACTTCAGACAAGAGACTTATTTTATTGTCTCAAGTGCCTGAAGTGAGTAGTTACTATAGAGGCCATATTATATGAATGGGACATATGTTCTAAGCAATCATTCATGTAGTGACTCTTCAGTTTATGCAACAAACCCTATTATTTTAATGCCACCTCAAAAGTTTAAACAGCTTTTCTGCAGCATTTTATAAAGCTACATCTACCAAAGAGATTCTGTGATTCTGTTATAATAATGTATGGGTAGGATTTTCTGTATGATTTACTTTGAACATCTCTAGTTTTTACCTTGCTTCATCCACTGTGACTAAACTAAAAGGTTACATTGAATAACTAAATAATACACATTGACTTTTTTTCAAGTATTTTTGGTAACTCTTTTGTGGCTGATGTCAGATAGGTGATGGGATTTTCTGTGTTAAGCTTTCTTAGCACTTTTGAAGTAATCTGTCTGTAGTTCCTCACTTGTAATGGGAGGGGGTGGGTCCATGGATGCTGCTCCGGCCGAGGCTCTTCTCCAGCACCAGGACGTCTTGACCGTGCTCCTTCAGACGCACTGTGTTTGCCTCCACATCCTGCAGACAAAACTCAGTCAGTTTACAATATATAGTTATGCTTCTCTAATTATTTTATGCAGACAAAAAAAAAATCAGTTAATTCACTAAAACTGTGATAAAATACAGTTTTAAGAGGTGTATCTATATCAGGAGAACTCCGCAATCAAACTTCTTGGTTTAAAAGTAAAGAGGAGGGATGGCTCTGCTATTAGCTCAGGTATGGTAGTTCCTTCACAAAGAAAACTGGAGGGTTAAAATTTCAGGGTAAACTATTTGCTAGTTGCTTTTAACACAAATTTTTTTTATTTTTAACTATTTGAAAGTTAAATGGGGGTTTGTGTAGGAGTTATTTGCCAGAGTTGATATGGTTTAAGTTAATTTAACTTCCCTTAGTGACACCCACCGCTTCAAACTTCCCCGAGAGAAGAAGTTTGAACCAGTTTTGTACATAATTTCATCTTAAAATTGTGTTGTTTAGCTAAATCAGGATTCACCCTCCAAAGTGTTATCCATTTACTCTCAAAACATTAATATAACTCTTGATTTTGGGGTTAAATGGGAACTTTGTTATTTAATTAACATTTCCAAAAATTAACTAGAACAGATTGGACTCATATAAACCCTGAGAAATGTCGCAGAATCAATTTTAACACTCCACTTTTTGCTGTTTTACAGATCTTGCTGCTGCATTTTTTTTCTCCATGAATATTGAGAATTTTTGAATGACATATAAGATTACTTGATGTTAACTTTCATAATTAAGGCTTAGCTACATGCTCACTGTTTCTCACTATATCCCAATCGAATTTGAGATGGTACAATTAAGAAATCACAAAAGCCGTAATTTTTAGATAATAGAATATTCCCTGCAAAGAACAAAACACTTGTTGTTCCTTACAAACATGGATGAACTGCATGGGATACTTGCATTAATTCTTCAGTTCATATTTCAGCCATCTCTCAAATGTTATTAACATTCCTGTTTACACTCAGAATTGTACTTTTTGAAATTATATTGCAAATCAAACCACAATTGTAGTTAGTTTCTTTCTCAAAATGAGCAGCTCTACTGTTTTCCCACATGCACGACTTATTCAGTACCAGTAATAATTTCAGTCAGTGGAGCATTACTTCATTTTTGCCAGCAGAGGGCAGCAGTATTGTTATGGTAGCTGCTCACCCTCAGAATCCTGTTGAAATCCTCTTTGTCCACTCGGAGAAAGTGGCAGTTGTCTTCTCTCAGGACGATGGAGGCAGCCCGGGGAGCGTCATTTACCAGAGCGAGTTTCCCAAAATCGTCTCCCTCGTGAAGCGTGCACACCACACCCTGTTAGCAGACAGTTAGTGTGGTTACATAGCTGAGACTGAACTAAAACTGTGCATTCCCGCAATACAAGAAATACTTACTTTTCCATAAATCACTACATTGACAGAGCCCTTCAGAATGATATACCAAGACGTGCCTTCCTCTCCTTGTGTGAACACTAAATAGAAAACAAAAGAAAAAGTTAAAATACACTATAAATGGTGCAATACGTATCTTTTGGATTAGGTGTCTGATACCTGCTTGTCTCTATGGATGTATCATTACTCTGCTTGGAATATTCCACAGTATGACTTTAAACAGTTCTACCTTACAGTTACCTCAACTACAGGTGGTTTTACAGCTCGAAAATACCTAGAAAAACAGGTATTTTGACTGTAAGAGGGGTTGCTTCTCCACAGATCTGACCTGCACCTTAGTCTGGTTTGGTCTCCTTGAAGATAGAAATGTTTAATGCCATACTGTGAAACATTCCAGACAAAACAATAACACAATGCACTTTTAAGGACTAAACCTAATCTTTGCTATGTGACATTTTTACATCATTTTAATCCAGGAAATATATGGGAAATATTATGACAAAACATAGCCTAATACAGGAAGTAAACTCTACTCTAACTCTATTAATATTTAAAAAAGGATCCATGTGATATAATTTATGTCAGGGGTCATCAAACATGCCCCTTTGACCAGCACCCAACCCCTCTGGCCCCAACCACTTAAACTGGCCCTATGAAGCAATCCTCAAAAGTTGTCATGGCCTATTTTTTTTATTAAATAATAATAACATGTCTGCCTCTTGTATTTTGTTGATTTTTTCAAAAATGATATTTATATTAAGTATTTATCTATATATTTTAATAATTATATGACGTCTTTACATTTGCCGCCGAAATTGCGCTGAATTTTCATCACCTGACAAGCTCAAGATCAAACAGTGACAGTCAACGCACGTGAAAATAAATAAATGGAGTATCTGTGGTATTTCAAATCAAAACAAAGTGTGAAGTATGTACTACTTTTACAAACCACTAGTAACAAACAAATATGTGCCAGGAAAGATGTGTTGATATAGTATTGTGGATGACTGTGCCAGGCTGGTCATTTCTACTACACAATGAGGCTGGTGTCATGTTGGTCTGAGTCATACAACTCTATTATATGGCCCTGACCCCGGCCCCCATCACAGTCAGGAGTGATAATGTGGCCCCCAGTGAAAAAAGTGTGGGGACCCCTGGTTTATGTTGTCTACTTACATACAGTCCCAGCGTTAGCGTGGGACTCGAATATCAGGACCCCGGCGAGTTCCCTCTTTACCTGTGTGAGTTTGAGAGAGAAAACCATTCAAGGTGGAACAGTGTTTTTAGTCTGAGACAGAACACAGCCTAAATATGCAGGATTTAGGTGTTAAATTTAGGTGAATGAAACAAAATGCAACTCCCGATATGTTTATGATGAACACAACATTATAACATAGCTCATAAAATGGTGTCATTTCAGTGTAGATGTAACGTCCAAAATCTATAAGTCTGTCTTCACTCGATACTACACAGGTTTACTCTTCCTTTACAGAGAATTCATCTTACTCCATTTGCATCATGTTCCTCAAAAGGATGTTTATAGAAGCAGCAGTAACCCCAGAGAGACTCACGTGTGAAAGACCAATAACATGCACTTACTGTGGTGGACAGATGAGATAAGGCTTTAATATGAAGCAGCTCTTCATAAATAATCTCCAAGTCGTCTGCCGTCCGTTCCGAGGGACTGAAACAAAACATAAACAATGAATGCCATGTTATAGGAATGACAAAATGAAATCCCATGAAGCACAGAGACCTCATTCAATTATAAAGGCATAGCTCATTTGTGTTTAAAGGACCCTGTGTTATAATATATATGTTGTTTCCTCATCAAAAACATACCTGGAGTTGTATTTTGTTTCATTCACACACGTTTAACACACAAACTCTGCATATTTAGGGTTTGACTTCTTCTCTTAAACTGAAAACTCTCTCATCCACCTCGTGATGTCATATGGTAATACAGGAAGTGCTCCACTCTGTTTTGAAAATTCATACTCTAGAATCAATTTAGATTATTTCAGACCTGGAATTTCCCTTCTCTACTGGACTAAAATTAAAACATAGCTACACAACTACACAACATCACAAGGTGTAACGGAGCATTTTGATCTTAGGAGATGTAGACTAATAACAAAGGGTTACTCAAACGTGTGAATCAAACAAAACGAGATGTATTTTTGAGGAGGCAACAACACACTAACATGGCTTAAAAGCTCACAAGAATTCAGTTTGTGTAATATAAGACCTTTAAAATGGTTCTTGGAATAGGGATGTTAGCAAATATTGTAGTAATAATATTGTTTTATTAAGACAAAAACGTACGGCTTCCTCAGAATCATCCTCATGTGTGCGTCAGGTCCGAGCTGCGACAGGAGCAGTAGTGTGTCTTGGAGCTCCTCTTGGCTCTCCTTCTTCTCCTCCTCACTGGGTAATAGAGTGTCTTCGTGTTCATCCTCTAGAAACCTGTAGAAGAGATACTTGTCCTGGAAGTTCAGCTCCTGCTCCACTGTGCCACATTAAAATAATATAGTAAATTAAAGTAAATGAGTCAATATGTGGCAGACGAAACATCGAACAGAGACTGACCGTGGTTCAGGACCCCCTCCTCCAGCAGCACCTGCCACATGCCCACAGCTTGAGCGCGTGAGTGGATGCACGAGCTCTGCTGCATTTGCCAGTCCACCAACTCAGTTCCCACGCAACACTGCCTGCAAAAACATCATCAGGATTATAACTTAACACACAAAACTGTCCATTAAATTATTGCAAATTTTTAGTAGAAATGTAATAACAGAAGAGTGTGTCTCAGGAATTAAATCTCCATAAACCTCTCTCTGGTAGAAATGGGTAACAAAACCACTGCATTTGACAGTACAATATAAAATGTATGTATGTGTATGTGTGTATATATGTGTGTATGTATTTTAATCGAGTTCGAGTTTAGTCATTACTATATGTTTGGGATATCCTTCGGTGTTTTCCATCAAGAGTCTACGGCCATTCCTCAGTAAAAGCCAGTTTGGAGCACAGTTCACATTTTGGAGGAAGAAATTTGACTATTTGTGTAAATGATTAAAATCCTGTATTTTTACTTTTCAAGAAATTAACATTAAATTAATAATATAATATATGATACTAATAATATATTAGAATTAGACACAAATAACTGACTTTTTTTTTTCTTTTTTTTGTAATGTTGTCCAGCCCTATACTGTCTGACCTTCACAAAATGACCACATAATGTAAAATTCACAACCACAAGTCATTAAAGGTGGGATGGGATACAATTCCTACAACACGAGATTGGATCTACAACAATGAGACAAAATGGGATTTTGGCATTATTTATAATAAATAAATAATGTAATTCAGTTTCCAATTTTAGCCTCACCATTTTTGACTTACAGTACTTTAGTTAATATTTCATCTGTCATTGTAGCAGTGCTTTTTGGGACTACAGCTTCTCAAAAAATTTTACTCAACAGGACTTAACTTTAATCCAATCCAAACATGAGAACAAGGAAAAAAATCTCACAAGATAATTTTCTGCACATGTGGCAATTTTGTCTCGAGATATTTCGTCCCATCTCCAGGTGCTTTGACAAACCTGTATGTGTTTAGGTGATACTTCCTGTCTCGGATCATGTGTGGAGCTCTGGACAAGATGGCGTTTCTTATGATTTTCCCGGCTCTCAGGATCTTCTCGGAGGGGACCTGACAGCCGGGGGGAAAGAGGGTCTGAGTAATTATCGTCAACAGGACAGTCCTGCTGAGTCGTGAGTACAAAGCATCACAAGGAGCCGAAAATTAGGCCTGTCACAATAATTACTACATTGACGTTCAATATATAAAAGGTGGAACCATATATTTTTGGGTCAATATTTATAGTGTGTACAATTTCTTTGTAAAAGTGGGGAGATTTGGGGTATTTTTGTTGTAATATAAATATATGAGCTGTACATGGTTGACGTAGACTTAGATAAACTTTACTGATCCACAAGGGAAATTATGTGGACACAGTAGCTCACACATCACAATATATTACAATAAGAGCAAAAAATATAAATGGTAATAATAAATTCAAAACAAGCAGCAAAAATAGCAAGAGACTTGTGTCATAAGGTATAATTATATAAATATACATATTCAAGTAAAAATAAAATATACAAATATAGTGATACAAAATATATCTTTATATTATTGGTTCATTCTGCAATTTATTTGTTGCAGCTCAGGATTTTTAATGATACTGAATATTTAAAGCTGGTTTAAAGTAGTCTCAATATTATCTTTTATCGCTGTATATCTCTGTAGTAATATATTGTACTTCAAAATGTGTTACTGTGACAGGCCCAGTGAAAATGTTTACTACCTGAGAAAGGCATTTAGGAAGAGGTTTGGTTGGGCTTTCAATGAATGACTTCTGCAAAATAAAAGGGATTAAAAGAAAAAAACAAGAGAAAGAGAATAAATTAATACATAATCAGTGTTGGGAAGTAACTGAATACATCTACTGGGAATACGTATTATGAATTTTGAGTAACTGTATTTTAGTGCAGTTCTTTTTCATTTCGTGGTATTCAGAATATACAGTTACTTTTCTAAAATCAAAGGAACACATGATATTTGATCATGTAATTTAGGCTTCAAACTGCACATAATCAGTGAGAAAAACAAAACTCTGCTCTTGAAACTAACATAAAGCTTTCTTTAATTCTATGTTGCATCTTAAATGAAACTCAATGTAAAGGTTTTCCAAGTATTTAGGACCATGTATCAGAATACGTACAAAAAAATGGTGTAACTTTTTTAATAATAATAATAATAATACATTTTATTTATTAGGCGCCTTTCTGGACACCCAACGTCGCCTTACAACAACATAAACAAATTAAGCACGATTAAAACACAAGCCACAGTTAAAGTGGGACAGTATTTAATTGATTGATTGTGTTTAGTATTGTATTTAGTGTTGTATTTTATTAGTATTTAGTAATGTATTAGATTCTAGTGGAGGGTCCGTCAAATGCTTTTCTCCATGAAGATGTTGCTTTGTATGGAAAGTTTCACAGTTAAACCATTCTATCTTCATTGAAAACCAAACCAGACCAAGTTACAGGTCAGATCTGTGGAGAGGCGACCCCGCACACAGTCCGAATACCTGTTTTTCTATGTATGAACAATAAAACCATCTGTAATCATATGAATAAATAAAGTAGAGCTGTTTAAAGTCATACTGTGGAACATTCCAGGCAGAGCAACAACATATCCGTAGAAACAAGCAGGTGACGGACCCCCGACCAAAAAGTTACATAGTTCACCTTTAATGCAGGTATTCATTTTGTAACTAAAGACATTTCAAGTATTCTTCCCAACACTGTACATAATATAAATTTAAATGGTATGCAAAAACAAAAGAGTAAAACCTGTTTCATAAATTATACTCAGTCATATTTTTTTCTGTGGTATTTTGAGTGGTGATTTATGGAGCTAATGAAAAGTGCTTGTTATAATGCTGCTGATTTCCAATGGCTAAGCTACAGGACTGTGACATTTAAATGCATTCAGCAGATTTTCATGTACCAGTGTAACTCATGCGTTCATGTGAAAGCTTTAAAGCCTCATTACTTATTTACTGGAAAATTAGACCAGTCTGTAGTCAAGATGCTGGCCTTTCATAGTAATGATTTATATATGTATGCATGTTTTTCTCTTATGTAACTACAAAGGCGGCTGCGTGTTTTCTTCTCTTTACATAACTGGGCAGCCATGTCGGAAGCTTCTCTAGTGCCACCGCATGAGCTAAGGTCTGGGATGAAATAAATCAGTAGCAAAGACATGTCCTAACCAAGAGCACAGGAAGCAACAAGAGGAGAGAAGGTGGAGCAGGAAGGCTTTTTCATGGACACAGGTCACATAGTTAAATTTAGATGTACTTTTAATAAACTTGACATTTTGAAACACAAATAACAATGAGAGTGACGGTAATAGCATTTCGTACAAATAGAGACTCATTTCCTAAAGGTCTGATAAGACACAAAATTGACTCTTGCAAGCTTAGAACCATGTTATAATGTTGTTTCCTCATCAAATCACCTAGAGTTGTGTTTTCTTTCATTCATACATGTTTGAGTAATCCTGCATTATTAGTCTGTCTACATCTTCAAAGCACAAATGCTCTGTTCCAGGGGTGTCCAAACTTTTTTCATCAAGGGCCACAAATTAAAACACAGACCAGTGTGAGGGTCGATCGAGGGTCATAGACTGGTGGTAAAAACAGTGAGTAATTCAAATCTGTGCATTTATAACAGGTTTAAATGACCCTCCAGACCTTTGTTCATGCTTAGACCCTCAAAAGGACACACTACATTTGCTTGATCAAGGTGGATTTCAAAAACATGCAGTAAAAAGTACTACTTGCGGTAATATGGGCCAATTCATCTCGAAGCCAAAACAATTGGTCTGAGGGCCACATTTGGCCCCTGAGCCATAGTTTGGACAGGCCTGCTCTATTCTATCTTGCGATGTCATGATGTGGTAGTTTTCAAATTAATAGCTACATTTCACAATTAGTTTAGTAGAGGTTCACAATTCAAGGGCTGAAATTATCCAAGTGATTCTAGTGAAGATGTATGGAGTTTAAAAACACAGTGGAGCACTTCCTGTATGAACATGACAATGCAAAGTAGAACAGAGTGGTTTCCATTTGAGAGAAAAACTCAGACTAAATATGCAGAATGTGTGTGTTAAACTTGTGTGAATTAAATAAAACACAAGTCCAGGTACGTTTTTGATGCGGAAACAACATTATAACATGGATAAGAAAATATGGACCGTTTTATAAGATTTGTTAAGATTGGAACCTAGACCATATCATGACATTTATGTGAGATATTTCTTTAACAATCTTTCGTTGATTAAAACATGCTGTAGTAATACCACAGTAGTACAAAAGGCAATGTTTGTAATTTTATCTGAAAATAATATAGTGAAAATCGTGTACTTACCTTGTTCTGGTGATTGGGGATGCACACACATGAGTTGTTGCTAATGTTTTCTTTGTCAGGCATCCCTATGAACAGAAAAATATGCTTCAGAATGTGACTTTATTTATGATTGAAACAGGGTAAAACAGAGTTAGAGAAAGCCCAAATGCCCACAGTACAGGTTGAACCACACCTTTATAAACTTAAATTAACCTATGTCATATCAGTCACAATTTATTTGTATACAGCTGAGAAGCAGTATTTGTGTTACTATATTCCTATATTTAATAGTTTTTACTTGTACATTTATATAATTATGCTTTATTTGACACCAGCTTCTTGCTATTTTTGCTACTTATTTTGAATTTCTTATTATCATTTATATTGTTGCTCTTTATTATTATAATATATTGTCATGTGTGAGCTTCCCTTGTGAATTAATATTAATAACATCCATCCATCTTCTCCCGCTTAATCCGGCTGGGTCGCGGGGGCAGCTTGCTGCCCAATCCTCATATCACCTGACCCCCCCTATGAACCCCTCTGCAGGTGGTGAGCCCACAGGAGGGTGGACAACATGGTCCTTGATGTTAGTTCATAGGGGTGCGGGCATGTTTTGGGTTGATGGGGGAAACCGGAGTACCCGGAGGAAACCCATCCAGACACGGGGAGGAAAGGCCCGGGCGACCCGGAGATCGAACCCGCAACCTTCTTGCTGTGAGGACTGAGTGTTGCCACTCAGCCACCGTGCCGCCAATATTAATAACATTAAAGCCTAAATCTATTTCTACCTGCTTGTTATTATTTAAAGCTGCACTAAGCAAATTTTCTGGTGGACGGTTCCGCTATGGTATGACATTAAACATTTCCATCTAGCATTCATCTTAATTCATTACGGGTGTTTCTATTGCTCAAAAATACAATAATTTCTTCTGGGAATAGAGGCGACGCTCCACAGATCTGAGTTGTAATGTAGCATAGTGCTGTGACCTGCTTGTCTCTCTTGTGATAGATGAATTTAATCTGTACTGTGGAACATTCTAGGCAAAGCAATAACATTTCCATGGTGACAAGCAGGTGAAGGACTAAATAAATTAAAATATTACGCAGTGCACCATTAAAATTCACAAAAATGCCATCATAAAAGTAAATAATGCTCCAACTAATAAGAAAAACCTTCTTAAATCTTGCTTCACTATTCTTTGATAGAACAGTTGAGTTTAATTCTCATAAAAATAAATATTTGTACAGTCCCCTCCAGGTCACACCGCACAAGTGTCGATGTAGCTCAGTCATTGTTGGAGCTGCAGGTCAGAAACTCTGGAGCTATTCTTAGATACAGACACTGAATTCAAAGCAAACATGAGAAAAGGAATAAAGCCTATAGGTTTCTCTTATACGCTCTTCTCAGTACAGTGGTTTGAAGCAGTGTCTTTATGGTTGAAATGTTACAAATATAAATATTACCAGGAAATTATATAACTGGCTCTATTTGTAATAATGCAGAGTAGGGGTGTGCAAAAATATTGAAATATCAATATACCGTGATACTAAATTTGGTGATACGGTATCGATATCATGAGCTGCAGTATCGATATATAGTGCCAAGAGTATTTTTTGTATCTTTTAGCAGTTGTTTTGTGACCGCACTTCTATTTTGGTGCTTTTGAAACTTGTTTATGTAATGTTTATGTAATAGTCTTGACAAATTCACTGTTTTGATGTTTAAAATTGATGTAATTCATTTGAACTTTGATTAAATTGATTGACAGGTAGTGATTTAACAAAGAAATATTGTTGCTAAAATGTATTTGGTTCTTAAAAAAACAGCAACATATCACAGAGTATCTTGTGCTATGTATCGATTCTCGCGCGTATCGCCATATCATGATAATATCGTATCGTGAGCCATGTATCGAGTATTGTATAGAAGCTGTGATTCCTAGCTCTAATGTAGTGTCTCCTCAAATAACATTTCAGAGTTATTCATCATAATGCCGTACACAATCCAAACAGATGCCTTTCTACCAAAGCATATCTGCTATCTGCAGACATAAATACAGGGAAACACATGGAGATGGGTATTTGTGAATTTAGAAGCCAACTATTAAAATGAGTGTACAGTCATCAACTTATTTCCTGCAATAATGTTGAAAATGTCCGAGCTTCATATCAGCCAACATTTTCATGTGTTTATAGAAAGCACTAATGAGCAACTCTCCATCCATAACAAAGTTTAGTCTGGAGGCGTTTGGCCAGTTTATGAAATATTCGGCTGCATGAGATAAGAGATTAAATCACTTTAAATGCTGTGTGGGAATCGGAGCTTGTTTACCGCTGTACTTGGGAGGCACCGGTCTGATACCTGTATCTGATACCGGGGCTGATACTGAAGAATTTGACAGATCAGATATCAGTTTCTAAATATCGGTTCAGCCAATATCCTGGTTCAACATATGCATTTATGTTAAGACTATTTACTGGCCAAAAAGTCTCATGTTTGAACGTTTATTTAATACAAAGCTTATCTAAAAAACATAAATCAAAAAATCATAAAACTGCACATAGGCTTAGGGAGTGTGCAATTAAGAACAGATACAAGATTGTGAAGGTCTTGCCTGTACAGACTGCCTTAAGGTCCTGTATCTCTCATGGTCATATTTGGTCTCTTATCTATTTCTGTTCTATGGAAGATGTCTGTGTGATGCTTATGTTGTTGTGTTGTCTTGTCTTTGTGTTAAAGCATGTGACCCCCTGTCCCAAGACAAATTTCTCCCATGGGAGACAATAAAGGATTATCGTATCTTATATCTGCAGTTACTAGAGGAATAAACACAATTGGATTCGGTTTTCAATCGATATCGGAACTGAAAAAGCTTGATTGTGCATCCCAAGTACTTGATGTGTATGTGATACCGTGGAGGTGGCCCCTGTGATGACATGTCACATCTAGTCACATCTACAGGACTAATGAGCCTATATTATTATGTTCCATTGCTTTTAAATAGATCATAGTCATACTACATTTATGACTGATGTAAAAAAAAAATAATAATAATAATAAAAAGCCCTTGCTGTTAACACTTATGCCCTGTCAAAGAGCAGTGTTGTTGTAACTAAAAAAGCGTTTTAAACCATGATTAATTCATGTCTGTACAGCGGAGTGCGGCCCCCAGCTGCTTGATGTGTGTGATTCTGGTTGAGAGCGGAGCACTGTAAATCCCTCAAGAGCACCACTGTACATTTCAGACTCACTCTTACATATTCATCACTCACAGACAGGAATACTAACAGGAGAATGTGCTCAAGCAGCAGACATCCACTCAGACTGCTGACTTTGTAGGAAAATATAAAACGTGGCAACTGCAAAATGTGCTTTTAAAACATCAATGGAATTTGCATAAAAATATATTATAGGCGTAATAGCTTCAAAAAACACTTCTAATTGTCTGAGATGAAAGTTGTTGTAAAACCACTAACCAACAAACAAACCTGGAACAAAGTTTGATAAACTTTTAGTAAATTGTAATTTGAATGCGCACAATTAGTAATTTTGGAAGTATTATAATCTCCTTCACACACAATCAAATACTCTTAGTCTATAGTCTTATTCTGCATAAAACGGACAATCCTGTAGTTTTGACCTGTGCAAACATGAAGTATGAGGTATCATGTCATATTTCTGTCTTTTTGACAATTCTTCTTGAACATGATCCTTTTTTTCAAACACATCATCGCTATGTTTGTCAGAAAATCACATTAAAATATTTTTCACAAATCGTTCAGCCACAGCTCACCCACAGAAAGGCACTGACTGTCTGCAAACAGAAATCATATGGTAAAATTTATTTTTTTGTAAATAGAAAATAAATAAATAAGAGCTGACTAGCATTCTAATTGGCTTAATACCATAGACTGTGTAGATAAATTGTTATAGTCATAGTTAACCCACTAGCCGCCATGTTCCAAATAGGAAGTGTTCATGGGGGCGCTTCCTGCTCCATCAACTCTGAGTCCAATTGACTTTATATTGAGAAACTATCCCCTCTCTCTGTAACTGCTGCAGTGAGCCTCCTCATTTTGGTCTTAACATTTTTGCATTTGCCTGCTCTATGTAATCCTGGTGTTTTTATGTCAGTTTATTTGTCTGTTTTTGTAAATTCCTATTCCCAATTTGTAGCTCCAGTTTCACCCCTGTAACCGCTAGCACTGTGAGCTTCATTTGACTGGAGCCTAACATCACACTCCCTTAGTCCACTTTTATTTACACAGTCTATGCTTAATACTTGAGATTGTGATTAACTGCATTCAGTAATGACTCCAACAGTCAGTGGAAGGAACACACTATGACAGTCTTATTTATACACCAGTAAGATTGTATGTGACGCAATGAGGCTGTATGTTCATAGCTCCAAGGGAATTTCTTGAAAATATCAACGGGTCCAAGGGAATGTGTCACTGGAAATTATGTGACTTATAATAAATCTGTCCTTGTATATTCACAGAACGTCCCACAGTGATCTCAGCAAACGTCAGACTCACTGTATTCTCAGCTGGAACACTGCTGTTCATCATGTTTATGGTACATGCCTTTGCAGCCATTTAAGTGTCCCCAATATTTAAGTCAATATTGAGTTAACTTGCAACAAAAAAAAATACACAGCTGTCTACAATAGAGGAGGTAGATAAGAGTCCAGAACCTACTGCACAGAAGCAAAGGAGTTAGAGGAAAGACGTAAGGTATAACAACATTCATGGTAGCGCTGGGAATCAGTGTCCCTCATGACTCGACATGATACGATATCATCACAATACACAATAGGAGTGAATGAAGAATACTCTGTAAAATGCTGTGTAAAGCACTTTGGGGACATGTGTCTGTGTAAAGTGCTATATAAATAAACCTTACCTTACCTTACCTTACCTTACCTTACAATACAGCGAAACATGTGATACTCGATGTATTGCACAGGGCGCTCTGATATCATTAGTCTAATAGCATAGTTGCCTAAGTCATATTTGAATGTTTTCAGACATTTTTTAACAAGCACATTGGTATTTTTTTATATTATTGATATTGTAACAGAAAGTTCAACCAGATATGTGAACAAGTTTCCAAAAATATAAAGACACAACACTGATTGCAGGGTGATGCAGCAGTGGTAGGGCCAAAAAAATGACAATTATGCTATTAGGCTAATGATATGGTTTTATTTTTAAGAACCAAATACATTTTAGCAATGGTATTTCTTTGTTAAACCACTACTTGTACAAAGTTAATAAGAAATACATCCATTAAATCAAAGCAACAAAACCGTCTTGTACAAAGATACAAAAATACTCTTATATCAATACAGCACCTCATGATAGCGATACTGTATCACCAAATTTAGTATTGTGATATTTTGAAATTTCAGTATTTTTGCGCACGCTTAATAAACGATCACTGTATGCCACAGGTTATGGATTTATCGCCCGAATAAAGTCGTACAAAATGCTCTATTGTAAATGACTGATAATTGCTTACAGTATAATGTGGCTTTCTAATATTTTTTTCTAAACCTCAAAGACTCAGAATCTGAAAGAGTGCTTTGAGTGAGAGGCTGCTCTGTGTGTCATGTGTTAAAGTCAACAGGAAGTTTGCAACGCCTCAGGTTACAACAACAAGGGCAATAAAAACACTACAGAGGACCAGAGCTTTCATATAGACACATGTAGATACTTACGATCAGCACTGCAGCCGCTTTCCATCACACCGTACGGAGGGGCCAGCAGTCCAGCCATACACTGATGATACTTCTACAAAAGAAACAATACGAATATAATGGATTAGCAAGTTAAAACAGTTCGGTCATTTCGTGGCAGCATTTTACTTTTACGATAAAATCAATCAGAATATGCACATTTCCACTTGCTTAAGAATAAATAGAATACATAATTACATAACATATATACTTTTGTCTATACTGTGTCATGTTTACATAAGATAGCATGTTAATTAGTGACATTACAGTGATTTGGCCCAGTTCAAATCCCGTTAGGAGGTTATGTTATATTCCAGAGTTCCCCTAACTTACAGTAGGAAAACAGCTAGTTTCACGGTTAAGCACAATTTTGAACTTCTATTTAACATTTACTTTGCAAACTATAGAAACTCTGAATTAGAGTAAGATAGGTCATAATAATTACTATATTGAATTATCATAGGGTTGCACCGATACCGATACCAATACTGGTATTGAATATTGGTTATACCTATCAGCGTGTTGGTTATGCCTTTTGATTAAAAAGTACACAGATGATTTTTGACCATTTGAAACAATTATATTTAGATTTTGTAAAATTTAGGTTAATTGCACAAGACTATACCCTGAGTAGCTTTTCCAGATATTATGAACAACTGTACTAGAGTATAATATGGCCAGATATTTAGATATTTAAAACTACGACATTCACCAATTGATGGAAATTAGAATAACAGGCTTTTACTCAATACTTTTTTTAAATTACATATTGTTAAATGTCTATTTAAAATCCACTGATCTACTGTTGTTCCAATGATGCCACTACAATCAGTGAGTAATAAGAACTGCACAGAAGTCTGTCATTGTCCCAAACCATATGGTGTCTTTAATGTTATATGAGAGGAAGTCTTGGAGGAATCAGTGCCTGAGGACATGCAGCTCGCTGTATGAAGGCTGTAGCATCAGTGTTATATAACGGACACTGCCACTGCACTTCTAAATGCCACAGTTTTGTTTACAGTCCCAAGAAAAAGATGACAATTTAATCACAGCCAGTGAGCCATAAAGAAATATTGGCTTACATAGTTTGACATTACTGGGAATTACACCACAATTTATTATATACAAAAACAATTCTGCTAAAAGGTGCTGGATATAAAAGGGTAAAATAAACCAAAGATACAAGATAAACCATGCAATATGTAATAGCTGACACTCACTATTGTTTGTGAGCTGTAATAATCAGCATCCCCTTTTTAAATGTTGGGATTTATTTTCAAATATTGCTCCATTATTACCGTGTATTACACAAAATAATTGTGAACTTTAAGCCATGTTATAATGTTGTTACTGCCTCAAAATCATACCCAAAGTTGTATTTTGTTTCATTCACACATGTTAATGGAACCTCTTATCCTTAGTCTACATGTTGATAGGCCATAATTCTTTGTTTCACTACCATGCAGCGGCAGGTATATTAGTAGGTATATGGAGTTTAAAAACACAGTGGAGCATGTTGTGTATTACCACATCACAAGATTTCAGCCTAAATATGCAGAGTTTGTGTGTATTAAACATGTCACTTATGCCATCAATGTTTGTGATGAGGAAACATCATTATAAGAGTAAAATAGTGTAATTTCTCGAGAACTATATGGAGCCCTGATCATAAATAAAATTCAGAACATTACTTTATCATTACTTAGGCAGCTTTTTACAGTAATTTTTTAAACAAAGTGTAATGTGGCCATCTTAACGTAATATAGAAAAGCAAAAGGTGATTACACGCCTCTGTAGTTTTAGGTCAATGAAAAGCAGATTAAAGATCATATATTGACAAACAATTTCTCTTTAAGACAGAGGGGACCAAATAAGACACGCCTCCATGATGTCATATATTTCCCATGTCTTTTTTTATTCAATTGTGCCCTTCTGAAGTCACTTAATCGCTTTAGCAAACCTTTAGGGACATGTGGTTCCATTAGGAAGCTATTTACAACCATTTCAAAACAAAAGTGGTTGCTAAGGTAAAAATTGTGACTAGAATTGCAAATTAAATGGTCCATATTATGCTATTATCTGATCTATGTTACAATGTTCTTCATCACAAACTGGAGTTGTGTTTTGTTTCATTTACACATGTTTAACACCGAAAACCCTGCATATTTCTTCTCTCTTCCACCTTGTGATGTCATGTAGTAATACAGGAAATGCTGCACTGTGTTTTTAAACTCCATACACCTTCACTAGAATCATTTAGATAATTTCAGACCTGGAATTGCCGATCTGGAGCAGAGCATTTTGGGCTTTGGAGATGTAGACAACCTAATAATAAAGGGTTATTCAAACATGTGTGAATGAAACAAAATAGAATTCCAAGTATGTTTTTGATGAGGGAGCAACATTTTAACATGGCTTAAAGCTCACAAGAGTCAGTTTGTAAGTGTGTAATGTGGATCTTTAAATGATTCAGCTGATCAATACAATGCTACACTACATAAATAAAACGGTCACTTCTTAGACATTGTTCACACTTAAGGGAATAGAGAAGACCACTTAGAGAAAAAGGGTTGAGTCCTATGGGAAACGTGGGTGGGGTTTTATTTAGAAAAAGGATTAAAATGTGATTTGGGGGGCTCAATTTGTGTTTGGCTGTTTACATGTTCCTTTAAGCATAAGTAGATTACTTGGCTATAGGCGGATCATACAGTGTAAGATTTTATTTCAAAGAGACCAATAATAAGCTGATAAAAAATTGTCTTTTTTCACTTTTTTCAAGTTGCAAGAGAGGGCCATGTTTTAATTGGTCCATCAAAGAAAAAGCATATTGTGACATTTCATTTGGGTTCACTGGATTCATTACTGGTAGATATGCACATCCAATATAACTGCAAAAGAAAAAACAGATCCATGCAGTTGGAGCTCCCAAATTGTAATTGTTGTATTTTAATGACACCACAATGTGACATTTTGGGGTCAACCCTTCTTCAGACATGAAAGGTTAAGTTCACACTTTTTATATATATATATATATATATATATATATATATATATATATATATATATATATATATATATATATATATATATATATATATATATATATATATACAGTAGGCCCTGGTCTGGTCACCTGAGCCATCGTGTGATCAGTCCCAATGTTAAACTTTTTTTTTTTTTTTTTACATTTGTAAATGAAATCTGCAGTGTAAACAGCTGTTCTGTTCACTCTGTTTTAAAGTGGTGTATTAGTTTGTCACCGCCAAATGTATTTTCACTTTTTACAATTTATATATAAATAAAAACACAGAAGAACATCATATTTACATCAGCACTGCAGACATGGAAGTATTCTTGTAGGCACATATACAGCCACAGGCTGGAGTGACGATGTCACAAAAAGGGATTAAAATCTTCATTGATTCATTAGCATTGCCGACATAAAGATGGGGAAGTTGTATATCTTTATGATTATTTTTTATAGCCAAACAAATGCACATCATTCTGATTTATTCTATGAATATGACATCTTGTAAAAAGTTACAAAGCAGGTGTGTCACTTTAATTATGTATGTAGTAGAGATGTCAACCTGATTTATTATTGGTTTTCTATCTCACAGATGCCTTCCTCTTGTGAATGGACTGTAAATGTCCTAATGTGCACCTATGCTTCACAGGGATTCAGTGGAGATTGCTATCTATTTAAGAGCATTATGATGTGTACTTCCACATTCAGAGGGCTCTGGCTTTACTTGAGTACATATGACCTGGAGCTTACAATATGCTTACAAAATGTCTGCTACAAGATATATGCTGCTTTAACATTTCTTACACTAGACTAATAGTTGTGGATAACTATAAACAGCATAATGGGTGATTACAGAGTACTGTTAATACAAAAAGCATCTGACATGTTTAGATGATCTTCAGCTGTTATTGTCTCAGTTCAAACTCCACATGGCCCTTCATGCTTCAGCAGGTTATTGCTTTGTGAGCATCAGTTTGCATAAATGCACCCATGAATTCTGAATAATTCTCCACTTATTACATAAACTAAAGAGCAGTCTGTTACTACATCTGAGCTCCTGACATCCAGCACACTTCAGGACACTCAGGGGGACAATAGAAGGAAGACACTCCTCAAAGTTTCACTCAACATTAGCACATTTCCGACAAAACAGACATAAGTACATTATATAACTCAGAACTCTTCAGTTCCTAATTTAGAATAATTCTAAGAACCAACAAAATATGAGGAATTGCCATATTACAGTAGATCTATACTAAAAAACAATTGCACTCAAGTTTCTCAAAATTACCTAAAGATGCTCGTAGTGTCCCATGCACTCAGTACAACTTCACTCTCTGTGAGGTCCCATAGATGAAACTCCCTGCACAGGTTTTGAGTCAAGTGCAAAAGTTCCCTGGTCCTGGTCCATGGTCCTGCAGGATTGAGGCCGGGAGTCTGTGACGGAGCAGAGCCGTTGTCAGCTGCGTCGAAGCAGCAGCGGTTGCTAAGTGATCACTCCATCACTCTCTCTCTCCCTCCATCCCCCCGTCCCTCCTCCTCTACAATCTGAGCTAAAAGGAGCAGGAGATGTGCTATTTAAAAGCACATGTACTACACAGCACAAGATCCAGAAGATCCAGAAGAATTTGACAATGTGGCATTTTTATACTAAATGAATGCTTGTTTTTTGAGAAAGTTTACATGGGATTTTAATTTCATTCCTAATACTCACACTGAGTCATATGAAATACTATAATACATTTATGTGTGAAGTGATGATGCATTGTCTCTTCCTTACACCTGACAGAGGGATTCACAGATCCTCCTCTGATACCAGAGGCCACGCAGAGCCCCTGCCACTTCCCATTCATCAGCTCCCTGCTCTGTTCTGTTCTTCTCTGCCCACCAGGCTGGACACAAAACACTCACTGCTCCATCCTCTACAACAGGCTGGCATCAGGCACAGCCACAAACTAGTGCAGTTACTAAGACGTATACGGCCCTGATGGATCACTCCAAATGAATTTTCTGTCAAGCTTGCAAATTTACGCTGATGTGACCCTGAAAGAGCTGCCTCACGTCTCTAAACACACAAATTACGATCTTGTTATTGTAGTCTTGGTCCCTCTCGGAAGTGGGACACAAAGTACAGAGCAAATTGATGATGAAGCCATCTTTGGACGTCATGCCCGGCGCTAAACAGGGCTCATGTCTGCTCAGTTAAACAAACAAGGGCACCGCAAATATATTCACCGCAACTCCTGCTTCTCACAAGTTCTAACTTAAAGTGATATCATAAAGGTTATAGTAGTCAATGCAAAAAGATTATCAAATGTCATCTCAATGTAAATTTATGTTCAAAAGCTGTAAGCTGTATCTGAAGTGCCACAGGTGCCTTGGACAGTCTGTGGGCGGAAGGAAAGATGTTACTTAAACCAGTGCAGGAGCTGTCACTGCTTATTTGCTGTATAATTATGACTAGTGCAGAGGTGTGACAGACTATCACAGACAATATTGCAACAAATATTTTAAAATACAAGTAATACTGAATAACTACACACCAGCAAGAATTTTTACTTGAGGCTAATTCACAGTGATGTGTGACCTTAACAGTTATATAATATAGTGTCACGATTCACATTAACTGTGATTTTAGTCAAGCATAGATTAATTATCCACATGTAAATGTATTAATGACATTCCAAAATAACTAAATCACATTTATATGCAAAACTAAAATTTCCCTTTATTTCAGCAAATTGCAAAGGTACAAGAACAGAAAAAGCAGCTGCACCTATAGTCACTTAATCTATGTTTGAAAGTCATGTTTTTGTTTTTCAAAGTTCAGAAGGAGCATGGTAAAGAAAGTCTTTAAACAAACCTTGCAGAGAAATGACATCCCCGAGCCGTGATAAAATAAGGTGTTGTCTAAGAGAGTTGCCAAAAGATCCATCCACATCCAAACAAGGTTAAGCGCTCAGTCCCAGCACTGACCAGTGTAGTGACACAGAGCCATAATCTGACAGTCCTATGCCCTCTGGTCCCAGAGGAAATGGGCTGTCTCTCTCAGGAAACCAGCCCAGAGCAGTGGCTCCAGCAGAGACAGGGAGGAGTGGAGGGGCCAGCAGCACCTTACAAACAACATGTAATCAGGGAAAATGAAGATATGACTGGAGCATTGAGCACCGGCCAGACCATCCTACTTTTGTTCATCCTCTAACAATACTGTTTCTCTTCAGCATCTTGTGACAGGCATTTTTCTCTTCAGAATCATTTGCTACAGCTATTGACAATTCTCTTCCCATGTTTGTCATGAGTCATGACACAACAAGAATGTAAGGCTACTGCGAGTCAACAGAGGCTCTGTCCCACACAATGTTGGGTAAATGAATGAAAAAATTAGAACCATTGGCTCCAATAGGAAGAACTTGTAGCATTTTATCCCCACCTAGTGGTGACACAGAAGAAATACCACAGACCGTCAAACTACCAGAGTGGAACGAGTAAAGAACAAATCAAAGAGCAAATGTTCAAACATTTCAACTAATAAGTCTAGTATTGTTTTATTCATTTCGTGTTGCACCAATATTATTTTAAAGATAGCATTCTGGTCATCTGCAATAACAATGCAACATGATATTTACTTTTAACTAGTAGATTTCATACTTTGCACCCCTATGAACTAACATCAAGGACTATGTTGTCCACCCTCCTGTGCGTTCACCACCTGCAGAGGGGTTCATAGGGGGGGGTCAGGTGCTATGAGGATTGGGCAGCAAGCTGCCCCCGCGACCCAGCTGGATTAAGCGGGAGAAGATGGATGGATGGATTTCATACTTTTATAGATTTTAGTCATAGACCGTATAGTTTTTATACAGTCTATGATTTTAGTAGTAGATTTTATAGGTATATTCTGTCAGTATCATGTGTTCTAAACTGTGCAGCCAGTTTGGTCGAGGTCTGAAACTAGCACAGACGGTGTGCTCACCTCCCACAGGGACCTGAACTCCCTCTGCTCGATGCGTAGGAGCTCGCTTGATTCCCTGGTAACAATAGTGGCGTGTCGTGGAGTGTTGTCCAGGATGGACTCTCCGAACGCAGTGCCAGTCCCCAGAGTACAGATCGTAACAGCATCCTACAGTAGAAACACCATAATAAGTTAATATACCAGAAGAAAATCCAAATCCACTTCATTTATATAGCACATTTTATAAACAAAACTGTTTACAAAGTGCTGCACATACAAAGATAACATTAAAAACAACAAAAGCACAACAGAGTGTAGAAATGCTTAAATAAATGTTACCAATCCTAAAACACTAAATCCAATTAAATAAATAAAAAAAAACTCATAAAATAACAAATAAATAAAATTATATTACAAAATTATATTGAAGGATATGTGAAAAGTAATGTAAAAAGAGTTAGAAAAGAATATATATATATATATATATATTTTTTAGGAATTTTAAAGGTGCACTATGTAACTTTTCTGGTGGAGGGTATGGCCCCTGCTTGTCTCCATAGAGATGTTATTGCTTGTCTGAAATGTCTCGGTTTGGTATTAAGCATATCTATCTTGCATTTACTCAATAGCATTGTTTTTAATGACCTAAAACTTGCATTCTTACTCTGAGTGGGCTCGCTTCTCCATAGATCTGACATGTAATTTGGCCCTATAGCACCACCTAAAGAGATAAATAAATGTAATGCCATACTGTGGAACATTGCAGGCAACATCTCTGTGGACAGAAGTAGGTAATGGACCCTTTTTTTGAGCCAGATACAACAAACTCGGGTAGGTGTCAGAAAAGGAATGGGCTTCAAGGGATTAAGTCTTTATAATTGGTGCTTTATTCAAACTTTGAGCTCCATATCAACTTTGCCATATATAGAAGAACAAATGATACTGAAAATGGTCTTGTTTAGGAAGTGTCTATTAAAACCAGATTAATCAGTATTAAGAAGTGGACAAAGGGAGTGTGGGTTCGGCTCAGGTCAAACAAAGCTCACAATGAGGTTATAAGAGCAAATTTGGAGCCAAGTTCTATATTAGGAATGGGAATTTAAGGATAAAAAACACTGAAATAAAAATAGCAGGATCATGTAGAGCAGGTTAATATGAACATTTTAAGATCAAAATGGTGAGGCTCACTGCAGCAGTTATAGAGAGAGGGAGTGACAAACAGCAGCAACACAGCACAACACAACACACACAGACACATTACAGTGGACATTACAGTACACTCAGCGGGGCCTGGGGTTCAGAAATGCAACGGTCAGGGGCACCAGGCTTCTGCCAAAGTGAGCCTTCCTGCACCTGAGCGCCCTGTACCTCCGTCCTGAGGGCAGAGGACTGAGATGTTCCTGTAGTGGGTGAGTGGAGTCATGTTTTGTAGAGAGTGCAATGTGTCCAATGGGTGTGTTGTTAAGATCTGCAAGGTTGGGTGTGGGGAGCCCTATGATTTTAGCAGCTGTGTGTGTTAACTGTGTGAGTTTAGACCAATTTTTAACAGTGAGCATAGTGAAAAAGCAGGTGCAACCGCCCCCATGAACATTTCATACTGGGAACACAGCAGCTAGCAGGTTTGCTATGTTCATTTATATACAGTCTATGATTTTGTGTAGTTTTGAGATAAGGTTAAAATAGTTCACCAACCTGACCAGACCCCACATACCTGATATCTGGATGTTTCTGAAACTTTGACATCTAATGAGCCAGAGAGAACTGCATACCAGCTGGTGCCAATGTCACCCTGTCGATACACTGAGGAAAGTGAAAAATACATTTAAAGCCACTTCACTTTGACATGTAATAGTTTGTGTGATTTGACTTACAGGTGATGCCTTTCTCTAAGCATTCATAAAATCCACATAGACATATCTGCTGTAACAAAGTGGGGTGGAATCTCTCGAAGGCCTTCACACTTTTGAGACGAGCCAAGATTATGTCAACATCCTCACCGGAGCGCTCTGCTGGCCTGAATGCAAGAAAAGGTAAGACACTGTTCAGATGTCTGTTAGTCTGTTTACTTTATCCCACTTTTGAAGGACAGAGGAGCTCATTCTCCAGTCGGCTCCTACAGCTCCGCTCAAACAATGTGAGATACAGAATTACATTCATACCATACTCCACACAAATGTACAACCTTTATGTAATAAATAACCTTATGTCATGTCAATCACTATTTAATCTTTGCACTGTTTCTCCTTACGGCCTCCTGTATACAGCGGAAATATATTTGTATTACTATATTTATTTATTTTTACTTGTATATATGCATTTTTTATAACTATGTCTATTTTGACACCAGTCTCTTGTTATTTTTGCAACGTATTTGAATTTATTATTACTATATATGTTTTTGCTCTTTGTTACTATAATTTGTTTATATTGTGATGTGTGAACTACTGTGTGCAAATAATTTCCCTTGTGGGCCAATAAAGTCTGACTAAGTTTGCTCCTAACAGCACTTTTTTGTGGTGGCACTTTCACTTAAAAAGGAATCCCATTCATTTCAGTGGCGAGTTTGAGATTTGAGGTGCTTATTTGTGTAAAATGTTTTATGTGCACCAAAAAGTCAACAATGCACCGATTGTTGGGGGGGCTTTAAAATGTCTTTAGAGTCTGTATTGCTTGGTTGGTTGGTTGGTTGGTTGGTTTCAGATGACATCACAACATTTTATTGGCCAACAATGTTTAATACAGATGAGATAGAGCTAAAATTAATATTGTTCAAATGCAGATTTTTGTTGTAATATGGCGTGTTCTTACAGGGTGTACATCAAATTTTGGGACCTGGGTACAAATCATCTTTTGGGCCTATTCTGTATGTTGTAAAATGCTCATTACAGATATGTTATTAGGTTCTTTTTTCAGCCCAAGGGTTTATTTCTATATCTGATATATCTGTTATTTCTATTTCGACTGCTCACTAGCGGTCTTTCTCAAAATGTGATGTTGCAGTGACGTGTCCGGTCGGCTGATTTATACAGGTTTTGGCGAAGTCTGGTGGAGTAGTACTGGTGGAGACAGGACGACAGCGCCATCTGCTGTCCGACATCCTCAGGACAGTATCCCAGGTGTGTGAGACTAAAAAAGCCCCCTCGTCCTGGTTTATAACCCCGCCACAGCAACATCACGTGACCACTCTGAGGAAGACCGCTAGCAAGCAGTCAAAACTGTATGAAAACAAACCCTTGGTCTGAAAAAAAACCAAGACCAAATTAACCTCGTTGGACAATTATGCTCATTACTGTTTACTAAAGGGTAAACAGTACCCTTTACCCCACCAGTCCAACACCCCTGAGTTCTTGGGTCTAGTCACTAATAGAAATTATCAGGTTCAACATGTATTAATTTGATATTTCATGGCAAAGTGCAATGTAATTAATAGTAGAAATAGCTCTTACCCCCATCTGAGTGTAAGACATCATCACATTGTAGAATCGGAAAACTGAACTTTTTTGCTGTTACGATCGACAGCCCTATGCAAAATAAATCAGACTGACAATGGAATCACCCTAAGGCGACTTCCAGAAAAAGATGAATATCAACTCTAAACTCTAGACAGAAGAGTCCAAGTACAGAGGCAGAACAGGAACACACTGACCTGGATTGAGAAACCCTCGTGACACTAATTAGTCCCACAGCAGCAATACTTCCTCCTTCCATCAAGTTCATCAGCATTCTCTATCAAAAATGGAGCAGCTCCTTCCTTTGATAGTCAGCCAATCATCCACTTTATCTATATTGGAACATCAAAGCACTTGCCAGACATTATACCTTGGGTAACTAACTGGTGGGGGGGTAACACTGCTTAGCTTTTCTCCTTGAATTACACACAAACAGACTATTTCAGACCTGAACTATAAACACAACTAAGCTCACTTTTTATGAATGAATGTATTGATTGGAAAAGTGTTACAATGTTAAAATGGAATAGACTTGATATCTTCAATACCACTTCCAATACTACAGTGATAATAACACTTTGTAGCACTTTCTTTTATATTGCCATGTGGTCTTATACCTTTCATCCAGGTAGGTCCAATTTATTTCTGACAAAAGACTAAGTAGACAGCTGCACTTTCGAAATATTTTCTCCATTTATTGCACTTTACTTTCATAATTGATGTTTATCTTAATTAATTGTTGTTTTCTGCTCTTGACATGTGCTGCTGACCACTTGGCCAGGTCACCCTTGTAAATGAGATCTGGATCTCAATGGGTCTTTACCTGGTTAAATAAAGTAACCCTACATGTACGACCTGGACTCAGAACTTTTTGAATAATCCCAAGTACATAGCAGTGGATGGAGCCGCAAATGCAGACAATACAGGAATACTCAAATATGCTTACCTGACCAGCCAAAACTACATGCTTTGACAAAACTGTACAAAAAGGGTGTGATTGACAGATGGATTAACCAATCAGAGAGACATATGGTCCATTGTGTGAAAAACAAACACATATATGTAGCATGTCAAAAAGGGGAAAAAAACAACTTAAAGGACTGAGAAATGGCACAGATTTTTACAGAAATCTACAATCGAAGCACCAAACTGTTATTTATGTCATGTTTAAGAAGTTGTATATTTTGTTCTGAATGTTAGAAGAACATCCTCCTGTGGGCTCACCACCTGCAGAGGGGTTCATAGGGGGTCAGGTGCTATGAGTATTGGGCAGCAAGCTGCCCCCGCGACCCAGCCGGATTAAGCGGGAGAAGATGGATGGATGGATGGATGTTAGAAGAATTTTTTGAGAGAAGATGTCTTCCACAAATTAGCTGTTGTGGTTGGATCGTTTCAAGTTTGGACAAAGGTTTTTCACCCTCTATTGTCTGGTCCCAGTCCCGTCTGGATTCAGTCATAATGCAGAAGGGATTGGCAAATCAGGCAACAAACATGCATGAACAAATCAAAATGCATCTCTGAGTTACCTAATGCTGATAAAGATTAAAATGAAAGTACATTTTGCATAAAAGGTCCCCATTATTAACCTTTCCGGTCTATTTTCTATTTCTTCTTTAAAATGAGTCATCATATTCATTTATAGGCCATGTAATTGTGTTCATATTTTCCATCTCCTGGGAAATAGATTATGACAAGATTTAAAATAATTGCTATACTAAACGCAGGGAAGTGACATTTAAGAACCCAAAATCCTCCTTGTGTTTTGTTCACATATAAAAGAGCAACAGCTTGATGCTAATGATGTTTTGTTGTTCCTTAGAAAGCTTTCAGATGATATTAGTCACATTTTCAGTATTGAGTTGGTTTCTTTCTATAGCCACACTGACAGCCACTTGTGATTTCTGGATTAAAAGCTTTTAATCAGTAAAGATACAAGAGATAATGAGTGGGAAACCTGAAAGGGGAATTAACTTGTCAATAGAGTCAATGTAATTGGTTTTATTGAAGTTTCCATGGAGATGAAAGTGCAAATGAAGAAGAATGGATTGGAAAAGTTGAGTCATTTGAAAGCATTCGGTCTAATGCACAGGTGCCTTGGTTCAGCAGCAGAGCAGAGGATGTTACTGGGTAAACACATTTGGCACACTGCGTCACCTGCTCTTAATGGCTCCTGCACTTTGGACCTGTCTATGCATCCTCCTCAGCAGACTACAGGATATATAGAGGCTAATACGTGAGCATGCCCAGCAGCACTGTAGGACATAAAACTTTAGCATGTATGCAATTTGTTTATTACCAGAGTACTATAATATGTTTTTCATGTTTCATTTCCAACATATAATAGCTTATTTCAGCTAAAAAATATGACAAATCACTATAGGCCTGTCATGATAACAAACTTTGAAGCATGATATGTCAAGATATATTGTGATAAACAACAACACTGAAACTACTTTATGCTACTGTCACAAAACAGTAAACAATTTTTTAAATATACAGTATCATTAAAAGGTCTGAGCTGCAACTATTAAAAGACATATTGAATCAATAATAGCCATAACGTTTTTTTTATTCTACTCTCTACAACTCAGATCTTACCTCATTGCATTAAAATGACAAAAAATCTCTCCACTATTGCAAAGAAAACAATACCTCTGATTAATACTGAGTCCAAAAATATATTATTTCAGCTTTCATATACTGATAATTATCCTGACAGGAAGGTCAACAAATCACACAGACAGGTCTATTAAAAAGTACATTGCAAAATTCTCTCATCTGGCCAAGATTTTAAAACTTATATCAGGTTATATCTTGTTTTCAGATCTATTACTAGTTCTGAGACGGCTTAATTCTAGTCTAGAGGGAGTTTATTTTAAGATAACGTGTCAAGTAAAATTATCTTGCTGCGTGGACAGATAATTTCACTACTTTTAAGTCATTTTCTGATAGATTTAAGTGTTGCTATCTTAAATTTTGGCCAAGCTTTTTTGCAGTGCGAATGTGCACTTGACATTTCAGTATTTGCCCAGGTGAACACACGAATCAGCTTTAATCCATCTTTATTGCAAACTACAAACTATAGCTTACAATTACTTGCTCTGTCATTAAAAAACAACCAAAAATGTAGCCTATAAACTATTATGGTTATGGAAGGGAAGTGGCATGACATCTGTCCATCACTGCATGCGCAAAAAGTCACTGCACCTACAAAATTATCAAGCTGAAATCCACTGTGCTGCATAAACAAGTGGCTGTAGCGTTAAATAAATTAGCAGGCAAGGTATTTTATCTCATTTGTGTTTTCAATTAGCCTAGCAGTTAATTGAAATCATCGTCCACACTCCACAGAGTTCACTCCCGTCATGGACCCGATTCTACCCCAGCTGCAAACGCGTTTTGTGCGCGTTTTGCATGCTTCAAAACGGTCCCCTAAATAACAAAGACTCTCCAAAGTAAATTCTAGGTCATTTACTTTTACCTTTTATCCAGACAAATAATCCACTCTGCAGATTCCGACGATCGCGAAGAGGAGTGCGCGGCTACCATGTCTGCGCTGCTGCTGCTGCTGTGATGCTGCGGCGGAGGAGGGACGGCTCTGGGGCGACTTTATCCGCACTCCGTCACGGCACACGGTCACCTGAACCAGCACGGTACACAGAAATCACGCACACCGCATTACACGGGGCGCTGCTGCACTCAGACAAAGATGCACGGCGTCTTCCAGCCAGGTGATGGTGCCACCTCAGTCCGCTCTGCAAATAAGAGGCACATAGCAACAGTTTTAGTGGAGGTGTAGCGGGGGAATCGTAAAACGCGTGGGTTTGGGCAGGATTTTAGCGAGCAAAAAAAAAGTGGACACGTGATTCCATAAAGCTGCCACCTGCTGTAATCCACAACAACCCTTGGGCATTTGAGAACTTTCACCAAAACACTGCAGACATTATTATTTAGCCTAAAACAGTGAAATTATTACAGTTTTTCACATGTAGCGCATATGGTTTAGTGTGCATAGCATGTAACTTTTCTGGTGGAGGGTCTGTCACCTGCCTCTCTTCAAGGATATGTGGCCTGGAAAGTTCCACAGTATTGCATTATATGTATTTATCTCTATGGAGACAGCAGGTAATACCACAGAACCAAGTTACATATCAAACTGGTGGATAGGCAAGACCACATACGGTGACCAGACGTCCCTATTTACCCGGAACAGTCCCAGTTTTGAGCCCTGTGTCCCCCTGTCCCAGCAGATTTATACAAAACAAGTGATTTGTCCCAGTTTTATGCAAGAAATACCCCAGATGTCCCTATTTTTGACCAATTTGATCCCTGCCAGCAGTAAAAAAGAGGCATAAATTGTCATTTGTTTAGGCAAAATATAGAAAAGCTGCTTAAAAATGACCAAAACACAAAGAAAATGTGACTGTACTGACTCATATGTTAGTCATGAATGGTCATTTCACAATTTTATTATTACCAACCACCAAAAAACAGAGGATGACCTAGTTTTCTTTTTTATTTTGAAAATCTGGTCACCCCACACTAACAGTAAAATGCATGTTTTTAGGTCATTAAAACACATGTTATTGAATATTATGCAAGATGGATACATTTCATGCCATTCCAGACAAAGCAATAATTTACATGGAGAAAAGTTACAAAAAACACAGCCTGCAATGGTCCTAATGAGTACTTTGAATAGCTTATTATTTGACTTGATAATATCCTACCACTAAAAGGTGTAGTCAGTGTTTTAATTATCATACAACTAAGTTATTCTAAATCTAGGTATTTTAATAAAGGCAAAACCCTACAGAATGCCTACACAATGTTTGCAGCACATCCTGGTGTAGATGCATTGGCCTTGTTAACACAGGGACTAATGATGGGAGGCTCCTGTCTGTTTTGTGCTTGTGAAAGACATTAGTGTCAAGTCAGCGCCATACAAGATTTATGTGCTGCTGATGTGGATGGAGCACTGAGCGTTACTGGTGACAAATGCTAACAGTCTTTCACAAATTAACCTTCACACCAGAGTTATTTGGAGTTCAGGTGACATCCTATAGCCAGGTGAGGCAATGACTGATTTTGTTATGGGCTGGCATAGCCTAAATATTGCAAGGTGACGTTTGAAGGGTGTTAAAAAAGTGTTGGTGGGACATTTTATATAATCGTGATGATCACCAACAGAGATAATCGCCATTACATGACCAGAATGTGCAGAAAAAAGCTAATTATCCATGATGAATCGCATGTATAGTGAATGTGCTAGTGTTACATTTGCTTTTGTGTCATTGTTGCTGTTTTTTTCCCCTGTTCTCTAATGGAAATTGGCCATGTTGGCTATAATCTTTGCATATTTACATGTTAAATATATGTTAATATGTGCTGTCCCTTAATACATGAATAAGAAATAAGATCTCTTCTAGATCAGTTATAGCAAAGTACATTTCTATAACAGTGGTTTAAATATGGAGCCTATTTAATTATAACTCAATTTATTCATATCCATAACATTTTTAAACTGTCAGTAATTTAAATAATTATTTTTGATCCAGTTAATCACATTTATTTCACACAATTATCACAATCAGAATGTTTTGGCCATGATTATCGTGATACTAAATTTCAATAGGGTCTCATGCTTATTGACTTCATGTGTTTCTCTGTTTCTTATGGATATTTGTCTCTGGCTATAGAGCTGATGCTGATATTGTTATCAGTCCACTGTGGTATAGTCACTGCATGGTCTAGTTTGTTTCTTTGCATTCTTCTAAGTTATTAGTTTGTATTTTCAATGTTTCTTCAGATCCTGTTTTTGGACCAAACTCACACCACCAGACCTCCTCACCCTCCAGCCCAGCGCCAAACCTTTGAGTATTTTTCAGTAAAGTTTGCCTTGTCTGCATTTTTTTTATTCCACCATCACACGATCATTAGAACACAGAAATCCAGTAGTAAATTAATTAATAAACAAACAAACAAGCAAATAAATAAATAAATAAAACAAAATAAAGCTGTCCAGTTTCTATGATCATGTTTTCGTCATGTAATTTACAGTTCAGATGTTTCCATGCACAGTTAATCGATGTAGGAGAAGCCTTATTATTAGCTGCTCTTAATTATGAATGATGCTTGGTGGAAGCGTTAACAGTGGCGGGCTGTGAGGGTGGCAGACTGAAGATGATTTGATTTGATTAAACATTATCTTTTATCTGAGGGTCAAACTGTGTTAAGGTGCTGTACAATAGTTTACGGCCGTGAAAATGGTCGTATAAGAACAGGTCTCTGTTACCTTGGCAACAAACTGCCTGGGAGATGCAATCTTAGTGGTGCATTTGCTGAATGTCTCTTGTCAATAGTACCTTCCCCACAGCCTTTGTCTTTTTAAAATGAGGTCTTATTATCTAGCAAAAAGAACTGTAATGCTTTTTTGTGCAAACTACTGACTAAACAATAATTTCATATCATTGTTGCACTTCCTATGACCTCTTCTATATAACTGAGATCTTATATTGTATTACTTGTTTTTCTATACATTTACATAATTATGTCTTATTTGGCACCTGTCTCTTGCTATCTTTTTTGCTTCTTATTTAGAATGTATTATTGATTATTAATTTATCATTATTTTCCTCTCTCTTTGTTATTATGTTTTATTGTGATGTGTGAGGAAATGTGTCCAAATAATTTCCTTTGTGGATCAGTAAAATGTGTCTAAGTTTAATTGAATAAAGTATTATCTTTAGCCTATTACATGAAGTTAAGGTGCAGCCTAATATAAAATAAAACATAGGCTATGTCCGAAAGCCTATGCACCTGACACTGACGTTTACAGAGTCCCCGCGAATGCCCCATCACGCGCGCAGCGCGTGCACATCCAAGCAGCGCTGCGCTCTTAATTGATTCTTTTCTGCTCCGCTCCGACGCAGAAGTGAGCGAAAAAGGACCGTTTTCATTTGTTCTGTGTGCGTTATTTGAAGTCCAAGTAAGTTTGTAACGAAGTTTAATCTGTATTATTACTGTTTGAGTGTGTTTTTAGGAATTTTTAGCTAAAATCGGGTTTGTTCCACGTGGACTTTCCCCTTAATTAGGGCCTCTCTGTGATAGTCAGACTTATTCTTTTGCACTGTTTACCCTCATTTACATTTAGTTACCTATGTTTATTGCCTATTCTCTCTGTATACATGTCCTGTGTGTATTTTCACTGTATATAATTTATAATTAACCTTTATAATTGCCTTAAGTAACTTCATATTATTTGCCTTTACTGTATTTGTATTTGTTCCAGTTTAATATGATTATTTGATATACTTATTGTTAGAATATCCACTCATGACACATTTCTTGTTTTTCTGTTTGTTTCAGACCACACACACCTACACACAAATATACCATGAACCATCATAACCAACCTTTGGAATATATTCAAGTTTGAACCCATTAAAGCTGATCAAGATTCTCTAACCGGAGTCTGTCTGTAGTGTTCCCACCCAACAAAGATCCACCCCCATACTTTACACTGGTCCTTCGAAATGGATTTGGGTTCCACCTTGACACTATGGAGTCAGTTTCAGACGATGAACAGCAGGCCTCTGTCCGACCTAAGAGGGACACCCGTCCACCCAGCCACCTGGCCGACTACGAAGTTACTCTCCTCCCCTCTCACCAGTCTGTTCCCCAAGCCTCCTCGCTTCCAGTGGGACAATGCGGTGAAACCAGGCTTTCCAGAGGTGGGAGTGTATCGGGCTACCAGTCCACTGCAAATTCACAGAGGTCCATTCGGAGTTCCCAGAGGAGCAAACTACTCGAGACTATGCCAGATGTTAAGACAGCCGCACTGGAGGAGTGCATTAAAGGTATGGAGCTGGCTGACTTACAAGAGGAGATTGAGGAAGAAAGGGAAGCAGATACGGAAGCTAACAGGTTGAATGCACAGCTCAGAGAAGGGCAAAGACTACAGGAGGAAGCACAGCAAGCTAAAGAGAGGATGGCTAGAGAGATGGGATGGCGCAGATGCCTCAAGAAGTTGGAGAAAGAGATGAAGATTGCCAAAGCTGTTAAAACCTTCTTATCAGAGTCAGAGGATGAAGACCAACGTACAGTATTAAACCAGCTCTCTTCTGACAAACCACTGTCCACTTCGACAACCACTTTGAGGCCTCCTCCACCGCTAGTCCTGACTCAACCACCACCGCTGCTTGCCCCAGTTGCTGTTCCAGTCTCTGCACCCCCTCCCGCAACTACCGCATCTGTCAGTCAATATGTACCAGTCCTTCCCACCTTTGCTTCCATGCCTGCACCAGTAGTGCCACAAGTAACGCATCCTGCTGTTACAACCAGTTACCAGTCCCGTTACCCAGGGCCCCCAGTGACGAGCGCTATTCCAGCACAACAGAGTATATCGCTTCCACCCCTACTGCCCATTTTGCAACAATAAGGAACATTATCTTAACTCTTGTGCAGATTTCAAGAAATTGAGCACTGGTGAGATTAAGAAGTGGATCCAGGAAGGAGACAGATGCTGGAAGTGTGGTCGTAATCATAAAGCCTCAACCTGTACACTCAAACGCCCATGCAAGATGTGCAAGGATACTCACCTCACGATCCTGCACGACACCATCCGGGGAGTCAACTCAGAAAGTCCTCATGGTGAGCAACCCAGAACCTACTGTTTATTTGGAACAGCCCCGAAGCCCACAAAGAGTCTTGCTGAAAATTGTCAAAGTGCTCTTGCAGCATGGAGATCGTGCACTAGAGACCTTTGCAGTGCTCGATGATGGCTCTGAAAGGTCGATCATCCTCCCACAAGCAGTAGAGCAGCTACAACTCACCGAACATCCTGAGAATCTTCACCTGAGAACTGTCCAGCAGGAAGTTAAAGAGCTCAGAGGTTCTTCAGTTAGCTTTCACGTCTCCCCCTTTTTAAGCCAAGCAAGAAATATTGGATCAGCAATGCATTCACCTCCAACAGTCTGAGTTTATCCGAGCACACGTACCCAGTAGCTGCTCTCCAGAAACGCTACGAGCATCTCAAGGGACTCCCCCTGTCACCTATCCACCGAGCCCAACCACTGTTGCTCATTGGTTCAGATATGCCTCACCTCCTTGTTCCGATTCAACCGGTGCGAGCAGGTCCATCTGGTGGTCCCATAGCCATCTGTACCAGATTAGGCTGGTCCCTACAAGGTCCCTCAGAGATCATGCCAGTCTCTTCTCATCAGTCCTGCCTGCACATCGCCACAGAGTCCCCTTACATTGAACTTCTGAAGAATGTGGAACGTCTTTGGCACATTGATACACTCCCATACATCAGTGAGAAGACTGCATCTCGTTCCAAGCAGGACCAACAAGCCCTTACCCTTCTACAGACTACTTCTGTACGGGTTTCTGTGGACGGCATCCAGCGCTACGGTACTCCTCTCCTGCGTCGCCAACCAGTTACTGCCCTGTGCGCACCTCTCCCGACGCAGTGATGCCCAATCTACGCAGTACAGAGCGTAGGTTAGCCAAAGATCCTACACGCGCAGCCTCTTACTGCAAGGAGATGGACAGACTTGTTGAAGCAGGTTACGTTGCAGAGATCCCATTGGAAGAAGCAGCCAAGACCACAGACTCGTGGTATGTGCCACATCATATGGTGCACCACAACGGAAAGGACAGAGTAGTTTTCAACTGCTCCTTTTCCTTCAATGGACAGTCTCTGAATGACCAACTCCTTCCCGGGCCCACGTTGGGTCCTACCTTGATTGGAGTACTGCTCAGGTTTCGACGTCATGCAGTTGCCATCAGTGGAGATATCAAGTCGATGTTTCATCAGATCCGATTGCTGCCCAGTGACAGACCACTACTCAGATTCCTTTGGCGGAACACAGATAAAGCATTGGAGCCTCGCATCTTCGAGTGGCAAGTGTTACCCTTTGGAACAACTTGCAGCCCTTGTTGCGCAGTGTATGCCCCTACAACAGCATGTTAGGGACCATGAGTCGCCAGATTCTCTCCTCATGCAAGTGGTTGAGCACTCGTTCTATGTCGACAACTGCCTTCATAGTTTGAGTGAAGCTGAAGACGCAAAGGCCCTGATCGATAACCTGCGTGCACTCCTAAGTAAGGGAGGATTTGAGATCCGGCAGTGGGCGAGCAATGTACCTGAAGTTGTTGCACACCTACCTCCCAAAGCACAGTCAGCTAGCAGTGAGCTGTGGCTATCCAAAGCCAGTGACAACCTCAGCGAACTCACTCTTGGACTTACCTGGGATTGCCTGAACGATACCCTCAGTTACAAGCATCGTCCTACTGAATCCTCAGGTTCCACTCTCCGTCACGTTTACAGTGTTCTTGCCAAGCTCTATGATCCGCTAGGCTACATTGTACCATTCACCACCAGATGTAAGGTGCTTATCCAAGACATGTGGAAGTCCAACATCGGTTGGGATGACCAAATCCATCCCGCAGATCTCCTGGACAAATGGTTGCAATGGGTACAAGAGATTCCTACCCTTCAGCATCTTAATCTGCCCCGTCCTTATGCGCCAGCTTCTGCTGATACAGCCACTGCCACCCAACACATTCACATTTTCTGTGACGCATCAGAGCGCGCCTATGGGTCAGTTGCCTTTATGCAGACAGTAGATGACAGTCGGCACACCCATGTATCCTTTGTGCTGGCCAGATCCCGAAGTTGCGCCCAGAAAACAGCTGTCCATCCCACGTCTGGAGCTCAGTGCCGCTCTCACCGGCGCGCAGCTTGCCAGAGTTATTGAGACAGAGCTTGCTGTTCCACCTGAGCACATCACCCTCTGGTCAGACTCCACAACCGTGCTGTACTGGATCAAGTCAGAGTCCTGCCGATACAAAATCTTCGTGGGCACTCGCATCACAGAAATCCAGAATTTGACAGACCCCTCACAGTGGCGCTACGTCGAATCTCATTACAACCCTGCAGATGATATTACCCGCGGACTCACTCTGCAAGAGATGACACAGGAACACCGCTGGAATAAAGGTCCACATTTCCTGTATCTTCCACAAGCTGAGTGGCCCACTATGCCATCATCTGATCCAGAACTGGACACCACCGAGCTGAGAAAGTCCGCCTTCATTGGGACAGTGTCCAGCACCACGCCTTTGCAACTTCCTGACCCCAGTCAGTGCTCCACTTGGAAGCAGCTTCTTCAGGACACCGCTAGCTCCCTTCAAGGGGCGGCCGATGGTAGCATTCCATCCACTTGCTCAGCTGACTTCCTGCAAGCAGAGAAGATTGTGTTGCAAAGAGCTCAAGATGACTGTTTTCCTGAGGAGATTAGAGCCCTCAGAGCCGGTTGTCCTCTTCCATCTAACAGTCGACTTGCCTCTCTTTCACCTGAATATGAAGAAGCCACTGGACTTCTCAGAGTCGGTGGAAGATTGAGACAGGCTGAAGGTCTTGATCTGGATATGATCCACCCAGTTATCCTGGACTCAAGACACCCGGTCACAAAGCTCATTATCAAGAACACCGATGAGACACTGCTGCACCCAGGTCCTGAACGGGTCCTCGCCGAACTCCGCCGCCGATTCTGGGTTATACGCGGCAGAGAGGCCATACGCAAACACCAACACTTGTGCCTCGATTGTCAACGGTGGAGAGCCAAACCTGATTTACCTAAGATGGCTGACTACCCCCTGCTCGACCGACTCCATAAACCGCCTTTTTATTCAACCGGAGTTGATTGTTTTGGCCCTTTCCAGGTGAAGATTGGCCGTCGCAGTGAGAAACGGTGGGGAATAGTTTACAAATGCATGACAACTCGTTCAGTGCATCTGGATCTGCTGGAGAGTCTCGACACAGACGCTTTTTTAATGTCACTGAGGAGATTTATCTCACGGCGCGGCAAACCCTTTGAACTCCTCATGGACAATGGGACCAACTTTGTCGGCGGAGACAGGGAATTGCGGGAATCAGTCGCCTCGATGGCACCTCAACTGAGAGAACAACTTGCAGAACATCAGATCACCTTCAAGTTCAACCCTCCGGGTGCGCCACACTTTGGTGGCACCTGGGAAAGGGAAGTAAAGTCTATCAAAACCGCACTCAGAGTTGTTCTCAAAGACCAGTCTGTTCCTGAACCGGTGCTCATGACTACCCTCGTGGAAGTGGAGGGCATTTTAAATGCTAAGCCCCTAGGCTACCTATCGTCAGACGCCTCAGACCCGGACCCAGTCACGCCCAACCTCCTCCTCATGGGCCGCCACGACTCATCTCTGCCTCAAGCAGTTTATGACCCCGGTGATATAGGAAGGAGGCGCTGGAGGCACAGCCAAACCATCGCTGATCACTTCTGGTGAGTCTTTCATCCGACATTACCTGCCAGGGCTGCAAGAGCGTAGCAAGTGGAGGAAGGATGGCAAAGCACTCTCGGTTGGTCAAGTCGTCTTGATTGTGGATCCTCAGCTTCCTCGAGCTTCATGGCCTGTGGGACGAATCACTCAGACACATCCAGGAGCTGATGGACGCATCCGCACAGCCAGGGTTCAAGTGAAGGACCGCACCTACCTTCGTCCAGTAGCCCGACTCATCCTGTTACCACCTCTTGAAGATTCAGATGAGGACATTTCCACATAGCCTTTCTTCTGACTTTCAACTGCCATGTGGACAGTTGGGGGCGGCTGTGTCCGAAAGCCTATGCACCTGACACTGACGTTTACAGAGTCCCCGCGAATGCCCCATCACGCGCGCAGCGCGTGCACATCCAAGCAGCGCTGCGCTCTTAATTGATTCTTTTCTGCTCCGCTCCGACGCAGAAGTGAGCGAAAAAGGACCGTTTTCATTTGTTCTGTGTGCGTTATTTGAAGTCCAAGTAAGTTTGTAACGAAGTTTAATCTGTATTATTACTGTTTGAGTGTGTTTTTAGGAATTTATTTAGCTAAAATCGGGTTTGTTCCACGTGGACTTTCCCCCCTTAATTAGGGCCTCTCTGTGATAGTCAGACTTATTCTTTTGCACTGTTTACCCTCATTTACATTTAGTTACCTATGTTTATTGCCTATTCTCTCTGTATACATGTCCTGTGTGTATTTTCACTGTATATAATTTATAATTAACCTTTATAATTGCCTTAAGTAACTTCATATTATTTGCCTTTACTGTATTTGTATTTGTTCCAGTTTAATATGATTATTTGATATACTTATTGTTAGAATATCCACTCATGACACATTTCTTGTTTTTCTGTTTGTTTCAGACCACACACACACCTACACACAAATATACCATGAACCATCATAACCAACCTTTGGAATATATTCAAGTTTGAACCCATTAAAGCTGATCAAGATTCTCTAACCGGAGTCTGTCTGTAGTGTTCCCACCCAACAAAGATCCACCCCCATACTTTACAGGCTACATTAAAAGTGCTGTAATAAATATTGTTTTAATTGTGAATTGCACGACAATTTTTTTACTATATAATTTGTTTTACAGTTTTTTGAATAACAGACGGAGACTATTGCAGTGTCTGACTCTGGCCACAGGATGGCAGCAACAGTAAATAATTTTAAGCAGATAATTTCACAGAAAACATAGGCTTATGTGAAATAATGCAGAAAAGAAAACCCTTTTCTTCTGGTTTTGGCCCAATAAAAAATACATGTTATGTGCAAACTTAACTTTTAACCGGAATGATAAAGTGAGCTATATGAATTAATAATGCTCAGATATTATTCTTATTAAAGTATTAATATAGTTTAAGAGCTCTGTACTTTTCTGTAGTAATTTGCTTGTTTGTTGTCCCTCTTCTTCTACCCATACATTACCCTTTTTCTCCAAGTTTGATGCAAAGTTGAGCTCAGGCCTCGGCATGCACAATACAAAGCCCAAATTCCTGTAAAGCTGCATACCACCCGCTCACAACGGTAACAAAGCAACGCAAAACAAAGTGAGAGCCTCCACTTGTCTAATACTTCACATACTCTATCACTGGCTCAGAGCTACACCTGCGTCTATAGGAATTCTACCCCCTCCCACCATATCTCTTACACATAATTACCACTGCTGCTATAACCCCGGCTATAAATCCACTTTTCTGTTGGCAGTCAGGTATAATCAGGTATATTTAAATGCTCTGATTTTGCTTTTTTCTGTAGACCTGATCCTTGACTGTTTAAATTGAACTATATTTCTCAAAGGGCCCATATTACCTATTTTCTTTTATAACATTTTATAATCTTTGCTCATCAAAAACATACCTGGAGTTGTGTTTAACATATGTTTAGCACACAACCCTACATAGTGTGATGCCATGTAGTCATATTAGTGCTCCACTGTGTTTCTAAACTCCATACACACTCACTAGAGTCATTTGGATCATTTCATTGCCTATTTCTACTGAACTAAAGTGAAAGTTAACTTGAAAATTACCCTAAGACATCACAAAGTGGAACAGAGCATTTTGAGCCCAATAACACAGGATTACTCTAACAGTGAATTAAACAAAACAGAACTCCGGGCATGTTTTTAATGAGGTAACAACATTATAAACCCCACAAGAGTCAATTTTGTGTAATATAGGGCCTTTAAAGACTAATAAACACCATTACTATAGCAACCATTGGCCTGGCTGTGGCGTGCCTGCTGCCCCTGAAGACAGCCCCTCCGACTGTGTCTATATGGTTTGTCACACAGTTGCCAAGAGTTGATCCTGGATGCTAAAACACATATTTACAATTGTAATATATACACAACTTAACTTTTTGAGGTGGATAAATATTGTTTCTGTTGTTAGTGGCACAGTTCCTCAGATGCCTAAATCTGTAGGCGCATTTATAGCTTATCAAACTTGAAAATGTATATTAAGGAAATGTAAGACTGACATTGTGAAATAGGTCTAAACGATCTAGACCACATTAATCTTTTTGCCTAACTCTTCACATTACTTGTCAGATGTCCCATTGGGGAATGCAGAGCAGATAACTGCAAAGGAAATGCCTAAGACCTGGACCTTTTCCAGACAGATTTCAATTTTGAAATGTACACTGCTCATTTAATCAGTGACTATGATGAAAAAAACAACCCAGAAACAATAGGTCTATTTGTTTTATACAGATCAAAAATACAGATAAGATTGTACTGCATGAAGTGTCACAATTGTAAATAGTTCACCATCTGCAAGCAAGATGGTTCATATATTAATCAGTAGTATAATTACATAATGTGATTAACTATTTAAGACAAACCAGAACAAATAAATGGCTCTGTGTTATGTTGTATTACAGTCTACATTTCCTGATCCTGGGGTTTTTGGGGTGCCTGGGGTGAACTATGTAACCTGCAGTTTTCTGGCCACCTTCAGCTCCTGCACACAGTTACATAATTTGAAAACAAGATGTTAGGTGGCATATTGTATGATGATCTTACACTCCTTTCTGTGAGTACATTAGTAGGGTGACCAGACGTCCCTATTTACCCGGGACAGTCCCAAATTTGAGCCCTGTGTCCCCTGTCCCAGCAGATTTATCCAAAACCAGTGATTTGTCCCAGTTTTATACAAGAAATGTCCCAGGTGTCACTATTTTTGACCAATTTGATCCATGTCAACAGTAAAGAGAGGCATAAATTGTCATTTGTTTAGGTAAAATACAAAAAAGCTGCTTAAAAACGACCAAGCCACAAAGAATATGTGACTTACATGTTAGTCACGAAGGGTCTCTGCATAACAATTTCCCTTAATTACGCACTCGTTTCACAATTTTATTATTACCAACCACCAAAAATTTGGAGATGTCCCACTCTTTTATTTAGAAATTCTGGTCACCCTATACATTGGGAGTTTTTTGTTTCCCTATGAGTTGTAAAACAAAGTTGAGGATTTGTTTTCGCAGCCTGAGAGCCTTTGGCAGTGGTGCGCTCGAGGTGCTCTGATAGTTTGGTCTCGTGTAAAAGCCTTTCCCACGCCGCTCTCCGGCCCTGAGCGGCTCCTTACACAGACCAATGCCCGGGCTGAGGGCTCATAGGGTCTATGAGGGAGACACGGGCCGGGGTGGGGGGTAGGGGGTTGGGGGGTAAGGGGGTGGGAGGGGTGCCGTCCTGGAATGTGCGCGCGCTCCCGGCTCCCTCTGTTCCTGTGCGCGCGCAGCCCGGGACAGGTCTGGAGTGCGCGCGGAGGAGGAGGAACACTGGAGAATGATGGCGCTGAACAAGAAGAAGGGACAAGTTTGATACCGCGACACGGACACTCGGAGACTCTGTTTCGACGCTGGCGATTGAAATAAAGCGACCACGAGGTGAGGGATGTACAAAGTTGTGTATGAACAGAAAGAAGAGTGTCGTACGCGGCGCATTTCCAGTGGCTCACGCTTGAAAGTGCCACAATGAATTGTTCAGAGAAAGATCAGCTCAAGTTTGTCTGTGTGGACTGCATTCAGTCGCTTTACAAATAGTATGTCTGTGTTTCAGTAAAAACCCTCCGCAGTTATCAAAGTTATGTACTAAAAGTTTGTTACTCTTCGTTTGCTAAGTACTAAAGTAACCATGCTAGCCAACTTTATATCTATTCGGCCATAACCAGTGGACACTGGGCTAATAAAAGTGTAGCATTAACTATTCAGATTGATCATATTGATTGCGCGCATGTCAAAGATTGCGTCTTTTGTAAAGATACTGTGGCCCATATTTACCTCCATATTTACGGTTTTCTTTCCTCAGATGGCCTCGCCGTTTGTATGTTATCGACCCACATTGCTTCAAAGAAGCTCTACTGAAACCACGGCGCCGTTTGCATAAAGTAGCAAGAGGATAAAGTCCATCAACAGCCAACCAGCAGCCCGTTCACCGCGCCGGCGTTTTCAATCCGGGCAAAATGATTAAAGCTGAAAGCAAAGGAAGCGACAGATCTCTGAGGAGCGCGTCCCCTCACAGAAATGCATACAAGTCCGACTTCCACGCCATTAAATGCTCCTTTGATGGACCCAAATCTGAAGCCACCTCCAAATCATATGCAAATGGATCCAGTGACACCCGCGAGGACTCCCGGGGGAGGCCTTTTGGGACCCGGGTGAACAAGATAAAAAACATATTCCTGCAGATGGATGGGCAGCAGGAGAGCCAAGATGCAAAAGCTCCTTTGAAATCGGACGTGTCCCCACCAAAACTGCCTTTTTCAACCAGTGCACATAGATTTAACAACACCACAAGCCCTGAACCACTGAACTCAGATAAAACGCCCAAGGGGGAGGATGTTGAGATTGATAAAGTGGCACTGGCAGAGAAGTTTTCAGTCACCAGAAAACTCTTTGAAAGAGGCCTCAAAGAGCAGCCTGTGTCAGAGAAGCAGTCCCCGACCAGAGTTGTGAGCCGCCTGTCGCTCGGCAGTTCTTCAGAAGAATCAAAAAGCACAAGAAGAGCATCAGGATCATTTGAGACTACTGCTAAATCAGAACCAACCACTACAGCAAAGTCTAGACAAGATGAAAACACTGATGGGGAGAAGAAACACACAGCCAGAGTGTCTCTCAATGCGGGGCCTATGTCGAAAAGACTGGAAAATTACATGACTGAAAATGATGTGGAAGAAAACACTAAATCACCTACTAAGCACAGCACTAGTGAGTACTTGGTGCCTACCTCTCCCATAAGGGAAAGCTTACAACGAAACTCACAATGTAAAGAGCCTACTTCACCCACAGCATATGCCACTAGCAAAAGTTCAATCCAGGTGACTGTTTCGTCTAGTTTAAGTCAGAAACCAACTTCACCGGAGGCCACTAGCCCCAAAAGCCCTGGGTACAAGCATTCTTCATCATCTGGAGAAGGTTCTACCAGGACATCTGTTGGCAGAGTAATTCAGAGCAACGACAGGAACAAATATTTTGAAAGCAATAAGACGAATGACGGTGTGCCTTTGGAGTCCAAGGGTGTGAGCATGGTCCGGGCCGAACTGGTGGTCGTACAAAACGAATCTTCCGAGAGCGAGGAGAACGACGATGAGGAAACGGACAATGTATTTCACGAGGAGAAAATCAAAAGCCCCAAAGCTTCGCCGCAAGTTTTGAATCAAACTTTTACACCAGAAAAACAGGCTCACAGCCCCGGACAGAGACCTATCGCGAAAGAGACACGTAGTTTAAATGAAAGTGTAAAGTATAATGACAATTGTGAGGAAGACGAAGGTGTGGAGGAGGAGAGCGAGCTAGAGGAGCAGGTGAGTGTGGACAGAGCGTCTCCTGTGTTCGGGATCGAGAATGCGGCTTTTGTGGACGATCGGGACGTTGACCAGGTCTTGAGAGAAGAGGACGAGGATGAGGAACAAGATGAAGATGAGGAAGAGCCCCTGTATGAGGAGGACTATGATGATTGTTATGAAACGGTTGGACTATCTGAGGAGGAAGACCCACCCCCGAAGAGGAAGATTAAGTTCTCCACGGAGCCCATCCTGGTATGTGTTCAGTCTTGTTTACATCTCAGTAATTGGTGCTTGCTTCAGACAGGACAGGCAGGGAGCAGGTCATTATAGACCACAGTGTGAATCAGCAGAGGTGTTTCCTGCACAGTCAGAAGTTGAGAATTGGAGCCTTCAGGTTACAAGAGGCAGAAGAACTTGTCCAATCTGATGCTAGGCTTGGCTCAGAGCTTGCCAGGAGACAGGGGGAGGAGGAGGAAGGAGCCCGCGGGGGACAGAACTGTTGTTAGGGATATTTTGGGAGGTTTTGTTGACATAAGGGCTAACTGCTGGCCAGTGCAGGAGCTTGGGCACAAGTGTGAATGAAAGGCCAAGATATTCTATACTGTACTGATGGGAAATAACTGAGTCAGTGGGTATTTTAACAGCTTAAGACTTACATGTGATTCATAAGGGACTTTTTACTCAGATGAGGAATTTAAGGAGTTGTTTCGCCTTGTGGTTTAATCCTCGCTGATCATTCAATTTAATGCCTGCTATATTATGATGGTCTTTTATACCACAAGTATTTAAAAAATGATAAATAATATCCCTCAGTTCTATCACGATGGAGATGTTTTTGCCTTGCCTTGACTGTTTCACACTACAGCATTAAACTTGGCTATTTTCACGCAGACAAGCAAGTCATGCCAAAAGGCTGAGTTACAGGTCAGAGCTATGGGGAGGTGACCCACTTCACAGTAAAAATACAATCTCTTCAGGCCATTTTTAGCATTATAAACAGGTGTAACTGAATAAATGCAAGCTAATCCAAGCAAAGCGATAACATCTCCGTAAAGACGAACAGGTTGCGAACTTCCACTGGAAAAGTTACAGAGTGTGCCTTTCATTGACGGTGTACTTATTTCCTTTCTGCCCTTCTTTTTTTAAAGGGGGAAAGTGTAACAAGTCATTAGTTATTTTTATTTAGCATAAGATGAACTCATAGGTCTATTTACCCAGGGCTAGGACAAGCAGAAAGAGCACATGACATGACTTTTTTTTTGCGTTTTGATAGCGCTGCTGTTTTATCACATTGTCTTTTGCTACTACATGTTCCACTGTGATAGTCCCAAAGACAATATGTTCCATCACTCATATTACAGTGGCCATATCTAATCCTTATTTGACAAACACGACTAGAACAAATCACTCCAGTCCATTCCACCCAGTCCTCGTATTTATCCAGGCTTCAAACTGCTCTGTTATCTCTGGCTTGTTCTCCGTCTGTCCTGACCGTCATGGCGGGGGGTCCTGGGAGAGGGGACTAGAAGCTGACCTGGAATCCACACAAATAACAGTAGTCTGCGCCTAAACTGTGGTGACAAGAGAAACCTGTCACTATAACTAATGCCGAAGTCCGATATATTGCTAGAAAATATATCAAAGTAAATACAGCTGGTAAATGATAACATTGAAACCAAACTATAAAGCAGAATGATCCCATGAAGCAATTCTAAATGTACAACATTGTCAAAACCGCAATAAATAAATAACAGAACGCCACACTTAGTAGTTAGTTTGTATCTATAATGAATCATAGAAGTTCATAATTTGATTTTCTACAGCTTAAATCTCATCATGGCACAGAAAATTAACCAAATATTTTAAGTACAAAGAGAACGTACACAAATAGAAAAAACATATTGCTCTAGCATTCATATATTGAGCGATAAATCTATAGTATTACGTGACAGGCCTAGTTGTGACAGATGAAAATAGTATTTTTACAATGCAACAATGAGTTACAATCTCCACTTTAGTTTTGTTACAACCAGGTCTACTGTTGACCAAAGGAGGTAGGCGTAGTGTGTGATCTCGTGGTGATTTCACAATAAGTAAAGTAAACATTACCTCAACATAGATACGCACAATGTAAATAATGACACATGAGTGATGTCTTATACAAAGTATGGCACAAAATTACTCTTATATGTGCTACTGTCCGGAGTCAATAGTCGTTTCAAGCATAAAATCCAATAGCAGTCCATAATCAGATGTACAACCTCTATGTTTTACACAGAAGAACTATTTTCCACTAGATTCTCTGTATGCTGGTGAAGCGCTTTTATTTTTAGTATGTCCAAAAGTGGGACAAATGCACAGTATGTAAAGCATAACTGTGCTACATTTTGTGTTTGCATTATGGTGAATGTCTGCAGCAGATGGAAATATGTGACAGCTGTGGATGTGTGTCATACCACAGGGTCAGAGGTTGGTAGTTAGAAAGTTCTGTTCATTTTATAAGTTAAAGGTCTTTCCTGCGCTGTAGTTTCACTTTTCAGTCTTCGCCCTTGTGACTAATGGAGGAAGTGATTTATGCTTCTACCTTACAACAGGATCCAGGTCTCTACGTAACCCGAGTGTTTTTGATAGAGGAGCTGCGGTGAGGAGAAGAAAGCATCTCTTTGTGTCTGAAAGTGGACCAAAGGAACAGAGTCATACCTGAATGATCTGAGCAGAAGCAGGATTCAACCGCGGATTTGTGCAGTCAAATGCAGTTATACTAAATATTACATACGGTAATCTGCATATGTTATTATGTTAATTCCTCATCACAAACATACCTGGACTTTTATTTTGTTTCATTCAAACATGTTTTAACACACAAACCCTGCATATTTAAGCTGAGTTCTTCTCTCAGACTGAAAACTGTCCCACTTTGCGATGTGGGAATACAGGAAGTGCTCCACTGTGTTTTTAAACTCTATACACCTTCACTAGAATCATTTGGATGATTTCAGCTCTGGAATCGCAGATTTCTACTGAACAATGTAGCGGTTAACATGTGTCAATAAAACAAAACACAACTCTAGGCATGTTTTTGATGAGGTAACAGCATTTTAACATGGCTTAAAGCTCAAAAGAGTACATTTTGTGTGATATAGGAACATTACTGTGCATTCTGCAGCCAGCTCAGTGTCCTTCCTCGGCCAAAAGTAGTTCACATTGCACAATTTCTTAGAAGGATCTCCTGTTCTTGTGGCGTGAGGAAATGATTTCTCTCTTGCTGCTAATCACCTGTTGCCTTTGTTTGTTTGGACATGTTCTTACTGGAGAAAGTTTCCACACAAGATTTCTTTTGTGTGTCTTAAGCATTCTAACCACTGCAGACACTCAGCAGACATGGCTCTTGGTCAACTTTGTCTGGACTGTGTCTGGGATTTGTGGTTCTTCATGTTGTAATAGCTGTAAGGATTCAAAATCTCATAACTTACAGTCTGCACCAGAGGTAAGCACCGAATTCTTTTCGGTCCGTCTCGATGTTTGCTTTTCAATAGAGCCGCAGTTAGCATCTATGGATTAATCATTTAGCTGCTTCAGACTCGGGATCCAATATGTCTATCAGATATTAGCGCAGATACTGAAAATGAGCTGGATTGGATAATGACCTCCAAATATCAGTTCAGCAGATATTCTGGTTGGATCTGTAAACTGATGTACGGTAATTAAGCCATTATTTACTGGTGGTAGTTGACCCAGAACATCTTTACATTTTTCCAAAGCTGGAACGTGGATAAATAACAGCTACATAACACATTTTTATCTGTTTTTTTCTTATTTTATTTTAGTTTAAATGAAGTAAATGCTGATATCTGTTGATACTTCAGACCCAGCAGCGTTTATTCATTGTCAGGCCAAACTTTGATATACAATATGCATGCTGCTGTGTCCATGAGAACAGTGTAACTTTAAACTCAAACTTGCAGCCCGTGTGATGGTGCTGTGTTTTCTATTTCCTATCTGCACTGGGTCTTCTGCTGGCCTCAGGAATGTGTGCCACTCCACCCTTCTCCCCCTGACACAAAGACCCCGAGTGTGGGCGCAGACACCTGGGCGTGTGGGCACTGGGCACAGGCCGAAATGCTAATGCTCTGCTCTGTCCGCTTAAGGAACTTGGCATCGTACAAGTGCTAATGATTACAGCCTCAAACGCTTCATTATGTGATTACGAGGGAAGGGACAAAGCCTCGTACCACAAGACCTCGCGAGACACAACTGACCCAAGATTGTGCACACGGGAGAAAAATTATCTTTTTTTCCTTATATTTTTACATTTGCCTTGGATATAAATGTGGCTTTGCTGAGTAACTCCTCTTGAAAAGGTGCAATACCAAAAACCAGTGCTACAATGACAACAAAACTATTAAATTAAATAAATAAAATACGTGAAGCCAAAATTTGTGAATGGAATGGCAAAATTTCACTATTATATTAAAATCTCGTTAAAGGTTTTCTTGCACTGAATCTCTTAGAAATTGTGTCTCATCTTATCTCTAATCATTACAGCTCACCACATTTATATTTGCTGTGTTTTTAATCCAAACTTAAAGCCAGTTTCAGGACAAAAGTGGGCTATGCGGGCCATTTATAAACAAACCTGTTCTACCTGTTTATCTTAGCACTCCTGTGGAAACATGACTCCACTATGGCAGGCCGCCACACTCCACCTCTTCCTGCTCCAGTTCATAGTTAAATACTCCGGGCTACAAAGGAAAATGGGAAAATAGCATTGTGTGACTGTAAACACGGTTATACTGTTACTGGAAGGGCCATCCAGAATATCTGGAGCTATGTCTTCATCAACTGGCATTCCTCCCATGATTTCTACTGTTTCCTATTATCTCTTGTTTGTAAAGCATCTTTGAGTGTCCAAAAGCGCATGTGTTATTATTATTATTATTATTATTATTATTATTATTATTATTATTATTATTATTATTATTATTTTATTATTATTATGATTTTTTTTTTATCTATGTGTGTAGGTGAACCTGGAACACACTTTGACTTTGAATTTTGTAGCTCCCCTTAAACCAGTGGTCAGGCCTCACAGGCGTTCCTCTGGTTGGCTCCTCACTGCTGCTGACTCAGTTCCCACAAGTTTTTTTTTTTTTTTTTCCTTGAGCGCTGAGAGGACAGGGTCTGGGTGTGTGGGATATTACTGGCTCTCAGCAGTGAGTGAACAGGTGAAGGCCCCAGTGTCTAGAGCAGGAGCAGAAGAGAAATGTTTTAAAGGGCCTATATTACGCTATTTTCTGGTCTATGTTAGAATATGGAATCCAAGTCAAAAACATATAAAGTTGCACACATGGGCTATGTTCAGACTGCAGCCTGAAGTGACCCAAATCAGATTTTTTTTTTACCCCTATGCGACCTGTATCTGATCTTTTAATGACAGTCTGAACGACACAGATCCAATTTTTTCAAATGCGACCCAGGCCACTTGGATATGTGCTCCTAAAACCGATACATATCTGATCTTTTGGCATGCGACATCAGTCTGAACGGCCAGATTGCGTTCTTCCGACCTACACGTCATCAGCAAGCGAGAGGTCGGCTATTGTGCTGTAACAAGTACCTGTTTTTAGCCAATACAACCCAACGCCAACGTGTTTGCTACTGAAATAGGCCAAAGACGAGTTTCCTCCTGTGAAGAGGGGTGCTCAATGTGTCCATGTTTAGGCAACTTCCGTAAACACTGAGCACACCTGTTGTGTCTACCAATGCGCATGCGGGACACTTTTGGGGCGTTTAAAGTTCACACTGGAGATCACATACAAGTCGCATTTAATTTGAAATGTGAACGACCTTGCAAAAAAATCCAAATTGAGCATTAAGCCCTGCGTGTTTAAGACACAAACCTGCTTACTGAGGCGAGTTTTTCTCTCAAAATGAACACGGTTCCACCTTATGATGTCCTGTGATAATACGGGAAGTGCTCCACTGTGTACATCATACACCTTCACCAAAATCATTTGGATCATTTCAACCCTGGAATTGTCCATCTCTACTGAACAAAAGATTAAAGTTTGCTGGAAAACTACCGCTTCATAACTTCACAAGGTGGAACAAATAGTTTTGAGCTTCAGAGATGCAGACAAAAACCAATAGTAAAGTCACTCAAACTTGTGAATGAAACAAAACACAACTCCGGGTATGTTTCTGATGAGGTAACAATGTTCTAACATGGCTTAAAGCTCACAAGAGTCAATGCGTAATACAGTATATAAGACCTTTTATGATTATACAACTTTTGGACACTTTATGGGTTCAGGTTGAACTAAGCTAAAGACATTATAAGTTCACACTGTGGACTCAGAGTTTATGGAAACATTTGCGAATGGAAAGAGTACATAAAATAGCATAGGCTCTTCCTTCTCTGTGTGAATGGTTGGAGCTGGAGCGGTGTCTGACCTGCAGCTGTGTGTCTTTGTGTGAAACAGTGAGGCCAGAGGAGTATTTGCTGTGATAGTCTGTGTCGGGGGTAACAGGGTGAGCTGTGTATAGGGCCCTGCGGAGTAAAAACCTCATAAAGAGCCAGCTCTGTGTGTGTGTACGTGTGTGTCTTCTCGGGAGGACACTAGTTGAGTGATTGGGTTTCGGTTGAGAACGGGACATTGTTTGAAAAGGGCCTACGCTTCCATGGCAACGGGAGAAGTCAGTGCGAGATAATTGAGCCAACTGCTGCTGCTCTGATGATGCACTGCTGCTCCATTTTTCTATTAGCCTACATTTCAGCCCTTAATTACTCCAGTCTCTAAAGTCTGTGCTAGAAAAGCTTGTTTAATGGAATATCCGCTCTAATTCTGCAAATCCAATTTTAACTCTTTTAATTAGTTGCGTATTCATGTGCAAGAGTTACACATTAGTTTGTACATTCTGGATTAAAGACTAAACACACATTAAAGACAATCCCGACAGATTGATTTGTATTATAAGCAGCCAGTGGATAAAGCAGCAGTGGAAATATTTTAGGGAATACATGTCCAAAGTTAACATTAAAGGTGTATTATGTAATTTTTCTGCTTGTCTCTGTGGATATGTCTCTGCCTGAAATGTAACAGTGTGCCATTAAACAGCTTTACCTTACATTTATTCAATTACAGTGAGTTTAAAGCTCAAAAATACCCAGAAAAACAGGCATTCTGACTAAGGCCTTGTCCACACGTATCCGGGTATCTGATAAACCGAAGATGTTTCGCTGCGTTTTGACCTGTCATCCACATGAACACACATCAAAAACGAGTATTCAGGGAAAACTCCGGCCAAAGTGAAGATTTTTGAAAACTCCGTTTATGCCTGTTTGCGTGGACAGAGATAACTGGGGTTTTGCTTTAAAACGTCACTGTCTGCGCCAAAAATATGAATCTGCCCTGTCGTCAATCGTGCGACATTTGTTTAGGCGACTGCAAAAGCCAAAGCCAAAGCAGACTATGGATCGGAGTCATTTCTTGAGAGCTGTGTGTGTGTTGAGAGCAGAATTGCTCCTAAACTGTGTTTAGGAGCAATTCTGGCTCCGACTCTGTCCAGACAAAGGAGCTCGGCGCCATGATTTCTGTTGTTTAAGTTTAGGCGGAAGTGACGGCGAAGTGATGGAAATAACGCCATCTACAGGTTTGGAATGTGTATGAATGTGGTTGAAAACGCAGATGTTCGGTTATGTGTGGAAGGTATTTTTTTCAAGACGAGGTGGTGTGGATAAAACAATTTTTATAAACGGAGGGGAAATGTTCGGTTTTAAAATACCCGGCTACGTGTGTACATGGCCTAAGCAGGGTCGCCTCTCCACAGATCTGACCTTTAACTTTGGTTGGAAAAGTTAAATGCCATACTGTGAAACATTCCAGACAAAGCAATAATAACATAACAATAGCATGGAGAAAAGCATATGACAGACTCTACATGAAACGTTACACAAATCACCTTTAAAGTTTATACAATTTCTCATTTTTATAATCCAATTTTATAAGATTTTAACAAAAAAACAAAACAAAAGGGCAACATTTAGGGGGAAAACACAAACTCTAACACATTTAGAGAGTTGTAGACATTTACAAACAAAGACAATCCCACTTCTCTGTCACTGTTTCGTCTTTCCTATTTAAATTCTCAAAATCCTCTCACACGACACGCTCTCGGTCATCCTCTCTTTCCAGTATCGCACGCTCTCCACCACTTCAAATGAGCAACTTTTTACAGGATGATTCATCTAGTCAAATGGAAATTGTGGCCATTTCTAGAAATCATATCCCTTTTCTCAGTAAAACCAGTTTGTAACATTTTAGTAAAACATTTTGGTTGTCTTTATTGCACTGAAAGATTTTGAAAAATGTTGGGTCTTACTGTGAGTGGGCTTGCATCTCCACAAACCTGACTCTTGTTTGACCTGGAGGAGGGCCACATTATGGCATAAAACCTCTGTGGAGAATGTTTACAAAATGTTTTCTCACTTTTTATTTTCATGGAACTCACCTCCAGAAAGTTACATACTGTATTTATCTTTTAATATTTGAGTCTTAAATGTTGTTGACATGTTTTAAAATGTGCTCTGTGAACTGACTTCACTTCTTAATACAGAAATTGCTCATCTAATCCCAACTGGTTCCTAACAATACGTCTCTAAAATCATTGAGCCCCAGAGTATTTGCTCATGGTGCACTTTGACTTCTCTTTGTTGCCCAAGGGTGGGATCAGCCTGAGGGTTAGTGATGACTGGGTATAATATTTCTCTGTGCATTATATATGGCGCAGGGTTTGGGTACAGTACCATAAGTTGTAGCAGAACATAAAAAGGGAGGAGAGCTGTGGGCAGAGGGAGGCTGGAGGCCCCTTGAAAAGCATTCCTCTCTTCACCACAGAGCTGCAGTCGTGTGCGTAATCCACAGCGTTTAATCTTCTTTCATCTGTCTTTGTCATAAAAAAAATTGCTATTGATTGAATTATGGGGTCCTGTATTACACAAAATGGATTATTGTGAGCTTTTAGTTATGTTATAATATTGTTACTTCATCAAAGGCATATCTAAAGTTGTGTTTTGACATATGACCCTTGTCATGTAGTGATAGTTTTCAAGTTAACTGCTCCTTGTATTTTTCGGACTATAAGTCGCACTTTTTTAATGGTTTGGGTGGTCCTGCTACTTATACTCCATTTATAGGGTTTATGGTGCGATTTATATATTAATTTTTTCACAGCCCATAGACCAAATATATGAACTGTATACATGAATCAAAAATGAAAAAAAAAAAAAAATCTTTTTTCATTTTGGTTTTAGAGACAAATAATAAAGAAAAAAGTTGTTTTTTTCATTTTCTTATTTTTGGTTCTATATTGAAAAACAAATGAACAAATGATACACAGATTGTTCTCTATTCTGATGTTTTTATTACTATAACTTCTATAACTTGCCTTTCAAAATGAAATGTAGGTTCATGGTCTCCCAAAATTTCCCCCAAAAAGTGCAACTTATACATGTTTTTTTCTTCTTCTTCATCACACATTTTTTGGCTGGTGCGACTTCGGTACCTTTTAGTTCAGTAGAAATCGGCAGTTCCAGGTCTGAAATTATCCTACTGATTCTAGTGAAGATGTATGGAGTTTAAAAACACAGTGGAGCACTTCCTGTATTACCACATTACATCACAAGGTGGAGGTTTGTGTGTTAAACATGTGTGAATGAAACAAAACATGACTCCAACTATGTTTGCGATGAGTAAACAACTTTATAATAGATTAGAAAATATTTTAATATGAGCCCTTTAAAATAACAGACACAGACTGAGCAAAATAGCATGAAAATAAGTCACTGAATAAATACGAAAGATGCTGTTTATATAAGGCACAAAGATGGAGTTCAAAAGGACATTGTTGTGATACCGCAAGTTTTAACATGGCAGACCTGAGACTGGGGTGTGGAAACGTTTACTCGGCAACATCACAGCACTTCCTCATGCTTTATGGCACCAATGTGGAACCAATATTCTCTCTCCTGTGATGTTGGTGCAGAGTTAATGATTTTCTGAGATCAAGTCATTAATGTCCAAGCAGGGGGCCATGGACGGACTATTCTCAGGATCATGTCTGTAATCAGATTTTAATCCAGTGGGGGAGCGAACATCTAATCCAATATGTATCCATGGGCATCTTTTAAAGGAGCACTGTGTGACTTTTCCTGTTTGTTTTCATGGAGGTGTCATTGCTTTACCTGGAACCTTCCACATAAAGAAAATAAACTCATCTATTTTGCATCCATTCACTTACATGTGTTTTTGTTGCTAAAGATACATCAGAGTTAATTGCCATTTTGTTGAACATTCTACAATAACTTAATGGAAACAGTTAGCGGATCCTGTGTCAAAAAAGTTACACAGAATGTATTGTAAATGTATGGCTGGCGATATACTGTTTTATCTTCCATTAGCTGGTGATTTATGCTATATATTGGTCATTTGTGGTGTTAAACATATACAGTTTATACTGTTTTAACATTTCACAACCTCATAGAATTTCGAAACCTTTTTAGCTTTCCCTGAGGGCTGTTCATGGTAACCTAAAGGACTGCGTTGTGTAACTTTGCGGGCAGAGGGCTTGTCAGTTGTTCACAGTAAAGGTATTAAACCATTCTATCTTCACAGAGACCAAAACCAGACCATGCTACAAGTCAGATCTGTAGAGAGGTGATACCGCTCACAGTCAGAATTAGAGCCCGACTGATATGATACAGATAAAACGGGCCTGATGATGTAAAAATTCACTGTAAATCTTCATTTGATTATAAAACTTAGGTTTGGCTCTATTGGATTTTAAATTGGGTTTATTTAGGCTACATTTGTTGTTATTCTGCCTCTAAAGAGTCATACTTAAAGACAGTTGGTCGGCCTAATGGCATTTTTTCATGACATTCTAGTAGGGCTGCAGCTATCGATTATTACAGTAATCGATTATTCTGTCGATTATTTTGTTCGAATAATCGAGTAATCGTTTGTTATTGTCGCGTCTACTTTGCACATGTTAAATACACACCACGTGCATTGATAGATACACGTGTTTTGGACATGAAAAACTTAATTATCGCTGGGCTAAGGTTGACTTACCTCGCGGTTTCTTTTCCACTTGATGTAATGTACGGGGCTTTCTGTTTACATGTTGGAGCATCAGTGTTGAGAAGGTGACTTTTAAAATGTAATCCCCTACAGATTACAGATTGCATTCCCCAAAATGCAGTTTGTGACATAATCAATTAAATTACTTAAAGTGAATAACGTAATCTGAATACTTTGGATTACTTGATATTGTCATGATTTTTAAAACTACATAAATGTAGCAACCAACTCCTGCAAATTCTTGTTTAGTTTTAGACCTGGATTAGTTCTGGTTTTAGATCTGTTTTAGTCCTGGTTTTAGATCTGGTTTAGACCTGCTTTAGACCTGGTTTAGTCCTGGTGTGAGTTCTGGCGCGGTCCACGGAGTGTACGCGACAAGACACAATCCACGCGCAGAGTGCGCCGCGTACGGGAGATGCGGAGCGCACGGCGTACCGAAAATGCGCTGTGCGCGGCAAACCGGAGCGTACCGCGCACGAGGTGGTTATGCTCTTATTATACATCCATTATACATCAATGGGTGCCGCGCTGTTGTGTGTACAGTGAAGTGCAGTGGTCGTGCGGAAACTTTACCTCTACCACAAAAGGTTCCGGCCATCGCCGAGCGTATGAAAATAAAACGAAGCATCGAGGCAAAAAAATAATAATCGATGCATTTTTCTAATCGATTTAATCGATTAACTCGATGAATCATTTCAGCCCTACATTCTAGCCAGTAAAGAAAGTAAGTAAACTACTGCTATTAGCCTTTAGCAACCACAGTACTAAATTATCTGTGTAAATGCCCATCATTCACATTTCTATTCACAGCTCATTTACATATCAATGTAGGTCCAGTGACGTGTATACAGCCACTATAGTCACTTTACAACCGGCCAACAGGCTGTTTATGTGTGGTACTAACCCATGAGAAAGAACCAAAAGTAGCGTCAAAACTGACACATTTGCAACACTCACCGCTCATAGAGACTCCTCTCAGATCTCAACTCTTCACTAATAAGTGTCCTTTTAATCCTGACTCAAACCGGTCATCCGTAAAATGAATACAAAATCAGTATTGCGCATATGGATTTATGGTGAGTAACGTGACTTTGGGAGTGGGCTCAGGGGCAGTAGGGACTCGGCAAACACAGACAAATTACCCCGTAGATAAATATTGATACGGTGCCACATATTAGGACATTTATCTGTCTGTTATCTATAAACTGGATTAAATGGATGTAATATAGAGAGTTTAATCTTTATAACGAGGTATAACATGCCCACGTGGACTATCGGCAAGATTTAGGCCGACAGCTGATATGTCTCTGATATATCGGTTGGGCCCTAGTCAGAATGCCTGTTTTTCTAGGTATTTTTGAGCTAGAAAAATTACCTATAATTTTATAAATGTGAGGTAGATCACGTTAACATCCTACTGTGATACATTCAATGACATATTCACAGAAACAAGCAGGTGACTGACCCCCAATTGAAAAGTTACACAGTGCAGTTTTTTTGTTTGTGTAATAATAGCTGGCTCATCTGATATAGAATTCACCCCAGAACTAGAATTGCATTGAAAGGATCTTAACATTTTGCGATGTTTTACGATTAATACTAATAGATTGTTAATTCAAAATCACTTAATGGGAAATGGTTAAGACCTCCCTCCAGAGTCATATTTTCAGAGACACTGCTTCACACAGAGCCTGCTGCTGCTAATCTAGACTAAACACAGCACAAACTGTACGCTGTTGGTTCATTTTCACAAGTGAGCCTCAGCAGATGGCTGTCTCCAATCCTTTTGCTGCACAATATTGTAGCTCGTTTCTGGGAGTGTTTTTATGTGGATTATGTGAACCATTCAGCCTCATGCTATCAATGCTATTAGGTAAATTACACACAGTCACATTCGCCCGTAAAGGTCCTGCCTCTGGAAGCTGGTGAGATAAGATAATAAAATAAGGTTTTAGTTTACTTCATAATTAAAGCGCCTATAACAGGTTAGACTGCACAATGCAACTTTTCGGTTCAGGGCCCGTCACGCTCTTGTTTCTGTGGATATGTCATTGCTCTGGAATATTCCGCATTTTGACATTAAATAGCTTTACTTTACATTTATTCAATTACAGAAGGTTTAATAATGAAAAAAATACCTCGAAATACAAGTATTCTGACTGTGCCTTTCCATAGATCTGACCTGAAACTTGGTCTAGTTTGGACTACATGAAAATAGACAGTTTAATACAATACTCTGAAACACTCAAGACAAAGTATTAACATCTCCATGGTGAAAAGCATTTGACGGACCTTCCACCAGAAAAGTTTCACAATGCACCTTTATGATTTTACTAAAACTTCTATTGTATTCCTAGTTTGGCCATTTTTTAGGTTTAAAATTTTCATAACTGTTTTGTATCACCCACTGTTGTTGTTCAATGGACCCAAAACACCTTTATTTTGTTGAAATCATGTTTAAAGTATCAGAAAAATGAGTCCGTCTTGGGTAAATTGTGGCAACCTTTTGGAAAGAATTCTCCCTAGTGTGATCATCATCAATATAATGCCATTTTCAACATATTTTACTTGACTGGTATAAAATTATTACTGCTATATATTTTCAACAGGTATTATCCCACCAAATTCATCCAAATCTGTCCTACACAGGTGTTTTAGACTTGGACAGACTTTATTGATCCAAGAGGGAAATTACCACAATATATTACAATAACAAAGAGCAAAAATATAAGCCGTAATAATAATACATTCTAAATAAGTAGCAAAAATAGTAAGAGAATGGTGTCAAATAAAGCATAATTATATAAATACATTCAAGTAAGAATAAAATATAGAAATAGAGTAATATAAATGTATATTTTTTTAGTTTACTTCATATTTAATGCATACTTGTTGCTTTTTTTTCTTTCTTTTTTTTAACAATGGTCCGTGCCCCATTCACTGCAGCTGTGTCCTAGTTTCTGGCTTGTTCACACTATGCCACATTACGCTTCTGCACTTCATAATTCGCACAAATCAACCTATCGCACTCAAGCACTGCTCTGCGTATGGGCCAGCTCATAAACTCATCATAAAACATGTGTGTAGTCTATCAACAGTTCCTCATAAATTCTTTCACTTTTTACTTTGTTCTTTATTTTTTTGGATTGCAACACACATTTGTTGCACATTAAGCCCCAAAGTTTTATTTACATATCACAGAAAACATTTATTTTGCGATTCAGAATAGGGTTGTTAAATGTATTGAAAATCTGATACTAATCGATGTGAAAACTAGTATTAAAGCTACATACTCATTTGAGCAGGTATCGATACTAAAGTCAGAATTTACAGGACAGAAATGGACCTTTCCTGAATACTTTTAGAATGATCTTGAGCTGTATCAGAATAAGTATAAGAGCACACAGACTAGTTTATGCTCATGGAACATCCTGGACGACTGAGGGATTACACAGACATCACATCACATGGTATTATCAATGAGAAGTACAATTTTTTAATGTTCAAAATCATGTTCTGTTGTCTAAAGAAATTGAGAGAGTCTATTCCTCAGTACTGTACAAAGACTTGATTAAAAATGTAACTATTTTACACAAATACATTTTTTATATTGTAAGTGATGATCTTAACATTATTGCAATATACAATCCTAAAGCAGAAAACATGAAATACATTCAATCTATTTATATGTTTTTGCATTAATAATTCCCTGAAGCACAGACGTTTGCTTGTCCTTTGTGAGAGGTGTATTAATAATATTTTCAAAATGATGTCCATCCCTATTGCTTTGCTAATTCACCAAATTTGAACACATAGGTCTTCAGCACCTTCTCCAATGAAGAATACGACCGGCGCAATGATGACGTGGACCCAGTGGCAGCTTCGGCAGAGTACGAGCTGGAGAAGAGAGTGGAGAAGATGGATGTTTTTCCTGTGGAGATCGAAAAGGGCAAGTGGAGGAGACCCTGTATCTAGATGTTTCCTTTGACCTGTGTCTTAAACTGTTCTGTTTCCTGCCTCCAGGAGACAACGGCCTGGGCATCAGCATCATCGGGATGGGAGTGGGAGCTGACCAGGGCCTAGAGAAACTCGGCATCTTTGTCAAAACCATAACAGAGGAAGGGGCAGCAGAGAAAGATGGACGGTGAGCTGAATGTGTTACAGAAAAAACATTTTCCACATTCATTTAACTGGTTGGATATTTATTTATGTATTTATTTACTTACTGGCTCACTGGTTTTACATTGAATGTGCAGGATACAGGTGAATGATCAAATTGTGGAAGTGGATGGGATCAGTCTGGTGGGAGTGACCCAAATGTTTGCTGCCACTGTCCTGAAGAACACTAAAGGCACTGTGAGGTAGGGCAGCTCGGTTATGGAAAAATAAGAATCATTATTATGTATCTGTGCTTAAAATTAAAAGAACAAACTGATGAAATCACAGTAAGAAACATATAGCATGAAATAGACTGTTATGAACTCATTCTACAAGTAGAACGCAACTCATGGAAACCTAGAATACTGTGTTTAAAGGTCGTGTACATTATGCTTTTTCTCAGTTATGTCATTTTGCAGTTGTTGGGTGAGGTAATATACATTTTTCATTGCAAAATCTGATTAAATGCACAGCCCTACTGTGAGGTTTGTCCAAATAATCAAAAGTTAATCAAATTCAGTTCTGTTCTGAGTCATGTTGACATGTCTCAAATAGAAATCGGTAGCCCGTGTTAATTATTAGTCATAGGCAAATGATAGATGTAGCACACAGCAGTGCGCATATTTGCATTTCCTCCTTGCATGAGGTTGTTGGCACATCATGTTATGTGCTGTTGTCAGAAAACAAGGATATTTAATTTCACATGGAGTTAAAACTTTTATAATACATTTTATTTGAGCAAATCGTAGCATTCTACTCACACACTTTCTTCACTTAAACACACAGGTTTTTGATTGGTCGAGAGAAGCCGGGGAGTCAGAGTGAAGTGGCTCGTCTCATCAGCGAGACACTAGAGCAGGAGAAGAACCAACAGCAACACCTGGACGACGCCTATGACCATTCCACAGAGGAGGTGAGTCAGGAGCACAAAAACTATAACGGAAATCTGTGCACTGTGACCTGGACTTTTGACGTGGTTTGATCCACTAAAAATTAATCATTGACAAATTCCTGTGTATTTTCTGACCTTGCTCGGATATCTTTTGGTATTTCAACATTAGAACGCTGTACAAATGTTACTAGATCCTAAATAACTCAGTAGCAGTGAAGATTTTTGATTGTTTTGTAAATTTCCTACAGACACTTCTTCCCAAAGTTTGATGTAACATATTGATTGCTGTACTGTGGGGCTGTGAATTGTGCCACTGGGCGTGACACATTCCTGGGACTGTAGGCTGCGTTGCTCGGGATGGGATGCTAAAGTCTGCTCATATTTCAGGAGGAGCGCTACGAGGACGAGGCCATGGATGACAGGATTTTGGGCTCCAACTTCTCCCCTGGACGCAATGTAGAAGTGTATGAGCTGCCCCATTCAGAAGCCCTGTTCATGCCAACCAACATGGACGGCTCCCAGATGGCCTTCAAATTCAAAGAGGTAGAATTATAATACATACAGTTATATTCTTTCACTTTTGTAAATTCAACTAAAATGTGTATTCAAATATCTTGTTTCACTTAGCTTCAACTTAAGCACAGCATTGCAGTGGAGGAAATAAACCAACTTAGTGAAAAGGTATGTTAACAGACTGTGAAATGTAATTATTAACCTTTGGCTTATTGTTTGTTGTGAATGGATGTTTGTAATACTTTTTTTTACTTCTGAACTTTAAAGGCCCTATATTATGTAAAATTCCTGTGAGCTTTAAGTAGGGGTGGGCGATATCTCGATATTTAAAATATATCGAGATATTTTTGAAACTCGATATGAATTCTGACATATCGATATATCGCTATACTGCTTATGTTTACTTCTGGTTTCGCCGCTTCGCTTGTTTCGCCTTCTCTGTGCTGCGCTCGCCTCCGCCTCCTGCTTATATTTTCCTGAGCTCCTCCGCGGAGCCCAGAGCTGGCCGCGGACTAAACCAGAACTAGGACTAAACCAGGACTAAACTCGGCCGCGGAGCCTGGGGCTCGGTCGCGGACTAAACCAAGACAAGGACTAGGGCTCTACAGTGCGCCCATTTCACTTGCATTTGCGAGCAAATATTTCGTCGTGCGGACGTGGAAAACAAAACAGGCGCATCTGGGCAAGAGCTTCTGCAGCCACAATAAGGAACTGCACAGACGTAACATGACGAGTTAAACTTTCTAAATGCACCTGCCCAGCACGAGCGCAACCACATGACACCTCCGACCGCGCACGAGCCCAGCGTACGAGCTCCACGTGTGGCCGATATCACTCATACGAACTAACTCCGCTTCAAAACCCCGCGCCCCGCAGCAGGACCCACACCCGTCCCACCGCTCATTACACCCCCACGCCTGGACTTCCTCCTCCGCTAAAGCGAGAGCTTTGTCTTGGTCTTGTCTCGGACTCGAGCGCATTTGGACTCTTGTCATGGACTCAAGGTCTGAATACTGAGTGCGGTCATTTTTCATTAAGGCCGCTGCTGTCGCCAATAAACTCATCCCGGTGTGCGGGAGCGTGCGGGGCTTCTCTCTGCAGCCTGTGCGAAATGCCAAATAAATCTGTTTGTCACATTGTGCGTTTGATATGGTAAATGTGCAGAGACTAAATACCACTTTAAAACAAGAGAATGTAACTCCAGTTTGGAATTTGAAAATACAGGTTTAAAAATCCTGCACACTTTATTCACTTTGAAGCAGTTTTTTGTAAAGTGCCAGTGGAAGTTCTCTTGAAGAAGAGGTTCTTAAACTGTGTGTGAGGGTCCAAAAAGGGGTGCAGAGTGTTTAAGTGCTGTACTAAATTAATATTAATGAGATAAGTTTTTTTATTTATTTTTGCAGTAGTTTGGGGGGCTATATTTTTCCTGTAAAGATATTGAGATATATATCGTATATTGAGATATACCAAAATATATTGAGATATATTTTTTGGTCCATATCGCCCAGCCCTAGCTTTAAGCCATGTTAGAATGTTGTTACTCCATTAAAAATATACCTGGAGTTGTGTTTTGTTTCATTCACATATGTTTTTCAGTTTGAGAGAACAACTCAGCCTAAATATGCAGGGGTTGTGTGTTAAACATGTGTGAATGAAAAAAACACAACTCCTCCTCCTATGTTTGTGATAAGGAAGCAACATTATAAAAAGTGTATTTTTTCTGTAGCTAAGGATTTCAGAAGAGGACAAATCCCTGTTTGAAGCCAGGGAGACGGCACTGGAGCAAAAGCTGGAAGAGAACAATGAAAAGATTTTAAAGCTGGAGAATTTCTGGCTGGAAGCTCAGGGTCTGTGTAAAACTGTCAACGAACAATTAACCGAAACACAGGCCCAGTACGAGACGCTGGATAAGAAGTACAACAAGGCCAAGAAACTACTCAAGGATTACCAGCAGAAGTAAGTTTACTACGTCAGAACTACGACAGCACTGTACTCACTATTGGCTGTCACTGCTACGTTTGCGTGCACCATGTCCAATCCTCATGAAGCTGTTTGCAATTCAAATCACTTCTGCCTTCACAGAGAAATTGACTTTGTGAAGAAGGAAGAGGAGCTGAAAAAAAGTCTTGAGGAGAAAGACAAGTGGTACAAGGAGCAGCTAGACAGTTTGCAGAGAAGGGTACGCCACCCGCTTAAACAATGCTTATTCACAGCAAATCTGTGGAAAATCTACATTTGGACTTCTCCTGTTTGGTGCAGATAGCGGCTCTGGAGTCCAGGGGGAGCTCACAGTCGCTGGGAGAGGAGAGACTAGAGACCGGTGACAACAGCCCACAGACTGAAGACTCACTACTATGTACAGGTATATTTAATTAGAGAAAAGTACAAGTCTGGAGCCTCTCACAGGGACCGTAAAGCTGGTGAATGATTCAATCAGACCTGCATTCTTATCTGTACTGTTGTTTTGTTCAGAGCGGGACTGGGCGGAGCTTGTGCCTGAGACCGAGCGTTTGGACACGAGTGCACACAGAGCTAAAGGGCTGCTCGCCCTCAGAGCCAAACGCCAACCTCCATCACGCAGCAAACTGAAGGAGAGCCTGACTGCTGCCTCACCAGAGCCTCAGCAGGTCAGATATGTACATGTAAACCTTGGAATCTATTCACCATGTAGTCTCTATGATAATCTTTTAGTTACTGAGTACATTCAAAGAATCTGATTATAAGTACAATACACTGCACATGCTACAGCATAAAACATACACACTTTTGACATTATTTAGCTTGTTGTTTATCTCTAGTGGATTAGGGTTTGCTATAGGGATGGGCATTCAATTAAATTTTCTTAATCGATCATTGGGAAAATTAACGATTGATTTTCGATGAATCATTAACGTTTTATATTAAAATTATCATCACAATTATTACTATTACTAATCTGCATAAATAAACTCAACTTTACAACATATAAACCATAATCACTATAGAGCCACATCAGCCCGTGCGAGATTAGAATGTGTTTAATGCAGCTTTGGCACATTTGTTTACGTCTTACAGAAATGAAAGTTAAAACTGCATGGCTCATTTGCATAAACAGTAAGCGAAAAAAGCAGCTCTTTCCTTGTGTGCTGATGTGGTCAGCTTCTGTCGGGCTAAAGGACATGACTCAGTGGAATATGAGTGTTCTTTCTGTGATAGAGGATGTGATGAGGCTGGTGAGTCTGCTCTGTGCGTATGTCACGTTGGGGATACTGCGTATACGTGCGAAACCGGGATACTCAAAAAAAGAAAAAAAAAATATCATAACTGGGATACTGATGTGCAGGTAACCGCACTCATTGGGGGATATTGTGATCTCCAAGGAGCCACAGCCTAGACGTGGGACTGTGGGGCCACAACTCCAGTGTTTGCACTGTGAGACGCAGCCTCGACTCCATACGCTATGTTACTCACGGCAACCTACATTCAGTTTGTCGATTAAAATTAACCTGATCAACGCAATTCTTAATGATCAATTATCGATTAATCGACTAATCATGCCTGTCCCAAGTTTGCTAATGTTTTTATATTTCATACAGGAAGCTGAAGATGCTGATGAGGAGGAGCAGGAGAGCCCCAGGAGGAGGAGGTCGTGGCAGGAAAGCCTGTCTCTGCCGGTGCCTGTGTGTTACACAAACGCACAGAGAGAAGAGCCAGAGCGCTCCAAAGACCAGGCCCAGATGTCCAGCAGCCCGTCCCTGTCGCCCTCGCAGGGGGACAGCATCGAGAGCTGTGGGAGCCCTTCTCCCATCAAAGACACTTCTCCAGGTTTCATGAGAAACCCCAAGAAGAAAGAGTCAAAGGGAAAGACCAAGGGCTCCAAAGGTAAACATACACGTCATAAGAACAGTGAATGTTCACTTGGATTGTTTTTCAAGTGTTTTGTTTTGGGGGGTTTTGCCAATAGAGGAGTTGAATGAGCCGGTAGCCGCAGGAAGACACAAAAGGCGCTTTCCTGATTTTGGGTGAGTTAAACTTTAGTTTAAGCTGTTACTCTTTGTTTATCTAACCTTGTTTATCTAAACTTTAAAATTATTCATTCAAATATTTAATGTTGACTTGGGATATAATACGACTATTGTTACTATTGTTACTATTGTCACGTTCTGAACAAACTAGTACACATTTTATAACTTTCCTGTTATGAAACAGAGGCTTACGAAAGTCGGGAGGCAAAGGGAAAAAGCAGCAAGACAAAGAAGCCATGAGAGCATCCCTGGACAGCAGGTACAAAAAGAACCGTACATTGTACACTATTTAGTTTATAGTGGGCCTTCATGTTGACTCTTCTATTGTTTTACAGGGGCTCAGCCGAGCTGCTGGAGGAGTCTGGAGGAAACCTGTCCCCAGCAGAGTCCATGACGTCCGTCCCGACCTGCATGCCCTTTTCCTGGTTTGGAGACAAAGATCGTGACAGAGAAAGAGACCCATCCTGCTCCAGTAACAGCCTGCCCTATGTGGCCACAGAGACCAGCAGTGAGCAGAGCCAGGAGCGCAAACCCAAGGTAACCATAGCTCCGATTAGACACACTTTAGAAAGGACACCTGTCCAGGCAGCTCCAAATCACCATTATTTATCAAGTCCAATTACAGACATGCAGTAATAATGCTGCTGCATGAGCTGCTCTACATTATGCCTTTTAACCAAAGAGAAAAACAGCCCAGCGCAGTCCAAACGAACGTCTGTTTCCTGTTTGCAACACGTGACCAGTTTGCCAAATAACATAGACACAAAGACACTAACTAACTAGACCCATATGCTGCAGTCAGCCTACAGCAAAGGTTTAGTGCCATCACAAATAGTACATGAAAAGCGGCCGGTGACACGCCTGGCTGGGTGTCACACAGGCTGCGGTGGTCCTGGTATTTCCACCACTTTGGCCTAATGACTCAAGTAAGATTACACAAAGTGGTCCTGCTCCTGGAGCTGTCTAACAATGTGACTGAATCCTGTTTCCCTCAAACAGACAAATCTCTCCTGGTCCTCTATATTCAGTCGCTCGTTAGATGTGGTACAGTATCAACTTTTGTATTTCTCACCAATGTCACAGTAGAGCTTTACTCCTCTCCTCTAACAGTTGTAGTATATGGAGTATAATTCTCACCACTGCGCACTCTTTGAATCAATTGTTTCTTGGGTATGTGGTTGTGTTGTTGACAATAAACTAAACTTAAAACAATTGTAATCCTCCCTTTACTGCTGCACGAGCTATATAGACAAAGAGTCACTCTGAAAGTCAAATTCATTATTTGATGTTATCAACACAAAACCAGGAAATCCTTCTGAGCGTGGTGTCCACCAATGTGTTAAGTGTAAACTGCTACTATCGCTAAAGTTTTCATTTTAAAAAAGCACTTGATTTGAAGTGTGGAAATGGAAATCTTTGGACATTAGCTGGTGCAACAAGCAGCGAATAACATGAAGATTCATGTTTAATCATAAATTAACAGCCCTCCTAGAAGATGCATTGTTAATCATTTAAACATTGCCCCATACCTCTGTCTTTTTCACTAGTACCAGTAGTGCTGTAGTTTAGGGCTTTTAGTGTGGGTGGTAGTGCTGCATGTTCACGTGTGTTTGGGCAGGTCAGTCCTGTTGGCACCACATGGGCCAGAATATGTTTTAATAACACGTTCTAATATGAGTTTTTCCCTGTAGTGCTGCCTTTGTCTTCCCCAGAGAAGTACTGATGTGCTTTTTGTTTGAGTAAATGCGTTCCTTGTCTCACTTGTTTCAGAGTTTGTCAGTCATAGATGACTGTAACCCAGGCAGCCCCAGTTCAGACATCTCTGGGTTAGTGGCTGAACCCAATCTGACTGGGCGCTCTCACACACTAGTCTTCTCCTCCAGTGAGGTGAGTGGTCCTGCTGCCCAGGCTCAAAGGGACGATCTGAGGCATGCTCTGAGCTTCTCTTTTCACTGTGCTTCTGAATGGGAGGCGTTCAAAACAAGTGCATGTGTGTGTCTCCTGTGTTTCTCTCTCAGCTGTGAGGCTTTAGGCTTTGAAAGAATGGTCAGCTGGTACTTTCTTTTATCTTTTAGACCAAAACAAGGGTCTGTTCAGTGCTTTTTTTGCATCTGATGTGCATTGAATGTATAAAGCGTGACTTGTTACTCAGCTGTGAATGCACGCACATGTATACACTGGATTTACACTGCAAACATTCAACTTTATAGATATCTTTTTTGTTTAGGCACAAGTATTTGGTTTGCAAACAGGCTGATCACAGGCCCCTCCTGTGTAAAGTGTCTGATGTCTGCTTCTTGATTCTCATGCCGTGTGTGTTGCTTTTGCAGACACTGGACGATGAGCCTGTGCCCACGGGGAAAGAGTACCAGTGGCAGACCCGCCCTGTGCCCGAGTGGACCTGTCAGCAGGTGTGCCATTGGTTAATGGGACTCAACATGGACCAGTACACACCCGAGTTTACTGCCAAAGGAGTGGATGGCCAACAGCTGCTGCACTTAGACAGTGACAAGTTAAAGGTACGTATTCGTTTATGCTTATTATAAATTAAAAGTTTTCAAATGATCACTTACTAGACACAGTATAGGACTTGTCTTTGTCTACTGCCCTCTTGTGGCAGCTAAATCTCAAGTGCATCCAGTACTCCTACAGTCTAAACTGCAGTGTATTTTAAATCCTGTGTTTCAGGCCCTTGGTGTGTCAAGTCAGAATGACCGGTCGATGATCAAAAAGAAGCTGAAAGAAATGCGCAAGTCTCAGGAGAAGCTGGAGAAGCAGAGGGAGAAGGAGAGGGAGAAGAAGGAGAAAGAGAAGGAAAAGGAGGGCCGGCGCAGTGGGAGAGTGCCCATGGGCACAGACTCTGTGTGCTGAGGCCACAGCTGCTCTCACCCCATAAAGTCCACACACAGGGCTGTTTATGCCAGTGTTTACGTCCACACCGCCACACCACTGCTCGCTGCACTGGTTCTTCCACTCTTTTCCACTAAATCTTTTAACAAACTCAAAGGACTATATTTTTAACAAAATCAAAAATGTGTATGAGACCAAAAGGTTTTTCCCACTACAAAGCTACAAGCTTCTAACCTACATGTCTTCAGTGGAAATGTAGTTGTGGCAGTCCAATGTATACTGCTTTTTATATTTTGTCATAGTGTAACTTGCATCTTTTACAACTATTTTATTGTACAGATAAAGCACTATATTTGTCTTTAAGCTGCGGGGGATGACAAGGTTGGAATGTATAAATACATTTTATACATGTGCCTATAACTGCATTGTTTTTTACCATTGTTTTATTGTATCAGAGATTTTCTACTAAGTAGAATAGAGTGGTCATCTTTCGTCCAATCTTAAGATGACAAACTGGCAAGTGAAGTAACTTGTCTTTGGTCCTCGGGTCGTGTACTAACTGGTGCCATGTGCTAGTGCCCTGGACACAGACCTGACTGCACAGTGTAAGGCCAAGCTAATGAAATGTATTTTTCTGTACAATGACCTACAGAAGGAGGAGGATTGTCAGGTCTTCACAAACACTTCTTGGTACATATACCATTAATAAACTATTTTGAACAAATTCCCTCTTACAATTGTGTTTTGTCTCATTTTGATCATCCATCTTCTCCCGCTTAATCCAGCTGGGTCATGGGGGCAGTTTGCCCAATTCTCATAGCACCTGACCCCCCTATGAACCCCTCTGCGGGTGGTGATCCCACAGAAATGTGGACGTCATGGTCATATGGTTCATAGGGTGCTGGCATGTTTTGAGTTGATGGGGGAAACCGGAGTGCCCGGAGGAAACCCATCCAGACACAGGGATTTATTGGCATCCAACCCTGATTTTGAGACCTACTGTTAAGTCTTATACATACATGACTTGTATAAAACAAATTAGCAGCTTTCTGACATTTCCAAGCAGTTAGATGTAGTAAATCTTAGATGTTTATCCCACTGGTGGTACACAAAGACCTTAGCAGTTCTTGTTTACTTCTAGTTAAGAACTACTCAGGCCATGCTGGTCCCATTGTAAACTTGGTTTAGATCTGGAGGTACTTGGAGTTAAGTGTATTGCCCAAGGACAAAATGAGGACATAACATGACAACATTCTTAGTATGAAAAGAATCACTGATCTACAATTCTGTAATGTTAATAATGCATAGCACTTTTTGGACATTCAAAGATACTGTACAAATGTATTTCATGAACTTTATTTTAAATGTAACTATATTACAGACAAAAGACATAACACAGAATATAGTTCAGGTTCCATACTGGTGGTTGTTTGCGTGGTTGAATACTGGAAATAAATAAGACTTTCCATATACTTTGACTCTATTGTTTAAATGATTTTGTAACAGCACAAGAAAGATGACCCAAAATGACAAACCTAATATGATCCCACAAACATATAATGCCTTATTTAGGTAACAGGAAATGGCAGAGGTTTGTTACTGACCAAAATCAACCTAAAAACCATAGTTAGTAAAGCTCTAAACATGACGGATGCGTGTTAGATGTAGAACTTAAGGGACATGCTGGTAGACACCTTACTCCATTGAATATATTTTTACTACTCTACACTGTCAGATATAGCTTACTCATCTTTGTTCATTATCAGCTTCATAGCAGCCTGGTCCTAAACTAACTCACTCAACACTGGATTGGCCTTAGAAACTCCTATAGGTGGTCATGTCCTTGGGCTCTTTGCTGGGGACACACCAGTCATCAGCTTCATGAATGGTTTTGTAGTGTTTCCAGGCAGACTTGTTGTACACTGGGAGTCTCTCTATCGACTCTGTGGACAATGCCTAAAAGAACAAAGGTAAAACAGATGGTTGAAAGTCTATGCATATTTGTATATATGAAAGAGGAAGAAACAAACCCATTTAACTATTAGAAAACCAAATTATTCATTGCATTAAAGAAGGAAAAACTACAGACAATTTTAGTCATTATCAACTGATATTTTTGAGCTGCCCATTGATGTCGATAGCGGCAAACTAAATGAATGATGTTAGTGAATTATATGATAGTCCAGTCATCGTAAAAGACAGTTTCTTTGTACTATGTTTGACTACAGGAACTACAGATGGAAATAGATACAATACTCTTCAAAATAATAATTTTCATGTTTCAATGTGTCACATCAAGAGCTCAGATTTGTCTATGATACAGAGGCTGTAAATTCTGGTTAGTGATGGCAGATTAGAAACGTTTAAAAGAGTTAATGATAATGCTTGATAATAATTCAATTGTGGGATGTTTCCTTGTGTTTTAATCCATGTTTGAATCACATGTATTTAATCTAAGGTGTGTAAATGTAATTTATTGTATTTACACACAGTTATCATATTCAACTATTTTATTTTTTTTTTTTAATATATAATAAATTTATTTATTTATATAAAAGCATTTTGGGGGTTTTTTGCCTCTTCCGGCACCTATTTTTTATGTAGTGTGCTTTTTTTTATTGTTATATGTTATATATGTGTAAAATAAATCAATAATAAAAACAAATAAATGAGTACTAGTGCTACAACCTGGTACAATGCATCTCTCCTATTAAAGTTAATGCATATTGTGCACAGTCCTTTTCTCATTAAATAAATGAACTAAAACAGATGGCAACCACAAGCTCCTTAGTACCAACGTACTCTTTAATATGAATGATCAAACCTCAAAAGGAAGAGTGATTTCCATACCCGTATGTAGATTATTGCATCTGTCCCAAATCCCTCCAAAGAGTACAGCTTCAGGTCTCCTTGGAAATACCGGGCATAAAGACGAGAAATGGGCAGACCATAGCCATAACCAGCCTGAGAAAAAAGCATGAACTAATAATCAGTGATTTTTAAATATAATGTGTATTCTTTCAGCAATAATCAGCTCTGACCAGAGGGGCGGCGTGAGAGCGCTCTGTGTCAGGTTTGGGGGCAGTGGAGTACGTGTAGGTGAAGAGTCTGTCAATCTTTCTCAGTGGGACACCTCCACCACGATCGCTCACCTGTTAAATACAACAAAGACAAAATACTGGTACTGTTGTGTTCATATTAAAAACAAATTTAACTGTAGAGCAGATCCATCCATCCATCTCTTCCCTCTAAATCCATCTGGGTCACCCCCCATATGAACCCCTCTGCATGTGGTGAGCCCACAGGAGGGGAGCAGATATGATTTGTTTTTACCTTTACTGTTAGGTCTTCTGTGCCCAGAGCAACATGCGCCTGTATTGGGGGATACTCCATAGAATCCCCATGTAACTCCATGGTGGCGCGCATGGCGTTCTGCCCATGGAAAGGTTTGATTACTTTGACAGAGCAATACAGATTACACTACAAGTATTTTTGCAATAAAAAGAAAAATACCTTGAACAGTTCAAAGACCATGTGGTACAAATGGGAGGGAACATAAACCACCGTAATAGGTTTATCTTTTTCTTTTGCTGTAGAGATATAATATACACATTATTATGTATAAAAACAAATATAACATAATATTAGACTACACTGAAACAAAGAAACCTATTCACCATTATATTCCTCTAGTATGAGGTCAGGAGAATTCATGTAGTAGCGGTCACAGAGATTTCTTGCATTTTCAAAGGCATCTGTGACAATGAGAAAAATGTGTGGTTAAAATTCCACTTCAGAACATTGAAATACTTTGTTGATATTTTGTAGAAACAGGAGAGCTCCATTCTCACCTCTGATAACCTCACTGACGCGGCAGTGTGGGTCAATACCCCCGATCTGTTTAGGATGGGCTGGGTTCACCTTTACCTTGCCACCAAAGAGGAGAGCTGGAATATAACAACATACAACTTTATTTAGGCAAAGTATAAGTAGTAAATGGAAATTAAATATGGCTATTAACTCACTGTGTTGGTTTAGGAGCATTCTGATGGATATTCTACTCATATAGAAACGATCAAGGAAATACTGAACGTTTTGGCTCACTACTGGATCCATGCCATATGTGTCCTTGTACTCCACCACTCCCTGAGCCATGGTGGGAATGACGTCATTGTGTCGATTTCGAATCTTTATAACAGCATCTGTAAAACTGCAGGAACATCAAAGTATTGATATATTGCAGTAACATCACACTGGGGTGTTATATACATTCCACTATTAGAGATATATGTAGCAGTTACCATGGTGACATAATGTACACAGTAGCAAACACTGACAAAAAAGAAAACTCAAAAAAGGACACAAAATACATTTAAATAACACATTTTCAGGACTGTGTAATCAATACGAGCATTCATGGTCCTGTTTAGGTGAGAGTGCTGAACGGAGAAACTGTTGGCTAATTGTAGCTACCCCCTGACTGTAATTTTATATGTGAGAGACTTTTGTAAAACCACAAATCACTCACCTGTTGTAGTTTCAACTAAACCAGCTCTCTCTGGGCAGAGTGTGTTAAAATAAAACTCAGATTAAAGTCTAACTTGAGTAACAGAGCTTCTAACAGTAGTTTTTAGTTACCGTCATACCCCCAGGGAATGATGGTTGCAGCTGCAAAGTATCAATAATAACTCTGTTGTCTTTGATTTAGACAGAAACTCACTCATAGATGGTCTTTTCGTCATCTGCATTTCTTTCTTTGAACTCAAGAATGTCCTGAAAACTCTGCATGTACCTGCACAACAGTCAGTAAATCATCAATTAGTGTAATGGATTAATCAGTAATAAAAACACAGACAAACATCTTAAAGCAGTGTCTATACCAGCTCTGGACCAGTCGAACTGATGGAGTGCGGAGTAAGTGATCAGGCAGTAAATTGATCTCTTTCATTATGTTGGCCAACCTCACTGGCAGCTCCTGTCTGAGGAAGGCAAAGGATGTTTTCTCACAAGCATTTTCTGACCCTGAAAAGTGTAAATAGAAAATTATTAGATGTTTAAGTTACGCATACACCAACACTGTAAGACTTACATCTGTTAAACGTACAGGGTAGGCTATACATTATTTGAACATTAGATTATTATTACATCAAATAACAACTAATTATGAGGTGTTTCATTATATAAAGACATCACAAAACTCACAGTGGTGAAAATATGATCACAGTTACTACAGAGCAAAAATAACAAAGATAAAGGGGAAAACAAAAAGATAAGGGGGAAAGCACTACCCAAGTTTGTCTTACCAAAATCCAGAAACTGCTTCATTGACAAAGGAGAAGGTGAGAATCTGGAATAAAAGTCTATTTCCTTTGTTATGGCCACACTACTCCTCAGAAACCTAAGGATCCTCATGCTGTTTGGTCTGTTAGAGATAAAACGATATCTAGGAAAATTTAAATTTTTATGACAAGGTGTCAACAAAAAAAAAACAACAGTTCGTGGGCTTAGTTAGCTAAGTATACATTAGCTTGATGGCTAGTTTTAGATGAGAACTGCGTATTGGCAGTCAGTATGTTATCGCTCATTGATAAAGATGCGTGAGGATCCCATAGTCGCTCTCGTACTTAAATATAGTTCAGATCTTCAGTTTGAGGGAAGGTTAGTCACGCTGTCCAAATGTCATGGATGTAGCAGGTGTCCAGTTTGCAGTGGGCTACTTTCTTCAAAGAGTAACAGTGAGGCCAAGAGAAGAATTAAAGCTTTGCTGTCAGCGCCTACTCACTCACTAAAACCAACACAGAATGCTGAAACGAGAGGTTTTAAAACACAAAGAAATACAAACAACTAAAGCAAAACTTAGAAAGTGTAAGTTAAAGATAGTATTAAAAGCCTTTAAACAACTTTAGAGATGGTGCCCGATGGCTTTATCCAATCACGTTTACCTCATATTTGTAGCTACGAAGCGCATTGGTGACATAGAACTGTAATAAAATCCATCATTGGTCAACTAGCTGTAATTCAAGCAGAAAGGCGGGATATTTCTATGGATATTCCCCAAGAGCCACCGGGTATAACCAGGATACAACTAGCATTTACTCTCTTGATGAACTAACTTCCTTTGTGTGCTTTGGCGTCATTTCCGTACGTGCGCCATGACCGTCGGACTGTTGAAGCGGTAGGCCACGTTTTATGAAAATGTTTCTTGGGTTTTAATTTGCTTGTGGTCTGAAATCATTTTAGAAGTAACCTTTAAATATAACGGGTTATTGCAGTTAAGGTTACCGTGGTGATACCAGACAACTGAAGTGACCCTGAAAGAAGGATTTTGTGACCCGCCAAAACACCAAGGAAGTGACTGTTTGCTAGTGCTAACACGCGTACATAGTAAACAAAATGAGTGGCGGATTTTCATTCGGACAAGGATCTGGAGGGTTTAGTTTTGGTCAGACAACTACAGCCGCTCCTACCACAGGGTTTGGGATGCCCACATCCACCACGGCACCCTCAGGAGGCGGTTTCACTTTTGGGAATGCTGCTCAACCCAGCACCAACTCCACCGGCGGCTTTACTTTCGGAACCCCGGCTAAAAGCACCGCTTCTGGAAGTGGCTTCTCGTTTGGGACTCCCACTACATCTTTCGGCCTGGCCTCGGCTCCTCAGACGACCACAGCTCCGGGGTTAACGCTAGGCTCTACAACAGCCCCGGCTGCAGGCGCAGGATTCACTCTGGGCGGCCCTCTGTCCACGCAGAGCACCGCTGCTCCCACTGGAGGAGGGTTTAGTTTTGGAGGTGCCACCCAGGCCCAACCAGCGGCAGCTCCCGCAGCGACATCAGCATCGTCAGGCTTCGGCTTCAGCTTCGGCACCAAACTGCAGGCCACTGCCACTACAGCAGCCGCTCCTACTACTGCGACAGGTACAGTGCATCCCATCTCATCTTTGATGCTCATATATTACACTGTAAAATGTAGCTACAACTGTTTGTCACGTTGAATAAAACTTTAAAATGTACTTTTACCCCATGGATTTTAGGTGGATTTACATTTGGATCTGCAGCACCTTCACTAACCCTGGGGAGCCAGCCAGCTGCCTCAACAGTAGCCACCACCGCACAGCCTGCAGGCTTCTCTCTGGGTATCAAGCCCTCCTCTACACCTGCTCCTCCTTCGACCACCCAGCCCGCTCAGTCTGCAGCCCCATCCCTGTTTTCTCTTTCTGCACCTGCCTCTAGCATCACTCCGGCTTTAGGCACAGGCTTTGCTCTGCCCATTGCTCCAACTTCAGTAGCATCCAGCACTGCTCCAGCCGCTACAACAACAGCTTTATCTTTGACACTGAAACCTCTGGGAGCTGCTACCACCGCCTCTGCTTTGAGTACTGCAACTACAGCAGCAGCAACCACAGTCGGGACCACTCCTGGCTTCACCCTGGGGCTCAAACCTACTGCACCTAGTACGAGCACAGCTATAACTACAACTGCGGCTGCTTCCACCACTACCACCACCACTGCTCCTCCAGTGATGACTTATGCCCAACTGGAGGGCCTCATCAACAAGTGGAGTCTGGAGCTGGAGGACCAGGAGAGGCACTTCTTGCAACAGGCTACTCAAGTGAATGCCTGGGACCGCATGCTGGTAGAGAATGGCGAAAAGATCACGTCACTGCACAAAGAAATGGAGAAGGTAAAGCTGGACCAGAGGCGGTTAAACCAGGAGCTGGATTTCATCCTGTCCCAACAGAAGGAGCTGGAGGACCTGCTGTGTCCCCTGGAGGAGTCAGTGAAAGAGCAGAGTGGAACCATCTATATGCAGAACGCTGACGAGGAGCGTGAGAGAACGTACAAGCTCGCAGAAAATGTGGACGCACAGCTCAAGAGGATGTCCCAGGATCTGAAGGAGATTATAGACCACTTGAACACATCCAGCGGCCCAGCTGACACCAGTGACCCGGTAAGAGTTTTAAAACATCTACCTGTGAAGTGTGAACGTGAACCTGTTCTGGTTTATAGTAATTCTTTTTATTTCTCCTTTAGCTTCAACAGATTTGCAAAATTCTCAACGCACACATGGATTCTCTTCAGTGGATTGACCAAAATTCAGTTCTGCTGCAGAGAAGAGTGGAGGAAGTGTCCAAAATGTGTGACAACCAGCGCAAGGAGCAGGAGAAAACCTTCAGATTAACATTTGACTGAATTTGCAAACCAAACCTTGCTTTATTGTTAGTTACAATAAAGGTTGTGATATAGTATAAATAACCTTTTTAGAAGCTATTTTCAAGGTAATCTATTTTGTACAGATGCATACAGACAAGATGTTCTAAAGTGAAATGAGTTGTCCTAAAATAATAAATTTTGCTTCTCAAATAGGTTAAAATAAATTATCGGAAGCAAATGGACATTGTAAACATTTTTATTATTCAACAAAACTATTGAGACAGATCACATTTTCCCTTTTGAATGTAGAACCAGCTTTTCTACAGTGCAGAGCTACAGTACAGTGGATGCTACCTGTTTCAATGGCCCTTACAGGAACTTTGTCCAGATACATTGTTTATTTTGTGAAGACTTGCTGTACCTGAATTCAGCCTTGTAAAATAAATTGTTTTGCATAGTAAAAATACTTGGACCCAAAATGTACATGTCACATACATTCACATAATTTTACAGTGTACCTTCTTCGCACAGACTAAATGTAGCTGCAAAGCTCCATTAACCATATAAAGTTCAGTCGTTTGTTCTGCTATGCAGATTGAAGGCCAAAACATTTTTGGCTGCAAAATTGCATTTCAAATATCAAAAAATAAATATACAGTGCGCAAGTATTTCATTATTTACAAAACTTACAAAATGTTGACAGCGTCTTCAAAACACAACTATATATGGCCCATGATGAGCCAAACTTTACAATGAAGTCAAATAGTTCAGTGGAGAAAGTCCAGGGACCTGAGTTTAACTCAAATCATGAGTAACTTTCATTGTTGATCCAAGTGGTCATCCATTGCTTCTTGTCCAAAGCATCAAGTTTCACTTTTCCGTCTTTATATTCCAGAGACTCCTTCCGTATCCGTACAGCGTTGTACCGAGGAACAGACACCGTGTCGTCCTGCTTGGAGCGATTGAAGAATCCACACTACAAAAGAATAAATATAGTTACAATTAATTTACTACTGTTTAACATACATTTTAAACACATGCATTGATTTTGAATAGACTTTAAGCAGCCAAGCAAAGCAAGACTTGAGCACAAGCTCCAGCACAAGTCATTTGCATTGTTCTAGAAATGCAAGTGAAAATCAAATCCAGAGACATATTGTACAAAATACACAGAGAGAAATGTGGACATGTCTCAGTGTGCCCAGGATTATTACATTTGTTAAGTACAAAATGTACAATATGTGTGTGAATTTAAGCACATTTGGTTAGGCCTTTTCCAAAGAAGAAACGGAGCTGATTAGTTGCTGCGGTAACATGCCATGCTGCATGCTCCAGCTGTTTTACCCCTGTTCAGAGATCAGGCCTCCACAGACAGTTTGTCTTTGTCAGAGGGCTGAACATGGATCTCTGCCTTGTGATACGCAGCATCATATTGGTCTTTAGTTGCTCTCTTGAAGAAACCACACTGATGGGAGCAAGGTGACGTTGGTTTAGAAAAACAGATGTCTAAATATGAAAGAAGTTCTACCTAAAAACTTAGCTATGTAACTATATATAAACAACTTTTAGGATTAGAAGTTTAACTTGCAGAAAAATAAATAAATTTGGCAATATTGAAAATGAGAAGTGAAGCTAAGAGTTGGAGAAACATTTGTGCTTCCGTTTAAAAATCCCAGTGTTTGCCCACTCACCTTCCAAAGCAGAAACACAAGTAAAGCTAAAATCAAGATGCCAGCGAGGACAGAGACCAGTATGATCCACCAGGGCACTCCTCCGTATGGCGTGATGGTGGTTTCTGGATACACAGTCACCGTCACCTACAGCACATCACTGTTATGTCACTCTTTATAAAGCCAGAGACATTTAAACATTTTAAAGTCTCTTACATTGGAGTCTGGTGTTCTGAGGACTGTGTTTTTCGCAGAGGTGTGAAGCACGAGGGAGGCCTTCACAATGATGTCCAGAGGTGTAGAAGAAATGTAATCCTAAGAAAATACCCAAATGAAACTGTTGACATGGCATTTGTTTTAACTAAATCACAATCTATAATGCATGTGCTGAGATAAAACTTTATGTAATGCACTGGCGACTAACTTAAATTTATGGTGCATGGTGGGAGTAATTGATTTACCCACATTCCAATATTATCACTACAAATATACAAGACTAATTAAGTTGTCATCTAAATTTGCACTTAATGTTTCCTTCATCCACGTTGTTACTGCACAAGACAAACTTGTCAAATTACCTCAAGAAAAGTCGAATTCCACAACCGCGATTTGAGCTCTACTGTAGTTCCGTCCAATCCCTGCAGGGGGCACTTGAGTAACACGCACTGCAGACCATTCTCACAGGACTACAGAGAAAAAAATTGTTAATTGCACTTAAATTTTACAGTTATCTTATATTTAAAAACTTGATCTCACCAAAACTTTTCTCTGGTCCGCTGATCTCTCTGCTATTTTTCGTTCTCCAATCTCTCGCTTTGTTCTGGACGAAGAAGACTCCTACAAGCAAAATGTGTAAATTAAGTTTATGTCAAAGCAGTCAAACTATTCAAACAGATCACAAAAGTTTACCTTAATATGTTTAAGAGGGTTTATTTCAGACTCTGGACTGCAGATAATGTCTTTTGCTCCTTCTTTTGCTGTAATTTTCACCAAATACAGAAGCCATTTCCCATTTTTCACCGACTTTGGCCAGTGGATGTGCAGTGAGGCAGGAGTAGAGGTCTTCCACAAATTATTTATCTACAAAAAAGACTATTAATATAAATTCATAATAATCACAATCAAAAATGTGGTAACTTACTGTAAACTTGTAGCTTATTAAACTCCCGATGTCTTCTTCTGTTTTCATGGCACTTTCTCCTAGGACAGTGCCACCAAAATGCACTGTATTTGTATTAACCAGCCTGAATGGAACAAGCTGATGTTTAATGCACAGCGGACACTAGAAAAGTAGAATAGTTAAATACTAGTATATACTAACCCAGTGACCGTTAATGGGACCTCAATTATCACTCGAACCTTCACAGAAAAAGCAATATTTTTTTGTACACTGGTCCTAAAAGGTGCACAAAACAGTGGTATTACAACTTCAAAAGTACAAAAGAGTAAGTAACATTTCAACCTGCTACAGAGCTAATGCAGTCACCATGGGGGGAAATGGGGCAAAAATAGAATAAATGTTCACATTATCAGATTTAGGTTATCACTTATTAATATGAAGTTAAGAAAATTGAGGTTAAAAGAAAGTATGTTTATGAAATAACATAATAAAGAGAAGAATTTCCCCCAGCAGATGTCACTATAAACACACGAGTCTACACCATAACAGAATATTACTGTACGTGTAGCGTTGTGTCTTACGTTTGGAGCTCCAGGTCTATGCTCATCTCTTCTGTGTCTGAAGTGAGACTTGCTGTGCTCAGGAGGATGTACAGCACAGTCTAAAAATAAACAATAAAATATAAAAATGGAGAATAAAAATAACATTAAAGACTAGAAGTTAGAAGTCTGGTTACCTCTGAATCTCTTTTAAATGGATTTCCCAGCTCACACTCGGCCTGAGACCCATTCTGATTCGCATTACACAGAATCTGTTTGTCCAGCTGCAGGAAACATCATATACTTTAGGTTTTACTGATAAAACGGCCTTATAACTAGGTGAGCTTCACTGTACCTGTGAGCGCACTCCAGAATAGGTCAGATTATCTGGGAACAGCCCGGTCAGCTTCGCCTCATACGCATCATCTCCATTCTTGTTGTTCACTGTCACTTTCAGAGCCAAGTCCTTCTTCTCATAGTTCAGGTAAAATACTGGGATGCCATTTTTGCTGCACACACATGACATGATTTCACTTTTTTACTCGAGGGAATTTGCTTGGGATAAAATGTCATCAAAGATAAAAGATCATAATTTTATAATTGTCCAGTCAAAACACAAACACACACACATAAATATATGGGTATATATATATATATATATATATATATATATATATATATATATATATATATATATATATATATATATATATATATATATATATATATATAAACCACAGAAATTACCCCACTTCTTCAAACTCAACACTTTGTGTATGACAAAATACAATTCTGAGTAAAAGACTGAAGCTCATAGTAAAAAAAAGGATTAGAATATGTCATTACTCACACAGGTATGGGTGAAAATGTTCCTTGGTTGTTTTGCTTGTAGTATAATGCATATTTCATCCTCAGATTACTCTGGCAAATCTGATCCCGACCACAGCCTTCTTTTAAAAAGTTTACCTGCAATAAGTAAACATTCAGTCTACACAATCCCAACAAAGTCAAAGAAATTTGTTACTAGCAGAGAAGAAATATACTTATAAAATCTATTATATATTTAATTATTACAAAATCTGGCCTTTTCTTTAGTGTCCACAAAGTAAATGTATTTTGTACTTTATGAGTGCCTCACGTTTTTCAACTTTGAATTAGAGACTGGTCCCTATACTGAAGAGCACCAAAAGAACAATTTTGCAAAAGCTCTACACATCCAAGCAGCACTCCTGCCCCTTTTGCTTATTTTCTCCTTTTTCAAAACTTTGTAAATCCAAGAAACCTGATCCTATTGGCCTACCGTACCTAATACAATGATGTATATTATTATTTAACTCTTACTTCACTGATTTCTTTGCTGGACATGGATGGGTCCAATATGGGCATGAGCTGTGGGATGCCGTGCCTTGACTTCTGCCGTTTCGGACCCATAACGTCTGCAGACACTTCAATGGGAACACTGCGCATCTTGTCTTTAATATTGTCCTTCCGAACAGCATTAAAAAACATTCATAATATAAGTACAATACAACAAAATTATTCCCCCAAAGTAACATGAATTTGATATAAAAGTGTATGACTAAAAGCTACAGTCCCTTTTATCCCAGTAAGATCAATAATGGTACCTTCAACTTGGCTTTTAGCTTAATGCATGTTTCCTGGTTTTGTCCACGTAGCTCCAAAGTGCCATTATGGATGAAGTCATTTTCTGAGCTGGATTTGTTCAAAAACAGGACTCTGGAGGGGAGGCCCTGTTTCCAGCGAACTGTGTCAGCCTCCACAGAGTAGTTGATAGCTGCATCAGTAGCAGAGCACATGAATAAGTACATGAAAAACAAATATAGACTAATAAAAGGTTTTTTAACTCACTTAATCTTGGGCTGTATGAGACATGGTTTGATCTGTAACTGAAACACGCATCCACTGAGAAGCTGGGGGAAAAGTGAAAGACTTCCATCAATGAAACCAGCGTGAGTTATGTCAAATGAGTGCATACAGAGATGTTCATAATACGCACCAAATACTGTTGCCACAGGTTTTAATTGTGAGGTCGATGTCCTGTGGAGTTATTTTGACATCTTTCCAAATGCTAATGACTGGTCGAGCCCTGAGAGAAATAAAAGAAATATGTTCATTGTAACTGTAAGAAAGACTCTGCAGTTTTCATACGAATGGTGGATTAATAACACAGGGGCTTATTGAATGAGTATTATAAGAAGCAATATTTTGTATGGACTAAATACAATAAAGCCGCGGGACATATGACTCCCCTCTTAAGCATTAAGTTTAATAATGGATTAATTATCAAATGTCATGTAAACCTCTATACAATGTAAGGTAACATGTAGTTTAAAGGTCCTATATTATTGCTTTATGACATGTTATAATGTTGTTTCCTCATCAAAAACATACCCAGAGTTGTGTTTTGTTTCATTCACACATTGAGTAATCCTGCATTATTCATCTGTCTATGTCTGTCTGATGTCATGTAGTGGAAGTTTTCAAGTTAACAGCTCCTTTGTCAGGATTCCTATTTTTTCCCCTTTGTGCTGGCTTCCTCTTCCCTCTGTGATTGTATCTGGAGCTGGGCGGAGAATCTGGCACCACTTTCATCTTTGGTTCCACCCGTTACTCACCTGCAGTGAACCTCCAGTCATCCTTCACCTCTCCAGTGTTAAAGACCGGTTCAAGCATCCGCACGTCGCCAGATCAACAGTTTATCCTGTGTGGTAATCACTATTGGCTCCAGTTCGGTTTCTTCTATTTTTGCATATTTCCAGTATTTAGTTTCCCTTTTTGCTTGTTTTCACCAGACCCGGTTTTTGGACTTACCCAGCACTCTGCCTCATTTACACCAGCCTCCAGCCCAGCTCCCAGCAGCCTGCACATTTTTGCATTCAATAAATCCTGTTAATTTTTGGATTTTCATTGTCCGCCTTATTTGATCTGTCAGCCATTATAACATCCTTTTACCTTTTGGTCGTTAGAGGCTGGCAATTCCATGTCTGAAATTATCCAAATTATTCTAGTGATGGTGTATGGAGTTTAAAAACACAGTGGAGGTGGAACAGTGTGTTTTCTGTTTCAGAGAAGAACTCAGCTCAAATATACAGGATTTATGGGTTAGAAATGCGAATGAAACAACACAACTTCAGGTATGTTTGTCATGATTATAACATAGACCAGAAAATAGTGTAATATTGGCCTTTTAATGTCATTCTGTTTAAACAGGTGATGTTTTGCCAAAAAAAGTTACAGAGTGGCCCTTAAATACACATATATTTTGAATTAATAATTAACATAAGTGGCGCTCTGGGCTTTACAAGTACATATTTCTAATAAGTGTCAATATCCCGAGAACAATGCAAACAGCACCAGAAATGAGTGGAATGACACAAGCAAATAAAGACTTCAAATTGTCGTCTTCTTCACCACACCACATAGGGTCAGGGATGATGTCTGTTGGTCTAATGTCATTTTCTATCACTGTCGTTTTAATTTGTGATACTTTGCAGCTATTGTCATCAACATCCCCCTCTGCTCTGTCTGAGGCTTTGTTAAACTTTAATCTGAGCTTTATTTTAACACAATCAGAAACTGCTGGAACTACAGCAGGAGAGCTGATTTTGTACGGTCTCTCTCAAATAACATCACATTCATCGGCAACAGTTTTACAGTTAGTCACTCCCACATTTTTTGGTGAAAATCAAACTCCTGAGAATGTGCTGTTTAAATCTATTTTGTATTTTTTCTTGAGTTTTCATACAATCTTAAAAAAAATTTGGCAGTTTTTGCTAATGTGTGCATTAATTGACTCGTAAATAAATGTGATTATAACATAGACACTGGCAATTAAGTCTTTTGGGCTTTCAGATGTGCAGTGGGAAATCAACAGAGGTAAGTGTAAGGCTGCTTATAAAGTTGTTTTCTAACGTTTCCAGACACTAATGAGTGTCCAGGCATGAGTTGTTTTATAGACTCATGGCTATGTTGTAAAATGGGTTAGAAAGTGGTATTAAGCCTCTTCAATGTGCAAAGAACTTAAGAACTTGCCCCCATCACTACACTAGTTTATTGCCTTGACAGACTCACTGCCACAGCAAGATCTCCACCGAGGAAACACTGATCTGTGCCGTTTTTTGGCTTCTGACAGTATTTAACCACCTCTAGCAATGGACTTTAGCCTCAAACCTGCCGGAGATGCCCTTTAACTGGTGATCAATCCCTCAATGCACATACATGCAGGAAACCCCCAGCGTGATATTGCTGCAACATATTAATATATAAGGACAAATTACCTGTAAATCAGTGCAGTGTCTGACAGAGATCCCACAGCCAGATCTGGGTACGAATTACTGTCCAAATCCATGTTTCCAGCCAGGGAATATCCAAAGAATTTAATGTTGTGTTCTTTTCCAGAGAGAACCTGAACATATCAAACAACTTAAAGGTAACTTTTCTGGTGGGGGATCCGCGCACTACTTGTCTCCATGCAGATGTTTTTGCTTTGCCTAGAACAGGGGTCTATAACCTGTAGTTCGGGAGCTACCTGTAGCTCTCCACCCCCTTGCTCACCGAGGGATTTCTGAATTACATGTTTTGTCCTGAATAAGTAAAATTTGATGACTTAAATGCTTATTACCATGGTACACATGTAATGAATAATAGTTTATGTTTTATAGCCATCTAAGTGTACGTCATTTAAATATACACCATTTCTTGTGGCTGCTAAAAATAGTAGCTCTCTGGCATTTTCGTTTTGTAAAAGTAACTCACTGGAGGGAAAAGGTTGGCGACGCCTGGCCTAAAATATGCCACAAATATGATATTAGACTTGGCCATTTCAATAAAAACAAGCATGTAAAGCCATCAAGCCAAGTTACAGGCCAGATCTATGGAGAGGTGACTCCACTCACGTAAGAATGCATGAATTTCAAGGTGTTTTTGAGCAATAAAAACAATGTTAATTGAATGAATGCAAGATACATGTAAAAGCCTATTGTGGAATATTCCAGACAAAGCAATAACATCATCACAGGGACAAGTAGATGGCGGAACCTCCTCCCAGAAAGTTACACAGTGCATCTTGATAATAGACTGTTAAAGCTAAAGTAAATCTATTTCTCTACCTGTGCAGGAGTGGTGTTGATGCCTTGAGCTGAACCGTGGTAAATATAAACTTTTCCTGCTCCGTTGTCATCAAAAGGAGCACCTACAGCAATATCTAAAAGACAAATATACTATTGATACACATATAGTATCAAAATGAATAACTACACTCAACATGCACTTACCTTCATAATGGTCTTGGTTGATGTCGCCAATGTTTTTGACGGCCAGTCCAAACATAGAGTCTTTGGTCCCGTTGAGGCGAATAGGAGTGACCTGGTCCCAGTGACCTTCCTTGTTGATGTAGACGAAAACTGCTCCTCCCACATCAGCATCTTTGAGGTAGAACTGAGGCGCACCCACCACTATGTCCTGCCAGCTGTAAAGAGCTTAGGTTGGTTGGACACTGTAATTGCACTTTTTTTCCTTATTAGTAAGTAGTCTTTGGAGTATAAAAGAAAATGAATATGCAAATAAAATAGTAAAAAGAATACTGTTGTTCTCTGATTGGGCAAGACACCTCATCCACTGTAAGTAAGAATGCTGTATGTGAGTGTGTGATTTTTTTTTCATATTTTTCAGCCTCATTTCTGTCACTCAGTCTCAGGGCACTTGTGGCTATAGTAGCTCATTGCAACAAGTGTAGGGAGTAACTGAATAATGCAATATATTGAGCATTGTAAAAAGATTGTGGTGTCATTTTGTGTGAGTGGCTAAACTCAAAATATAGAATATCAGTTTTATGTATGTTTAAATGTCCTATATACAGTGAGACATAATCCTTTGGTAGCTTGTTTTAATTATAGTGCTAGAGCAAAGGGCTGTAAGATGTTACTTCTTACTTATCATGATTGAGGTCGACTACAGTTAGGTCGTATCCAAAGGAGGAGCCCAGGCCAGGCCCCTGTAGGGTGTGCACCAGGGACAATCTGGTGGAGCCTTGAGGGCCCTTCTCCAGCAGAGCCACTGCTCCACTGTGGTTGGCTCTGGGGGCTCCAGCGACCACCGTCAGACCACCACCTGCCATGATACTGTGGCCAGAATCCAGAGAGAAGCCTATGGACAAAAACAACAAATTACCCCATTCATTTGTGTTTAAAACCCCCCATGCCAAAAATGGTAATGCCGTGTTCAGTGCTCACCGAGGTAGCTGTTGGCAGGAACAGGCACCAGCTCTGGGTTCAGCAGATTCTCCACTCCAACCTCATACGGCCCATCGTCGTATATGCCCATCTCCAGTAAAGTGTTGTTCTTCTGCTCCACTCGCACAATACCTGAAGACAAACCACATGTAAACAAATACGCACAAATGCAAAGTTGAAGACTATGTAGAGTTGAGTTTATTTAAATGTAACTATTTGTCTAACTTTATACATGATGTTTGCTCTAAATTGCATTTTTTCACATTGTCATATGGTCTGGTAATGCACACAAAATGCATTATTCTTAAATGAAACTAAGTACTATCCCAGGTATAGGTCACAAATTTATGTTTCTATAAGCTACCTCTCATTTCATCAGTGTTTCATCATTTTAAACATTTGGTCTGTTGCAATTCATTTTATACTTTATGGGGTAAGTATGGGGTGATTTGGTTTCACATAAATTGATAGACAGCTAGCAAGTAAAAGACAATGAACCTCTCCAGTTGTATGCTCCAGGCGCTCCAAACATCACGTAGCGATAGTCCTTAGTGAAAGCAGCAGCGAGTCCCTGCTGACAGGAGCCAAACCTCTCGTGTCCTCGGGCCCGGCCCTGGCAGAAGTTCCAGTTCCCTCCATCTTCATCAGATGAGGTGTCGATGGTCAGGTTCTGGCTCAGGACGTAGCAGCGTCCTGTGATGTCCAGGGACTCCTGAGGGCTGTTCACAATCATGCGCCTCTGGTAACGATGGGCACATGTCTGTAATGGGACACAGGCTGTGCTCAAGGCTGCAGTGTGAGGCATAGTCCTCCTGGAGATGGAGTTTGACCTACCACAATCTTCCCTCCTGGTCCCTGGCTCTGCACTGTTACCCCCATCCACTGGTCCTCCTTATTCTCCACACGGATGTCCTCTGAACACACACAACAGTCATAACTTATTTTCTTTACAATATAAAGACTGAAAGTAGATTAATAACATTATAGAGTTATTACCTTCACTGTCAAACTCAACGCGTTCACAGTCACTGGACTGAGTGAGCTCACACTTGTAAAGGCCTCCAGTGATATTTGCTACTTGGACTCCTAAAGCTTTGGCTTTCGGGGCTCCAATCAACAACCTGTGAAGCAAACAAGAAACAAAATAGAATTAAAGTAAAAGATTATTTAAATTACACTGATCAGAAGTTCAGTAATTTTACTAAATTAAACTTTTTATCCCTACATTACTACAGCCATGTATTAGTGATTTAATTGCTTTCATTTTGGGATCAAAAAGGTTCCCACTCCTCGTGTTTGCACTAACCAATTAGGAGTTATTATGAAAAACAACATTATAACATAGATCAGACATAGTGTAATATGGGCCTTTTAATTTTCAGTTTTCAATAGCCAAACTGTTTTTTCTGCACCTGACCCACTGTTCCCAAGCTGCTGCCCCATATCAAAACCTTTATCCCAACTTATTTTTTGGCAACTTTGACCTATATAATATTGCACGCACATTATTGATATGAAACTAAACAGACATCTGCATATGAGGCTATAAACTGCTGTGTGACATTCTGCAGGGGCCAAAGGAGCAGTGCAGGGGCCTGTTTGACTGAGGCACGTTCAATAACCCAATTGTTCTGGTGGGCTGTGGAGCTTCTGCCCAAGAGCCACTTTCTCACAGCGCTCGAGTGGGGTGTGAAGAGAGGGACTTGTGTTTTGGGGTTGACTCATTTCTGTAGTCACTGCTTTGGCATCAACAGTGACATAGATTTGATGAAAAGGGTTTATCAGCTTTGCCACTGCTCATTCCCCTGATGACTCAAGGCTCAAAAGGTCAGAGAATTCCAAGGATTTGTTAATGCGCCTGTATTACACTATTTTCTGATCTATGTTATATTGTTGTTTCCACCTCAGAAACATATCTTGAGTTGTGTTTTGTTTCATTCATACATGTTTAACACACAAATCCTGCCTATTTAGATATTTACAGTTCTTCCCTCAAACAGAAGACACTGTTCCACCTTGTGATGCCATGTGGTAATGCAGGAATATAGGTGCTCCACTGTGTTTTTAAACTCCATACACCTTCACTAGAATCATTTGGATCATTTCAGCCCTGGTATTGCCAATCTCTAGTGAACTAAAGATAAAAGGAGCTGTTAACATGAAAACTACTACTGCTTGACATCACAGCGTTGAACAGGGCATTCTGAGCTTTGGAAATGCAGACAGACCAGTAATAAAGGAATACTCAACCATGTGTGAATGAAACATCCAGGTATGTTTTTGAGGAGGTAACAACATTCCAACATGGCTTAAAGCTCATAAGAGTAGATTTTGTATTACACAAAAGGACCTTTAACAAACAAATGTGTAACTCAAGAAATATAAATGCTTGTTATTAAAAAAGATGAATTACTTTTATCACAGAGCCCAAATAAAACCAAAGGTCTTGATGATACAGGAAATGTGTCAGACAATTTATAGAAACCACAAAATTCTGGTAGCTGTGAACTAGACTGGGACTTCCTGTTAAAATGCAGCAACAGAGCGTGAACTTTGTATCACATCCATAAAGGTACAAAATATGCATGTCTTGATTTTTTCTGATTTAACTTGTAGAAATCCACCAAGTTTGTTTCCATGTGTGACAACCAACTTTTTCATGCTAGATGTCAGCGCCAGCTTAAGCAACAAAACCAAAATACTGTTTTCCTTCCTGACGCACTTTCTCACGATTAGCACACTCCCATAAGAAGAAGCACACATTTAAATTGAGAATAAAATAACAATGAAAAACAATTCCATCTTTAAAAATATATGAGCAGCACTAGCACACGCTACTGTGGGTTACACCTGATTTTAGATTCTACAGATGCTTAAGCACAGACAGAGTTCACAAAGCCCAGAGGAAGCTGTATTGTAATGTGAGCCTTCATACAGTGGAGGAACAGAGTGAAAGGGTGGAGAGGAAATCCTCTTCTTCCATTCTTCTGCTGGGGCTGGAGCTCCTCTGTCCCTCCCATTGATGTGCTGTTGGCCCACACACCTCTTAATTTGTTAAACAAGAAGCGCTCCTGAGGAGGTCTGGACCAAGCTCCGAACTCCACTCACACAAAGCCCAGTGAAATGCAAATACAAATAAAAACTGTTACTCCAATTTGACATGTTGTGCTATAAACCAAGAGTACAGTTTACTGAGAAGGCCACAGCTGAGTGTCAGAGGGTTCACCTAATCTAGACACTGTAAACAAGAGCACACGTTTATAAGGTCAAAACTGTTAAAACAAACAAAACAAAAAATCCCCCAAAATACTGAGGATGTGAACCAAAGAGTCACCAATGATGTTCTGCTTATATATAATAGAAAAAACTATTTTATATATTATTGTTTTTGTTAAGACTATGGTAGCACATATTCTTTTTAAGATAAGATAAGATAAGATAAGACTTTATCGATCTCGCAATGGAGAAATTCAACAGTCACAGTAGCTCCAGGACAGTTTAGTGCAAAAAAGGTGTGATGCAATTAAGATAAACAATAATAATAAAAACAGAAATAATAATAAAATAATAATATAAAGTGAATAAGTATATGTACAACATTTACAAAGAGAATTGAAATATAAATACTATATATATAAAATAAAGAAAGTACAAAAACAGTGCAAGTTTTATTTGAATAATTTAATCTCATTAAATTTGTGTATAAATGTCACTTACTGCCTATGTTTAATCTTTAACCAGTCATTTTTGATCATTTTGATCTCTCTTATAAGTTTATAATACAATAAGAAAGAAAAGAAAAGAAGAAAGAAGAAAAGAAAGAAAAAACAAAGCCCCATTTTGCTATGCAAGTATATAGTCCAGTTTATTTTAGACTATGGGTACAATTTTAGACTGTGGGGGCCACCATAGTCTCCTGTATTCATGGGAAACACTGATTATTACAAGTAGCAGCAAAAATACATACTGTGTGTTAATGTATTAAAAAACACCCTCTTAGTTTGACCAAAGAAAGTTAGAGCAGACATTTGCATACATTCAGAAAGAGTAGCGTGGTTTTGTAAGTAATCACAAATAATCTTTGTCACACTTTGATCAATACTGAATAGAACATCTATTCTCATTTTACCCCAGAACATGACAAGGTAAATCAATTTGACACCTGCCCCAAAACCAGCCCCGTCCTGCACCCTGACAGAGGAAGAATGTAGCGCTGCACTGAGAGACAACATTCACATTTGCACGCAACAGACCGACTTAACTGTCACACATTTGAGTTTGTGTTTGAAATTTTAGAAGATTTCAAAATCTTAGACGACATGGGACAGACAAGTCAAGATAATTATACAGAGTTATTGTTTAAACGGCCCATAAAAACACTATTTTCTGATCTATGTTATAATGTTTCCTCATCACAATCATACCCGGAGTTGTGTGTAATTTCATTCACATGTTTAACACACAAATCCCACATGTTTAGGCTGAGTTCTTGTCTTGAACAGAAAACAAAACAAACACTTGTGATGCCATGTGGGAATACAGGAAGTGCTCCATTGTGTTTTTAAACTCCAAACTCTATGAAACAAAAGGTAAAAGGAGCTGTTAACTTGAAAACTACCACTACTTGATATCACAAAGTGGATCAGAGCATTTTGAGATTTTTTCCACATTATGACATTAAACAGCTCTACCTTACATTTCGTTATCCTAATAGCATAATTGCCTAAGTCATTTTTTTTGGCCAAATTGTGATATTTGCTTAATTTAACTCTCCTACCACTGCTGCATCACCGGGCAATCAATGTTGTGTCTTCCTTTTTTGGAAACTTATTCACACATCTGTTTTCTGTTTTCTACTTTACTTTATTTATTGCATGTTTAGTGTCTATGTTTCGCTCCAAGTACCGCAGCAAATTCCTAATGCTGTGAACCTGTTCACTCATATGGCAATAAAACCTTTCTGATTCTGATTCTGATTCTGATTCTGATTCTGATTCTGATTCTGATTCTGATTCTGATCTGGTTGGACTTTCTGTTACAATATCAATAATATTAAAAAATACCAACGTGCTTGTTAAAAATGTGTTTTTTCTTGTTTTCTGAAATTTAAATATGACTTAACTATGCAACTATGCTATTAGGCTAACGCTTTATTAAATTACAGGTGGTTTTATAGCTAAAAATACCGAGAAAAACAGGCATTCTGACTGTGAGCAGTGTCGCCTCTCCACAAATCTGACCTGTAACTTGGTCTAGTTTGCTCACCATAATGATAGAAAGGTTTAATGCCATACTGTGAAACATTCCAGACAAAGCAATAACATTTCCATGGACAAAAGCATTTGACGGACCCTCCACCAGAAAAGTTACACATGCACCTTTAACCTGCCCACCTTTAAGCCTGACTTTCTTGAGCCATCTTCTGAACTAACAGGGATGTTAGGACAGCCCCCGATCTGTCCCTACACTCACTTACTGCTTCATGAATGACACTTAGTACTTGTCTTTCTGTGGAGCTGGTAGGACGCACAGGGGCTGGTGCGGTTTACATTACACAGACCCCAGAGCTCTGTGTCAACAGATGTGGTCCTGGGTCTTACAGCTGTGCACTAGCCAACAAGAACCCCCCACAGCTGTTCCAACGGCTCCAGTTTACTTTCACTACAACACAACTGATTAGACAGCACCCTATTCTTTCCTTTCTACCAGTGATTAGTGTCAACTCCTGATTGTTTTGGCAATTACAATTCTTTTAAAGCGGCTGAATATTCAGATAGCGAGGCCTGGATGTTACTATAACAGATTTTGAACTGATATTTGGCTGCATAAAATAACATGGTAAACCCTATATACCAGCAATTTTGGTAACACTTTAGTTTAGGGGCCACTAGCTAATAGTAAACTTCATAATAAGTACATCTTTGTCAGTATTTAAAAAGTCATTTCAATGCATTTTTGTCTACAGCCGTATTTTATTAAGCATTAAGCCCATTAACTATTTTCTTCCCATTTCAGTAGTGGGGATTACAATAGATGTTGCTGTACATACACTGAAATCTTAATAAGCATTAATACGTGTTTGATAAATACCAATTAATAGCTAAGTAACAGCTAATTCGCATACCAACTGGCACTTAGTTAACGATTAATATGTGGTCCCTAAACTAAAGCGTCACCAAACTTTCTGTATAACTGACTATGGATGAACCAATTCAGCTTTTTCAGTTTTTTTTTTTTTTTTTTTTTTTTTTTTGCAGGGAGTTTCTTTAGTTAACACATGAAAATAAATGAATATAACAAACAAGATGTAAACTAAGTGAGTATAACATGCACTCTTCCATTCCCAAACCCACTCAGCTGCTTCCCCCTTGTAAATGGCAATGATTAAAAGGCTGTATTATACTGATGTTCAGGAAATAACCTTTAAATTTAGTTTTTAATACAACAGAAATTACAGAAATCAAATTGTATAAAAGAAATCATGATTGACCAATATGTGAAAAAAATATAGATGTTTCTTCATGTCCAGCCCTCATTGGCTAATAAAAATGATATAAGATCAAAAGTATATATATATATATATACCCAAGGGCAGAAATTAAAACTACTTATATGTCTAACGAGGATGTCAGCAGCACCAATAATTTAGAGCTGATATCTGCACAGCAAATTTTCATGGATCAGCACCGATATTCGATACTTCTGGGACATTAACTCTAAAGCAGGATTAATCCATTTTAAATGTATAATATTGTGAAAAACAGGAACTGTAATAACTAAACAGAGCTGCTAGATCTGCAAGATATTATCCTTATTCTGCATAAAAACTGCTAATCCTATCATTTGTCTTTTTGTCCATTCTACTTGATGTGTTTAAAATCCTATTATTAGAACAAAATCACAAATCTGAGCGTAATTCTTGTCAGAAAACTGGCAATGAGATCTTTTTCCCAAATTATTCAGCCCTAATACATAATAGGATGAAACAGTAGTGCTTAATCACTATGACTTTAAGTATCTGCCAGTAGCCGACATCAATCGATACAAGACCACAGACTGAAAACACTTATTTTCTAGGATATCCGCTGAACTGTTATTTGGAAGCCAACATCCGATTAAGTACATTTTTCAGTAATTGCGGCAATCTTCAATACCAGTATCGGATCAGTATCTATTAGCAGTCACTATTACACGTTACATATCCCACCCTCTACAGCTCAAATCTTATGGTACTACAAAAAAATGACAAATATATAGTAATTCTCATGACAGGCCTGCAAATAGCGATAGATGTCAGCGAGGAGACACATTCTATTGCATTAAAAGACTATGTTAAGTTAGTCAGGCTGCTGGTGATTCATTATTGCCTTTGTTTCTCTCAGGTTACCAGGGCACAGATGGCCGTACATGTGCAGTCAAATGGACTCTTGCTCCTGTTTCAGTGGGGGATGTTTTGACACATTATTCATACCACAGACATGCTGCTAGCTGCGTTTAAAGATACACATGCTAGTGTTATAGCTAAAACACATAGGACTTTGTAAGTAGCAAGAAAACTGGAGATGATAAGGGAAGAGCAGATAGTCATTCAATATTTAAATATAGGTGGTTTGATCTTATCCGTGCCTCTGCTGTTTTATTGAATAGATTTGCAGGTGTACACAGTGATGAACTGGGAGGCACTATATACAGGCATATTAGGTTAGCAGAGAAGAAACACTTTCATTCACATTGTCTAGTTTCAGGAAATGCAACATTTTGAACTGAATGTTGATTTAGTAAAAAAGATAGAAAGAAAAAACGTGCACATTACATTTTGTGGAAAAAAGGAGAAATTCAATTTGTCAGCAGGACAAAAGTTTATTTTGGTCAAATATGTTTCATCCTCCATCATTCTGACCAGAACAGAAGAAGCAGCTTGGACGAGCTGCAAAACATATTCAACCAAAATAAACGTTTGTCCAGCTGACAAACTGAATTTCTCCTTTTGCCATGGATTCTAGCTGAACGACTGAGGGATTTTATACAGACATTACATTTTGCTGAACTTTTCTTTAGTTCTTACAGCAATCTAATATCCAGTTCACCCTTATACCTGACAGCAAGAGGAATCAATTACTAAGCGTTTCTGTGAGGAGTTTGCATATTCTTCCTGTGCCTAGGTTTCCTCTGGGTGCTATGCTTTTTTCTACCACTTTATCTGCACAGTTGGGTCTCCTCTGCTGGGGATGTCAAGATGAATCTGATCATTGATAATCGTGACAAAAAGGTTACGATATAATCACAAGAATTAAAAAATAATATAACTTTTCAAGTGCATCCATACTCCAAAGAAGTAAACTGAAATGTAATGTGCTATTTTATTTCTGTTTGTTTCACATTCACTTTATTTTATTCAGGATTCAAGATTCATTTGCTCATTTTATTCATTTTACTCAATGTGACTCAGATGAAGCTTAAGTCATTCTATTGCACTTCTTGATGGAGCACACAGTATTTATACACATCAAAATACTTGTTTCAGTTTCCTGTGTTATTTTGACCGGAAATTCGTGCTTTGCCTGAGTCATAACACCTCCTTTCTCAGCACATGTCATTTGTGGAGTGCAGATAATTATTATTTGATTACCAAATTAGTTGTGATTCATTGAGAGAACTTATTTCAGGCCTAATGTGAATGAAAGAGAATGAAGGATCTTTACTTTTGATCACGGTGTCAACAGAGAAGGATCCTAAAATCTGGTGTTTCTTTTCACATAAATTGTAACAGTAAAAATGAAAATGTGGCTCTAACTCTGAACTATTTGCTCCTTAACTTCTGAGATGTATTTACCTTGTTGAGATGTTTTGGCTGCAACATCCCCATAAGGTAAAAATACATCTCCTACTGCATTGTCTTTAAAAAAGTGAATATAGACAAGACAAAATGAACGGTTTTGTATTATATCTGCTCATGTCTAATCCGAGCTCACACTTGACTTGGTCGTCTGAAGGTCACATAACGCTTTAGTTACTGTATCTGCGAGAGCTTCAGTTCACACCAAACTCTGTAACAAAAACAACTGCTACTTTGTTTTGGGATAGACCAATGTGTTTTTTTGTTTTGCTGATACCGATTGTTCAAAATCCGGACAAACCCATGGCCAATAAGATCTGCCGATAGCTTTTGGGCTGATATGTAAAGCCGGCTTTGATTATTTTCCTCAAATTCTGTCATTTAAATTGACTAAAAACTCACCCACAGCTATTTTTTCACCACAAACCCATAAGAGAGCAGCCTAGTTACATTTTCTGCAGTTATCTTTTTGCACTAAAGTTTTCACATCAGGCTTTATGGGTATTTTTAGGCAGCAAGTTGCACAAAACAAAATATCTGCCAATCTCTAATGTGTGAATTCTGACCTCTTGTCTGGGATCTTAAGCTTTTCAAAGAGGCAAATCCCAGCCTGCTTTGAGAATGTCAGGAAAGGGTGGAATAAACGATTGTATAGACATATTTGAACTACATTGTGGTGGTCCTTTTTCCCATAACTGGAATGATTTGCCATAGATATGTAGATTTTGTTAAAGGGCCTATATGACGCTTTTGTCTGATCTATGTTATAATGTTTCCTTATCATAAACAGACCTGGAGTTGTGTTTTGTTTCATTCACACATGTTTAACTCACAAACCCTGCATGTTTAGGTTCTTCTCAAACAGAAAACACTCTGTTCCACCTTGTGATGTCATGTGGTAATACAGGAAGTGCTCCACTGTGTTTTCCATACGTGCTCCATACGCCTTCACTAGACTCATTAGGATAATTTCAGTCCTGGAATTGCCAAATCTCTACTAAACAAATGGAGTGTTTTGAGCTTAGAAAATGTAGCCAGACTAATAATAAAGGGTTTCTGAATTAAAAAAGGGAGCATTATAACATGGCTTAACGCTCACAAGAATAATTTTCACATAAAATAGGACCTGTAAATAACCTAATGTAAAAGTGCTTGGAGAAAAAAAGAGCTACTCAGTTACAATAAAATAAAAAACAATGTGTTACAATATTCTTTATCAAATCACTAAATATAGGCATAAAAAAGGTAAATGTAAATCAAAGTCACCTATTTTTTCATGCACTGCTGCTTAGGTGGACAAAATCTTCACTTCCTTCCTACTTTTACTGTCAGAAAGCTAACAAACAGCCCAGTGTCACATTTCAGCCCAGTGTTTGCCCTACACACACTACATTCATTCCCTTTAAGATCCCACAGTGCAGTTCTTGTACAGAATAAGCCTCTTTGCTGTACATTCCAGACACCATTTCATGCACTGGCTGTACTCACCATAGCCAAAACAGCACACAGATAACATTCCACAACCTGTGCCTAATCTGGGTGATCTTGGGAAAATCTCTCATCCTCGATTTACATTTGTCAACATGCTGGCACAGGGCCCCGGCTGCAGCGGACCACTCCTCACTTCACGGCTGTTAAATTCTGAATGGAGGGATGGTCAGACTCAGCAGAGAGACAGGCAGGGCTATCTCGCATCTGTCACAGTGGTCGGTGTAAAATTAGATTAATGGAATAGTCAGTGGTGGATGAAATACGCAGTTTTGTGAAGTAAAAGAAACCAGAGCAAAGAAATATTCAAGTAAAAGTGTCATTTAAAAATCTACTTAAGTAAAAGTATCTGTTTAAACATTTACTTAAAGAATAAAAGTATTTTGCACAGTTTGAGGTCTTATGACTCTTCAAATGTCGTGATTGTGATGCAGATTTAAATCAACACTGTTTTCTAGCTGTTTGTTTTTGTATATAAACTACAAATGTGTTAAAAATAAACCCCCAGGATTTTCTGCAGGTCTCAAACAATCAGAACAAAAAATACTTTTACTTTTCAGTCCTGCTCAAAGATTTAGTGGAGTAAAAAGTACAGATACCTGCTCTCAAATGTAGTGAAGTAAAAGTAAATATCCCCTTTAAAATCTACTTTATTAAAGTACAGATACCTAAAATTTATACTTAAGTACAGTACTTTACTACTTTTACTTTGTCACGTTCCACCACTTGCAATAATATTAGTGTGTAAGGAATTAGTTGAGTTCAGTGAACCCAATGAATGACATTTCAGCATGTTTTAACACTGCAGATTTCTCTGATCCGGCAAATATTTTAAACCTTATATCAGGTTATTCATCTTGTTTTCAGATTTATTATCCACTTACCAGTTCTGAGACTGCTTAATTCAAGTCTAAAGGTACCGTAGTTTATTGTAAGATAACTTGTCAAGTGAAATGATCTGTCCATGCAGTAAGATAATTTAACTACTTTTAAGTAATTTTCTGATAAGTGTTTATATCTTAAGCTTTTTTGCAATGTATGTGGGTGGGTATTTACCACATTGCACGGACCAAAATCTTAATATACAATGATTTATAAGGGTTATATGGACAAAATCGTAAATCCTATAACATTAGATCAACAACATGATTTGAAGTTCAAATATGGGTTTAAATGGTTTAAGTTTGAGGTTAGGCAAGTACTGACTATGTACAGGGTTAGAATCAGTCCAGGAAATGAAAGCAAGTTAAGGTTTTGAACATTACTGCGGCCTATTAAAGCCTCACAGTGATCATTTGCGTACCTAAAACAAATAAATAAGTCACATATAAGCTAAGTAACATCTTTCCAAACACAAAAATGGCACTAGAAAATAACACAAATCCAAAGTTATTAAAAATGTCCCTTAAAATAAAAACTTGACGCGAGTGTAGCCAATGTCACGACTTCAATCATCTACAGCAAAGCCTACAAAAAGGTAAACATATGGACTGTGATCATTTGCAGAGTTTAACAGCTAAATCGATTCTTAAAATATGTAAGTGTCCTGACATTATCCGACCCAATACAGCCTGCAATTCATTCATTCTGCCTGCGTTTGACCCTAGATTCATTTGCATGACAACTCCATCCATTGTGGTCCCCTTGTCCTGCGGCAGAATTCAAAACCATCACAAGAAACTCAAACTACGGGCTCTTATCCTCCAACACTGTAACTACTGCGTAAAAGGCGGGTAACATTGTCCAGCTTCTTAATCCCAGTACAAGGGAAAGTTTTTTCATTGTTCTAAACGTGACAAAGGATGTAGCGATCCGTTTGCCCTGAAAGTTTGCTGCTGTGACTGTTCTGTGGCTGATTTGGGGAACCTGCCCCGTCAGGTGCTGCACTGAAACTGAGACGCACTTCTTCAACCAAAACGATGCATTCACTGACAGGAAAAATATGGGTTCTTCTACAACAAAAGTAACAAGATCATTCAGGCACTTACATTCTTTTATCCGGGTTGAGCTGCCGGTGCATGGCCATAGAAAAACCAAACAAACTCCCCGGTTCACCGTCTTTCCTCATAGCATGGCGCGTGTCCAGGTTGAAGCCGATAACGCAAGTTGGAAGAAGAAGAAAACAAACGGAAGAGCTACAAATCCAGTGTATGGTTAGGAGTAACATGGCGATCCTGGACTGTCCTGAGATGTATTGTCCGGTGTGAGAGGCTGACCTGCTGCTCTCCGCTCGGACAGTGCCGTTTTGACTGCGCTCGGTCTCCTCTGCGCGCCTCCAACGCGCGCCTGCTCCACTGCGCCACCGCTGTTCACTTCGAGGAACGCAAGTTTACGCGCAAGTCTGGCAATGCCACAACGAGCTGACACAGCAAATAAAAACTGTTCTCTGTGTTAGTTTTGCAGCACTTGCTATGATAAGGAGTTGTATCGTTAGAAAAAAGAGTACTTTGCACTTTTTCTGCTTACTTGGTTATGAATTTTAGGCTAGTAGGTTGTTCAAGAGCGAATTTGGATGCACACTTTTATCAGACGCGTATTTGCTATCTGAGTCAAAGATAAACAGCGCAAAAACAAGTGAAGCGTGGCGGTCAGCTGCACAAATACAACCTAACAGATATTTATTTTACACCCAAACACAAATTCCTTTCTACTTTGGAGAATACATAGTTTTCCAGTGGTTCAAAAGGGTTTTTTAAGGTAATGAGAAACTGTAAGAGAAATTGTTGTTTTATTTACAGATTTTGGAGCAAATATCAGCCTATAGAGTTGTAAACATTTAAGTGTATTATATAACTTGTATGTAATCCGTAGGTTTCTGAATGATTAAAAGAAATTGACCTTTACGATAGTGATTAACAATTAAAAACAAAAAAGGTTTAGCTTGATATATGATGTCTTTTTATTAATATAACTGTTCTAGGCTGTCTGGAAACTGTAAGAGTTCATTTAAGGATCAGCCTATAGACATATACATACTGTAGTCACATTAAAGTCCATTATGTAACTTTTCTGCAATCCATAGGTTTCCGAATGATGAAAAATTAAGACCACTGGCAGAGCGATTATGTACAGATTTTGTCAGAAAATACCAGGAAACATATTGACACCACCTGCTTCAAGCCAAGATTTAAAACCACCCGATTAAATATTCATGTGAGCACCCATTAATAGCACCTGCTCTATATAGGATTGTAAATAATTCAAGTGTCGAGACAAAAGGCAGAGAGTCCATAAATCAGGATTCCATTATTTTCACTCAGCTGAATCACATTTCAGGAGGAACAGACCATCTCAGATTTATTGAACAAAAGATGGGGGTAGGTCCTGACTTTGATTTTCAGATTACTCCCATATTCTCTCTATCAATCAGTCTACCCTGACACCCATCATAACCAGGCAAAATTTATTACAAAACAGGCCAGAGTGGTAAAGACTTGAATAAAAAATGGCTTCTTTAATAACAATGTGTGACTGTAATATAAGTAATGCAAGATGCAATTGACCGACTGTTCATTTGAAGGCTGTACGTAGCTTAAGTGTGTTCAGTACGGGAATAATGTGCCGGAACAGTTTGATATATGATGCTTTTTATTAATATAACTGCCCTACGGGATGTCTGCAAACTGTAAGAGTTTATTTGAGGATCAGACTATAGATATACATATGTATATAGTTACTTTAAAGGTCTTGTATTACGTTAAATTGACTCTTATGAGCTTAAGCCATGTTAGAAACTCATCACAAACATGCTCGGAGTTGTGTTTTGTTTCATCATGCACATGTTTGAGTAAACTTTAAAGAGCAAAATGCTCTGTTCCACCTTGTGATGTCATAAAGCTGTAGTTTTCAAGCTTCCTTTTACCTTTAATTCAGTAGAAATGGGCATTTCCGGGTCTGAAATTATCCAAATTATTCGAGTGAAGGTGTATGGAGTTTAAAAACACAGCAGAGCACTTCCTGTATTAGCGTATAACATCACAAGGTGGAACTAAGTATTTGTGTGTTAAACCTGAATGAAACAAAACACAATTTCAGATATCTAAACAACAGGACTTTTAATATATTCAGTCAGTGTGCCTTGGGCTTGTACCTTGCCCATTTTTATACATTTCAGTAAGGGTTATTTCTTGTTTAGATTTCACATTAACCCTCGTAGTTCACCTGCACTGCCATTTTTTCACTGTTTCGTGACCCAGTGAAGTGCTCTACCTCTTCTCTTCACCTGACAATTCGAGATATATTTGTGAAGAGGAAAATAAAGAAGGAGAGCATATACAAACTCAATATGGCGTATAATGACTGCCTAAGGATTTTATTGAAAAGGCCGAGATGGGAAAGTGCAAGTCACCTGTTTGTGTCAGCAGGCATCAGAACTTTTCGTGCAAATTTGCGCTGTTTTATGTACAGATTCATTTGTCACCTTAATGACTGTGAGAACAACTTTGTCATGAGCCTAACAAATGGCAAACTCAGCACCATGAGGTACCAGAGCTGTGGAGGCACTGGTACTGCAGGTTGTTGTGAATATTGTGTTTTTTGGAGTGTGTTTGTTCATTGTATCTTTTTAAATTCTGGACCAAGAGTCTGTAATAAAGTTTGATGATGATGATGACGATGATGATGATGATGATGATGATGATGATGAAAGAGAAAATAATGTAATATGGGCCCTTTAAAGCTTTCTGTAATCAATATGTTTCACAATGATAAAAAATCTGCACCATACCCATAGTAATTAACAAAAAAGGTGATTTCTGAATGAGAAAACGTTATTAAAATATAAGAGGAAGCAGTTTTTGTCTTAGAGATGTTATTGTCTTTTGTCTTTTACAGTCAACTGATCAAGCAAGTCTCTTCTTACAATGGTTTAGGAAAAGCTGGGATACAAGCGGGCATGACAACCCCACACAGATCTCTAATTTAATATTGTAATGTAATAAAGTGCAAAGAGCAGCCGTACTTATTCAGTTTCAAAGGACTGTGGCTTTGATTTGACCCAGGATTCTTAGAGTTTCTATAGAAAGCTGTGATTGTACAGTTAGTCCTGACCCATGAGAGGTAATGAGTGCAGCGTGCTGAAGTGAGTTATGTCTGAAAAACACAGAATCCTCCATTGTGCTTGTCTCGTACGGCTCTTGTGTCTGCTGGGGTGAGATGGCAGTGTGAAGTTTGAACCTGCCGAGGACATAAGCACAGAATAAGGAGCACAATCCATTCTTTGTGTGTGGTGTGTCCATATACTCGTGTGTCTCGTCAGCTGTGATAAGATCTGAAACACATTCCTAATACAGACAGATCACTTGAGAGGAATCCGTTTTCTGCTGAATCTTTAAAAATAGAAAAAAAAATCATTCCACAATTTTAGTTTTGGATTTTCAATTGCCAAGCCTGGTTGAATAACTTTTTTACTGCATGAAATTTAGAGGCGCACTGTGTAACTTTGCTGGTGGACCGCCTGACACTTTCTTGCCTCCATGGAAAGGTATTATTTGCCAGGAATGTTCCACAGCATAGCATTAAGCTTATATATCTCCATGGAGACAACCATGTGATGCCAGCAAGCCAAGTTATACACTGCAAAAAACTAAATCTAGTCAAGCTAAAATGACTTGGATTAAGAAAGTTTTACCAGGATTTGAGTAAATTTCACTTGACAAGTAAAATTATCTGCCAGTGCAAATTGAATGTTGCTTGAATTAAGAAAAAAACACATATTCCACTGGCAGATAATTTTACTTGTCAAGATGAATCTACTCAAATAAATTAAAATAATATTAATTTAAGTCATAATAAATTAATTTAAGTCATTTTAATTTACCTAGATATTGTTTTTTGCCCGTGTAGGTCAAATATGAGGAGGCTTTTCATGTTTTTCAAAATATTTGGACAAATAAAGTCACCTGTAATTGAATAAATGCAAGATGGATAAGTTTAATGAGATACTGTGGAACATTCAAAAGCAAAACTATGTAATTTCTATGAAGGCAGCAGGCGGGTTTCCACCAGAAAGTTACACTGTGCACCTTTAAAGTTGTTTTGCAAGCATGTTGGTTTATTTTTTATTACTTTATCATCCATGTTTTTCTTCTCTTTTTCTTGTACTGTGCATTGCAACACAAACATTTCCAAGTCATGGGACAAATAGTCATGCCCATTGGTTCTGGTATAGATGTAATCGTATTGGAGTCTGTGTACAAACAGACTCAGATACAAATAGTTTCCTTTCCTTTTTCTTAATAACACTTCTGTATAATTGTAGTTTTAGAACTTCTCGTGCTTTTTGATCAGAGCACCTGCTGATTGATGTTTGGTTGCCTGCAGCGTTTGGCTTTGCTTCCTCCTGACACCATAAACCAATCCAATGACAGAGTAGACACAACCGCCACATTAAAGAGAGAGGACAAGGCACCATGGGACACTAGGATGCTGTATTTCATTAAAGCTGCTCTATGTAACTTTGCTGGCGAACAGTCAGGTCAGATCTGTGGAGAGGCTGCTTACAGTGAGTTTTCTATTTTGTTTTGTTTTGTTTACTTGCAATAGAAGCCTCTAATTTAATATAAGCAAGATAGATTAGTTTTTGTGGGTCTTATGTATGACTAGGCATATGTAGGTACATCATTCTATTCAATCAGTACTAGTTTATATATTATAATGACACTATAGCGCAAAATTCTAACCTACACAGCTCCAAACTTACCTTAAAAGTATTACCTGGGTTCACTGAGGTGAGCGAACCCTGTGCAGCCTTCTTTCATGTGCTGAGCTGTGCTTGTGTGTAACTTGATCCGTGAGAAGGTGAAGTTTGGTTACCTTGGTATTGTCTCCGGTCAGCAGGCAGGAGCGACAGGTGAAGGCCTCCAGGTGACGCCGCCATGCTCCGAAGATTAGCCAGGCTCTGTGTGGGAACAAACAGAACAATGAGAGGAGAAATCGTCTCTGTGGGCCTCTTAAGGAGACTGGAGTGGAGATTGAGTTTCACTTGAAAATAAGCCACAATTTGTGCGCCTCGAAAAGCACTTGTCAGAGCGAACTGTGATGTTAGCATTGTTATTTGATTCACATTGTGCATTATAGTTCTTATATGTATGCAGAGGAAAGAGCCTAAAGAGACAGAAGCCCAGCGTTCTTAAGTGTCACTGTAATTGCGTCAACAAGCAGTGATTGGTGAAACAGAGAAGCGCAGAAACATGGGCCAATATGCACAGTTGGTAATGACCAGCTGTCATACTAAGAACTAAAGCCAAACTTCTGCCCACAACGTTCAAACAGATGGTTCTTTTGACTATATGAAGGATAAACTTTATGAGTGAGAGTGGCTCAAAGTGGTTGAAAAGAGCATCCTAAAGAACTGGAAACCTCTGCCTGGATTAATGAATTGTTATACTGAGAAGATCTGGCATTCTGTGAGGGGAAAGCAAGAAGACTTTGAACAAATATGGACCCCCTTCTTGGGCATATTGGCGGGACTGGACATTGATATGTAGAAAGAGGGGTGGGGTGTGGGAGGGTTTTATTTTTGTTGATTAATTTCTGATTGCTCTTCCTGGTATGTCCCACAGGATGACATTAAGCAGCTCTACATTACATTTATTAAATTAGTGGCGGTTTTATTGCTCAAAATACCTAGAAAAACAGGCATGTGACTGTGAGCGGGGGTGGCCTCTCCTAAAGTCAATAAAAATCCCACAATGTAAGATCTAAAGGTTAGTGGTTGCATTCCAGCTATGGGCAAGACACCTAATCCACCTTGCCATCTTGGAAGTAGGACTGAGTTTGAGTTTGTTGTTCACAGTTTGTAGTGTAAACCCTCTATTTCAGTACTATTTCTGCGACTCTACAATCAGAAAAATTGCTTGTGGCTCCCCAGTTGAGACACTGGTATTTAAAAGTGCTGTATTATGGAAAATTTACTCTTGTGAACTTTAAGACCCGTTATAATGTTGCTACGTCATCAAAAACATGGAGTTGTGTTTTGTTTCATTCACACATGTTTGAGTACAGTGGAAAAAGCAATATCTAAGTTAAAATTACTTAAATTAAGAATATTTTACTTTGTTTGAGTAGATTCAACTTGACAAGTAAAATTATCTGCCAGTAGAATAAGTGTTTTTTCTTAATTCAAGCAACATTCAATTTTGTTTCTTATTTTAAGTGCAAAACGTTTTTTTTTTCTTATTTTAAGTTTTTAGTAAGATGTATTTTCATATTTTAAGTAAAAAAGTCTTGTTCCACTGGCAGATAATTTTACTTGTCAAATGAAACTTATTCATATCACGGTAAAACTTTTGTAATTTATGGGATAAATATGCTGCCATATATATTTTGTACATTAATCATTTTAACTTGACTGGATGTTTTCTGCAGTGTAATCCTGGATTATTAGGCCATCCTCATCTCTAAAGATCAAAATGCTCTGTTCCACCTTGTGATGTCATGTAGTGGTGGTTTTCAAGTTAACATCTTATTTTACCTTTTGTTCAGTAAAGAGTGGAAATTCCAGGGTTGAAATTATCCAAATAATTTGAGTTAAAGTGTATGGAGTTTAAAAACACAGTGGAGCACTTCCTGTATTACCACATGACATCACAAAGTGGAACTGAGCGTTTTCTGTTTGAGAGATGAACTCAGCCTAAATATGCAGGGTTTGTGTGTTAAACATGTGTGAGTGAAACCAAACAAAACTCCAGATTTGTTTGTGAAGAGGAAACAGCCTTATAACAGATCAGAAATAGCCTAATATAGGTCTTTATGTCAGTTTATCGATTTCTAGACTTTATAATAACTAGAATCAGGAAGATTTCATTGTAGAAAATCTGTAAGAAGAACCAACACAACCCACAGTATTTTTTTTTCTCTACTATCCCACCCACCGCACCCTATTCACTAAACATTTATGAGACTTGACTGGTCCAGAATTACATCGGTCTTTCCTCTCTTACATCATGATTTGCTGGGTGTGGATTGGGTGTATGTCACTAAATAGTCTAGTTTTATTTGACTGAAGCACTGTCTATAAAAAAGAAAACACCGGTATAATCCAGTGATACTTATATATATATTCTTATTCTATTTCATCAGAGGGGAATCTGTGGGGGTTTGTCTCAGGTGATAGACATGGTAGACGGTTGGTAGTTCAATCCCAGCTCCAGTCTGTGTTATTGTGCCCCTCGTCTTGCCTGTGGGCCTGTGGTTTGTGTGTGCATGATTAGTAGCAGCCGGAGAGGTCATCGGCACAGATTTGCAGCCACATTCTGACCCGTTAGCCCCAGGGCAGATGTGGCCAGTAGAAGGGAATACAAGTTTAGCCCGTGAACTATAACAGAACCTGATCTTCAAGTGAAACACAGGGACTAAGTTGATAATTGTTGTGATTTTAGCTTCTAATAAACTGTCAAATAAAAATAGTTGGAGTCCCGCCTGCTCATGTGCAGTGTTGGAAAGTAACGTTACAGGGAATATGAATTCTGAATACTAATTTTGAGTAACTGTATCCTGGTATCCTGCTTTTAAGTCATTTTCTGATAGATTTAAGTGTTTATATCTTATGCTTTTTGCAGTGTTGTGTCTTTATACTATAATTTAAGTGCAATTCTAAGTATTCTAAGAATTCACACATACAGTACACTGATTGGCCCATGTATCAGAACATGTTACAAAGCACTTTTTAATGCAGGTATTCAGTATTCTGTAACTAAATCTCTTTTTCACAGTACCCATCCCATCACTGCTTATGTGTAATATTGTCAGCAGCTGATAATGGGACTGTCCTCTGTGGTATAAAAGCATCCCCTCCCCTGAGACAAAGGGCTGCCCGTTTATGGCTGTGGGGGCAGTGGTGGGGTCCGGCGGTGTGGGTCTGGTGGTCCGGGGGTTGTGGGACGGAGTGTGGGGGTGTCTAAGGCAGTGATAATAGAAGCAGGACCTCTTAGACCTCTGTGTATTCTTCTTCATGACAGAAGCTTCAGCTTTTGGGGCAGTTCCTTTGTTTTGTGGCAAAGCGCACGATCACTTTTGATAACAGGATGCGCTCTAGGAAGTACCCCTGCTGTGATTTGGGAATGGTAAAGTAAACAGGCACCAGAAATGAGTCGGAGTCATGTGTTTTGGGTCATTTGTAGTAGTCTCCATTGCTCACAGTGATTGCTTTTACCAATAGGTCAGCTTTTGTTGGCCAGTTCAACTGCATGTTGACAATAAACCCCTGTAAAATGTCTCATATTCTTTTTATTAGAAATTGTATGTTTTGTACCTTTGTGTTTAGTATTTCAAAGGGTCCATGTCACTGTTTTTTCTATTATAATTTTGTTTCCTCATCAAAAACATACCCGGAGCTGTGTTTTGTTTCATTTGAACATGTTTAACACACAACCCCTGTATATTTAGTTGAGTTCTTCCTTCAAACAGAAAAATCCCTGTTCCACTTTGTGAAGTTGTGCGTGAATATAGGATGTGCTCCACTGTGTTTTAAACTCCATGCACCTTCACTAGAATCATTTGGATGATTTCAGCCCTGGAAGTGTCAATCTGTACAAGACAAAAGGTAAAAGGTATAGCTGGTAACTTCATCGCATCAAGGTGGAACAGAGCATTTTGAGCTTTGGCGATGTACACAGGTGAATAAAATAAAGTTAAACTAAAATAAAATAAAACCCTAAGGTATTTAGGACACACTGGAAGGACTATGTCTCTCAGCTGGCCTGGGAACGCCTCGGGGTCCATTTGGAGGAGCTGGAGGAAGTGGCTGGGGAGAAGGAAGCTTGGGAGCCCCTGCTTGGACTGCTGCCCCGCGACTCGGCCACGGATAAGCGGAAGAAGATGGATGGATGGATGGAAAACCCTAATAAAGGGGTTACTCAGACATGTGTGAATGAAACAAAACACAACTCCAGGTATGTTTTTGAGGTAAGGTTTTGAGGTAACAACATTATAACATGTCTTAAAGCTCATAAGAATCTATTTTATGTACTATAGGACCTTTAATTGATACAAACATACTGACCTGCAACACAAATAGTAACCAGGACAGCTATGAATCATGGGTAAATGTCACTTTTCACTAGAATTACTGCAAGACCAATACACTGTAATTCCTTCAAAGTGTATAAAGTAAACTAAATTCGTGCACCATTTTAAATGCCCCATTATAATGACGCTCACACACTTGCAGACTGCAGAGTGCATCCGTTTTAAGAGTCCAAAGCCCAGCACTTCCTCTCAATTGTTTCAGTCCACCAGCGCTGGTCATTAAACCTTTTGTGTTCAAAATAAGTGTCGTGTGGGGACGGGCCGCCATGACTAATGCTGAGGAAACACAAGCTCCCATCTTACCCCACTCCCTTAAGCTCAGAGGTCAGCTAACACAAGGGCTATTACTTCCATCTGACCAAGAACCCAACGTAGAATCCAAGGCTTTAGTGACAATGGGACACAAATGCAGTGCTTATAGGTAGAGATTGTATGAAGAGGTATTTTAAGTGTAAATGCTGCTGAACTGAAGAAGCTGTGATAATGTGATTTAGCTGAAGAGAAGAGTTGCTAGGGGGATGAATGCTCTTATACTCCCAGCAGGGCTCCAGGCCAACAAAATCCACAACAAGACAAATAACTATGAGAAACATGGAGCCAAGAGGGTCACGCAAAGAGCTGATCTTTTCTGAGAGGATGAGGAATTGTTCTTAATTGTAGCTGTGGTTTACAACTTATTTGATTGTGGGTTGGGTCTTTTTAAATGTCATTTTTATAAATAGTTTAGGTTCAGCCCTAAATTATCCACTGGAAACTGCCACTAGTTTTTTCTCTAGCCAGTTGCAATGAAACCTGTAAAAGATAATGGTATTATATATTTAGAATTGCTTTAATGCATGATTGCAGATCAGTTATATAGTAAAGTGTGTTTGTTTATTTGCCCAGCAGATTTTGTGTTGTTTTGTGTGTGATGAGTGTGGAGAGGGGTGGGTTATGGGAGGGTTTTGTATTATTTATTTATTTATTTATTTATTTATTGTCTATTTTTGTTATGTATAATGTCAAAATTGAAAAAAAAAGTTAGGTGTGTTTTACAAATAAGATGTAACCTAATTGGACCTATCTCGCATTGATAAAGACTGTGCTAACGCTAACACTCACTCCATTAGTCCCCATCCACTGAGACACAAAGCCCCAAGGGAACCATCTAATGGTGCACAATTCATTATCACTGATTTGTTACTCTGCTGACCTCTTGTGGTGGCACTTCTGGTGTCTGACGAATTAAACACAGCTCCTGTTTTGTCTTCTATGGAATCCAAAGAAGAAGTTAAAGAAGTTATATTGGCCCAAAATATGGACTTTACTAACAAACTATAACAAGTCAGAATAACACTATATAGTATTTTTGTTTAGTGTGTTATTATGTTAGTCATGTAGTCACTATATTTGGCTTGGTCAATGCTCATAGACCAGCACTGACACCATACACTCTGGATGAGTGGAATCAAAGCATGATCACATCCATTTGATGATGTGCTGTTTTGGTGATATCCCAATTCAGTAATTTTCTATATAATCCAGGGGTGCCCAAAATAGGGCCAAAATAAATGTGCACATGAAAATGCTATTCTGCAAAGAAATGTATGATTAAATTGATTTTAAATATTAGGAAATAGACAAGATTATCTTCCTCCCCATCTCCTTACAGTATTTTTAGTACAAAATATAATCAAAATTGATCCAAATATATCTGAATAAATCCTCTTAAAGTCTCCTCTAGGACCAAATTAGACCCCCTGGAGGACCACCTTTGACCCACAGGCCCCACTTTATATGGTATAAAATATATGAATCTGATATAGATTCACCTGTTATCAAGATTCACCTGCTTCTCCTGTTGGTCAAATCTGAGCACCTCTGTCATGCTCTGAGTGACTGACAGGTGCATTTGACCAATCACAGTCAAGTATTTACTCTCAAGATGACTTGAGACAGCTCTTATTGGCTTAAAGAAAATTGTGACTTTATTTTTAAACATTTTTGTATACATTTTTTCCCTACACAGTACATTTAATCTCTGCACTGTTTTCCGTCATATTGTGCCTTGATTTAATGATAAAACAGTGTGTGGACTGAGCTCCCTGGCTTATATTTCCTGCCCTTGATTGCAATGCTAACTGTTTGTATCATCTGAGCAAAGCATTGCAGTTGTTTCCATAAAGACACATTGTTCCACATCCGTCTCATGACATTTCCTGCTCCCATGCCTGCCCAGGGTATTGTTGTGTTTATGCCCTTTACCACAATGTAAATTCTACTTTCTTTTCATAACCCCCAAAGACATTCAGAAACTGTCTATGTACCGTAATCAATACGGGTTATGTCTTTTCACGGTTCTTTCCTGTTTATGTTGTGAGTCTGTCAATAATTTTGTTTGTGAAATTTCTCCGAGCTCTACAAATTCATTTATTGTCTAGCCGCTTTGTGGATGCTACAGAAAAAAATCAAATTGTCAAACCCACCCCACAGAGGAAATATTGTCTGTTTATGTGTTTGTTGAAGATTTTTTTTCCAAGTATGATCCATATGTCAAAATAACATATGTGTGAACTGCATGTACAATAATATCCTATGGGAAATCCCTGTGTTTGATCTGTCTGTGTGTTATTTTGACTTAAAGGTCCTACATTATGCGAAATTGATTCTTGTGAATTTTACCCCATGTGAGAATGCTGTTACCACATCAAAAACATACTTGATGTTGTGTTTTGTTTCATTCACACATATCTGAGTAACCCTGCAGTGTTAGTCTGTTTACATCTCCAAACCTCGAAAAGCTCTGTTAGTTCAGTAGAGATTGCCAATTCCAGAGTTGCAAATTCCAAATGATTCTAGCAAAGGTGCATGGAGATTAAAAACAGATTGGAGCACTTCCTTTGTTACAGCATGACATTAAAAGGTGGGGCGCAGAAAGAAAAACACAGCCTAACCATGCAGGATTTGTGTTAAACTTGTGTGAATGAAAGAAAACACAGCTCCAGGTACATTTTTGACGAGCAAACAACATTGTAACATATAGATGAGTAATTAGCCCATAAATGTTTTCCACAATGATTTGTCATAACATTTTACTTGCACGCATGACACTATTCACACATATGTGTTTAAAATGATCAAAAATAGATGGCACTGAATGTTCTTAAAGATAGTAAATCTGTAATATTATTATCTGTTTGCTGATTCAAGCTCCACAGATGCAGGAGTCAGAGTGGAAAATATAGCCTAAAAAAGCTTAAGATATAAACTCTTAAATCTACTAGAAAATGACTTAAAGTAGTGAAATGATCTTGCTCCCTGGACAGATAATTTTAAGTTATCTTAAAATGAACCACCTCCAGACTAGAATCAAGCAGTCTCTGAACTAGTAAGTAGGTAATAAATCTAAAAACAAGATGAATAACCTGATATAAGTTTCAAAATCATGGCCAGATCAGAGAAATTGGCAGTGTAGGTCTGTCAAAACCTAATATAATTACAGAAAAGCCTAACCTATATTAGGCTATATTATATTCTATTCCATATAGGTCATATTATATGACCTATATAGCCTCTTTGTGTAATTGAACAAACATCAAACATACATGTGCACTATAACATTATCTTGAAGGACCATTTTACGTGAACGTGCCTTCTGTGTTTTGGCTGTAATCCCGTGCAGCTGAGGCAGACTGAGTGGAGCGGCGTTAATGAGCGGTGACATGCAGCCCACTTGGCCCGGAGCTGAAGAGGGCCGAGGCCCTTTGAGCACAACAAAGAGGAGAGCGAAAGAGCCCTGCTTGCCTTTCAAACACAGGTCGTGACTCGAAGCCAAGAGAAAGAGCAGCTCGCCAAGTCCTATTTCTGACCACACTGCAAAAAAACAAAAGACATAGTTATTTCCTGTTAAAGGTGCACTACGTAACTTTTCTGGTGTACTGTGTTATTGCGTTTCAATGTTCAACAGTTAAGTATTATGTTTTGTATCATGCGTTTTTTCAATTACAGGTATTTTTATTGCTCAACATTCTCTTGAAAAACTTGCATTCTTACTGGGGGCCACCTCTCCATAGATCTGATCTGTTGCTTGAACTGGTGGCATCACTTGTTTCCATGTAACTGTGAAAACATTACAGTCAAAGCACTAAAATGGAGGCACAGGTGACAGGACCTTCACCAGACCAAATGGCATAGTACATATTTAATGATAATCAAATGCCTAAAAAATTAGCAAATAAAAACAGAATACATTACTGTCATGTGATAGTTGTTGTGTTTTTCTCTCTGCACTCATCTGGAAAAAATTACATGACATTTTAGGGCATAAAAAAGAGGAAATCGTGTAATAAAATAGTTGTACATTCTATAGAACATACCTTGTTGTTTACTAGGAGAAATGTCATTTAGAAACACCTGCTAGTTTTACACACAGTTTTAAAAGAAACAATAGCACCATCTAGTGGCAATGAACACCACCCTTTTGCAAATACGACAGCATAAAATCATTTTGTAGAATTAAATGAAATTCCATTTCTGCGTTTTTTGTAGGAGCATGAATTCTCAACATAATGTTTTAGGTGGTGACACAAGGTAAAAGTCACTTTTGGTTAACAGAGCCGTTCTGACGTTGAGCTACAAGTCTCATTTATACCACTTGGGGGCACCGTTGGTATGTTTTCTTTTCACATAGGCTCTTTCTCGTGGCTGTGCGCCATAGTCCTGAAAATGCATAAAATGTTACATGAAATGTTAATATGTTGCCTTACCTGACTTTACCTCAGTGTTTTGACCAAAATTGTGTGTGAGGGTTGTGAATAATAATTATTATATTATTACCCAAGCGCAAACGATGATGATCAATAACCACACCGTTGTTAAACCGTAATTTAAAGCGTGAAATGGATGTTTTTTTTTTTGTTTTTGTTTTTTTTCATCAGTGTTTATTTTATCCAGATGCTGAACTAGAGAAGTTTAATGTTCCAAGGCTTTGTTCCACAGTGGATCCAACAATGTGGTGCTTCGCGCTGTTCTGCACTAAGCATGATTTTATGTTCAGTCTTAACAGGCCTGGTCATGGTCCATGCCTAATCCTTCATAGGTGCTTTGATAGAAAACGGTGAGGACAAGTAGGACACTGAGACAACCTGGACCTATAATGGGGGATGGACGAGGTGGGGAGTGCAGCTCGTAGCCATTGGCTGCCTGAGGAACAGAAGCTCTCCCTCTCGCTCTCCCATAAATGCGCTCCCACCAGCGACCGTAGCAGTTAATCACAGGCCACAGTGGAGAGACAAACCTTTCGCTCTTGTCCCTACGGTTTGCTCGGGGATGCGTCGTTACTTCAAGATTTAAGTCTTTTCTCTTTCTTTTCAAATAGCGCTGAGACCATTTTGCGCAAGACTGCCGTTTCAGAATGACTGGGGTTTTTGAGAATTTAAATACAGATATGCATTCCAACCAGATTACCTCAAGCAACTACCACAGTCTGCACAAGTCGCAAGAGTCTCCTACACTGCCTGTGTCCACGGCCACGGACAGCAGCTACTACAACAGCCAGCCCTTCGGTCAGCTCGGCTACCAGTACCACGGCAGCACCGCGGGAGCCGTGCCATACAACCCAAAGTCGTACGACCTTAGTTTTAACTCATCTTATGGCGCGTACAGCACATATGGCTCCAACTCTTCCCCTACTCCAGCAGACACAGGTAAGACTGTAATGATTAGATTCATATATATATATATATATATATATATATATATATATATATATATATATATATATATATATATATATATATATATTAAAAAAACATTGCGGCAACGTCTGTAGCCTGCAGACGTGATGCTGACGTGATGTGCAATTATAATAAGTAATATTATTTGGAAATGTTATTTTGTTATTCATAGTAAGTCAGTAGGCCTAGATAAAATGACATTATATAACCCTAAATGTTTATTGAAAATATACATTTGTGTTTTTCCCCTTAGAAAAGGAAGAGAGTGAGCCAGAAATCCGAATGGTGAATGGAAAGCCAAAGAAGGTCAGAAAACCTCGGACCATTTATTCCAGTTTCCAGCTGGCTGCACTGCAGCGAAGGTTTCAGAAAACACAGTATTTGGCTTTACCAGAGCGGGCCGAGCTGGCAGCCTCTTTGGGCCTGACGCAAACGCAGGTGGGTGCTTTTGCTCTACGCGTACCATTTTATCCCAATAATGAAAAGCATAATTCAATATTATATCGTACTAATAATGCAATTTTCGTAGGTTAAAATATGGTTCCAAAACCGTCGCTCCAAGTTCAAGAAGTTGTGGAAAAGTGGAGAAATCCCCCCAGAGCAACATGTTGCTTCAAGTGAGTCTCCCCCCTGCTCCTCTCCCCCAACTACCGCGTGGGACTTTCCACAGACTCCGAGAATGAACAGTATCACCCCGAGTTTACCTCCGAGCAGCAGCCCGCCCAACACCACTGCGCCTCCGTCCTTTTTGGCGAACTACTCCTGGTACTCACCCACGAACTCTACGACGCATCTGCAGCCCCCGCTGGTCCAACACCACCATAACTCCGCCATTAGCGCCGGAACGATATTTTGAAAGGACAATACTGGTGAAAACTAAAGCATACCAATACCCTCATTCTACAGACCTCGTGTGTGGGCCGTGCGTAATTTACGCACGCACAAGACAAGAACAGAACGGAACCGAAAAGGTGTAAGGACATTAGTAGATGCAGATTACTACAGTTATTTTTGTATTTATTTATTTTGTCTATGTGGAGGGATGGATGAACCACTAAATCCAAAGCAATCCCAGCCTGGACACAAGCCTGTTTTTACGCGGACGTCACTTTTTGCCACCCCTGCATTTCTAACATGAACTGCAGGACAACCTCACACAATGTAGCACAAGTTAACTGTATCGTGCCTTTCAAAATGACCTCATTTGTTGTGCGATAAAAAGATTACTTTAATTCATTCCTTATTTTAAAACGTTTTTATCTTTCCACAAACCCTCGTTTGTAAATATGTTACCAGCTTTTAATCGCCCGTGCCGCTATGACTCCGAAGCCCTTGGTGCAAAGCCATTATCCAACCTAAGCTACTGATTGTCTTACCCTCTGATTTTCTTGTAACACACATATTTGTATGTTGTCTTATTTATTTTAGCAGTGTTTCATATACGACAAGACGTTATTTAAATAAAAATGTTTTCTGTGCAATTATCTCTCCTTTATATTTGTTTTTATCTGGACATTACTTTTGGTTTACTATTAGACTACTATTACACGGTATATTTTATTTTTCAATTACTCAAGAACTAGGCTACACTGTGCACTATATCCTTGTAGCCAATAGGCTATAATTACCGGTAGGTTACTTATGTCTATTATGTAACCTTATATAATGTTTTGCGTGTCCAGTTAAAAAATGGTTGCAATCCTAACAATATCACTTGAAAAATTGCATTTATAAAAATGAAAGCTATTTGCTCATAATAAAAATGGCGGCGTTTCCAGGTCTGAGGCAAATGATGTTGTTCCTTAGCAACCATGCCGACTTAAAATACAGCCACAGGTTATCTAACTGTAGCATGCTACAAGCTGGATTGATTTTATGTGCCTTTTAATGGCTTATTTGTGATTACACACTCACATTAAGACTGAATAACAAGCGCGGACAAGCACAACAGCTCCAGTTGTCTCGTCATAAAGGTATTATTGGCGGCTCCATCACTCAGGCTGGCAGGCAAGAGGCAGGGCCCGGGGCGCACTGCTAGCTCTGGGGGTGGCGCACTGCAACACGCCCTGGCATGCGATCCAAGAGTAGGAAGCCGGGGGTGGCTGTGAACACTGAACAAGCGCGGCTCAACAGACTCGCTGGAGACACCGAGCTGCTTCCAGACGTTTTATGAAGTCAGTCTAACAAGAGCAAGAGGAACGTCCCCGGTCCAGGACTAGACAGCCCGAAGCAAAGGCATCATGGAAAATCTCTGTGATCTCTGCGACGACGTGCAGTGTGACCTACATTGTTTATATGGTTCAGGAAACAGGCACGAGGCCAAAAGACGCATGTACGAGCACGTGTATGGTGTTCTCTTATTAAGGACTACAAGTTAGCGACATAGATAACCATCAACGTCATCTGCGCCTATCGTGCCCATAAAGCATTTCCGAGCTCCACTAAACTGTTGCCACTTCTTTAATAAAACACTTATGATGAAGCCGCCTCTGCCTGGGCTTCTGTGTTCAACATTTTTTGCACTTTTCGGACGAGAGACGCAAATCGTTTATTGGCACAACAATGCGCAATAAGCTTAGGCCTATTTATTCTAGAGGACCTTAATGTCTTATGTTTTATGATGAACACGATGCATTTCATTGCTTGTACAGCCAAACGTATAGACGATCCAAACCTGCAAATGTCATTCAGACTATCCTAATTTATACCCATCTGTAATTTTATCCACATTTGGGCTGACTTTCAATTGTGAAAGCCTGCAATTACTATATAATTCTTTGCAATTTTAGATGTCCTAATATGGGGTGTAATTTTTTTATACAAGACAATTTCCCGCTATTTCAAGCATCAACATTGTCAGAGTTGCATGTACATAATAAATAGGAATATCAATGCATAGTTTTTAGCCTCACATCTTGACTCAACGATAATTATATCCGTGTGGAGCCTACGCAGAATTAGCCTGAATTGCATGGTAACTGCTGCTTTAAATTTTAAAAAATTACTCATAATTTCCCCCAAAGATTACCAAGATCTCGAGTGCACAATGTCATCAGCGTAATGAGGAGTAAACATTTATGCTAATAATCTACATTTTTTTCCCCATCAGCTATAAAGAGGCGAAATAAAGCGGAGATTTCAGTCATATTCTGAAGCGTGCTGCTATAGCTTAGCCAGGCACATGGCACACATTTAGTGGGATTTAAACAGGATACAGGATGCTGCTGCGCGTCTGCCTCCATGGCCATTGAAATCATCAAAGACTCAAGGTGTGTATCTTTTATTCCTTACGTTTTCTTTAGAATGCAAGAAAGAGACTAAATTTGCCAAAACAGGAAATAAATCCTGGTTTTACGCTTTTTTCTTTCAGTTCAATCTATACACTACATTGTGTAGTTTGTGATTCATCCAACAAAAATCTTTTATGTGCTTATAAAAAAATATTTCAAAGGATTGTTCCCCTTGAAAGTATAAGTCTATTCGGCGTTATCTCTGGTGAACGCTATAACACACTTAGACTCTTATTGGGTGGGAATAAAATTCTCGCTGTGGAGGAAAGGAAAGGCAGAGATAGAAGTTATACTTCTTTAATTTCGCCGTTGCTCTCATTACTGCCATTGTGCTTTGCTCATTTTGAAACCTCTTCACATTGACAACTCCGTGATGTACACCTGCGAGCAATTTGCCAGCCTTATACATAGGCTAAGTCTACGGGAACAGTGACGAAAAGGCACCTCACCTATTCCACGTTTTTTTTCTTTTGCGGCAGAGACTTTCTTTCAAAGCTCTATCTCTTTTGTCAATTCAGAAAGATCCTCCGCGCGAAAAAATACTCATAATTACCTCAGAGATAGGAAACTGCATTAGAATAAATAAGGGCGAAATGACTGTAATTATGCTGGGTTTGATGGGCTCAGCTCGTATAATCAAGAGGAGAATACAGCGAAATAACACTGACCCTCTTGGGTGTGCAGCTGCGCCATTCTGGGGCTAGCTACGCACCAATTCTGATCCCCACAACAGCAGCAGCGCACAATTCATATTATTTTAATGCACCCGAATATACATAAGCCTATTTCTGACATGTTCACAAAGGAACCTATACGTAGTCAATTGGTTTACAGCATGTACAACAGAGGCTGTGCGTTAAAGCGAACGGACATAAACATGTCGCTACTCTAAAATGCTAACTCCTGAATACATAGCCTCCACATAACGGGTTAGCCTTTGTTATAGGCCTATCAACAAGACACAAAAGAATATGCGCCTATAAAACAAATAAAACATGAAAAGGCCTAATCATGCAAATCTAACACATCGTTATTTTTATCCAGTCAGATAAAAATAACAATATATTCGTGGAATCTATAACTTTCATTTTTATATAAAGAAAAAGAGAAAAATAATTACAATAGCCTATGCTCTTTAGTTACGATTTACGCACTGTACGCGCATTTTACGCACAGGCCTAATTTTGTTCACTACAAATAAATTAAACATATATTGTTTTGCAAAAACTGAAAATCAAATTTTATTCATAATTTCATGATAAACAGTGCTGACTTGAGTGTGGTTGGTAGTGAGGTCTTTGATCTTTTACTGCTGCCCATCTCTTTGCACCATGTCTTTTGGCAGCACCTGCCCATGGTGCAATTATTCACTTAACTCACACAACTGATCTCGCCTTTTCATTGCACAAAACCGCGATTGTCAGACGACAAATAGAAAGTCTGTAGAAAGTGAAAAGAGCTATGCGTCTTGATTGAATCCAGGTCTCCCACATCGCGCATGATAAATCAATATTGAGCGGTTTATTCAGCGGTCATGTGGCTTAGCGCAGTGGATTACGCGCAACACGTTATTCGTTTATTAAAATACAAATGTCAGTTCACAATGTAATTTTATAAATTATGCAGACTGCAGTGGTTATGTGCTGAGGTTGCACAACATCTGCGAGCAGTGAGCAGCCATGTGCTCAGCCCTGAACCGTCATAAATCAAAGGTGTGCTACGATAATACCGAGAGAGGAGGCTTCAGTCAAATGTTTATGGCATAATTTAAATCAGACTTTTACTGCTTCTGAAAATGTGAACATTATGTACATAAACATAAATAAATTAAAGTGATCAATACAAAACTAAATATTTTCTATGTTGACTAAACACATCTCGACAGATACAGAAAGCCAAAAGACCTTGTTTCACAGCGTATTGAGTACAGCACAAAACAAATGTGAAATATGTACAAAATACAGTGACAGAAGAACTGCTCATCACATCCACGTGTTTTTCAAAGCAGCACGTCTCGTCAGGCCTTCTACATTTCACATAACACCGGGGCACGGCATAGAAAGCTTTACTTAAGTGCAGCTAGAACAGTGTTGTCTCTGAAACACAGACTGAACACAGACCGACTTCAAAAGAAACAAATTTCATCGGAATAATTTAACTTAAATAACAAACACAGAGTAACAACATACAGCACCTTGAGGCATTGCTGAAACTACTGCTGTGGTCAAACATATTTATCAAAGGAACACCTTTGGTCTAAATTAGTTTAGCTGCGGCTCCGTGGGCCCAAACTGCAGCTCAATAGAAAATCTCTCACGTGTGATAAAAATAAATCTAAACTGACACAATGATAAACAGCAGCCAAAAGATCCGTTTGTGCGACTTCCGCGCATCGTCACGGCCCTGTCGCCCTCAGGCTCCTCGCCTTCAGTCTTTAGCCCGCCTCTGGAGCCTCGGCTCAGGCTCAGTGCTCCGGGTTTGTGCGTGGCCCGACTGTGTGCCACGTCCTGGTGCACGTGCCGCGGTAGAGTCCGAGTCCAATCTCGCGTTTGCTCACATGAGCTGCGACTGTTGCATAGACTCTTGGTGTGTGGTCGGGTACCAAGAAGTGTAGCTGGGGATATATGAGCCGGTGGACCCCGCTGACGTCTTTACTGTTGTGGGAGAGCTCCACACCGGAGGTACGGACGGGGAGCCCGTGGAGAGTCCACGGCCACTGGACAAAGCATTGGTATCGATGGTGCCTCCCCCCTGCTTCATCAGCTTCTTAAACTTGGAACGTTTATTTTGGAACCAAATTTTCACCTGCGCATAAATAATAAAGACGTCATAAGAGAATATGCATTATAATAATGGGAGAAAACATAACAGTTCAATCAGTATTTAGAGAGATGACATCTAATGCCAAGTTCGTAAAATTTTAGCTTCATAGAAAAACGATGGTGGAAAAAAACAAAACAAAAACATAGCTACAAATATGAAACAATGGGTCACTGTGTTATTCGTCTCCAAACAATATCAGGATTGAGGCAGACACCAATGCTAATTATTCATATTTTATTAAGGCAGCAATTCATTTGTTTTTGATACAATTGTTCCCTGGCATGTGGATATATGCTAAGGAACAATTGTATCAAAAACAAATTAATTCGGCTACGCACGCAAAAATAATTAAAAATGCGTCGTGAAGAATATTTCTCCATTTGAATTTGAATATGAATGAATCCTGCAGTTATATTTCTAGAGAATTATTCTCTACTTTATTTGAGTGTTGTGTTGTATTAGTGTAAAAGATAGGAGCATGCAGAGTGACGGCGTGCACAGCGATGACTTGCCTGTGTTTGCGTGAGCCCCAGAGACGCCGCAAGTTCCGCTCTCTCCGGTAACGCTAGGTACTGGGTCTGCTGAAACCTCCTGTTCAGAGCCTGCAGTTGTAAACTCGAATAGATAGTCCTTGGTTTTCTAATTTTTTTGCCTTTTCCGTTGAAGCGCACTTCTCCACCTTCCACCACAGTGTTTTTCTCCGCTTCTGGCACTGACGGAGAACAAAGTAAAAGAAGCAAGGAGTCGGTTACAGCGTGAGAGCTGCGCTGGAATGAAGAGCCCCGCGTAACTTTTACAGGCTGTACATTAGGTATAATTACCCTTAATTGCATACATTGTTTATAGCGTTACGCAATAAATAATTACCAACCTCAACATCTGGCTCGTGGTTTCCGAGCAGCAGTTAGGACAACTGAAGTGAAGCACTTAAGGTGCAGCTTACCTGTGTCTTCCAGCCGTGTCTGTGAGAGCGCAGAGCTGTTTTGGTACGTCTGCACGGAGCCCAGGTACGGACTGGTGGGATGACTGCCGTAGGGATAGCCCAACGACCTAGGGAAAGACGAGGCAGGGCTGTAGCTGTCGTGCTGAGTGTGACCTGCAGAATGTAAACAGTGCATGGGATAGTGTCCGTGAGACATGGAGGACGGAGACATTTGTTGACTCGGGGGTCCAAACTCCATGAAAACGGTTTTTCCTGAGGCAGGGCTATTAAGACTTTCAGGAATTGTAGTCATTGTCATCTCTTCTGGCGGTTCCCCTCGTCTCGCTTTTGTTGTTTTGCCTCTATGATCTCAGTGAAGGACGGGTCCCAATTTAAGGCGAACAGATTTTTTCTCGTTCCATTCATAAGAAAATGTAGTTTGTGCCCGTGAAAAGTCCTAGGTATGATGCTGTGGACCTAGACAAAGTCGCTCAAAGGTTTGAATCTCGGACTCATGAATATTCATCAAAGACGCTCGCTGATTGGTCCACTCTCTCCAAGAGGGAAGCGGATTGGCGACGCTGGGGCTGGGTCCGAAGGAGCTGAGAAAGTCAAGAAAAACCAAAAACCTCACATATATGTGTGACACGACCACGCATTTATTATTATTATTATTATTATTATTATTATTATTATTATTATTATTATTATTATTATTATTATTCCTTTCTTTACTTAGGCCTATTTATTTACAATTATAGTAGGATCTACATACAGTTCATAGCCCCTCTAAAGCTTCTCTACTGGTGCTGCACTCTTTGATTAAAGATCTTTGATTAAAGGTCTTAATAAAGGTGTAGGCTATTAGCATAAGACTGGGGTTTCATTTTCATAAGTAGCTGCGTAATTATCCATGTATTTAACACTTAATGTGGCCTGGGGTTTCAGGTACACCTGGCAGCAGTGGGGCAGTGGCAAAATGGAGAGAAACGGATCTGAAGAAGAAAGTCAAAATGTGAAAGAATTAATCATACAGGAAAATAGAAAGCGTGAAAAAAATAATATAAATAATAACCTACAACGTACGTCAGAGAGTCGTGGATTTAACTTTGGATTGATGACTACAAAAATGACCATAAAATAGTAACAAAATAAAAAGACATGTAGGCCGATTTCATTTATGATAGAAAAAAAAATCTGGTTAAGGCATGCACACATGGAAATTACGCTACAAAATCATGCAGCTAGCGACAAATACTGTTATAAAAATATAGGTTATGGACTGAAACCAGTTTTGCAGAACTGTGCGCCCAGAAAAATGGGGGAATGGCCAAACGCAAAACTTCCACATAGCTAATGAATATTTGGTTCAACTGAAGACATCCAAAGCGCATAGCAGTGGGAGCTTACAACAAGAGACAGAAGCGATGTGTGCACACTTACAGAGCAGGCATCATGTGATGGAAAAGAAGAAGACAAGTCCTCGCCTTCCGGGGTCACAGAGACTCCGCAGGATGCGCCTGGAGCGAGGCGCACAGCCGCGGCAGCTTCTCATTCTCCCGGGCTTCATCCTGACCACCAAAGCGTTCGGTCTGAGCACAGAGCAGAGACACAGCCGCGCTCTCTATCCACAGTCTCCTATCTCCACCTGAATAACAAATTAAAGCCAGTTAAATTCCCTCACTGTCATTATCAGCCTAATTACATAATTGAACTCAAAACACAACTAGCAAGTTGCAAAACGCGTTATCAAAATGCAGCCGCTGACATCACGACGCGTGTGCCAAAGTGTGCCAGGCGGCAGCTCATGCCTGGATTCAAAGATTTCTGTGAAATATTAGGCTATAAAGCAAGCTGGTCCCCTTGTCCCCCCGAAATAGGCCAATTTGAAGTGATTTCTCTGGAATTACTTTGGAAAAAATGCTTCAAGATTTCCTCTATCAACAACGACAATGATAATGGTAGTACAACCAATAATTATCATCTTCCAGAACAGAGGACAGATTTTTATGGGTACTTGGTGGGTGCGACTGATAACTGTCATTATTTTCCCACGATTATAGGATCTGCAAACTGAAACGAGACTGCGAGCAAAACCATTAAGGAAACAGTGGCAGAATGTGCGCACTAATGTAAAATAAAGCCACTACAGAAATATCGAGAATATATATATTTATTTTCAAGGCAATTGCGATTTAAATTTGAATAATTAAATATGTTTTGATTTTAGGCCTTTGGCACTTGGAATAACATTACGCACTTTCCAAAGTCATTATTAAGACGGGACCAGGCGCGTGACCACTTGTTTGTCACGTGACCAGTGCTTCACGTCCTCACAGCGGGGCTCTAACCATAGACCAGGCTCTAACTCGGCTCTAACTCGGCCTGGGCACTAAAAATAAAAGTCCAAGCACACACGCACGTATGCACGCGCATGAGGGGCGCGCGGAGACAGTGCTCATTAGAACAGAGTAGCTCTGTGGCTGAGGGTGTTTTAACACCTGCTGCTCTTCACCTGAGGGTTAGCGCAGAGGTGGAGAGGCGCGGAGGCATTGGAGGAGGGGGCTTCATTTGAGAGGCCGCTGATAGAAACCTCAAAGTAACACAGATTATATCAAGCAACAACACGTGAAACCTGTCAATAATACGCGCGTAAAACATTTCATTAATTTGTGTCACTTTAATCCCTGTCATTATACGCACTCAAATATAGACAAGTTAGCGCATGGAGCAAGGTTAATCAAGGTTTATCATTATATACTATGGGAAAAGTCCATTACTTACAATACACCCAATAACATATGTGCACACTAGGCTATAATACCAAATATTGTAAAAAATAAAATAAAATAACGTAATATACAAATCATTACAATATTACAACGATAACTGTAGTATTATCAGTGTGTTTTAATAACTTTTAGTCCGTATTAAATTCATAAAGACGAAAAGTAGCAGCCGGGATTGTCTCTCCGCAACAGGTAGAGAGTGGTCAAATCTACAGAAAAGAAGAAAAAAACTATTCTGTTTCTTAAATATTGAAACCTATCCTTTGAATCTATCAGTGTCCACTCACCTGCATGACGCACAGTGACGCAAACCAACCCCCAAAATGTACCTCTCTCATTTTGCATCATGGATTTTATTGCCATAAAGTCATCTAATCGACGAAGTCATCACTATATGCAGCTCAAAAATAAAATGAAATCGGCTTTTGTTTTGTTCCTGTGTTGTGTTGTGCATCCTGTAATTTGTAGCGTCATTGAGCGCAAAGTAGATGCACCACAATTAGCCTGAGCCTATTTCCATGTGCAATGTGGCGTCAAAACGCCGATTGATTTTGTTTAGTAAGGTGCAAGAAAACGCACAATGAAGCCCTGGCTGCATTGTCCCATTGGTTAATTAGCTGTATTATTATAGTAGGGGTCAAGAGAAGAAATTATGTTAAGATTCGATTGTTTTTAGAAACATGGGCTATTCGTATTTTTCTTCTAAATTAACAACCACCCCAAGCACCTTTAGACTATTCAAAAGGCTTTAGAATGTATAATTAATTTAAGACAGATTATTATTTGAGATATATGAAACCATAGGCATATATGCTTTCATTATTATTTGATTTTAGTGCAAGTTTGGTCATGCGTCTTATTATCATCTATTTTGAACTCACATTTCTTTATTTGTTTAACTTTATCAGTTTTGACTACATGATAAGTTTAACTGCTTATAGGCTATTTTCACATCTGCTGAGGTTATGTCAACTTTCTGGGGAGAGGATAAGGAAAAAAACATGGGTGCAGAGCAGTAAGCTGTAATTACACAGTGTAACATATTGAGCTAACATTTAACAACATAATTTTATTGACTAATCACCTTTTGTTTTCTTTTAGGGGGCAGTGGATTAAGAAGAGGAAAGTGCATTGGATTTAATGGTCTTGTTGGCTGTTCATGTTATTGCCATGTGTGTAATAAAGATTTAAAATAGAAATTGCACTGCTTTCATTGTATGTGCTTTTAACACTCTTGTCTAAGGTCCAAAGCAGTAGACCATTGGCCCTTTTAGAGACAGTCCTCGAGCGCCTGAACAAGAGTAAACCATGATTAACACCAATGTAATAAGCCTGGCCACGGGTCATTTCAAAGCCGAGAAGTTATTTTTCCAACTCCTTTTACCTGTGGGATGTTCAGAGACGCTCTCTTCTCAGAAAGCTCGGTGGGGTCGCTCGGTGGAAAAGCCCCTGGCGCACTGGCGGCCATTACAGCAGCAGCAGGGGTCACGGCACAGCGGCCAGCATCCAACCTGCCTGAAATTGGCTGCAAAATGACCAATTACCTGAGTGAAGGCTGGGCAGAAAGGACTTTGGAAAATATGGCTTTTACTTAATTCAACTAAACTGTAAAAGAAACTAGTGTCACCGCGCTGCATGCTGAAGTATCCACCTGTTAGGAAAAATGTGGTCAGCCGCACGGAACAGCGCACTGGCTCTGGGGTTATTTGATCAACATAAAACAATGATTGATTAAACATCTTTATATGTGTTGCATTAATCTGTCTGTAAATGGGAAATGCAAATTCGCCAATTAAGTCATTTGCTACGAGAGGCGGCCTGCTTGACGTTCAGCTGCCACTGCGCCTTTAGTCTGAAACCCCCTTTTTAGTTTTTGTTAAGAGTTAAATCTCGCACAAAGACAGGAAGGAGGTCAGCACTCAGCCAACACCTGAATACGCGCTCCTTTTTGTGCTCCCCTTGATCCCACAGCCTGCGCCTGTCATTAGTCTTAATGATGGAAAATTGTCATGTTGATACAAGTCTTGCTCTCCCCCTCTCGTCTTTGTATAAGTAGAAGGTGGAAGCTCCATTTGTAACAAAGTTCTTTGTGACTAAAAGCCGTGGACATTGCATTTGTACCGAGGGAGAAAAGAGGCTGTAGATGCTCTTTCCATAGCTGGGATAATTATTCCTACTGTGGCCTTAATGATTCGCTGTGTTCATCCTGCATCTCATCCACGCGCCAGGCCCTCAGCACAGCCCCGTGTCAGGGAATATGAAAAACCCATATAATGAAACCATTTTGGCTGATGGAAAAAGGGGCTACTGAAGCCGCACTTGCTACAAAGACTGCTCAATTATATGAGTAATTGTGATAATTTTCCCTCCATTCACTGCTTTCTGTGCAAGGTAAAAAACACAGATGCTGAAAGGGAAATTACTTGGACAATATATAATCTGCCAAATGGTCACAACAGAAAAAAGATGACTGTAAGAAAGTGTAGGACTATAAATAGCTATGTTAATGCAGGGCACGTAAATACACCCTCAGGAGTGGGCATACATAAACAAACAGCTCTACCTTGTGTGTCTGTGAGTGGAAAAAAACATATAACAAATGACCATTGGAAAAAACATGATAAAAGTAGCTCCGCAGCTGCTACAAAATGAAGGCTCCTTATTAACGAATGTGCGCCCTGAAAACGCACCCCCATCTTTGGCTATCATTTGTTGTTCTGTGACAGGAAAAGGATAATTACCTCTCTCAGACGCAGGAGGACTGACATGGCCTTTAGACTTTGCCATGAATGCAAAAAGCTTGATAGAAAGCTCGTGGAATAATTTTCTCCTCGGCTCTCTCCTTTATGTTGTAGAGCGTGTTTTGTTCCCGCAGAACTTGGAGATGGCAGTATTGTAGAGTGCATTAAACCACGGGTCTTCATACGGTAAATATGACATCCCGGTGTCTATCAGCCTCTCCTGGGCGAACGAAAATGCATTAAAATTTAAATTTCATCTTCAGGGAGACAGACGAGATAGAGATATGCATTTCATGTCCCTGTTCCCAGTGTGTGTTAGATTAAATATCTCCGGAGCGCAGTCTCGGGCTCTGTCTGACTGCCAGGGCGCACAGAAATGACATATTGTGGAAAAAGAGTGGTGCTATCAAGAAAGCTTTTAACATACAGTAATACAATGTAATTAACCACCATTGTCTTCATGGAGAGAATTAGGCTTTCTTTGCGGTAGAGTAAGACAAAAACATGTTTAAACTGGGCATGCGTAATGAGAGCCGTATAGCTACAAATTGATCCAAACTAACCCTGTATCTGAGTAGCATTTACATTGTAGATACCAAAACCCAGAACAATAAAAAACGTACCTTTTTAGTACATGAGATCCACTGAGAACTGTAACATGGAGATAAAATTTTAGATCTAGTAACATATAGAGGCTTATGGACAAAAGGTCTGATTATTTTACATACGGCTATGACACAGATAATGTTCTTATAGATGCCAGAAACCGCCACACTAAACATGCACCTTTTTAGTATATGGTATCAAAAAAAAAACCTGTAACATGGAAACAGGATTTTCGATATAGCAACATATAGAGGCCTAAGGAGCCGAGGTCAGATTGTGAGACATACAATGGTCCATATACCATAAGGACTACAGGGCATTTCAAGGGAATGTCAGATCTGTTATGTAACGCTATATAAAGTAATCTTCCATCAGTACATACACAACCAGAATTTCAAAGTGGACAAGAGATCAGACCTTCCATCTTTTCTTGAAAATCGTACAAGTGAGTGTGTTGTGTGCCATTTCTTTACCATTTCTGACGTTTACAGTGGGCTGTAGGCTATTGCATTTAGACGAGTTCATAATATTCTTGCTCTGGCTGGAAGCGTTGCATGATATGACCTACATGGAAAATCAAGACAATATTCCACATAGTACAACAAAAACACAGTGTATAGTTTTCCACAGTGCAACAGAAAACTATCCACTTCTAACACTGATGGTGAGCTTCCTGAAACGTTGCATTAATCTAATATAGGTAATTGTGATAGTCTGAACTCCAAATTGCTCCTATTTTGGGACAACCCTTTCATCGGACCTTTGACCTCTCCGTGCCCTGCAATCTTCGTCCAAATCTCCCCTCTCCGGCCACACTAGGATTACAGCCATGCAGTTCAAACACTTGTATCAGCCTCAAATGATGACTTTCCCTCAGACAAACACCCCATAAGACTTGGCAGTGAGTGTAGGGAGGCCACGCACCTCTCCAGACCCCCCCTGAACCCCCCCCGGACCCCTACGGACCCTGGGCACCACCTGATTGTTCCCTGCAGCAGCTCGGTGCCACCACCACTATCCCTATACAGTCTTTTGTGTGACAAACGCTCAGCTTCAAACCGGCAATCTCAATTCAGAGCACCCCACTGTGCACTTCCTGACAGCATCCAGAAATGTTTTCAAGTTGTCAAGTCCCTACAGTAATAGCCTCCGAGCACAATACAACAAAACAATAATCATATGATCAGAAATTTGGGATTTAGAGGATGGCGCTGAGCAACCTTTTCCATTTGCACCATTTGTTGTTTTACGTTTAAAGACATTCATACCCGTCCACTTTGGCACGGAGCCAAATGGGCCTCTTCACTCTGGCACTAGAGTGATGTTTTTATTTTTACAAATGACAGTTGATGCTAGTGAGTTTTAACACCGGAGCATGTTAAATACGAGGCAGGCTTCACTCTGGCCATTGAGTAAGTTATAAAGGATAGATCATATATTTGTGTGCCTATATATTATAAGTGTTATTTAGATTGCGCTTTCCACTCTTTTTTCACTTTTGAGGTTGTCCATAGTGGATTTGACATTATTTTTGATACGATTCCTGGCTTGTTCTTTACATTTTGGTTACTGAAATAAATATTGCAATCATTTTTACACAATGCAATAATAAATCATTACAAAGTTGTTCATCATGGACCAGGAATTAAGTCGAGACACTACAGGCGACTAGGAAAAACTCAAAGATATCTGTCTATCAACTTCTGCTGTGGTTTACTCACATAATGTAAGAAAAAATGCATTACAAGTTTTTCATCATGTAATGTCTTCATATAAAAATAAGTAATTTTATGAGTAAAATTGACAAAATTGACAGTTTTGCGACAAAACAGAAACAAACCAGGTTTAAAATTCTTGCTTCTTTTTGGCTGTTATATATTAAAAGATATAAACTTGGGTCTTGTCATATCCAAATGTTACAGAACTGTGTACATTCTAATTTATAATAAATCTCTGCACTAATATAAATATACAAGACACATTTAATTGAAATTTCTTATGTGTTGTCTCAAATGTTGTGTGATGGTGGAAAGACATAACTCATAACATAAATGAAGTTGCTATGTTTGACCATGAAGTGATGTTAAAAATCTTACATAAACATCGTGCTATTTTTGCTACATATTTAGAATGTATTATTATTACCATTTATATTTTTCCTCTTTGTTATTATAATGTATATGAGTGAGCTACTGTGTCCCTAGTGGATCAGTAAAGTTTGTCTAAGTCTAATGTGATGCTTGAGCATGTTAGAAGAGCCTAAGTGCACTCAGGCTCAACACCAGGCTTTGCTTAGCTGTGTATGTGTTTATGAGCTATGTTTTTATCCCGCACTCTACTCTCTTCTCTTTTAATGTTAATTTTATGATCATTATTTCTGTTTTAATTTGTTTGTGTCTTTTTTATTCTGTAAAGCATTGTGAATTACTTTGTGTGTGTACTGTGCTATACATATAAACTTGTTGCTTTGCCTTGCCGCCTTATACAACTGTGACATAATAAAACTTTACAGACCATATGCAGGTTAAATTGTAAGATTATGGTTAAACATGTAATTACTTTACGATATATGGGAAAAAAAAATAAAAAGTCACCTGAGTTACACTTATATCTCATAGTTTACCCCAATAAAATCCTACTGTATTTAGTAGTTTCAATATGAGTCTAACTCTGTATCAAAAGGTTTATATCAAAAAGTAGCTTTTACAAAGGCCTGCCACAATAACAAATTTTGAAGTGCAATATATAACTGAAGTAAATATTGAGGATAAACAAAATATGGAAACCAAACTATGAAAGCAGAATTATCCCCCAAAAACTATTCTAAATGGACAATATTGTAAAAAATATATGAAGTGCAATATATAAATAATGTGACACTTAATTAGTTTGTTTGTGTAATGAGTCATAGTTCATAACCGACCTTCTACTGCGCAAATCTCATGTAATACAGAAAAATAACCAAAATGTTCCCACTAGTGCAAAGAAAAAGTCCCTACAACAATTACTGACCCCCAAATATAATTGTCCCATCTGTCATGTATTGAACGATAAATCAGCGTAGTATTTATCGTGACAGGTCTACTTTTACATGATTGCTCAATTCAGGATTTCTTGGAAAATTGAACACCTCAATTTGCTAATTTTTTTTGTATTACTTTTTTTTATGTGTGTTTGTTTCTGTGCCATATTTGTGTCCTGTGTTGTATTGACATTTTGGACAGTATTTACGGTATTATTGTATTATATTTTGTTTTCTCTTGTCTGCAAAGAAACAAAAATAAATAAAAAAGATGTTAGAAATGCTAATGACTCGGACGACCTCTCACCTTCCCCAGGCCTACGATCCAGCAGCATCCACAGTCTGTTATGCAACATATTTTCCATTAAAATGTGAATATAACATCGTGGGTTTCCGGTTATATAAAATCCATTTATTATAGAAGATTATATAAGCACGGTGCCAACACAAAGAATTTTTATTTTTATCAGTTTCAACAATGCCTCAAATCAAGACTTCAGGTGTAAACGCCATGAACAATACAATGCCAGATTGGGGCACTGGTGGCTCAGTGGTTAGAGAGTTCACCCGTAAACCTGAGGATTGACAGTCTAATCTCTCCCTGTCCATACAGAATACTGTATCTTTGGGTCAGACACTTTACCTGCCCTGGGTAATGTGGTGCTGAATGATGTGTGTGAACGAAAGGAGATTGGAAGCCACTTCTCTGCATTTATATTACAAGGTGGAAATTGCAACATTCTTTTTTCTATGAAACTATGGAATTAAACATACATGCTTCTCAATGCCTGATCCTGCACGATAGACTGGACTGTTGTGTTTTTAAGCAAGGCGCTTTCCCCACATCACCAAGTATGAATGTTATACAAGTATTGTGGTGGGCGGAGGGGCAGATGGCACAGACGGGCACAGTTGTGGTGGCCGGAGGGGCAGATGGCACAGACGGGCACAGTTGTGGTGGCCGGAGGGGCAGATGGCACAGAAGGGCAGCTCTGTGTCATCTGTCTGTCCCAAGGCAGCTCTGACTTCAGCAGTATCTTAAAACCACCGACTGTGGAGTGAATAAATAATGCAATGTAAAGCTTTCTGAGTGTCCAAAAAGTGCTACATAAATAAAATGATTTATTTTGCATTATTACATCAAACATAAAACGAAAGCAACATAATGATACCCTTTAACCATTTCACACCATGTAATAGAAATCTCAAAGATTTCATAAACAGTCCTTCATATTTATACAAATGCAATAGGTATTTGAAATGGGATTGTGATATTTCATACATTATGTATCATACTTATGTTTTTGTTGTTTTGGTGAAAAGAATCCTCTTCGTGAAATAGAGCTGAGGTCTAGTACTTTATACAGACGTAGAGGTAGTGATTTTCCAAAGTAAGCCTGTCAGGTCATCTTATGCAGTATATTATTATCATTCCAATACTGTATTATTATTATTATTATTATTATTAGTAGTAGTAGTAGTAGTAGTAGTAGTAGTAGTAGTAGCAGTAGTAGTATTAGTATTGATGTTGTTGTTGTTATTGTTATTATTATATTGATAAGTATTATCATGTCACTTGATGAGGCCCTCTGTCCGAGCGCAGTCTCCACCACAGTTCTGTTTTAAGACTGAACTTCAGTGACAGAAGTGTGCTTCTAAACTTTTGACTCCTTTACAAACTTCTGTGTAGAAGTGATTCTGAACCTCTGTGTGCTCTGCTCATGAATCCTACATTAGCCCCTGCACTGTGACTGTGTGAGCCTCTTGTGGCCGCCTCAGTGCTGCTGTGGCCCCCATTATAAACCAGTCTGACCTGCGCTGCACCTCACCCCTATTACAAACCAAGCGCACACTCACGACCCCGTCTGACAATTACTGCACTGCACTGCTGCCCGGCGCCCATCTCCGGAGAGCGGGCCCAGACAAGGCTGTCAGGGATTTTAATAAATGTAGGGAACGCTGCATGGAGAAAAGTGTTGCTGTCTCAATAGAGTGACACAGACGAGCCTTGGCTGTCGATGGAGCCCCTAATGACAGAGTAAGATAATGACAGCCCCCAGTTCGAATCAGCAGGAAAAGGAAGATCAATCTAGCCAGAAAAAGGGACAGGGAGGAGGGCGTCTTTTTCTTGTTCTCCGTTTTAGCTCATCTCATACATATATCCCCTCGGCTGCAGCTGGCTTCTGCTGGGTCCGGGCAGCTCTGCATTAAGTGCGCAGTGGATCGATAGCCATTACAACTCCCTCACAGCCTGACACATCACAGGGGCCGCAGTTGACATTTCACTTAGGGCCCGCATTGATCCCCCCCTCAACCGGTGCACAATATTCCAGCTACCACCAGTGTGCATGAGAGCCTGGGGTCCAGCTAGAATTGAAAAGCCAAAGGAAGAGAGGGGAGGAGAGCGTGGGCCCTAACCAGCTGCCCAGTGTGCTACAAGTAAACAGCATAGCCCCTGATACATTCCTCATTCTCAATGTACTGCTTTTCCTGCTGTTACTTTTGGTCCAAGTATGGCTAGATCAAAGCTTGACCGCTCTGAATTATTTGCAGTAGAATACAAGCCCGCATTGACATCACTGCTGATAACATCGCCAGTGGTTTTTGAGGGGGAAAACTGTGGAGAAAAAAATCAAAATCAAGCATCTGATATAATTAAAATGTGGGAGTTTCCGTGAAGCTGTTCTCAAAATAAACAAGGAAAAATAGCAGACAGCACAGAATTAGCTACAATTTGAGTTAATCTCTTTTTAATTGCTGTGTGATGCTATCGCTTGGGTCATTTTGACTTTCCAGCAGGATCAGCAGCACATGTAGCCAAGCACTTACTTAAAAATACACCATCACGGTCTTGGTAACAGTTTTCCACTCTTGAACGTAACACCAATCCAATTCACAACCTGTCTCTGTAATTCCTATTCTGTGGCTATCATGTTTTTGAACCGAAGAAAGCGCTGTATCTATTTCTGTGGACTTGTTGCGCTCTGTAAGTGGTGTTGTTATCTTGTGAGGCGTTTAGTTAAATGATAATTCACAAAAGTCATCTGCCATAGAACACTGAAGTCCTCTTTGATTCCTAAATTGCACAAGCAGGGGAATTCCCAGATAAAAACGTAATAAGATATTAAATACAGGAGCTGTCAGGTGTATGGTGACAACATTGTTCGCTATAAAGAAAAGATTGAAGGGGGAATTTGTGGCAGATGGAAGTAAAACTATATCATTTTCTGAAGATCTTAATCTAAACAGGATTCGTTCACTGTTCCAAGATGGTATTCTGTACCCATCCAAACAAATCATTTTTTTCAGCATCTTGATAAGTGTCAAGTGTGTCCCTTATTTGTTGTGCAGAGGCATGTCCAATGTCCCTTTCCTAGCAATACGTACAAAGATAATAAAATGATTTCGTAGGGATTTTAATATACATAATAATAATAATAATAATATAATGATAATACGAGTGCTAATGTTGGCGTAACAAATACATGGACACCTAATGATACAGAACTAAGGACCCCCAATGGAGAATCTTGCATATAACTTGAAACAGCCCCGCTTATTGCTAAATGCAGAGCTAAATGTCTATACAGCTACTGTCAAAACCCAAAAGAAGAGCAGGAAATATTGAGTAAGCATCTGATAATTAAATCTCACATCATAAAATTGCTGTATGTCGTTATAAACACTCAAACTAATCAGATCTTGATCATTTTGAGACACTTGAGAATAAAAATGTACTGGAAAAATAAATCATTGTTCTCCTGATTATCTACAGTCTGTGTTTAAGCTAACATAAAGTAACTAGTAAAATAACTTGGCTTGGTTTACCTTCGCCACAGGAATTCAATTACTCCATTATTTCCCCTTGGTTTCTGTGAACAAACAACAGGTTTTAAAACCACACATTAACATACAAAACACATTCATATGTAAAGCAGTATTAAGTATAACCTGAACTGGGAATCCAAATAACACAGGTGAGTTAAAGCACAGAGAATTAATATGGTGGTATTTCATTCTAACTCAGACGCATCACATTACAGGCCTAATGCTGTAATTGAAGTCTATAGCTGTGGGCAGACATTTGATTTAATGAATCGTTCCCACCTGGCTGGATGTTTGCAATGCACAAATTGAATAAATAATAACACGTACAGCCCACACACACATTTAACGTGACAGGGATGAGTGGTCCCAGAGAGACCACTGCTGCCTCTCCATCAGACCGCCATCTTTAATTTCTCTGTGGTCCACAATGCCTGTCGTCACATAGTCTGGTTTCATTATGTACAGGGAAAGGAAAGGGAAAGAACATGGGGATGAGAGCAGATCTGGAGTCACAATGCCTCCTATTTAACAGTGCAGGGGAGGAGGGGGGGCGGGGGACAGCGGAGCGACGTCTCACCCCTCCAGGTCCAATTGTACGCCCCAGGACGGCCCGCTACAGACCCACAGACTCCTCACATCATCAGGGCAGATTGGCTCTACTGCCCTGGCACAGTGAGCAGGGCAGACAGACAGACAGCTGCTGGCACGAGGCCAAGGATCAGGCTCTGCAGGAACTTTAGACACAGGGGTCTGTGTGTGCCAAAGAGTGATGGACACAATTAAAAAGAATATTGTGTTTTTTAGAGCTCCACAATCCAAATCTGTTGATTTTTCTTCCAACAATCCATGAATGCAACATTTTTCAAAAATAACTTTCTGCCATGTAAATAATAATTACATGGCAGAAAGTTATGGCATTTGTCAATAGTGTATGCAATGATGACTAATTTATTGTCTGAGACCAACTTGCATGTTTAAGTAATGTTGTATTTCTTTACAGTGTATTAGAACACATTGTACAAGTTTCTTTCTAGTGTGTGTGTAGTGTACATATGCAGTTGTATGGCATGTGCTCAGGTCAAATTTCCCCTTGAGGAACAATAAAGTTTAGCTTATCTTTAGCTTCTCTCTTTTAATACTGGGGTAGTATGCCGTTAATAGAAATAGCAAAATTCGTGTAAATACTCTCCTTCCCAATATCTATGGCCTAAAATGGAGCCAACATTTATTCTAATATTGTCGGTCTTCAAAATCCACTTTTGTCCACAGTCTGTGGTCTGGTCGATGTTTTTCTGACAAACAATACTGAGTCAATAGGCATCTTCACAGCCTCTTTTGACAATGTTTGTGACATGGTTTTATCAATTCATTCAATAACTCACAATCCAAACTCTCAAATGAGTCAGACATTTGAATGTGTGTGACTGGCCCATGGGTCATATTAGAAGCAGAACATTGGGGGTTGGGTGGGCTTTGATTGGACTTGTCTGTGCTGTGGTTAGACTCAGAGGAAACACCTGCGTGGAGCTCCACACTGCTGTCTGTTTAACTCTGATGAACTAATCCCAGTGAAGAGGCGGCCGGCCGCCTGACCTGGTCCTGGTCTGCAGATCTGGAGTGTCTCAGCACAAAGGCATGTGGGCCGAGCAGCCCCCACCTCCTCTGAGCGGCTACAGCAGGTTTTATAGTTTTATGTAAATATATTATAGTATAATATAATATATAATATAATCGTTTTAATAAAACAATGATAGAACGCAAACTGCTAACTCATAATCTCAATATAAAACAGGACAATTTGCAGCCTGTAACCCAGTCTGCAAAACAACTTAATTCTGGAGGGTATGTGGCTGTAACCAATAAAGGATCAGATCAGAAATTCTGACTTTCGTTCCCTGGAAAAACAAAACAAAAGAATAGACTCCTCCACTGGGTACTTGTAGCCAACATTATGCAGAAAATTGCAGCAGGGCAGAGTTACATATTTGTGTTATATTTATACATTCACACATTAACACATCCACCATGTTCCTGTAGACATGATGTTGATGTTAAACTATTTTATCTCGATGTTAATCACAAACAGAGAATGCAAAACATTTGTTTACAATGCACAATCAGCCATGTACAGACACCGTGCAGTTTTATAAGTCTTTTCAAAAGCGTTCAAATGAATGTGTTTGGTAAGATGCAGAAGACACATATTATCACAACCCAAAGTTTTCCTTTGGAGAAAACGTCTTTATTTTTATGTTTGTGAAAAAAGGCCAGTCTCTGCGGGCAGTGTGAGAAAGTGCTTCTCTCTCTCTCCTCAGCCTCAGCCTGGTTAAATGAGCCTGTGGCCCAAGTGTGGACAGCAGCTGGAGACCAAGAGGCAACTCCACAGGTCATCAGCAGGAGGAAGTGGAGAGGGGGAGAGGGGGAGGGAGAAGGAGAGGGGGAGAGGGGGGGAGGGGGAGAGAGGGGGAAAGAGAGAGAGAGGGAGAGAGGGAGAGGGGGGAGAGAGAGAGAGAGAGAGAGGGAAAGGGGGAGAGAGGGGAGAGAGGGGGAAAGAGAGAGAGGGGGAGAGAGAGGGAGAGAGGGAGAGAGAGGAAGAGGGAGGGAAAGAGAGAGAAAGGAGGAGAGGGAGAGAAAGGGGAGAGGGAGAGAGGGAAGGAGATGGAGAGAAAGGGGGAGAAGGAGAGGGAGAGATGGATGGGGAGGGAGAGAGAGGGAGAGAGAAGAGAGAAGGGGAGAGGGAGAGAGGGAGGAACAGAGAGAGAAAGAGAGAGAGAGGAGGGGGAGATGAAAAGAGGGAGGGAGAGAAAGAAGAAGAGAGGGACAGAGGGGGAGAGTAGGGAAAGAGAAAGAGACGAAGTAGAGAGGGAGAGAGGGAGAGAGGGGGTGAAGAGTAGCGAGAAAGAAAGGGAGAGAGGGACAGAGAGAGGAAGAGAGGGATGAAGTGAGTGAGAGGGGGAGAGATAGAATGAAGGACAGAGTGAGAGAGAAAGGAGGGAGAGAGAGAGGGGGGAGCGAAATAGAGTGAGCGGCAGGGAGACAGTGGTTAAGAGAGGGAAAGATGGTGTGAGAGAGGGAGAAACAGAGCAAAGGAGAGAGTGACAGCGTGAGAGAGTGAATGCGTGAGAGGGGGTGAGACAGAGTAAGAAAGAGAGGAAGAAAAAGAGCGAGTGGGACAGAGCGAGAACGACACTGAGAGGAGGAGGAGGAGGCCCGGACGCTGCGGGGCCAATCAGATCCCAGAGCGCGGCCCGGGCCCCTGCAGCGCCGCGCACAGCAGCACTCACATCCTGGACACTGAGCAGGTCTCCCGTGCTTAACCCTTGGCGGGCGCTCCCTGGCCCTCATGCGCTCATCACCACACTAATCAGCGGCGGAGAGGGCAGCTGCAGGGAGCCCCTCTCCTCCGCCGCGCTCAAGAGCCTGTTATCCGCAGTAAGAGCGGCGCAAATACAGAGCTTAGTGTTCTCAACAGGCACCGCCCGCACCCACACGCCCGCCGCCGCCGCTCCGCGCATTGTGCCGCGTTTAGCTCGATCGCCCGCACACAAAGCCGCGGTTAATGCACTTCTTTGTGGGACAGTTCTCCTCGTCATCTGTTCATTTACCGTCCACGCTCAAGTGGCCACAGGTGAACAGGGAATTTAAATAAGACCATGATAAAAGTCGCCCAAGGAGTAAGTGATCTGGTCTTGATCCATTAAGAGTGACCGAGACACTCAAGGCGACGGGCGTGTCCTTGCGCTTTGACAACAGATATTTGGAGAACTGGGAAGAAAAACGATCAAAACCCCAAAATATAGGCCTTGTCAATGTAAGGTAAATGTTAAAAATGCATTATGTGTCACTTCTCTGCCTGGAAGGCTCCACAGTATGACATTAAACAGCTCTACCTCATTTATTCACTTAAAAGTGCTTTTTATAGTTCAGAAATACCTAGAAAAACAGGCATTCTGACTGTGAGCGGGGTTGTTTCTCCACAGATCTGACCTGTAACTTGGTCTGGTTTGGTCTCCATGAAGACTGAACTGTAAAATATGCCAGATAAAGCAATAACATCTCCCTGGAGAGAAGCATTTGATGGATCCTCCACCGGAAAAGTTACACAATGCACTTTTAAGTATACTCAAGTGCATGTTTAAATGCTCTAATGATAACCTGCAGTGACTTGAGTTACATAGTCCAGGGGTACTCATTAAACTCTTGGTCAATTTTTCATGGGAGTTTAATTAAAATATATCATTTTAGTTTTTAAGGACCCATATATTACACTATTTTCTGATAATGTTTTCGCATCAAAAACATACCCAGAGCTGTGTTTTGTTTCATTCACACATTTAACGCACAAACCCTGCATATTGAAAATGAGAAAACAAAAAAATACTCTGTTCCATCTTGTGATGTGGTAATACAGGAAGTGCTCCGCTGTGTTTTTAAAGTCCATTCACTTTAACTTCCATGATTTGGATAATTTCAGCTGTAGAATTGCCAATTTCTGCAGAGCGATAGATAAAAGATAGTTGTAGAGACACTCATAATGCACGGTTACTCAAGCATGTGTAAATGAAACAAAGCACAACTCCAGGTATGTTTTTGGGGAGATAACATTATAGCATGAGTCAACGTTGCATAATATAGGACATAGACAGTCCTGTTTTACTCAGTGGACAAACGAATGCCTTACAGAATTAGCCTTGCATTTGGGTTTGTTGTCTGTGTCTGATTACATGTTCTTTCATTACTGTTATTCTTTACACTAATGAGCTGCTCCAATTCAACCACTTCTTCAGGACTAACATTTACTGTGGACGTTCACTTGTGGCATGTTGATACTAAATCAGGTAAGAGTCTGGGGTCACACGAGACCATGGTCCATCAAACAGGGTCAAACACAGGACTGGACACAGCTCCGAGAGACTAATAAGAGCCCGTTTGCAGAAACAGCAGAATCACCTTACAGGTCCTATATTACACAAAATGGACTCTTGTGAGCTATTAGCCATGTTATAATGCTGTTACTTTATCAAAAACATACCCCGAGTAGTGTTTTGTTTCATTCATGTTTGAGTAATTCTTTATTATTATTCTGTCTACATCTCCAAAGCTCAAAATGCTTTGTACCACCTTGTGATGCCATGAAGCAGTTTTTTTTTTAGTTTTCAGATTAACAGCTCCGTTTACTTTTTGTTCAGTAGAGATCAGAAATTCCAAGGATGAAATTATCCAAATGATTCTAGTCCACTTCCCGTATTACCACATGAGAAGAACTCAGCCTCAATCTGCAGGGTTTGTGTGTGAAATTAAAATTAATGAAACAAAACTCCCTGTATGCTTTTTGATAAGGTAACCATATTATAACATAGATCGGGAAACAGAGCAATATGGACCCTTTAACCTATGGAGCTGGCTACAAACTTCACTGTAGTCAAACTTCTGCATCTTGATTATTTTTTTAGTGTTTGTTTAGGCTGCCAGTTATGAAATATAGTTACAGCTTCACACATAAATAAGCCTGAAGAGAACCATGGACACAGAGGAGACCAGAAACAAGCATGGATGAAGGAGGACCATTGTACTGAGTTGGACAATCTTACTAAGAATTTTGACTGAATTTCTAGTTTTGCATATCAGTCCTCAGTCCAAACGCTGTTACAAATCACTCAGGGCTCAAATCTATCATAAATACAGCAACTGACTCACAGTTTTTTGGCCAAGAGTTTGGTCCAAAAACGTACATTAGTGGTTGGCTTTCTCAATGTTTTGTTACTCACTGCCAACAGCACAATGTCCAAGAACGATTTCTACACAAGTATTGAGTGATAGTGGCAGAGGCAGTGCAGTCTCTGTAGCCCAGCTTTGACATGGCAAGCAAGACTTTTATGTTGTCTGTCAAAAATATGAAATAAATCAATGCTTGACAGCGTTACATAAAGAGCCTTTGTGTGGCAGCGTGCACTTTTGTCTAAAGGGAGTACAGAGTCAGACTGGGGAACCAGAGCTGCGCCGAACAATGTGGGAATGCCAGGAGCAAAGTGCTTATGTTGTCTTTTCTACCGTCACTGCTGCGGCTGAGAGACTGCATCTGTACACACCATTTCATACAGTAACACCATCCATCATGCAGTCAGCTCACCCTCATCTGCTCTGCTCAGACACTGCTTAACCTGACGCTGGGGAGCCTAAACCAGGGTTAGTGCAAAGTTGTGTGTACAATTTACTGCTAAACCACCATTATTATTATTATTATTATTATTATTATTATTATTATTATTATTATTATTATTATTATTATTATTATTATTATTATTATTATTATTATTATTATTAAATAACTGTCACAACCATACAAATATAAATTATAGTCTTTCCAGATCTGATCCATATAAAAAGAAAAATTCACTTGTGTCAATTAGACAAAAGTTTTTAAAGTGAAGACGTTTCATGGGTTGTCATTGACTTCAGTTGGCAAATCTTTCTTTTGCTGTAACTAATTGAAATGAACTCATATGTGAGTCAAAGAGAATGTTTTTCTCCACAAAGACAGTAAGACAATCATTGGCTTGAGTTACTGTTTTCATTCACTAGTGTGATCTGTCAGTATTGTTCCAGTCGGCCAACTCTCCATGAGGAGGGCCAGGTGCAGGTGTCTCCAGGAGCCAGTACGTCTGCCTGGCCTTGGATACTTCAGCCCGAGCCCTACTAATCCAGAGCTCCAGCTCCGAGTGATCCAGGAGAGGATCAGTGTGGATGAGCTGCCCAGGCTGAACAAGTGGCTCTTTGAGGAGCCCTGTGCCAGTCAGATGGAGAGCTCCGGGCCCCAGCCGCAGGGGTTAACCTCTCCCTCTGCCAAGCAAAATACTGCAAGAGGCTCGCAATTACACAGACAGGCAAAGGCCACACGCAATTTCCACAGCTATTTGCACAGTTAGAAGGCCCCCTCCAGACCCGCCAAGAATAGGCAGAATTAAGTTGGTCGAAAGGCAAGGTAGGCTTTTTAATACCCTTTGGCCTTCTGAGGATGTTAGTCATCCACAAAGCAGCCAATCACTGAGTTAGTTATAAAGTCTTCACAGAAAACTCAAGGGTTTCTCACAAGGGGAACCTACTACAATGAAACTGATTAGAGTGTCCAGAGGCCTGACACACTCTGACGTGAGCTGAGCATAGGCCAAAATGTCAACATTTGCCATTGCGCATTTGTGGTAATGTCTGTAATACTAAATACTATAGTCTATTACAACAAAAATCCACTCAACCTCATAACAGATTACATATCCCAATATAAGTGCCAGGATACAATATTTATTTCAATACATGCATACTGATAAAAAGTGTTTTAAAGGTTTACTAAAAAGAAATAATAAAATGCATTGAAATTCCACAGTCTACATAAGCTTTAATGCACTAGTCATGATGAATAGTCATGTGTACAACTGCAACTATAATCTGCAAGTATAACGAATGAATATTTTTTATCCCAAATCGATATGCATATTGCAAAAAAGTCAGTCATGATATATTGCCATATTGAGATTTTTAGTACAACCCTTCGCAGGCAGCCATAGGAGTAATTCATGTGAGGTTTTTGCATGTTGTATTACAGGAAGCTAGTATTACATGGCTTTCCAGTGCAGTTGGACTCTCCCCCGCCCCACATGCTGTCTGCCTGAGAACAGTTAGCGGTGGCTGGGGCCGGTGCAGCGGTGCTCCCAGGGGACAGAGGAGGTGCAGGGGGCCTCACCCACACAGCTGCTCCACAGGTCCAGAGCCTGTCCAGAGCTCAGCGAGCCGCCCGGGGACATGCACCACTAATAACAACAACATCCAACATATAGGTCCGGGTCAGACCAAAGTGTGACCCTCCCCATCACAGCGCTACAGCCTGGACAGGAGCCAGACTGGGCCCGGGCAGCTTGGGAGAGCGCTGCGGCTGTGGGTGGTGCATTCTCCAAGGGCTGCTTTCACTTCCTGTGCCCCCTGACCAGGCCTGAGTGTGGGGGGAGGAGGGGTTAGCATAGGGGGACACTTCTTCTCATACTCCACATGTTATATTTGGACCCTTGGAGGTGGTGGGATCAGTAGATTTGAAAAGGACTGCGGAGGCTAGATGATAAATGATGGATCTCATACCTGGGAAGGATAATGTGCTGATGGTTAACGGCTCACTGTGGGAAAAATCACAACGAGGTGAAAGCATTTTGCCTCTCAGCACCTGCGTTTGACTGTGGCTCAACCACACAGAAGCAGCCACAGCAGAGACGAAAGTGTCTTAAATGACAGAGTCCAGCACAAAGCAATATCTGCCCAAGCATCACATACGGCCATGGATTTAATCTATTCACACCTAGAACAAGATGTCTGCAGTGGAGATACTTCAAGGACCTACAGTATATAGAAGAAAGGACAATAAAGCCTGTGACATAATATTTAAATTGTAATAGGCCTAACTTTACTTACAGCAGACCAGCAGTTTTGTGCTGCTTGAAAATATAAAGGGCACACAGTCACACAGCAAAACACTTCACCTTCAACACTAATCAAAGAGAAAGTCATTATTTTTTGTATAACAAAAAGACAGAGTGAACTAAAATTGGCAATGAAAAGTAGCTACATGAACCAAACTTGTAAACTCAAATTACGCATCAACATTGTTTTAACTTTCGCAAATAGGCATAATACATAAACAACATAACATAGCTTATAGGTAGAGCTCACCGCGTTTCAAAGCTAATGCAAACTTTTATTAAAATTGTAAAATGTAAAATTAAATGTTATTAAAATGAATTAAAATAAAAACTACCCGTTATCTTTATATGTAGATTACTTCAGTGGTGTACCTTTGTCTTTACTTATCTTGATTACATATATTCACATACGTTATATTCTCCTGCTGTTGTTGAACTGTGTGTTGCAACACTGAAAATTCCCCAATGCGGGACAAATATAGGTTCCTGTATCGTAAGAGTTTTTGTATATAAAATATACCATATAATAAATACAACAATAACATTCCCTTGGGCTTGGTGTGTTAATAGGGTGACCAGACGTCCCTATTTACCTGGGACGGTCCCAGTTTTATACAAGAAATGTTCCAGGTGTCCCTATTTTTGACCAGTTTGACACCTGCCAACAGTAAAGAGAAGCATAAATTGTAATTTGTTTAGGTAAAATACAGAAAAGCAGCTTAAAAATGACAAGAACACAAAGAAAATGTGACTATACTCACTCACATTATTGCTGAGTACATGACAGTTTTCCTTAATTACGCATTCGTTTCACAATTTTATTATTACTAACCACTCCAAACCAGGGCTGTCCCAGTTTTTATTTAGAAAATCTGATCATCCTATGTGTTAAGTGGCTTGCCCAAAGACACAACACTAGTGGGGCTAGTTAATAAACAACACTACACTTCAAATCTGTCCAAACATATATGACAAACTGGTAAACCAGCACTACACAGTCCTGCTCCATGTATGTGCTCAGGCCTAACTTTACTTACAGTGGACCAGTCTTGTGCAGAGTGAAAATATAAAAAGCTGCATATTTTGTTTTTGTATATTATATAGTAGCATACCATATAATAAAAACGACACTAACAGTCTATTGGACTTGGTGTGTTAAGTGTCTTGTCCAAAGACACAACACTGGGGATCAAATATCTAGTTAGTAAACAACGCTACACTTCAAATCAGTTCTAAGATATATGACAATCTGGTGAATTAGCACTACACAGAACCTGCTCCATGCATGTGCTCACTGAACAAACACAGTGGGGTCTTGTGGGTCGTCCAGCGGTGCTCTGGTGGGTTCTCACACTCTCCACTCAAAGGGGGAATACTTGGCCCTAATTAGCAGCGAGCATCTGGCAAATGTCAAAGTGTGTCTGTGTGTAGAATTCCTATTTACTTTGGGATCCTGGTTCAGCTGCGGAAAACTAAGAGATCTTCAGAGCACGCCGGGTCCTGGGAGTGTTTTGGAGCTACATTCTGACTGACACATGTGTAATGCAATATCACTCTTGTACATGGCTCAGGTTTGCCCAGCGTTTCTTCTAGCAGGTTGCACACCCCTTCACAACATATCAATTACTGTGTTTGTGAAAGAAAAACAGTCACCGTATGGATTTGTATAATTCTGCTGCCACTTGCTACTGATTCGTCATCAGCACAAGAACAAAATCACACCTCTGTGGAGTTTTTCATAGCCACGCTGTCCACATTTATTAGGCAAATCATGCTTGGTGAAAAGGATAATGTTACCTGTCTGTGCACCCTCCAGACAAATAATATTTTACAAGCAATTTTCAAGGCAGAAGAGGAAGGAAGCATGCATAAAGTAGGGCAAAGTGTGAGGAGACTGAGAGAAAATATACAACCAGGCCTGTCATGATAAATACTATACTGAATTATTGTTCAATACGTGAAAGCAATATTTATTGTGTGTACATGTTCTTTGCACTAGAAGTTTTTGGTTGTTTTTGACTCATTACAGATGCAAACTAAGTACTAAAGTGTTCTGCTATTCTGCTGTTTTAACAATATTAAACTTAGAATAGTTTTTGTGACTTAAAACTGTTCTTGGATTATTGTGTCAGTGGCATAAATTTGTTTCAATATTACTAATTATTGTCTATTTTTACTTCAGTAATATATTATACTTCAAAAGTTGTTATCGTGACAGGCCCATCTATAACACCAAGAGGTGATGGAGGTGAGGTGTGAAGTCTCTGCTCTAAAAGATTTTGTGAGAAGCTGTACTATTGTGTCTTTGTTATCCGTAGTAATTATCTGACATTTAATCTGTCTTCTAACTTTGTAAAAATCCCAAACTAGGGCTGGAAAATGTGACTATATGTAATTCAATCGTGATCAGTGCCCTTGTACAATCTGCTATTTTGGTAGGCCTGTCACGATAACACATTTTTAAGCACAATTTATTGCTACAGAGAAATATTGTGATAAATGATAATACTCAAACTACTTTATGCCACTGTCACAAAACAGGATAATCCCAGTAAACCATTTTAAATAGAATCATTAAAGGCTTGCGCTGCAACCAATAAATTGCAGAATTAACTCATAATTAGTCATAGAAGTTATTTATTCAACGATCTACAGCTTAGATCTTATGATAATACATAAAAATGGCAACAATCTACTCACTGTTGCAAAGAAAAAAACTACCTACAATAGATATTAAGCCCCAAAATAAATCGTGCCAGCTAGCCCTGGCTGTCACAATAACAAAAGTAAATACTGACAATAAAGGATAATACTGAAACTAAATTATGCCACTGATACAATAACCCAAGAGTAAATTTAAATCACAAAAACTATCCTAAATTTACAATATTGTTAAAAATCATGAGCTGCAATAAATAAACAGCAGAATGAAACACTTTAGTTCTTAGTTTGCGGTTGTAATGAGTCACAGAAGTTATTAATTCAACCATTTTTGGCTTAAATCCTATGAGGAAGCCAAAAAAATAAACAGAAAAATGTCCCAGTAGTGCAAAGAAAATGTACAAATATTGACCCCAAAAGTATACTGTTTGATCTTTTATATATTGAACAATAAGACCTATATTTTGGTGAATTTGTGAGTCTGTTGTTCTCTATTTAATGCAACCACTGACTCCTCCTATGGATCAGAATCTGCATTGCTCTTCGTGAGTGACAAGAGGATTTAACCAATCACAGTCAAGTGTGGCAGCTGAAGTAGATGTAGTTTTCAGTAATTAATTTAAGTTCATTTTTAGACTGCACTTAATATAATTAGTACAGAAACAAATAATGGCTGTCAGTCTACAAAAGAAAAAGAAAAAAAGAAAAAAGAAAAGAAAAATATGCTTTTGTAGTTTACTGAAAGATTTAAAGGTCCTATATTAAGCAAAACTGACTCTTGTGAGGCTTAACTCATGTTATAATGTTATAACCTCATCAAAAACAGACCTGGAATTGAGTGTTGTTTCATTCACACGTTTGAGTAATCCTTTATTATTAGTCTATCTACTTCTTCAAAACTCAAAATTCTCTGTTCCACCTTGTTCCTCATGAAGAGGTAGTTCTCATGTTAACAGCTCCTTTTTCCTTTTGTTTAGCAGAGATTGGCAGTTACAGGGTTGAAATTATTCTAAATGGTTCTAGTGAAAGTGTACGGAGGTAAAAAAAAAAATGGAGCACTTCCTGTATTACCGCATGACATCACAAGGTGGAACAGCGTGTTTTCTGTTTGAGAAAATAACACAGTCTAAATAGGCACGATTTGTGTGTTAAACGTGTGTGAATGAAACAAAACACAACTCCAGGTCTGTTTTCGATGAGGAAACAACACTGCTGTAGATCAGAAAATAGTGTAATATCTGCCCTTTAAAACTGAACTCTACTATTGCACTATTACTCTTGATTATCACCGCCAAGATTACATGAATTATAAATCAAAATGGTTATGAATGGACTAGCTCTGTGTCTAACCAAATCTAACCTGTGTTTTCCTGATAAGACAGTTCACAGCAGTTCACTCCACTCAATATAAACCTACAGAAGCCAGGCCGGTCGACGTGATGGCTGGCCCGATGTCCGCACTGACGAGATTACACAGTGGGCTTCCTGTCTCCTCTATGCGATACCATCTTGGACCCAGTTCTCGCTCCAAATCTCTCCCTTTCGACTCCACAGCGGCAGCCTCAGATAGCACCAATTACTGCTTAATGGGACTATTTTAATTGGAAAACTACATCTAGCGGAGCACATGTTCATCCAACGGCTCATTTGAGAGATTAATACCAGGCAGTCCCCGCGGTACGAGTGAGGGAGACCATTCATGTGCAGATTACAACACAAAAAGGCAGTCAGTGGTGTTTGCTGTGCACTAGAAATAACTTCACAATCTGTCCCTCCATGCTGCGCTGTACACTGCCACGTAACGTATTCAAAGCGTTAATAATGATGATAATATCACACTTTTTTAAAACAGCCTTGAAAATGAGCTTACAAACAAGTACATTTTACAACTTAGCTTCTTTTATGTGTTTTTAAGTCACGTGACAGTGAGTAAATTGAAAGCAAAATGTCACAGCAGGCCCTGGTTATTCATATTAATATAGAGTCTTACAAAGCATTATGTAATCTGTATTTTTTAATTAAATTTCAAAGCACATTATTCAGTAAATAAAGGCTATTTCCAGTAGGTATACATGCCTTTTCTTTATTATTATTATTAGTAGATTCACACACCCTGTTCTAGTCAAGGGCTTATTTAAGGTGCAAATGTGGATGCTCCCTTACAAGCCCTGTGTTCCTAAAATGTCCCAGTAGTGCAAAGAAAATGTACAAATATTGTTCCATCTTTCATATAGTGAACAATAAGACCTATATTTTGGTGAAATTGTGAGTCTGTTGTTCTCTATTTAATGTAACCACTGACTCCTCCTATGGGTCAGAATCTGCATTGCTCTTCGTGAGTGACAAGAGGATTTAACCAATCACAGTCAAGTGTGTCAGCTGAAGAAGATATAGCTTTCAATAGAGTAGTTTATATCAAATTTACTTTTTAGACTGCGCTTATTGTAATATATAATATATTATTATAATCAGTACAGAAACAAATAACACAACTCACCAAAGAAGAGAGAGGCACTTCCATTGGCTGTCAGTCTACCAAACGTGTCAGCACTGGGTATCTAAAGAAAGAAAAATATGCTTTTGTAGTTTATTGAAAGATTTAAAGGTCCTATATTATGCAAAATTGACTCTTGTGAGTTTTAAGTCATGTTATAATGTTGTTACCTCATCAAAATCATACCCAGAGTTGTGTTTTGTTTGATTCACAAGGGCTTATTTAAAGTGCAAATGTGGACATGCCCTTAAAAGCCCTGTGTTCCTTAACTGGACCGAACTGGATGTCATTCCTGGTTATTATTTTTTTATGGTTCTTGTCCAACAAAATGCCATGCTATGTTTATTGATACGGTCTATCTTTTATGGACCCTTTAAGACTGACTGGAATGTTTTAGTGTTGTATTTGCCTGTGGAGTGTGGATACTGAGCTGAGTGAATGTTAATGGAGTTTTGTGGAAAAGTAACTATGAATTGTGTGGTTATCTGTAAGACTGTGCAGTTGGTGAGTATGGAACATTGTATATAAGGTCTGATCATTGTTTAATGTCAATTTTACTGTCGTTACGGATGTATTTTTGACCCCTGTGACCCTGACCTGTGGGACTGGGGATGGAAATGAGCCTTTTGGTTATAATCATTTTGTCATGTCTGTTCATGAACATGCATTGTCCCAATCAAATAAATGAAAAAACTAATTAATTAAAATGCCTATGCAAAAACTACAGTCTTCTAACTTTTTTACAAATAGTTTTAATCACACAATTTGATGCAAAGGGTATTTAGCAGAACTGGTCTAGTTGGGTACAGGGTTTTTAAACAGAGCATAGGCTAATTGAAACATTAATGAAAATAGGTTGTCTTATATTTTTATTAGTTAACGTTACGTAACTGCTATCCTGGTTATAAAAATAGTTCAGATTTTTTGCTAACTTGTGATGCAAATTGTAGAATATTTTATCCAAGGAATGAAATGTAATTTGGAATTGCACAAATCTTTTTGGCTGACCTCTTTGGAGTACTCTATGCTGTCCTTACATGTCGCCTCTTAAGACCCAAGTGCCCCACCCTAACTCGTACTGCAATTAATAAAGGCTTGTTGTGCATGCCTTACAAAGCACTGCGTAACTTTACCTGGCCAAAGACCTGGCGTTTACGGGTGGGACCAGGCGCGCACTGGACTCTGGGGAATGGCGCGCTAAAACCATCAACAGCAGCACACTTTCATCACATCCTTCACTTCAGCAAATTACCATATCAGCGGCGAGATCTGCGAGCTGTCCACGGAACCACAATCCCTGTTTTCTGACATACAATTAAAAGATGTCAAACTCGGGTCTCTTTTACACTGTTTTGGTGCCGGTTGTCAGCGCATCAAACGGTATCTTAAAGAGGACTCATTTAGCAAAGAAAGGCACTGGGGCTTGGTTCACTGACGCTGAAGAGGGGCAATACTGACCTCGGGGTATCTGGACGGGCACAATGGACAGGGCAACATGATAAGAAAAGAAGGAGGTGCGCAGGAGGGGCAGGTGAGCACTTGACTGGCACGCTCTCCCATGGGAACCTGCGGGCTTTAAGACGCTGGGACGGCTCCGGGCGGGTATCAGGTTCAGGCGGCCCTTCACAGCGGCCCGGGCCCCTGTCCAAAAGTCTGACAGCCCGGAGATGCACAGGCGCCATAAGGTAACACAGCAGCGCGAATGCCAACAGGTGAAACCCAATCTCAGAGTCCGACCCAGTACAGTTGTAGACTGTAACTGCAGCCTGCTTCTGTGCATACTATTATGTGCATGATTGAGCATGCCCAAACAGGATGCAGGATGCGAAGTAGATCTACAGTAGTACACTTAAAGGTAGGGTGACCAGAATTTCAAAATAAAAACTGGGACACCCCTGGTTTGTGGTGGTTGGTAATAATAAAACTGTGAATCGAGTGCGTAATGAAGGACAATTGTTCTCGGCCCATTTACCATTAACATGTCAGTATAGTTACATTTCATTTTTAAGCAGCTTTTCTGTATTTTACCTAAGCAAATAACAATGTATGCCCCTCTTTACTACTGGCAGGTGTCACACTGATTAAAAAATAGGGACACCGGGGACTTTTCTTTTATAAAACTGGGACAAATCACTGGTTTTGGGTAAATCTGCTGGGACAGGGGACACAGGGCTCAAAACTGGGACTGTCCCAGGTAAATAGGAACATCTGGTCACCATAGTTAAAGGGGCACTGTGTAAATTTTCTGTTACCTCCTCGTCTCCATGTACATGTTGTTGCCTTGTCTAGAATGCTCCACAGTACTGCATTAAACATATCTATGTACATGGAGACAAAAGAGTGACACCACCAAGCCAAGTTACAAGTCAGCTGTGGAGAAGCGACACTGCTCATTTTTGTAAGCAATAAAAACACCTCCAATTGAATAAACGTAAGATAGACAAGTTTAATGCTACTGTGAAACATTTCAGGCAAAGCAATAGCATCTTCATGGAAATAATCTGCTAACAGACCCTCCACCAGAAGTTACACACTGCACTTTTAAGATATTCTATTGTTCCTATGTCTTTTAATAGTACACATTCTATGAGTGAAACATACAAAACAACACATTAGAAATATACTTTGGTCGTTTGTAGAGTGAAGTAGAACTGCACGGGGTCTGGATTTGTTCTTCAAAAAAGATGTCATTGCCACCTGACTTTGTGAAAGGTGTAAAAAATAGAAAATCGCAAGATGGATGCAAAAAGTCTCTTTAGTTTCATAGCACAAACTTTTAGTAGCTTTGACTAAAAGCCCCCTCCACCACAGGCAAGAAAAGTCATGCACAGTGTCAAGTATCAGGTAAGAAAAAAACATGACTTACTAAAGATGTACTGAAATAAATTAGGTATTTGAGGTTTTTATCCTGACTGCAAACCAGGTCATTGTGCTCCACTTGTTATTTAAAAAAAAAACTTGGCTTAGCTTTAGTTCTATTTTTGGCTTCAGTGCTTTAATGAAAATGGTCTGAACCTTCTAATGAATAAATCTATAAAGGCAGTGGGGGACAAAAAGTTGCATTTTAATGTAGTAGCAGTTTTGAATAGACCAGACTAAAATTATTATGTACAAATTAGTGTGAGTCAGACCCAAAGGCTTCACTTGTTGCCAACCTGTAGCCTAAAACAAATGTGCCAATATCCATGAAAAACTGTAAAGGTATACTTCTCGGTTTCTTCTTAAAATTGATTCCATGTGTTTCACTTTTCATGTGGGTGGTCACAAATCGGATACAGATCAGAGTTTTGCATAGTGACCCCAGAGTGAACAGTCAAATCTGAATTCATTTAATTCTACATCTACCTTGAGTGACGGCATAATTCACTGATCATGTGGGATTATGGGGGTTTGGACACAAAATATAACAGAATTCAAAACATTCTACAGAAAACCCCCAAATAAATGATTTTCTAATATTGCCCCGTCTGGACAATCATGCCCAATTATATTTAAGCTCCCTCACATTTAACAATCGGGACTTTTCATTTGCTCTAATTCATAACTAATTGCCTGGGCTGTTTTAAGTGTCTCCACTGAGACAGGTGCATTGGGACTTCAAACCTGATCAGCAAAGACTGTGGTAGAAATAATGAAGCTACTGTAATCACAAATGTGCGGTCTCAAAATAACACAAGATTTCAAAACTACTGGATTGGTTTCTCTATTCAAAATGGGGAGCAGATCAAAAATCTGAATCACATTTCATCACTCACAGCGAGTGACTTTATTCAAATGTTATATATTTAATCTAGCAGTAAATACTCAGTATAGCTGAGGCTGTGCAGTGTAATGCCAAATATGCATTCACAGCAGAACAGCAGAAAACTACAGTGAGATGAGGCCCCTTGTGGCCACAAGTGGATTCAATCAATCTGAATTAGAGATGTGAAGAGTTCCAAGGTTTTGTCTTGTTTCAAGTGGAGAGGAACAAAATTGAAAATTGACCTAGCAGCCTTCATTTAGTGACAATGTGCTAAAGTATCATAAAGTATGATGGATATTCATCACAGTTATCTGCACAAGCAGGGCAATACTGGGGCACAAAGGTTTTCAATTGGAAACTAGAATACTCATTAGTACGACACTCAACATCAGCAGCAATCAGAAGTTGCATTAGCCATAAGAGGGGCAAAATTACATCTCACCAATACAGTACATACAACACATACTGGGAAATGAGTTAATCAGGTCAGCTTCAGTACAGTAGTCAGCAGCACTGTGACAGAATACTCCATAGATTTTTATTTCAACTGGACATGGGTCACTGAAAGGTCACCAGTAATGAGCAGTTGTTCACCATATGGAGCTCCACAGTAACTGCCTACCACTTGGTCCCAAAAGTAAATTTCTCATTCATTTTGCACACAGAAAAAAAAAATAGTATTAAGTTTAACAGCTCACTGGGAGCTGTGTGGTAACTAATGACTACAAGACCTATAATTTTATTTAAAATCTATTTCTGAAACTATATTATTAACATTTCACTAAATTTTAGGTTTTAAATGTATTTTTTGGACTGCGTTAAAGATATTAGTTACCACATAGCTGGTTACCTTCCATTGTGGCTTTAAACTCTTAAGATTTCAATTTTCTGAAAGGTCTATGAGGGAAATGAATGATAAATATACTTCCAGAACCAGAACAGACTTACAGATGATACTATTGAGCTCCTATATAACCTGTACATGTATATTTTTATAATACCAGAGCAATGGTTTCAACTAGAAGCCCTCAAAATATGATAAGCTTTAATCAATGTGTTACAAGTCGCTAACGAATGTAACATTCTCGGGTCTTAAATACCTGAAATCAGCATCTCATTTGCAATATACAAAACCAATTTATTTTCAGAAGTGCTTTGAAGCATACACTTACACAGTTTTGAAAAGAGCTCCCATGGTGTCCATATGAAAAAGAGAATGGAAAAGCTGTAAATAACTGATGACCCGGAACCTCACATGATGCGTTTAAAGACGCTGAAATAGTGACCAAGATTCTAAAAAGCGCCACCCTCTTTGGTGACTATTGTATTGTTACAACTAGAGTCTGTTGCCCTGCGAGATGTTCAGACGTGTGCAGCCAGCCTCTCTATGATCCTGCGGTAGTCTCCCACCACCTCCTGGTAGCTTTTCTCCAGCTCCTCGTGCTGCACCTGAGTGTCCATCTGACCCATGTGTGACACCAGCTCCTCCGGCCGCAAGCACTTCTTCATCTTCTCCAGCTCCCTCTGATTCTTCTGCAGAGAGCCAACAAAAAGCACAGGATTAAAGTTCATGCAAAGCCTGATTCCAAGTAGAGTATGATTCATAGAACAGCTTTTGTAGTTTGTCTTCATCAAATTAATATTGGAACGAGATTCTGGTCTTTGAGAGGACTACGATTACACTATATTTTGGATATGCAAATAATGTCACTGTATTGGACTTGAAAAGATTTAACAGCCACTGTCTGATCTGTTTCTCTTCAACAAGTCTGAAAGCAAAGTAAATATTTTGTAGAATATTTCATACTCAAGTTTCTCCTATTTTTGCCCACATTCCATCACAGGAACCTTATAGTCAGCTAGATTCTAAGGTTTCCTGGTCATGGGAACCTTGAATCTGTCTTAAGAAACTGGATAAAGACAACGTGTCCCAAGCAATCTGCAGCCTGAATGAGCCTGCCGACAGTCACAAGGGATTTGGGCCTCAGAGAAGGCAGAGCTGAAGGAGAACTGCATAATCCCCCTCAGATTCACAGAGCTGTGGCCTCCACTGCTCCACTAACTACATGCTAAATCTCCTCAGGGAAGGAAAAATGGGCCGCATCTGGCCACCAGATCTTTCTCTGCCAGTCTCTCCACTTCCCTCCTTACCGCACTGAGCCTTTCCCTGTCAGAGTCTTCCTCTCAGAGACGTGTGGTTTCCCTGCTGACAGAGAATTCTCTAATGGCTGCTATGCAAAGTTTTGTGAGCGGCTCACACTGAAAATGTCAGAAGCAAACAGGAAGCAGGGCATTATGGGAGTGCTGAGATCTAGGCGGCGTTTTCAATTGTCAAGTGTGGTGAGACAAAATCAGAACCAGTGTTTGATATTCTGCTCACCCAAGCCTGCTATACTAAACTCTGCTGCTGGGGCACAGCTACACAGTCGAAATAGTAGCAGCTTTTTGACAAAGTGCTTCAAAGACTTTCATGAAAATCATTTCACCCAAAGAAATGCAAATGCTAACTAATGACATGTGTCTGAATAGAGGAAAGCTCCTGCGGGAGCACAACTGCAGAAGCCTGGTGCGCTCCATTGTGGCTCCAACAATGAGCTCCAACATTAGTAATCTATCAATTTTCATGAAACTGAAGATCAATTCGGCTGCCGTTTTAAATAGTATCATGATAAACAGTAACAAAGAGAGAAGACGAGGACTTGTATGTATGCTGCACACAGCCATAAACAGGCTACACTCACAAAACAAAGGTAAAAAATGAAGCCTGCTGGGCTACAGTTTAGAAGCAACAGAGACTATTGTTATTTGTCTGCAAATACACTGCAGTTTTGCTGTGACTTCACCTTAGATGACTCAAAAGTGTTAGAGAAATATGTCTCACCCTGTATGGTCCAAATAGCCTCTTCTTCACCTCCAGGCGATAATCCCGAGCCTGCTCCTCATCACTCATGTCTGTGGTTCTTAAACGCAGGATCTCGTACACTCGCCTGGCATGTTTCTACAAAAATCATTGAAGGGTGTTTAAAAATAAACTACCAATATACTGAGTATATTACATTACATTTTCAAAGTTGAAAACAGGTCTGCAACATCCACTACCTTGTTGATCTTCAGTTTATCCCGAGCCTCTTTGACCATGTCTTCTGAAAAGCCAAGCAGGAGTCTGTCTGAAGCAAATGAGGGTAGGCTCTGGCAAAGTTTGGCCAGCACATAGTCCCTCAGCTTCACATAGTTCTCAGATGGGTCTTCAGCTGCAGGTCATAGTATCCATAATCACCTCAGTTTAGCTGTAATTCATCACTCAAAGATCTGTTTGAATCAGTTAACAGACTCACCTGTGATGTCTTGCACCTTGGGCATGTTGCAGTAAAACCTGTGCACTGCCTCGAGAAGCTGGGCTCCATGTCCCTCTCCTTGGTATGGAGGCAGGATCAGCATTTGGCTGGTTAATCAACAAACACACATGCAAATTTAGAACAAGAGACAGAATGGGTTTGTTCCCTCAAGACTTGTCACATTTGTGTGTCGTCTGAGCTGCTTTTTGTAGAACAAAACTCCTTTGATTGAAAGCACAAAATAAAACATTGTTATGCTGATCTATCAAGACAACACATCAAATCCCATGCTTATCTATAAAGTTGTTTTCAGATACAAATCACCCTGGTTTCGTAATGAAACAAAATCCGTTTGAATAGTTGGCTATATAAGCCAGTAATTTGGGCTCTTTGGGATGAGGATAAAGAAATGTATAATTTTCCACTCCTTTTTCATACAAAAGAATGGGAAGGCACGTGCTGCCCCAGCAATTACCTTACACGTGGTCTCGTTTTGTCTGGGTACACGTAGTAATTATAAACTGTCATGTAGCCAACAGTGGCGTAGAGAGTCTCCCCATCTTTATTGTACTTTTCAAATCTGCAGAGAAAACACAAAGGCAAACAGGTCAATTACAGGCACACTCCCATGCAGTGTCCATTTTAGCCTGTGTTCTCGTGCCCAGCCCGCACCCCCCTACACAAGCATGTTAGAGCAGCCAGGCCCGATTGGTACACCTGCTGCAACCTGAATACATTATGCACTTAATTGGAGTACTGCAACTTAGAGGAAGAGAAGGGGCTGGAGGAGGGACTGAGCTCCTCCAAATCACTTCAGTCCATTTTGCCCATTGTCACTTTTAATAGGTGCCAGGGTAAAGAAAACACTGGCAGAGGCTCTTTTTACTGTTAAGACATTGTTCAGTGTTTCAAAAGACAACAGTATTCAATTCAGCTCTTGGCCCTGAAATTTTTGAAAAGGGCTTTTGGCACAAAGGAAGCTCTTGCCTGATCAACAATTCTCCAACAGTGGAAATATAATCAAACTGGCCTGGTAATTGGTCACAAGCGCCTCAAAGGGGGGCTTTGTTTTTCAATGACACAATAAAGGCTTTGGGTAGAGGTGGTTGCAGGGGTGTGCGAGTGGGGGGGGGGGGGGGGCTGATGTCAATTAAGGAGGGCACTCACACAAGAAAGAAGTCCCAATGATCGTCATCGGCATCGATGAAACTGGCCGTCTCTATGAACCACATGAGGAAGGTCTGCAGACGCTCGTGGTACTCGTGGAATCCTGCACAAGTCATGTCAGCCTGCAGGAAAACTCACTGTTTAGTGCTGCCGGGACTTTCAAACTTATACATGTCCTGTGGACTTAAAAATGTGTGTTATTGAAATGCATTTGACCCAGAGGAAGCTGAAGTGATTTGGCAAGTGGAGATTTGAGTGATAATACAAAACAGAACATAAATAGACAATGTAATAATTGTTTTATTTGTAATTAATTGTTTTATTAAAACTCTAAAACATCTCTCAGCACATTTTAGGAGTATGTATGGTCCTAATTATTTGTGTTATAGTTTCTTAAGAACAGAAATGTCAACATAAAAAACATAAAAATAAATTTGAAGCCTTGATAACTCTAGTCTTGAGAAATTAGACCGAATGTGGAGGAACATTGGCTCATTGTATGTGATACTATAGAAAGGTTCATAAATATGAGCCTCCTGAATACTTAACGATATGTTGTACTTGAAAAATGATCATAGATCATAACTTAGCTGATGTGACAGTCAGATGACTGTCTACCCTCCCATCTGAAAAGAAACAGCCTAACACATGTTCTGAAGGGTAAACAGGAATTATTTGGAAACCTTTCATTTTGTGAAACATTTTAAAGCACACTTTAGGTGACTGAGGTGGCAGTTCCTGGGCTTGGACGTTTGGTGGAAATGAGACTTGGCAGGTCGCTTCTGTGGTGGGCAATGGTTTATAAGTGTGTGTTCCATGTTTATACAAGAAAAAAATTAAGAAAACACACAAAGAAAAGGAAAATATGTTAAAAATCCAAATATTTAAATGTAATATTTACTTAAGGCCAGTATGAAAAAGTAATGTACTATTGTCATGCATGTTATAAAGTTCAGGCGTTTGATGGTGTTGTTAAATAACATGTACAAACCTTGTAGATCTGGTATGTGAGCTCTCCTGCCTCCTCGTTGTGCACTGTGTACGTGTGGAGGAGTGTGCCAAAAGGCTTAAAGTTGGCGTCTTTGTCCAACAGTGAAATGAAGTCGTCAGTGTTACTAGTGAAACCAGCAGGAATAATCTTCCTGATCTTTCCTTCGATGTCATCAGCCTGGAAAGCACAATGAAATATATCACAAAACATTTTAAACATTTAATCCTACAAATTCAGATATAAAGTGCATTCACTGAAGATCCTTTTGTACAGTGAGACAGCAGCTACAATTTCACTGCAAGTAATCTAAAGTTTTATATCAGCAAATCAGTAACATGTATTTACATGGGATAGATTATTAGCGGTCTTACTACAGACACATCATTTGCTATGTCATCACTAAAACAGTGAAATCAGTAAATATTCTCCATTATTGTCTTATCTGGAATACTTCCCCCAACTCCTCTAATGAACGCAGCAACACTAAAGTGCGAAAACAAAACAGCTCTTGTAAAACATAACGGAAAGTCTATATGTATTTGTGCCAACAGAAAGAAAACCATTAGGCAATTAAAACTGTCAGCTGAGCAGAGCACAGCCCCCTCCCCCTTCCTGCTGAAAGACCACTTAAATCAGTACATTTACTACTTATGCTAAACCATGAATATGTGATGAAGCTACCACAATAAGGGATTTCTGTTTCTCACTGGGAAATAAAGTCGTATGAATTGATCTCAACTTAACAAACCTGGGGCATCCATAATAGAGGCCTCTCCTCTAATCCTGCCAAGTGAACCCAATCAAATGAATTTGCCCCTTTTTGGTTTTCAAAGAGCTCAGGAGACAAAGAGGCCCTACCCTTGGACTTTTTACTCTGTGCAACGTGTGGTTAGTTCAGCTGTAATGTTTGCATTGTATCCATTTCCACAAGGATTGACATGAGAACACTTGGCTAAGCAGCCCTTTCACACCATTTACATGTGTGATGGGCATTATGTCGGCACAGAGACCCTCGCTGCTCAGCATTGAAAACTGGGAAATGAAGAAGGTCTGAGCAAAATGCACTACAAAAGGCTAATACAACATACTGCTAATGCCCCCCTTTCAGGCATCAGCTAATATCTAACTCCAAGTAATGCACCTGCAGCTGAATGCCTCTTAAGCATTGTAATTGTCCGGCCACATTTCTAAGGAACAAGGACCATACTTAAAGGCCATGGACAAACAAGTTCCTTTGTTCCCGGCACTCTCCTACATACTAGACACTAAATTGCGCAGCTCCACAGAATAGATGCCTCAGTTTGGCATCAATATGACTCAACAATGAACCTTTAGGATATTTTGTTAATCTCTTTGATTTTGAACAATACGCACAAAGGGAGTACAAACTATCTAATTTGTGGCTTTTGCATTATTTCGTCCTTTTAATTTAGACCAAAGGAGTACTGCATTAACCATATTACCAACAACAGAACTGCTATTTTCCAGTTCACAAGCTTTTGAAATCATATTAACATAATACATGAAAATAAGAAAACTGATTAGTGTGTTATAAATACAACACAGCAGACATCAGTAGGGGACAGCAGGTCAGACTGTAAATCAGCGCTGGAGCAGTCCGGTAGCTCTGATTTGGCCTGATTTAAAGGGGAAAAGGTGAGCGGTGATGAGCAGCTGCATAAGCCTGTTTGTGTGTGTCTGGGCAGCTGCACCACTGTCAGTCCACTCTCAGACACAGACTCTTCAGAGGAGCCTGATCTCTGCTGCTCCTGCCTCTCCACCACTGCACCAGCTGCACTCAGCACTCTAACAAGGTGAACACTCAGGGGTCAACATGCACCACTAAGTAGTGCACCACACACCGAAAGCCATACTTTATTTGACCAATTGAAAATCAGCAAAAGTAAGAAGTATGCTACTTCCTTTACAACTTCAAATGAGAGTAAAGAGGTTGTTATTCAACTTTCTCCCCAAATCTAAAAGTGAAGTGATGCTTACCCTTGTCAAATGAGCCATTATAGGTGTATGGGGTTATTTTAACGGTACCTGTATCAGCCAAAATATGGCTTTCCATTCAGTTTTAAGGCTGTATCGGCTTTGGAAGTTGCAAAGTCACATTGTTCAGCTCAGGAGTTCTACAACCTCCACCCTGGGCAGATGCCTGTGTGTTGGATCCTATGACCTTTATGAAGCCTTGGCCCACTTGTGTAATGCACTGACTTAAATGGAAACCATTCAGATTACAGGCTTTTTATATAATGCACATTGTTAACCTGATGTTAATTTATATAGTCAGATTAAGTACATCACCTCATAAAAACAAAACATACAATACATGAATAAATATATTGCCTTTGAAGTAGAAAGCTTCAGCTGCCTTCACAGATATTCAATATCAAAGGACTTGATTGCAGATGACTTTAGCAACAATGCACTCCTGAAAATACATATATGAGATGTCCAACCGGGTCATATTACTCCTCCCGCTGATTCAATCACAGAAACCTCAAAAAAATCAATGCCTGATGTTAGGGCCCATGTAGCAAACCTTTTAAAAGTGTTCTCTTCCGACGGGGAGGAGTGGGATTAGTGTACCAGCACAGGAGGATCATGGGGGGCTGAGATTTAGTCAAACAAAACAGGAGATTTCTTACTGGAATAATGTTGCCACCCTGTGAGCAGCTCTGAGTTACTCCAGTTAGCGCAGAAACATTATGGTCCCTACTGGCAGCCAATCCCTTTTAAAAAAAGGTTTAATCACAGAGCCTTTCCAGCCTGGAAAAAGGCCTTTTGCAAAGTTACAGCCTGGTCCTCATGTGGCTAATGTTACTCAGTGTTAGTTTTGTCATTCACAGAATATGGGTTTAAATAGATGACCTTTCTCACAATATGGTCGTATACACATGCTTATGATTACATAGCATACAAAACAACTATTTTGATATGCATTTAGGTGCATGCAATTTGAAATTCAAGTTTGAGTGGTCACACTTAGCAAATTGCAAACATTGAATGATTTAAGAAACAAATCTTACACATCATTGTCTTATTATATCACTTTATTCAATAAATGAAAGATGGAGCAATTTTTGGGGAGTCAATATTTATCACACCTAATTTTTCTCTGTACTAGTGGGGAACTTTCTTACATTTCTTGCCATGGTTACATTTGACCTGTGGAGAGTTAAATAAATAATGTTTTTGACTCATAGATAATAGATCCAACCTACAGTGTTTTATTCATTGCAGCTCATGTTTAACAATATTTTACATTTAGAATATTTTTATTGTACCATTTAATTTGGGAATTGTGTCAGTGTCTTAACTTTGTTTCAGTTTGTTTATCTGATAAAACAATAAATGCATACGATTTATGTATTAGTTTAGTAGTTTCTATTTCAGTGTACGTTCAACTGGGAACAGTCCTGAATATGTATAACATGTGAACTTTGAACAATATCCAGCAATTGAAACATCCATCCATCTTCTCCCGCTTAATCCGGCTGGGTCGCGGGGGCAGCGTGCTGCCCAATACTCATAGCACCTGACCCCCCCTATGAACCCCTCTACATAAATGGCAATAAAGGTAGACGATGTCAGTAAGATGGAAAAGCAGGCACACCAAGGCAGCCTTGATGTTAATAAATCACAATAAAACAATAATAAATCTCTACTACAGCCATGTACAAAAAATAAAGGCTTCTTAGTAAATAATATAAAAAGGCCATTGAGTTATTTGCTTGCTTTTCCATCTTACGGGCATCATCTACCTGTTTTGTAACTATGAAAGTATAATAATAAAGAATCATTGCTGCCTAGCTTTTTCTCTATGTCATTTTGAATAGTTTTATGCAGTGTTTTAGATGATATAATGCAATGGCACATGGCCTTTATAACAAACAACTCACATTATTCACATTTAAGCATAAAAATTTGTCAAACAAAAAAGTAGAAATACACTGATCCAATAATGGAAAATAAATAAATAAAGCTTACCTCAACACAATCAAACTTCTCTGTGACTTTGGATGCATATTTCACTTTGAAGAGGGTACTCAGGTTACCGGCAGTATAATAGAGCTGGATTTGAAGCCCTTTGTATCCAAAAGCAACCTCACTGCAAGGAAATGAAATGTTACAATTAATTACATCACTAAAATTAGAAAACAATGAGACAGTTTTGTTAAAGTGGAGCTAGGGTTGAACGCACAGCAGAATGCTATTCAATTTCATTACAGATATTAAATACACAGCTAGAACAAATGGATGTTTACAGTAGTTCTGGCCACTTGTTTGACTGTGATGCATTGTTTCCTTCACCACCACATCACTTGCAGTTTATGACAAATAGATTTAATCATTATGCAACAGTGTGATTGAGCTTCACTAGCAATTACGCTTGCTGAAATAATTAATGCCCCAATTACTAAGTTCTTTTTGAGCTGATTGCAGTGGGGGCAAAAATAACCAATCCTAGTTTTGACTCATTTAGAACTGCAATTTAGAATGTAATCACAAGCTACACAGCCTACACAGCCACAGGTGTCAGCACACTCAGAGCAGGGCTTAAACAAACTCTTAGACAGAAACACTAACACTCACATCTAGATAAAAAGGAGCAACTTGAAAATATCATCTATTGACACTAAAGGACAGGTGCAAAACAAGTATTCAGGTTTAAGACATGGCATATTCTTTGGGAACACTTTTAAAATGAAGTAAAAACAAATGCGTATTTAATCAACTCACTCATCTCCAAATGTCTGGTGGCTGTATTCAGGGTGGAATGTTGTGCCATCATCTTCAATATCTTCAGGAAATCGGACTGAGACAAAACATCAGTTAGTATAATATAGCATCATTGTTATCCTAAATGTACTGATATCATGCAAATTAAAAATCAAAGGATAGCACTTAGAGATTGGAGTTTAAATGTTAAGTGCAAAATAAATAAAATGTATATGTTTCCTTTAATTTTTGTAATCTACAAATTATGGCAAAAGGAGAAATTCAAATTGTCAACTGGAAAAAGTTTATTTTGGTCGAATACGTTTCGCTGCTCATCCAAGCTGCTTCTTCAGTTCTGGTCAGAATGCTGGAGGACACTGCCTTATATCTGCCTCGCCTCCCTTCAGGCAGAAACGTATTCGACCAAAATAAACTTTTTCCAGTTGACAATTTGAATTTCTCCTTTTGCCATGGATTCTACCTGGACGACTGAAGGATTTTACACATACAAATTATTATTTGCGAAAGACCATGTATTTTTTATCATGGAACAATAAGTGATATAGAGACATACCCAGTTTTAGGCATACTGCTTCATTTGTGTCACACTTGAATTCAGCCAATTTCTTCTCCATAGCATTAATTCCTGTAAAAGCAAACATGGACAGATGTAAATTGTCATTTTCTTACACTGCAAAGTAATGTTGATACGATGTAAGTCTTATGTATTGTAATATGTGGGCCTGTTGTAAGCTCACTATGGGTCACTCAGTGAATCGTACAGTGATATGAAAAATAATTAACTACTGTACTGTACTTTAGTACTCAACAAGGCATATAAATGTGTTCAAACGCTACAAAAACTATAACTATACTTACAGTAGGATAAAGTTTAAATATATAAAGATAATAAAGATAAAGTTTTCTGGCCAGCGTGCCAGTTGCTTGCCTCCATAGAGATGTTATTGCTTTACCTGCAATGTTCCAAAGTATGGCATTAAACTTTTCAGTCTCCATAGAAATAAGCAGGACACACCACCAGGCAAAACCAAAAAACAATTTACAGGGGAGATCTGTGAAGAGGTGAGCCCAATCACAGTAACAAATGCATATTTTTAAAGGTATTTTTGAGCAATAAAAACACTCACACTGTTGTGCAACATTACAGGCAAAGCAAAAGCATCTCTATGGTAACCGATCCCGAAACTGAAAAGTTACGCAGTACATCTATAACATTAAAATCGACACACTGGGCTCGTAGAATGAGCTCTCGCATAATTACTATACTTGGCTGCTGGAGTGGAATTTGATTATAGATTTTTGATTACTGAAATACTGTTTGTCTTAGGCACATGCTATTGTAACCCACAACGGATCAAAGCATTTTACTCACGCACATACGAGCTGAACTGGACATGTCAGCATTAGCACAATAAAAGGACAAATGCCTGAAGTTGAAATGCAAACGTCACTCGTTTGTTATTCACAATGAGCTGACAGGAGGCCACTGGTGCTGTGTTGCTAGCCTCATAGTTAGCATACTCGCTCTGTTTGCATGGCGGTCAGACTACATGCGCTTTGCCACAGCGGAATTAAATGTGTGGGGCTACACCACAAATAACGACAATATGTATGTAAAGAGTGAATTAAAACCACGTTTGGGTACTTGCCCGCCATCTCAGCAGCTCAGATTGCGTGTAGAGTAGATTATCCCAAAAGACGCGCGGAAAACATCAACTTCCGGGTTTACGTATTTCCGTCAAAAGGAAATACGTAACTAACGTTATTAATATAAAAGATTTTCTGCCGTAATTTCTTTGCTGTGTTTTACTTTTATATTCATTCAAAAAAAATGACTGTATACATGTTCATTAAAAATAAGTATTTATAATGCCGTATCAGTCCAAGTTACTTCCATGGATTTATGCCATACCATAGACCGTATACGGTCTATGGCCATACCATATGCAATAATATTTATGAAGACAATGGGCACGTGATTCGCTCATTCTCTAGGTAAGATTTTAAAATATTAAATGTTATTAGCCTATGTTAGTAATAAATGAGCAGTCACTGGCAATATAAATAGGCCAACATTTTTATGTCTGTCTGTATTTTAGAGCTTCTGTTTCAATAACATTGAAAGCTGAGTCTGAGTAGAAAAGGATTTGAAAATGCCACAACAAAATCTTAGCAAGTTCACAAGGAGAATGGTCAGGTCAGCGAGGCTGAGCCATAATATCTATTTTTATACTTCAATAGTTTTAGCTATACAGGAACAGAATACAATGTAAAAGTAAACAGTCTCAGGTAGGCTGAAAGAACAAAAATCCTTTGTGTTTTCTGAGGCTGCCACTGTGCTGTACTTAATGATTCTTGTAAAGCTACTGAATTATCCTTTCTGAAGAAACTCTAGCAAGCCCTCTTACTGTTTTAAAAACATAGGCTTACTCACAATTGAATCTGGGTTGCCAGTGCTATAAGAGTAAAATCAGTGCAGTAAGAGCACAAGTCTTTCTTAGTTGCCTATGTGGAAAGACCATGCCTCATATGACAGGTCAGAACGTCCAGCATTCACTCAGAGGCTGCACTAGCACAGATTAATGATTGTCTGAGGTGCCTCAGATCAGAAAGTGCTTTTAGGTTTAAACCAACTGGATTTCAGTACTGAAACTGGCAACCCAAATGAGAGACTCTAGGATGCTGTTAGGATGTTTACTATGATTTTTTTCCCCACACATACAGTAGGCCTACTGTGTCACCTCCTGATCATTTGCTGCTGACACAACACTGAAACCCATGCAATCTGTTTTAAAAAGGCCCTAAAAATCTTGGGTAAAAAACTTTTTTTTTCATTTCACCACTGCACTGTTTTGGATAAGTACTTTACACACTATTTTCACCATTGTGTTAAAATGTTTTCCAAATGTTTGTTTCTCCTCTGAAGAACTTTGTTAAACCAAAGACCATAAGAGTGGGGTGGTCACCTATGGCTCGAGGGGACTGTGAGGTACCACACAGATGCACCACATTTGGTCAGACTGTGCTGTCTGTCAGAGGGACTAATTATTGGAACAGCCTTCCTCTGACAATAAGAGAAAGCCCATCACTGTCCACTTACAAACTGTGGATGAAGGAAAACAAAGTCTGTGAACACTTTTAACTCTGGCCTTTTATTGCTCTGTGTTGTGTCCTTTTTGTAAGATTTTATGATGCCTTCTGTGACACAACAGATTTAAATTAGAATTTTTGCTATAATCTGGCATATTTACACTGTATTTACAGATGCATTGTCCCATCGAAAAATCAAGAATAAATCAGTAGAAATCAGTGAAAACTATTTGATTTGAACATGTTTACTCTCTTATCTGGGAACACAGATAGGTCATGTTTATGACATTTGAAATTTAGACCTTGCTTCCATTTAAATGTAACATACTGGATTAGTTGCTTAGAGAACTTGCAGTAAAGCAATTAACATCAGTGGTTGCACTTTCAAAAAGACACACTTCTATTAACATAGAATTTTAAAGGCCCCTATAACTAATAACATTTAGTTGTTCTAATGTACGACTATCTTATAATGTTTATGCCATAAAACATGAAGGTTAAGCTATTATCAATATTGTGCATATTGTTTTAAACAGATGCTACTACATACACTAACCTCTTATCTATTAATATGTTTCTGATAATCCTGATATTGATCTTGTGTGATATATTGTCAATCCACTGGAGAGGTTCTTCTCTACAATATACCTGAATGTTGGAGCTGTATTCTCACAAAAGAATAGACTGTAAAATTATCACATTATATATATTTTTTAAAAGATTGCAATGCATATGTATTTTATTTTGCTCCTATTTTTTGTGTTTTGTGGGCTGTTATTTTAAAGATGCCCTTGTAACTTTTCTGGTGACTCCTCCTGCTTGTCTCCATGGAGATGTTATTGCTTTACCTGAATGCCCCACTTATGTGTTAGAAAATGTCTTGAATTTCATACATTATTACAGTGGATTGCCTTTCCACCGATGTATTGCCACTTGTTACCAGGTTAATGCTACTCTGTGGTACATCCTAGGCAAAGCAGTCATATCGCCATGGAGATAAGCAGTTGGCTGGTAAGTTAAACAACGTGGGATGCTATAACTTGTTCAAATAACCTATATTTTATAATGCCTGAATAACGTATGATATGAGACCTTTAATTATGTTGCTAGAGTAGGGTGACCAGAATTTCAAAATAAAAACTGGGATACCCCTGGTTTGTGGTGGTTGGTAATAAGAAAATTGTGAATCGAGTGCTTAATTAAGGGCAGTTGTTCTGCACTCGACCCATTCACGACTAACATGTGTCAGTATAGTTACATTTTCTTTGTCTTTTGGTAATTTGTAAGCAGCTTTTCTGTATTTTACCTCAACAAACGACAATGTATGCCCCTCTTTACTGTTGGTAGGTGTCAAATTAGTTAAAAATAGGGACACCTGGGGCATTTCTTGTATAAAACTGGGACAAATCGGTGGTTTTGGATAAATCTGCTGGGACGGGGAAACGGGTCTCAAAACTGGGACTGTCCCGGGTTAATAGGGACGTTTGGTCACCCTATGCCCCTCCTTTTCCATTGTGAGCGTTATGAGCACCGTCATTTTTGCTCCCTGCAAACTGTACGGAACATTTCTTGTTGTTCATCAGATTATGCGGATGAAAAAACACAGTGAGCTGATAGACATGCTGCAGCTGCTCTCCGCCTGCACACGGAGAGGCTGCAGACTGGAGCGTGTCCTCATCTGACCCACGCAAACAGGAAACCGTGTGTAAAATCTGCGGAGAGCTGCGAGGGTCACATCGCAGAGGACGGCTCCCTCGCAGCCCAGTTATACTCCATGTTGCATATATATTAGTGTTCTCCAGCCTTCGTGCCCTTGTTGTTAGATGACACTGTGATGCCCAGCGCCTGCGCCAGTCCGCTACAGCTGACGTCACCCTCAGCATGGCGGTCAAGGTGACTCTGGCAAAATTTCTGCTAAAGATTTGAGTGTTAAAAGCCGTAAGGTAGCTTTAGGAGAGACGCAGCTGGATGTGCAGAGGACTGTGCCTGCGGGGAGACGATTTGACAATGGCTTTATTCCTCTAAAATAGCTTGGATCCTGTTTATTTAATGATTGCATCTATGCTGTTAAGCAGAGGCATCTGGCCTCAGCTGGTGTCATGGCACTCTGTTGCTTGTATGTAGAGGACTTAAAGCAGGGTAACTTTGCAGACTGACCGTAGTGCTGTTCTTATTACTATTTATGGTTATGTTCTTGCAGCTAGCTCTGTGTTAGCTTGTGGTTGAGGTCTACTCTATGAATGCATTACTTGTTCAGGCTACAGACTACTCCTGACTTATTTGTTTTGTGTAACTAATAGATAACTCACAAGTGTTAACCCTGTTTTGCTGTGTTTATTCAGGTCCAAGCAACAAAACGAGCCGACCCCCAGGACTTGAAGAATATTTTTCTCAAGGTGAGAAAATCCTTTTGATTCAATAGATTTATGCATGTTTCATGGCTGAAGCATTAGGCCTGTGTGTAGTGTGCACTTTATGTGGGATATTATGTAGGGTTCAGATAAAGGTCATACAAATTCTTCGACTAAATTTGGCACCGCTCAGCAGACAATCTGTGCCTTCTTTGACTTTGAGTGTGCAGGGCGTGAAGCTCTGGGTAGTGGGAGTAAACACGCTCCACTTAGGTCATACTAGTTGCTTATGCTTGTGACTGGGATAATGTGCTTTAGTTAGACATTATTACTGTATTATTGTTGCTTAAGTAATCAGCATTATTTTGTACTAGTCACTTCACTCACGCCTTGTAGTTTTGAATGGTTTACCGGTACTAATTTCCCACCAAAAGCACGCCATACCGACACCCCTCAGTCTCTACTGGAGCACAAAGTTGTTCTGTAAAATGGCACTGTTTGAGTCACAGGTCCTCTTTTCTACCATAAGAGGTCTGTGTAATTTTGTGCCGCATACTCAGGTGGAAGAGTTAATTACTAGAAGCTCATTCAGACTGCTGCTATAATTTGATTAAGAACACTTAAGGCCTACTGTGAAGGTGAATGGATACACAATCATGTTATAAAGAAATATAGCGATAAATTGCTTGGAATTAATATTTTAACTTAAAACACTAATTCAGCAAAGTGCAATGATTTGTGGCTTTGAAACACTTAAGCATGCATGGCTCCTCCCCCCTCTTTCACTGTTTATCTCATACTCTGTCAATCCCATGAGCGTGGCCTTTATGCTACTATTTCACACAGCACTATGTTCCTAAAGCTATATCTGTTTCAACTTGAAATCTAAGCCAGGATCTAAAAATGACCCTGTGTCTCAAAGCCTGACTTCCAGTTGGCATGTAGTGCTTCAGTCAGCTGCCGTCAAACACTAGTCACATGTGTTGTCAATGTTATTGTGGATTCTTCTCTTTTATGACCAGTACAGTTTGACATGTGTGTTTGATTTGAGTTTATGAAAGCACTTCATCACGCAGTTGCATTGTGTAACTTTTCTGGTGGAGGATCTGTCAAAGGCTTTTCTTTATGGAGATGTTATTGCTTTGCCTGGAATGTTTCACAGTATGGCATTAAACCTTTATATCTTCACAGAGACCAAACCAGACTATATTTGAGCTAAAAAATGTTGGGTTAATAACTAACAAAACTAACAAACTACAGAAATGTTTCATACCTGCCTTTATTTATTGCAGCTAATTTACTGTACATATACAAATGTTTTTGGGGGGAACAGAATCCTGCTTTAGTGTTACTGTGTCAGTAGAGCAAATTAGTTTCAATATTATGGTCTATATTTACTTCAGAAATACATCATACTTCATATTTATCGTGACTGGCCCATATTATGGGAGAAAATATTTGTGTGCAAAATAGTTATGTACAACAATAATGGTTTTTCATGAGTTTAAGCTAGAGCCTTATCTCAAATATAGAAAAAATAGAAAAAAACTGGATAATTAATTGATTTTTTTTATTTTTAATTTGAGTTTATCTCAATCAATTGAACTTTATTTGTATAGCACTTTTCATACATTGGAAATGTAGCACAAAGTGCTTCACACGCCATAGAAAAATTATTAAAAACAGCAACCCCACCCCATTGTTTCAACCATATATAGAGCAATTTAGCGAGAAGCATGAAACATAAAGCTTGTAAAGCTTATGGTAAAAAAAGAAAAAAGAAAAGCTAATATTAGATTGAGACTAAGTAAAATAATATGAAGAATTTAATTTAAAACAAGTAAAATTTTAAATTAAAAGCTAAATTAAAGTGATACGTTTTGAGTTTTTACTTTAAAAAATATGAACACTCGCAGTGGACCTCAGATCCTCAGGTCGACTGTTCCACAGACGGGGACTGTAAAAGCTGAATGACGCCTCACCATTGGTTTTAGTTTGGACTCTGGAGACAGTTAAAAGAAGAGACCTGAGGACCTGAGAGTCCGAGAGGCTCATATGATAAAAGCCGATCAGATAAATAAATAGGACTAAGACCATTAAAACCATAGAGTTTTATAAACCAATAAAATAACTTTAAAATCTATCCCGAAGCTCACAGGAAGCCATATGCTTATAAGCTCATATATACTTATGCTTATAAGCTCTTACATATATACATTACAATATTTACATTTACATAGTCAGAGCTCACATAGTAGGTTGGTACATATTTACAATACATTGATGAGTTAAGCTGGAAAGGGAGTGGGAAGAAGGAAAACCTATAAACTACAACCCTCCCTAATGTTGTGTCTTGTCTCGTCTACAGTATGCCAGTGTGGTGCAGGAGGGGGAGCATTACATGACCCCCAAGGACTTTGTGCAGAGTTACATCGGCCTGCATACACAGCCTCTGTATAACCCCAAAACTGTAGACCTCATCGCTGGAGTCGCTGACACCACCAAAGATGGGTAAATGTTTATGTAATCAGTAATAGCAAAAACTATAAAGATGCACACATTTTCTGTACAGTCTCTGATCTTATTACAGTTGCACTGTGTAACTTTGCTGGTTAGGTCCTGCCACTTACTTGCCTCTATGGATTGTTATTATTTGCATGGAATAGTCCACAGTAGGGCATTAAGCTTATCTGTCTCCATGGAGACAAACGATCTGAGGAGGTTTTTCAAGTTTTTAAAAGTATTTTGGAGAAATCACCTGTGATTGAATAAATGCAAAATGGATAGATTTAACTGTTTAACATGAAAGCTACACGGTGCACCATTAAGGAAGTCTTTGATAGTGCTTCTCAAACCCAAATTTGAGTTTTGATTTGTTATTAAATTATAGATTATATTCAAATTTTAGATATTGTAGTAGATATGTAATTACCAGATACTAAACTGTACTATATAGAGCCAATAATTCTTATTGATTCATATTTTCCTCATTCATTTAACAAGGTTGAATGAATGCAGTAGGAGCCTGTTAATCATTTACCAGTTTCACACATGTTTGCTGAGTAAATAATCGACTTATCAGTTTTTTACACCAGCTCAATTGATTTAAAATTCCACGATAAGATAAGAAAGGGATATTATCTGTTCAGTAGCATTTTCCAGTGTAGTTGTGTACATTTGTGGTTGTGTTCTGCTTGCTCTGTTCCAAGTCTTTGTTAAATGTGTAAATATTGTGTTTTGTACCCTAATTCATTCAGTGAGTCTTCTTTCTTTGTTGTCCAAACAGACTGATTTCTTTCCAGGAGTTTTTGGCCTTTGAATCTGTCCTGTGTGTCCCAGATGCACTGTTCATTGTTGCCTTTCAATTATTTGACAAGACCGGCACAGGGGACATCTCCTTCGGTACGTATGACCACTGCCGTGATTCATTCTTTTAAGATTTGCACAAAAATGTTCAGAATATTGCTAATGGCAATAAAAATGAAAGGTACTAATTGTTCATCGTACATTCTGTATAATTGATATAAAAGATATTTGCCATTTACACCACCAATTTCTGCAGAAAAGGGGCTACTTATTCATGATCTTCTCTTGTAAATCGCTGTTGTTTTCACTTACAAGCATAAAAAGTTTCATATTAGTAAATCCAATTCACTTTATTTAGCACATATGACATAAAGTTTAAGTCTATTTCCATAACATTTTAAACTGTAATATAAATAACAACCACATTATAACTAAACAATGATTTTGGCCATGATAATTGTCACACATAATTCAAAACTTAGTGGTGGACAATATTGACACTCATGAATATCTGAGTTTTATTGTGCCCGGGCAAACTAGTGCTTTGATTGTCAGGTGTACCTTGGTAAAAATGGAGTATGTAGTATCACGACTTTTTGATACCTTATATAAAAATATAACTTTTGATATTTTGGTATTGAACAGCTTCGATCACAATGCACAAAAATGGAACGAATCACAACATTCTCAGATTGTGTTGTTGAATGACACTGCAAGTTTCTTATCTTATTTTTAATCAGCTCTTCTACAGCCGGTGTTTGTATTGACCACATTCCCAATTTGCAAATTTTACACATCTTTAAAAACAAATTGAATGAATTTCGAAACATGACCCATTTTTGCCTTTACATAAAATGTATGTACTAAATATTAATTTGAATCATTAATGGATTCATGAAAATGTCTGCTATACCTTTGTAGTGTGTTAATGCATGCATGAGTTGTGCCTCTGAGATGTTTTAAGGACATAAACGGGAGAGTGTATAGTTTTATCTGCGTCTGTTATTAAAGGTCTTATCCCAAAGCAGAAAAGTAACATCACATTATAACCAGTTCCGTCTGGCGAGTGTATGTCATAAAGCCGGAGAACATACAAAAGGGCCGCTACTATGCTCTTTCTGTGCTATGTGCAATGGGCCTCCATAAAGGCGGCTGAAATGGAGAGCAGTGCTTATAGAGAACATTTCCCGGATGGACTCAAAAACCTTCAAAATGTAAAAAAGACTGTCAAACAGCCTATTCAGCCCGCAGTTCAAATTGACTCCTTCCTCAACTTTAACGAGATTCGCTAGGATGGGAATGAGGACGCGAGATGGACATTTCAATTGCGCCTTGCATGTTTTTCCCTCTGTCTCTTATTTCTCGTTCTCCTTTTTGCAGAGAATGTTCGTGACATCTTTAGCCAGACCACAGTTCATCACCATATACCCTTCAACTGGGACTGTGAGTTCATCAGACTGCACTTCGGCCACGAGCGGAGCAAGCACCTCAGCTACACAGAGTTCACACAGTTCCTACAGGTACATTTATTACTTTAGGTGCCTGAATACTGTCTGACATATAAAAGTACTAGTGAAATAGTTTAAAGAGGAGGCTTATGATGAGTTGATATGGTCTGGACCATTAAGCCCTGAGCCTAATTTTCTCCCTCATGTAAAGTTTGGTTGCAGCTTTTCTTCTGTTTAATAATTTGAGATGAAGTAGTAAAGTGAGCCAAATCCTATCTGAAAAACTACCTGGTGTAGAACTGCATCTTAAGTAAGTCTCGTCTGCAGTTTGTTTAGTGGTTTGTGGTAACCCAAGCTGCTATTAAAAAATGAAATGTTGTTATTGTCCTTTACTGGCCGTAACTTGTATCTTACTGAGACTTCAGTAGAATTACATTAGTAATCAAACCTGGGCAGAGTTAAAAAGCACTACAGTCCTTGACAGATACTGGGTGGTCCTGGGCTTGATGGGCTGTGCTCCGGCCTATTGCAGTGTGGGATCTTTCAAAGCTCTTTGTGGTTTATGATACTTGACGTGGACTTCCCATGGGTACACCCGAGACTTCTGTGTGCAAGACTTCAAATGCATTTATCAATACTATTGATTTGTTTTCTCTGTTTTATCCATTTTGTTTTCACACATGGCTGTCAGCATATACATCGATCTGTGTAAAACTTGGGTGGAGAATAAATGTTCTGCCACTAGTATTGCAAAATGATAGTTACAATTGCTCCGCAGTGCAGTTATGCATTTGGTTAATTTCTATTATTGTTATTTCTATGAATGCATTTATTTTAATTAATAACTTTTAAAATTCATACCTGTGTGTGAATAATGAATGACAATCTAATTAAATACTTATTCAGCTCTGCCACCTTGTGGTTGGATTAAACTTAATCCAGATACTGAATACTTCTGACAGAACATACAAAGATGTGTGTAAAATCCTTCAGTCATCCAGGTAGAATCTACAGCAAAGGAGAAATTCAATTTGTCAACTTTGTTTATTTTGGTTGAATACATTTCGCAGCTCATCCAAGCTGCTTCTTCAGTTCTGGTCAGAATGCTGGAGGACACTGCCTTCTATCTGCTTGAAGGGAGGAGCTAACGACTAAGAAACTACTCTGAAACTAACACACCTACTTGTTTACAGTTTCTGTTTGTTAACTAGGCCTAATTACAGAAACTGTAAACAAGTAGGTGTGTTAGTTTCAGAGTAGTTGTCCGCAAACATTCTGACCAGAACTGAAGAAGCATCTTGGATGAGCTGCGAAAATGTATTTGACCAAAACAAACTTTTGTCCAGTTGACAAATTTTATTTCTCCTTTGCCACAGAACATACAAAGGTTAAAATATTTTTCACAATGTAAAATTTTTCCATATCGATACAATCAAGCATGCATTGGGCTTACATAGAGTGGTTATCAGTGAACTGATGTAACAGTGACGTTGTTGAATGATCCTGTGCTTTGTGTTATGAGCCCTGACAGCAGACAGTGACCCTGGGTCAGCCTCTCCCTACATCTCCTTCTGATTGCACAGTTGTCAATTTGAATCATCTTCTGCCGACACACCTGCCAGTGAGAGCTCAGGGCATGGTTTCCATTAGACTGCAGAAGGAAGTGATGATTACAAACACTATTCTCTGACACTGTCAGATCTCATGACTTCCACATCTGCCCAGCGCTGATATCAACTGTATATACTTGTACTCTCAAGTTTAATTTGATCGCTCACTTGTAACCCACAGATTGTCATCACAGCTCTGTAGTTTTCTTAAAGAGATGTGTGCTGTGTGTTGCTGTAGGAGCTGCAGCTGGAGCATGCCCGCCAGGCCTTTGCACAGAAAGACAAAAACAAAAGTGGCACCATCACAGCCTTGGACTTCAGTGACATCATGGCCACCATCAGGCACCACATGTTGACTCCATTTGTAGAAGAGAATTTGGTTTCAGTGAGTTATAAATTAATTTTAAAGCAGCCATGAAACTGTCCAAGAAAGATTTTTAAAAGAATATACAGCTATTTTGTGAAGCGCTGACTCTGGATCTTTGTGCAGGCTGCAGGAGGCAGTACCTCCCATATGGTGAGCTTCTCATACTTCAACGCCTTCAACTCCCTCCTGGGCAACATGGAGCTGGTGCGCAAGATCTACAGCACTCTGGCAGGCACTCATCGAGACATAGAGGTGACCAAAGGTACTGCAGCTCCTGTCCCTGTGACGTGATAATATGATGGGAGATGTGGCTGTTGGATCATTTTGACTTTCTTAACAGAATGGTGAACACAGGGAACAGTTACTATAGCACTAATAATGAAAGGTAAATGACACTTTTTAACTTGCTGCTGGTCAGATCACCTCATGTAGGTCTATGAAACTGATCGGTTACATCTACTCTTCATAGTATTTCCTGTTCAAATGTACACTGTCCTTCTAATGTCTGTCTGTGGTTTTCCTCTCTTAGAAAACTCAACAAATAGTATTTGTAAATAAATCACATTCTTTGTATAGTCAGAATTGTGGTTTAGGGCTCCAAAGTACTTTGTGGCCAAACAAATGGAAAAGCTTGCTTTTGTGGAATCTTTTTTGGAGAAAGCCAATATGTCCCTTTCATTTTTCAACAGGATGCATTTGCGAAAGATGTCTGTATTCTGTAATAGGGGCTCTCAGCAGGCAGCACTAAAGTACAGATTTAAAACACAACTAAAGTCAGTCAAACACGGTTCTATTGAAAGAAGCCCATATTACGCTTCAACAAATAAGGACCATGAAGAATTGATCAAATGTAATATATTTATTAAAGATATCTTGATTTGCAGCCAAGTGATAGAAGTTATGAACAAACAAAATTATTTGCAAATACTATTTTACTCAATACTGTTGTAGAGTAAATCAGAACTCCCCAATTCCATGACGTTGGTTTGTTTACTGCATCTTTAGTTCCGCTTGAACGACTGTCTCTTCTTTTCATCCTAGAGGAATTTGCACACGCTGCCAATAAGTTTGGTCAAATCACTCCGATGGAGATTGATATTCTGTACCAACTGGCTGGGCTTCACTCTCACTCCGGGTAAGAGACCTGCTCTTTTTTGTGATGATTTTCTTCAGAGTCAACTTGTATTTGAACCATTTATCCAGAACTGTTTTCTTTTGACTTCACCATGAGTGGAATAAACAGGGCTGTTTATTAGCTATAAAGATAAAGTTTTTTTCTCTTATAGTTTAACAACAGTGGCTCCACTGACTGATTTATAGGGAAAACATAAAACATTGGATAGAGTTTATGATGCGTTGGGCCAGTAGGGAATATCTCTGTCAAATGTTTAGTAAGAAAACACTTTCATTTACTCGTGAGCCTGAGGGCATCTCTCCAGCTTTGTTTGTCTCTTGTTTATACAAGCCCAAATTAAAGTTGCAGTAACTCCAGGTTATATGGTAGTAAAAGCTTGGTGGAAAATCTTACATCACTGACTGTAGTTCACATTAGATGGAGGCTGTGCTTTTTCCTGGCCTAACCACTGTCCCCTGCTGTTGTGCGTGAAGGCGCCTGAACCACGCAGACATAGAGAGGATAGCCCCGCTGGAGGAAGGAGCCATGCCATACCACCTCGCAGAGGCCCAGAAACAGGTAGCATGATTGACTGGCCTAATACAGCCCACATCCTCCTGCCTTTTATCAAAGCTGTCTCCTCACCTTCATCTCCTTCCTTCTCAGAAAGGAGCAAAAAGTGAGCCTGCTCAGCCACTGAATTAGCAGAGTGCCCATGTTTTTCTTCCCTTGTGAAGAGCATTACTTAAACCCCCAGATAAAAGTACACCAATTATAGTCAGAGAAGAGGAATGGATTGTTGCATTGCACCTCCCCATGAAAGGCTTTTCCAATTTTATTCAGTATAGCTTCAGGTACACATCAGCTGTAATCACACATCTGAGAAGCTAATAGAGGCTTTTATCAGTGTGAGGTTTTAGGAGCCTGTATGGAGCGCACCATTGTCAGAGGAGTGGGCTGGATTCAAGGTGGATGTGGGAGAACAGAATAGTTCCTAGCTGCACTGGAGACCATGACTCTATATCAGGGCTGTGTGGTCAGTGCTCAGAGGCCACTCATGCTTATAGGAGTCCTGCAATTCGATTCCTCCAGGGGACCCATGCCGCCGTCCGTAGGCATCACTGGAGTGGAAGTGGACTAATTGTTTAAAGCCTTTGATCAGGACCTTGGTCTTGTTAGCATGCAACCCTCACAAGAAGCATCTGGGATAAGGAAAGAGTGATCAGCTTCCCGCTAGTCTGGTCTCAACCTGGCCGTGTGCATACTAAAAGAAATGCCCAGTTTTATTACTCATTTCCTGATACTGGTACTGCTGGGATGCCATACAGACAAAACAATTCCATCAGTAAGGATTTTGTTCTTTAAAAGGAATGCACCGATACAACTTTTTCAGTTTTGATACCAATTTTGATACTATACCTATAGAGAAAATAGCAGTTATTTCAAAACAAACAAAAATAACATAAGACAAAACTGATCCAATGTGTTATGGAGCTGTTATTTATCCCTCAAATAACTAATGAACAGCTTTGTGTCAATAAAAGTTCAAACATGAGACTTTCTGGGCCAACCATGACCAGTAAATAATCATACTACATCAATTTATATTATATTAATATATCACCTGTATCGATATTTAGACATTGATATCTGATTTTTCAGTTTTTCAGTATCGGTGGCGATATCTGATACCAGTATCGGATCGGTGCATCCCCATTCATTAAGGCACAATGTTAAACAACTGTTCGCGTTGTCTCCAAAACACTAGACCTGCATCAGCAGTAACTGCAGCCAAGCATCTATTAAAAACATTTACAAGCAAAATTACACAGGCTTACATAAACATGGCATGTAAAATAATAATTAATTGTTTATGCTACGTGAATGGTAGCCAGGTAGCATAAAATGTTGCAATTAATTCTTCCATTTCGTACCTGTTTTTCCTCAATAAACATGTTATAAATGTGACACAGAACCATATACTTTTGTAATAGTGGAAAAGGGAAAACTCCAATCTCTAATAATTAGGCCTGGGAAACACAGGTTCCCTTGTGGTTTGATACACGTAATAATCGATATATTGCACATGATATTGTACATCACTGTTTTTACAAGAGTATATTTTTATTAAACCTCTATATGCACCTTCTGTTTATAAAATACACTTCTTTCAAAAACTGAAACACTTCCGGTACACTTCCCGTGTACTTTTCACACATAAAGAACATTTATAAAACCCCAGGTCAGTCTTAGTTTGAGATGTTTAGTTGTGATTTTTAACATGAAAAAGTTTATCTGCCCCAGTGCATCACAAAAAGCTAGAAGAATGTTGTATAATGTGGTATGAGAAAGTGTACAAAGCTGCAGGTATTTCTGTATGGCGACTGCTGTGTCATTCAATACCAGCTGATGCTCAATCAAACACATTCTTTCCTGCATTGTCGAGTGCTCCACAGACTTTCCTTTCCCCGATGTATCTGGTTCACTATCGTTTAATAGCAACTCAATTCATGCCATTCTGCTGTTACCGTTCTCGATCCGTCCGTCTTTCTCCAGATTCATTTGACCGGTGGTGTCTCTTTCTCCCCACACAGCACCCGCACGACACGTCCCGTCCAGTCTGGCTCCAGGCTGCTGAGTCGGCGTACAGATTCACCCTGGGCTCTATCGCTGGAGGTGAGTGACATGTCTGTAGCGGTCTGGGGGTAACCTTAGCCGAACACAGCGCTCCATGCACGGCCCATTGTGCGCTGTAGGCCAGGCCCCGTGTGATGTGCCACCACTGGCTCCAGGCTGTCGTTGGCGGGGAGCTTTGGAATGACACAAGTCTTCCGGAACCGCACTCTGGAATCTCCGTCTAATTACGCTGGATGATACGCGTTGGCCCTCTGACTCTGGTGCAAGGTCCAGACATTGGCCCTGCTGTGCACTGCCTGTCCCAGAGCAGGCTGAAAGCTGCAGTTCAGGTCGGGTCAGAAAAAGATGTATATCACAAAAGGACTACACAGAAGAAAGTGATAATGAGCTGTTTCTATCTCTCGTGTGGAGAGAGCTCTTAGCATGTTTGAGAGAGGAGTCATTAAAGGAAGCTTTCAGGATCGACAAGGCACTGCAGAGGAAGCACAGAACAATGTCTGATAGTGCTGCTCTTTCCCACTGCCCATTTTGCTAATGCATATTATTTATATATATTTTTGTTCTTCCAGTCTTTTGCTTATTATCTTCTAATTATTGAAACGTCTGGTTGAAAGGTAATTTAGCAATACCTGCAAAATAAGACATAAAGAGTTAGAGTCTGCTTACTTATACTAACTTTTCAACCATTATAAGTTAGTTACACTCTGTCAACTGCTGTATAAATGTATCTTTAAAAACACATGATCAGAATTAACCAAACATTTAAAGGACCCATATTACGCTATTTTGTGATCTGTGTTTTAATGTTGTCTCATCATCACAAACCTGGAGCTGTTAACTTGAAAACTACTACTACATGACATCACAAGGTGGAACAGTGCATTTAGAGCTTTGGAGATGTAAAGAGACTAATAATAAAGGATTACTCAAACAAACAAATGTGTGAATGAAACAAAACACAACTCCAGGTATGATTTTGAGGAGGTAGCTACATTTTAACACGGTTTATATCTCACAAGAGTAAATTTTGCATAATATAGGACCTTTAATGACAAAAATAGATTTCCCTGAATAATAATATTATATTTTATTTATGTAGCACTTTTTGGGACACTCAAGACGCTATACAGAACACACTAAAACATTAAAAGAAGAGTAAGCAAATAGAAGATAGAAGTCACATCTACACAGAGACACATTTGTATACACACATTTCAGAAAAAATATAAGAACATTTCACATCAATGAGAATTCAGTTTTATGGTTTCTTAGTAAATTCCCTAATTCTCATGTATTGTGTTTGCTAGCCACGGGTGCCACTGCGGTGTACCCCATCGACCTGGTGAAGACCCGCATGCAGAACCAGCGCTCCACGGGCTCCTTGGTGGGAGAGCTCATGTACAAGAACAGCTTTGATTGTGCCAAGAAGGTTCTCCGCTATGAGGGCTTCTTTGGATTCTACAGAGGTACACATGATTTACAGTTAGCCACAATACCAGTCGGTGTGCGTAAGAGGACATGTGTTTTTCAGTACAACAACAAACTAGGACTCATCTGCGTGCTAATATCAGCTGCATGCTTTTTTCTAATTGATTCCAGAAACTCTTGCTCTGCTTGTGGTTGTGGAGTAACCTCACAGACATGGTTTGCATGTTCATTATCCAGATACCTGGGAGGGAAATTGACAGTTCAAATCCGTGTATAGGCGCTCTGTCCATGTGGTGATAATGACGCTGATGAAGCCTTGTGATGTACTGCACTGTTTAGCTCAGGGCTGTTCTTGCGGGGAAGTCAAGAGTGCCATCTACTGCTACCTCCACCACTGCATGTGCTCTCTCTTCCCCTCCTCTCCCTCTCCCATCGCACATGATAAGGGGCTAGTTCACTCGCAGACAGACACACTGGGCTGTTTTTTGGCCAAATACCAACAGCAGTCACTCAGCGGGTCCTTCAGAAGTTTATCTGGCCTGATGAAGGACAGACGGTGAAACACTACAGTGGTTATCGCCGTGGTCACATTGCCCTCCTCCTCCCTCTCTCTTTTCCCCAATCTTGTTCATGACCACACAGCTTTCTCTGTTCTGATTCTAATCCCATATTCACCACTTCTGTAATGTTTTTGGGGAGGATTTTGGTTTAAATAAAAGTTCAGTAACAGTTCTGTTTGTGCAACCTTGTTTTGTGATATAGTGCATCAAAAATTGTCTGTAAATGTGTTTTTGGTTCACCAAAACTCCAGAGCCCATATGGTTCTTGCAGTCGTGCAGATTTGGCAAACATAAAGATGTGTGTTGCCATGATCCAGATTGTGTGTCTGTGTCAGGTATTCTAATGGTGTCTATGAATAATATTTTGCAGGTCTCCTCCCGCAGCTCATTGGAGTCGCCCCAGAGAAAGCTATCAAACTCACGGCAAGTCATTTCAGTGTGTAGCTTTAGGAGTGTTTGGAAAGTTGTTTCCTCTGATTCACTGTGAAAGAAAACCATGCATAACGTACTGAAGGAAATGCACTCTTTGCAATCAAGAAGTGACTGCACCCACAAGTTAACATTAATGCCTCTATCAAGATTGTGATCATGTTCGTCTGTATTCTTCATGTGACTCTCCTCTTTCCTTCAGATGAATGATTTTGTCAGAGACAAGTTCACCACAGAAGATAACACTGTCCCACTGCCAGCTGAGATTCTCGCTGGAGGATGTGTAAGTCTGAATTTAGTTATTTTATCACATAGTCTAAGAAAATCATTTAAAAAAAAAAAATACAACATAGTCAGCAATACATGCCTCTGATTTTCTTTGTGAAAACTATTACTACTAGTGTTCACAGAACAATGTATTATTCAATTATTCAAAAACTAATGAAGAAACAAAAAATACATTATGGGTTTAACAGCTTTTAAGAAACGAGTTAGCCTGTGCTTCCATATGATTAACCTTTCTGGGTAACGTTTGTGTATATTTGTATTAGAATAAATATGGTAATGTATTCGCACTTTAAATTATTCACATTTTTGACCACGTCAGTTTTGTCTATAACTTTTTCACAAGTGCAGCTGTGGTTAAAGTGTAATTCTCCACTCGTGCTGTGTAGCGGCTGGGTGCTGGCAGAGTCAAACTAGCAGAGCCTGCAGGTTGCTGTAGCAGAGCGGGGTCCACAGGTCATGACCCCTGTCAGGGTGTAATTGGAGGAAGAGGCCCTGGAGGGCCCGGACGCGGCTGGCGCTGGCTCATTGTGATTGAGTTTGACAGCGTCTCATACATACCTGAGGCCTGTTCCATGCAGGCCATCCAACAGAGCAGGTCCACACAGGAGCATGTTCCTCTGTGCACCCAAAGAGCACATTTTAAACCATGGGCTGATTTGGAAAACATACATGTGTGAAGTGTGGCTGAAGTGACCTAGTTGGATTTTAGGGTGTGGTTTATCTGAGAACTGGGTTAATTTCTTTGAGCTCAAAAATCAAACAGAGAAAGATAAATGCTGATGGTGACCACATAATTCGTTAAACAGCGGATATTCCCCATCCACTTTGACTGAACGTGCCAGAGCTTTTTTTAGCCCCATGCTCGGATGTTTACAGATAGCTGAGCAGCCCGTTGGGGCCAAACTCAGTTTGAGGAGGGTGATAAATGTGCTGGAGTCAGAGGCTGTAAGCCTCAGGGCTGTGCCTGCCAGGACCCTGGTCTCCCCTGGGAACAGAAGTGTCCGGGCTCAGTCTGTCCCCAGACACGCAGCCTTCCACAGGAGATGCCTCGGGGGAGGGGCACTGGGGGGCGCCAAGGGGCAGAGGGCTGGTGCCAGGGGCAGAGGCCGGGGCTCCTCCTCACCCCACGCCTGCTTTGGCCTGACCCCAGCTGCTCCTCTGTCAATGCCTGCCTTTTGCTCCTACCAAGGCCCTTCTCTGACTCATTCAAATCAGATCAAGAGAAAAAGCATCTTTTGTGCTCAAGTTTACTGAGACAATTAATAAAGACTCAGACACAGGGAAATGCTTACACATCATTATCATGTTCACCCAAAGTTCACCCCTGACAAAGTCACACTCTGATAAGCTGATAATGAGTGTTCAGCTGGTCTGGGCTTTGGCCTCCTCACATCCACCAGAATAAAAAGGCTCAGAGAGTCTGTTCTTACCATAAAAATAAACAAGGCTGTTGTGTATTTGTGATCTGTTTAATTGAACACAGTACATGTGAAGTGTCTAACCAGGGGTGTGTGCTCCACAGGCCGGTGCCTCCCAGGTGATCTTCACCAACCCTCTGGAGATTGTTAAGATCCGCCTGCAGGTGGCTGGAGAGATCACTACAGGGCCCAGGGTCAGCGCCCTCAGTGTTGTCAGAGAGCTGGGCTTCTTTGGCCTGTACAAGGTAGGTCAGCTCTTCCAGCCCCCCTGAGGTCTGCAGCAGCCTCTGCTCACAACTACACAAGGACAGGGAAGGAGCTCAAACACACAGTAGTGGGATAGGACAAGCTTCAATATCACATCCCAAAAGTCTGCATGGGTTACATGCTCATTATTTCTTTTCCACCATCGTGTTGTTAGTCAGAAACGTTACACTTTGATACTGACGAAGTTGATTGTGTTAAGAGATGCTTTTGAAAAATAAACCTCAATAGCCATAACAACAAACCAAGGTAGAATAATATAGTACAGTGCTTGCTTTAAAACAAAATATAAGGATAAGTTAGCAAAATATTTGTTTTAGACTTTTTACATTTTCTTTTTAATTCACAATCTCAATATGTAACTCAACTAAACCAAAATACAATTGTTTAAAGTTGTGTCAAGTAACAGATGACAAACAGCTGTAAATAAGAAAGTGTAAGTGTATACAGGCATAATAGAGATCAAAATATAAAACTGAAAGATCAAACAGATTTTACTGACTGTTTGTAATTTTCCAAAACAGTGTTAAACATGCAAAAGGCACAGTGGCCAACAACCGACAGCAAATTACTGTGGGATTAGCTCTGCTACTGCTCCTTTCCAGATCCTTGTGGGCTGGAGTCTTGTGTTCATAGTCCATATTTTAATGAGGAGCAGACAGCGTGTGGCTTGTTAAAAAAGCTGACTTCCTCTGGTTGGGCTCAGCCTGCACACGGGGCCTGTAGTCTGTGTATGATGAATCTGGAGGCCCACCACTGCTCCTCTGTCTTGGGGCTCTTTGGCTCCTGCAGCAGAACTGTTGCCCGCAGTTGAATGAACAGTAAATCTTCTTTTCTGACTCTTATGAAAATGCCAGTGTTCAGGATCGTATGTGTTCTTATGTTGTAGGGAGCCAAAGCTTGCTTCTTGAGAGACATTCCCTTCTCTGCCATTTACTTCCCGGTGTATGCCCACACCAAGGAGAAGCTGGCTGATGAAGATGGACGTGTGGGGCCTCTACAGCTGCTCACTGCTGGAGCTATCGCAGGTAATATAGATAGAAAAGATACAGGAATTTGGAGTTTCATGTGTAATATGCCAATTTTATGTTAGACATTGCATTTGCAGATATCCCGTTGGTCCAGTTTAATTAAAGTAGCCACACATGTGCGGGTATATTGTGTAAATATATAGTGCCGTATTTTCTATAAGCCGCTACTTTTTTCCCAGGCTTTGAACCATGTGGCTTTTACAAAGGAGCGACTAAATTTTGGATTTTTCTTCCACTGCTAGGGGCGCTCTAACTGGAATTTCAAAAACAAGATAGACGGAAAATGAATGCAAAGAAGAATATGCTACTTTTTATTTAGCAGATATAACACACACGACAAATTACTAACTGGTAATTATTTTCAAATCCTCAATCCTTCATCATGAAAAGCACACGAAGGAGTTTGTATGATGCAAGTTTTAAGTTGAAGCCATCGATCTTGCTCCAGGAAGGAAACCGCTGTAGAGCCCTGCACCCGCGGGACCCGCGGGACCCAACACAAAACAGTGCGGCCCAGGACCATGGATGTATATTAAGAACATTCTGAAAGAACATTCTGAAAGTTTATTGCGGGCGCGGGCGGGAGCGCGACCGCACTGCGCGGGCGTGGATGGTAGCGGGACTGAAGACTGTGGCAGCGGGACTGAAAATTGTGTCTCGCGCAGACCTCTACCGTGCTGCTGCACGTGAGCTTGGCGTCAGCGGAGATGATTAAAGTGACTTGTGGTTTCACTGCACAGGAGTAATGAAGATAATCAATTACCGGTTCTTTTCTGTTTTTGACCTGTTTTAATCAGCACAGTTGCTTCCATGTTAAAAGGCACTGTTCGGAAAGAATCTGTTCAGGTACATAAATGTACATTTACAGTATAAAATCCCGGTTGCGGCTTGTATAACTTTTTTCTTAAATTTTTTAAAAATAGAGTGGATGCGGCTTATATACGGTGCGCTTTATAGTCCAGAAAATACGATGTGTGTATATATAAGTATTTATAGATTCTATGTACTGAATACTTATATTTAAATAACTGCAACTAAGTATAAGATGTGGTTGTAGATTCAATCAAAATACAACTTTGAATGGAACACTGTAATAAAAAGCTTGAAAACTAATACAAATAGATTTGTATAATATGTCTCCTTTGAGGACGTTGTATTTTCTAATACTGTAACATTACATCCATCCTATTATCTGTCAGGTCGTGTAGGTCATGGAGATGCCCATGGAGATGCCCATGGAGATGCCCATGCAGAGATGCGCATAACATTACATTTATCTATATCAATTGTTTTTTTAATCGAATATCAAGAATCTTATTTTTATTTTTTAGTGAGGTAAGTCTACAATGATGCAACTTTATCTTTGAAAAGTTGCAAACACAAATAAAATGATAAAAGTTCAAGCTGAAGCTTTTAAATAAACCCTATAGTTTACCTTTCTCCTGTGGCATACGTACATTGTTTTTGCCGATGTAAAGTTGTTCCCATTTCAGACCCTGCGTGATACTGCGGCAATCGGAGTAACTGATGCCATCTGTGCATAGTGAAACTGCTTCATTATCCCTGTTTCCCAAGGCGTACCGGCGGCTTCTCTCGTCACCCCTGCCGATGTCATCAAGACCAGGCTCCAGGTGGCGGCCCGGGCAGGACAAACCACGTACAACGGAGTCATCGACTGCTTCAGGAAGATCTTAAGGGAGGAAGGCTTCACTGCATTTTGGAAAGGCGCAGGAGGTAAATGCTCTTGGAGAATTAAAGCCAGTAGCACAGAATGTAATTGTACCAGAGCTGCTGGATAAACGCTCACTGTGTCCTCCTACAGCTCGCGTCTTCAGATCCTCGCCACAGTTTGCAGTGACGCTGGTGACCTATGAACTGCTACAGAGGTGGTTCTACATCGACTTTGGAGGACAGTAAGTATAAGAGAGATTAATGTAAGCTAATACTACTACCATTATCTTATTTATCACTACACCTTTTAACTTAATACATAAGGCCAACAAAAATCGCCAAGCACAATAATAGCTTTCCTCTCTAATATAGAAAATAATTGCATGTGGACCCTATTTGTTTTGCAAGACACCGTCATTATAGCATAATTATGTCATTTATTTTGCATATGAATCAAATGATAGAATTGAGTATGATAGACTATAATAGCCCTGGCTAACATTAAAAATAAGAATTAGTCATTTAAGCTCTACCTGATAAAAAAAAGGTAAAAAAAAAAAAAAAACACTCTTCTTGGCTTATCTTACTACTACTTACAGTATGTTTAGGTTTCATTTAGGTGTCACTTGCTATCTTAGGACTTACACTGTTACATTTACTACAGTATAGAGTAGACTGTGCCACACTGCCCCCTATGCCTTGATTAATGGTACATATTTCTTCCTCAGTCGTCCTGCTGGTTCTGAGCCTACCACTAAACCTGCCATCCACGACCTTCCGTCAGTGAAAGCCGACCATGTGGGGGGCTACCGTCTTGCGGCGGCTACCTTCGCCGGCATTGAGAGGAAGTTTGGTCTGCACCTGCCCAAGTTCAAGCCCTCTGCAGAGGCCAAAGCCGAGCCCCAGCCTTCGTAAAGCAGGCGCTGTGGGCTGAACATCTTCCGCAATCTTAATCTTCCCCTTTTCTGGCTTCACAATGGTTTTATGGAACCATTCTTCAGCTAACTGCATTTGTGTTTTGTTATATTCTAAATGCTGCATGGGAATGGCTTTTGGTGTTCGTTTGCGTAGCTTGCACAGGTCTATTGTACATATTGTACTTCTCTACAGAGGGACATTATGGCTTTATGAATGGTTGTTGGTATTTTCTGGTGTGCTGAAGCTTTGTGTGCATGTGTTATCTTTCAAAGACACGCTCATGTACAGATGTTTTCAATGATTATTTTGAAATCACTGCAAACTCTTGTGAAATAATTTAAATGCATTTAATGTATTTTATTGAAATAAATCTTTTAAACAGTATGTGTCTACTGTGAAAGTACATTCTCACATTGGACAACAAGCATGGAGTTTCTTTAACAAACTCATCAGAAGAGCTAACAGCCAGCTTTATGGACTGAGTGTTACAGCATACATGATCTTCCTCGCATATAGGATATCATCAGATGTATTTAACATACACAACCTGGCATGTTACAGGACATTTTAGAAGAAAAAAACATTTTGGAATCAAGACACTTTAAAACGTTAAAGCTCAGGTGATTATGTTTAAAGACAGGTTGATGAAAATAGGGATTATTGTCATGAGATGTTTACATTCCAGGGGATAGAAGAGGGTGATTGCTCTGCACTGGATTAGCACAGACTAGACTTTAACTATGTTATGGTGCAGTATTTGGCATTAAACTCAAACATAAGGCTTATGTTAGCATGTATGAAAGGAAAGAAGAAATTATTCAGAGTAAAAAAATTAAGGCATCTGGTAGAAGAAAGGACTGTTTGTGAACATGGCTTTCTGTGTGTAGCACTGTTGATTGTAATCAGAGGAAGACCATCCTGCAAACTGAGAAGCAAAATCCACAAAGGTAAAGGAAAGTGTTTTTTTTCAGTCGGAACTTCATCTCTTTGTCCATTTGTATTTGTGTCCTATCAATAGAGTTAATAACAAGTGCACTGCTGGTCCCTGAAGCATGGTATCCATGGAAACGAGCTTAGGCAGCGAGACGCTGAGCTGCCAGCTCCTCTGCGTCATCTCTGTTCTCATTGATCTCTGCCAGAGTGCGCACAAACCGGGTCCACTCATCGCTACGAGGGATGGCAGTTTGCTGTGGAAGGTGAAATGGAAATAGGATTACATTTCTTGGCAAAATTTAGAAATAAATCACATAGAAATGCACGTTATCACATTATAAGCCTCTAATTACAAGTACTCACAGTCACTAGATCAGTCAAGAATGCAAAGAAAATGAATCTTACCTCTCCAACATCATAGACACGGACTCCCCCATCTGAATCTCCCACAGCAATTTCTCTCCCTGACGGAGCCCACCTCACTCTGTTAAGGGCAGGGTTCCCCTCCACGGTGACACTGGCTGTGGGCACCTAAAATAGAAAACAGAAGTAGCAATATTGAATTATTTTGCAGAGAAAATGTGAGGCTTATACAATGCAATGAACGTGTGATTACCTCAGTGTCATTGTTGAGGTTCCACAGGTCCAGATGGCCCACACCATCCACACAAGCAAACAGAGCCGGGTGAATGGGAGACCACATGACGTCATACACATAGTCTGAGTTATCCTCAAAAGAGTACAGGGGTTTGTTATTCTGGGAAAGTAAAAGACAAAGAGACAGATAAAACCAATATGAGGATATCTGCAATGGTCATAAGATTCACATTGTTATACAAATTAATTTATCAACGACACAGATACCTTGGTGCTCCACAGTTTGACAGTCCAGTCAAATGAAGAGGTGACAAACAGGTGGGAGAAGTCCAGGGGCCCTGCTGCGGTGTGACAGTTGATCCCTGTGATGGGCCCATGGTGCCCCTCAAACATCTCACTAATCCCCGCTTTGCTGTGAGAAACAACCACATCATTGGATTTTTGGCAAGTAATTGCAGAGCACTTACTGACCAGAGCGACTCGTGTCAGTTTGAGGTGTTACAGGAGATCCACCTCGCCTGAACGCTTTAATGAATGACTTTTATCATGTGATTCGCAGCAGGGTGACAAAAGTGTGTGCAACCCTCAACCACATGTTGCAGAGCTGTTACCCAACTGAGGCTCTGGTAATTAACGTAGAGAGGTAAATACTCAGCATGAGTGATGCTTATGCATTATTAACTGAGATGAGAGTATCATACCGTTGTAAATGAGCTGGAAAATTATTCCCTCAATTACAGAGGTGATTCTGCCATGTAAAAACAGCTATCCCCTGTCTGCGCTGTCACGAGCCGGGATACATGGTGCTTACTGAAAAGAGGTATAAGGCATAGCTCTGTGCCAGAGGACCACAGTCCACATACTCTTAAATGGAAACTTTGTGAGAAGTGCTGCACTTTTAATTCTCTTAGGGTCCACTGTAAACAAACTTGCTCAGCCAAAGAAATGTACAAGAAGGGAGGGAAAAAATGATTTGTTTCCCCCGCATGTGTGCCCTGTTTATGTTGAACGACCTTTACAAACACAACTGACAAGCGGAAAAGAAAAACAGGATGACTGGGCAGGAGTGAAACCTCAAACAGCAGGAGATCAAGTGTTGGATTTGTGGAAGGCTGGGAAGTGAGTGGGTTAGATATATTTGACACAGGCCTCTAGGTGGGCTAACAAGTCCCCACAGTCTCCAGAGCTGGATTATGAAGAGCTATGAAGTCGGCCATGTTTTTGTATGTGCCCTCACCTTCCATGACGACATGACATATAGACTGAGCCGTCCTCACTGCCCACCACAAAGTTGTTGACATCTCCGAGAGGGAATGACATGGAGGTGACAGCTACAGCTTTGGACTGTTTGAACATCAGCTCCATACTGTCCTGTGGAGGCAACAGCACACGAAACATCAATGACCCACCACTGCTGTCTAAAGGTTAACATGCACACCCTACACACTTCTCCTCACTGTTTATTTAGGTTTAATCTAAATTTAACTTTATTGAAAAAATTTGGTGTGCCACTGAGGTCTTGGCAGGAGAGGGAATGACATCGCTGACAGTTTGTATCCTTGAGAGAGAATTATTCAATGTAGAAAAAGTCAAAGGAAATACCAAACTGTACTGTTCTAATGAGGCAGCCAAATATTTCTCCTTTAAGATTAAACAGGGCAGGCAGTGAAAAGGAAGGAAGAGTGAAATGTTACAAAACATGTGCAATTTAATTATTACAAGAGTCTTCAAATGCAGGCTACACCAGTGTCAGAGACTGTTTAAAATTCTTAAATCACATTGCTTATATATAACCCTACAGAACAGTCATGTTTTGTTGTAAATCATCATCTATAAGAAGAATAAAATAAATTGTGAGAACAGACAATAAATAACACAAGATAACACATAATATCTACAATGTAATTAGCCTTAATAAAGCATGATCAAAAACTAACTAATACAATGACCAAATAGCATCAATTAAATTAAGTTAATATTAAAGAATGAAGTCTTTGACAATGTGTTATCAAGTATTGTCACTATAAATTATAACCCAAAGTCCTTGAGATTAATGCGCCTGTACCTGTGGCTGTGACAGCATGTCCAGGCTCCAGGAGCACATCTTTCCGTCAGTGGAGATGCTGATGAGGTTGTGGGCGTTCTGGGTGCCTACCACATTGACACAGTACACAGGGTGCTGCAAACACATAACAGTCATTTCTGTTGTCCGGTCTCATCCCAGATCTTGAGAGAGGGCTATCAAGTGATCATTGTACCGTGTGTGCTGCTGCTGACAGGGGAGTCCTCTGTATGGGGGTCCTCTTGTTGCTCCTATTGTCCCATAGGACGATCTGCCCCGAGTATGTGCCCCCCACCACTACGTTGGGGTGGAACTTGGCAAACGCAGTGGACATAACAGCAGACTGTCAGGGAGAAGGACAGCAGACATTTAAAGTTGGACAAGCCTGGGACAGGACCGTAGTCATGAACTGTCATGTCACATTGCCACGTGTACAGGAAACAGATACCCCCGGGGTACAGTGCATTAGAGTCCGGGGATAACTGCGAACGCTGTGGGAACCAGTTATACCATATACATATTTCAGTCTCAGCAAAATGTTTAAATCCCTGAACAATGTACTTGTTTGTGGGTTTGTAAATGGCTGTAAATTATAAGGGCCACCAGGTGTAGTAGCTGTCTACTCTACTGCTGCTAACAAAAATGCTCCAGCCATCAGCAGTATGTCGGCATTAACCTCAATGCTCTTCTCACAGACAGTTTAATAATGCACCCAATCAGTCCCATACTTAATCCTTGTGTAGGTTTGGCCCTCTCCAATTCAAATGTATTCTGCAGATGATTCCTGCTTGAATTCGACTAGAAAGTACACCCAACAATGTTTTCTCTATGAAAACAGAAGTGAGAAATTCAAATTCACTGGAACCATATGTTTTTTCAATACACCTAAACAGAACAATAAAGCTTTTGAAATCTTGTGTTTTCAGTCTTTTTGGGGACTTGTAAATGCCTTCTCTGTCTCAAACCACAACTGGCCGCATTACTAAGCCGTTTTGTCATGAATGATAGTGGAAGATAAACAAAGCTCGGGGCCAGTCTACAACATTATTCCTCATTCTTATTTATGGCTTTGCCAGACTGACAAGAGTTATGGATTTTGTGGCTAGACTGACATTTTTAGTTGGATCGTTACAAAATCTGAAACACATAAATAAGATGTATGAAAAGACCCTGCACTGAGTCATGGAGAGAGACTTCATTCACAGTGTCAGGTCTTATTCATCAATGCAATATGCAACATGTACATCCGCTGTGAAGGCCACATGTGCTTCTACTCAGTGAGTCTTGCTCTAGCCGCCCTGGGGCACAGTGTTGCTGCCGGTACATCTGAACACAGGGCCCTTGTTTAGATGCACATGATAACCCCAAACACTTAATCCTCCTGCAGCACAGCTCGGATCCTGCTCGACTCCTATGGCGTCTAACACACATGTGTTAGTGGATAAATGTGGTGGAGGCGAATGCCTGTGTCGTGAACTCACAAAGTGGATAAAAAACAGGAGGGAAGGTGCTTGGAGGAGCCAGAAAAATTTATGATGTCTTTTTGTGATTAGTATTTTTGCGTCCTATAACTCAAATTAATAGAATTGTTTGTTTAAAATACTTAATAAACCAGATAATTTGTAAAGTTCACTTTGTTCCTACATAGGGCATAGGCCACCTAGAATGATTAGAACATATCAGTGCAGGGGATCTTCAAAAGAGACGAGGTTATGGTTATGGTTCACTTGTGGTCAAACACGTCCCATGTGGAGAGGGGAGCTGCGTACCTGACAGTGGAAGACATACTCCGGAGTGGCCTTTTTGTACTTCATGTTCCACACCAGGGCCACCCCATCTGGCTCATGGGGAGCTTCCTCGTTGTTGTTGTATGAGGCGACCAGGAGTTCAGGATACTGGCCAGAAAACAAAACATCACACTAAATTAATGTGAGAAGGCTGCTGTGCCTCCGAGGCTTGACTCCATGAGAACTAGCCCGGGCTGCTCTGCCTGCTGCAGCTGAGAGCTTGATGACTGACTAACTCTTTCTCTAATGAGATTTATGCACCATTTAAGTTGCACCAGCCCAGAAAAAACTCTTACTTTTCAAAATCTTTTTTTAACATTAATAAAACTTCTTAAAAATGTGCACACACGAATACCAAGAATAAATGTGAAGGTGCTGCAGCTAAAACTTAGAGGTGTAATAAAAGCACAGCCAGAGTACCGTATCCACGTGTAAACAAACCATTAACATTGGCTGGCTTTAATATCTGATCTTCAGCTTAGAGTCGCTGAATACATAATTTTACATCAGAAGGGCTTCACTTGGCTCTGAGCAAGCAAACAGTGTGAAAAAAGAGCCGGTGTTCAATCAATGTCACAAGTTGTTGCCAAATCATGCAATAAATGACCTCAGACACCAGAGGAAACAAATCATTACCAACTGTGGTTTAGTGACAATTTGTGAGGGACATAACTAACTTTTCCAGAGGGACTTGTGGCTTAAAGTTAAACCTGTCAAGTCCAGCTACGCGATCGTAAAGTATTAGATTTTAGTGTGGTTAATGTCTTTCAACAGCCATTTAGTAGGTGGTTTTTTTTTTTGCTGAATTCATGTTAACCACTGATTTCATTAAGTGCAAAAAGTGGACTGAATTATTTAACCTGGTACCGATATCCGATATTTGCCTTACATCGATGGCCGATACAGATATTTATTATGACTTTTATGCCCATAAGTACTGGGGGTGTTCTACATATATGTATTTTGGAGGAATGTTAACCAGTTTCCACGGAGACACAATGCACAAAATAGCAAACACAAACAAATAAGTAAAATAAATAAATAAATGTCTGAAAACTCAAGAAAAAAACACAACACTGATTTAAACAAATTCTCAAGAGCCTGTGATCAATGCAAGAGCTCAAGATCCTGTTTAGGTGAGAGTGACTAACTGAAAAACTGTTGGCTAATGCTAATTAGCTTCTGACTAATTTATTTGAGAGGGACTTGTTTAACAGCACAAATCATCTCATCTGTTTTAATTCTGACTAAGGCAGTTATTTCTGGTCAAATTGTGTTAAATTACAGCTCAGATTAAAGTCTAAAAATCCTCAGACAGAGCATCCTTACAGTTAGCATCAGGGAATGTTGATGAGATCAGCTGCAAAGTATCAATATCAATATTGGAGCAGATACTAGTAATGTGAACATATTGTGATGTAGCATAGTTAATAATGACCTGGGGAGACCAGTCTAGGCACGTGACAACGCGATGCTTGGACCAATGCTCGTCCATAAACTGCCTGTTGAGAGACAGTTTGGCCCCGGCCTGGATTTCCCTGAGAGGTAAAGAGAGAATAAATCAATAAAGCACTTCTTCAGGACAATTACAAGTTTTAAAAGACCAGTTGTCCAATTATTACCCCTCCTTCTCCTCCAGGTCACGGCCGCTGTAGTCAAAGAAGAGGTCGACGTGCTCCGACAGGGCACGCTCAATAATGCGGCTGCTGTGGTCGAAGAAATTCACAAACTCCTCAGAGTGCAATATCTGAAGTTTCTCCTCCTCTGTTAGTTCATGGGGGGGTGCTGCACCAGTAAACAGAAGCACAATAAAGACATGACACAAATGGAATTGGTGTTAAATAGTTCTTTGACTTTGAGTAAATTACAACTTAATAAACATGCATTAGTACCTTCCTCTTCCTCCTTCTGTTCTGGATTTTCACTTGGAATCTCCTCTACTGCCTGTGGTGGAGAAATTTCTTCTTCCTCTTCTTCTTCTACTGAATGAAAAACACACAACTTATTGAAAAGAACAATAATGGACAAATTTTGGTAATTGAAGCGATTACATTAATAAACAATTTGACATGTTGACAGGGAAAATGAACATGTTTCTCAGTCCAACATCCCTCATCTCAGTCTCTATACACAACTTGTACCTTTGGTCATTACATGTCACCCTTCTATTATTATGCATTTTCAATAAAAAGCTCGCCTGGTGATTATGAGCGCAGACATGGACTGGTTTTCTCTGCCTTGCATTTGTTTGGTTTGCATGCACAATGTCGCCTTTCAAACACAACTTGCTTCTCTAAAGCCGAGAAGTTTGTCATTTGTGTTAAATAGACACAGCACAGCGGGTGCCTTGTTGTCATAGGGACCCCTGTCTTTCCAAACTGTTAATGAGTGCGGCCCATTGAAAAGAGGAGCTGTCAGTGTAGCGGTTTCCCTGTGTCCATGTAGCAAGGCCACAGGGCAGTGGAGCAGCTGCCCAGGCCCATCCTTTGCTCCGGCCAGATGACAACATGGTGCACAGGCAGATGGTGATGTTGCGATTGTCTGCTGCTCTTCAAAGGTGGCATGGAGATGGCACAGAGGTTTTCCGCCTGGCTGCCCCGAGACAAGCTTCTCCCTGAACAGCAAGCCTGCGCAATTACCATCCTAGCAGGAGGTCCTGCAACTCCCATTCAACCTCGAAGAATGTACAACAAAATACAGGCCAGACCAGCTGGCAAACTGCACACCGGCCCTACCTCAAAGGCGACCAGCACGCTTTTCTACACACATCTCATTGAGGCAGTATATAGAACATTTTCAATGTAAAAAACAAGAGCAAAGCCAGGACAAATAGATTCATGAGCAGTGCACAATTCCAGCTTGCTTTCTGCAGCCCTCTTCTTGGTGTGACCCTCACAGTTTATCTAAGATGACGGCGCTGCATGACAAAATTTCCTTCCTACTGAGATAATCTAAATGATAATGTCATCTGTCACTTTGTCTGTAACGTGATTTAGCCCCATTCTCAGACACAGGTTTGGGGAAGAAGGTTATTGGGTGCGCTGATGAGTTTACAGAACCAGGTTGATGACACAAGGCATTTCAATGTACGACCATACTCTGCAACCAACAGGAGAAGGTTAAAATCTTTCCTTTCAAGGGCCTCAATCAGGCTTAAAGGAAAACAGTAATCACTGTCTTTCAGCTCGTCCCGGCCATGCTCGTCAGCCCTTTCCTTGGTGAGGCAGCCAGAGCAATCAACCTGCCAGGCATTAGGAGCGGATAGACAATCTGAAAATAAAGGGTATAATGCACCTGCCAGCCAAAATGGCCATTTGGAGAAAAGCTAGTGATCCTGGCGACCCTGCTGGGGATGTGTGGGGAGTGGGGGGCCATGGTAGTTGGTGGAGGAAGTGGGATGGTTGGGGGAGTTGCATTTAACAGAATTCACCCGGATCACCAATGTCCCATACACTGACACGTCCTCTCAAAGCAGGCCCAATTATGGCTTTTGTGCCACTTAAGAAATAAAAGCTTTTCTGGGGGGAGTCAGACAGAGGCAGTGGGGGGGACCGTAATCACAGGTCTCGGCCCATGGACAATATATTAATGCAAACGCGGCATGCGGCCAGTGATGTACAACTAAATGACCTCTGCTCTGTGCTGCAGGTGTCTATCTCTTTCTATGCATCAGGCGTCAGAGCATGTAAATACACAGACTATAGGGCTCCTCTCCGGCATCACGTCAGCCCAGCAGGGGGACATATACTCTACACAGCATGGAGGCCTCTTCTTTGAGCATTTGAGCCTGCATTTGAATAGTTACTCTAATCCTTCAGCCAATAAACGCAAGACAATTTGGAAGTAAAGGGTAGTAATGAGAACTGACATTAGCTGCTTTTGTAAATCAGGTCAAACATTACAAAATTTAGAAAATGGCATAGAATTGTGACATTTAAAAGAGTGACCCACAGTTACCTGTTGAAATGGTATCTTAATTAACATCGCCCTATAATGTCCCAGTGCAGCCATCATAAATGTGACAGTTAAAGGTAATACATGGTATGTCTAATGTTATTGTTCATAAGTAAGCTCCTTCAAAACAAAGATTTTTGTCATTTATATGTAAAAATGCACCTAATTCTATCCTTCAGTGTAGCCATTGCATTATACAATAGATATTTAACACTAGTAATCATGAAGTACATGAAAGCTGACCACGATTACAAGTGCCACTTCAAACAAGAAGGCCATTAGGGTTTTTATGATTAAAAGTTTTGACCTGCCTCCAAATTCAGAGCGATTAAAACAATCATATTCAATTAAATATTTGATTTACTAAACTGCTCTGCATACTCAAACTCCTGACAAGCCTTTTTTAAGCGCCACATAAGACTAGCCACTCCACACCCACCACCCCCAACCTCCAACAATATCTTACTCTGTAATTACAGCCTCTTGTTGAGGAGTGCATATTGATGCTGCATATTACCTAGTAGGGCATTTTAGGAGGACAGTGGTTGGAGCACTACTGTTTTAGCATGCTACAACAGTTTTGTGGGAACATTTAAGCAATGTTTCAAGCAGATCTATTATTTTCAGAATTTATTTACAGATAATTTTTAAATTTAGAATTTTTAAGGTACTGATTGAAGAAAATAATCTCTTGAATATACACAGGTGTGGATGGATGAAGCAATGCTTCTGTAAATAAACACATGAAACCAGGTTTACAGTTTGTGGATTATCAGAGGCATGGAAAATTCTTTTAGTGCCTATGCTGAAGAATTCATATAAATAAGTTAATCAAAATTATTATTATTATAAAAATTATTTTTGTCTCAAATATTTATCTTTGTTACTGGCTCTTTTAATAACTGAGCAATATGCAGGACATTAATCACACCAAGGACCTTGGCATTTTGCAGCTTGGTCAGACAGGCATACTCTCTTATTTGGTGAATGAACAAATTAATTATGAAATACTAGTGCACATTCAAAATGGCATGAAATAATGTACATGAATGAATGCAAAACTCTTTATAATAATATTAATTTTTCATAAAAAAAGACTACTACTACATGGGCTTTGACCAAATTTTCCACAACATTCTTAATCACTTGATATTAAATCATGAATTAAGAGCCTGCATATATTTTCCAAAGCAGACATGATTAAAGACCAATGATATTGGCTGTGTGTTGCAGGTCAGTGGGCGAGGCCGTCCCTCCCTGAGCCTGGTACAGTCAGAGGGCACTTAGGTCGGCAGTAGCCTGGCCGCACCACCCGCTGACCTTGAGAGTGCTGTGCCATTGCCTCTTTTTGACAACATGATAAATGGCTCAATCAGAGCCCAGGCCCGATGCCACCCCACACATCAGAAATGCAGTGAGGGGAGCGCGCCGGGGATGGGGATGCCGTCTCATCCAGTGCCAGAAGTGGTGGTGTGAAAATGCACAATGTGACTGAGTGTGTTTTGTTATGTGCCTGTTCGCTGAAGGGAGAAGACAGGGACGCGAGGGAGTTGATGAAATGATTACATAGTGGCAGAGAGGGGAAGGGGCCTGGTGTTGAACAGCTGGCAGAAAGCATCGCTGTTTAACACACTTTTACAATGCCCAGTAGAGTCCAGGGGAACAGGCGATGCTCTTCATCCTCCAGCAGTTTTGCTCACTGTTTGCACTAAAACACTTTCTCTTTTTTCACTTTCACTTGCTTGTCATGCATTCTTACCATTTTATCTTGGTTATATCTTTGTGGACAGTGCCTAAATACACATGGCTTTTTTACTGCTCAAGATGGTGTGGTCTCTTTTGGCACTGTAATCGTAATACCAATAGCATTATTAAATATAACAAAAAGGGTTACATGTATAAAATAATTATAAGCTATCTTATAATGGCATAATTTGTTATTTTCTTCTGTGTTTTAATAGAAACGTTGGAAAATATATAAATCACCCAAACAGAAAGGCATTGTTGTCGTACAGTATCTGGAAACAGAATCAGAATGGGGAAAAAAGTAGAATCCTCATCAGAATTCCAGTCAAGCGCATTATTCAGCAGCTGTCATTACAGAAATCAGGAGCAAACACGCTGCATGGCCGCAAATTTTGCATATTTTATGCAACATGTGTCCAACATGTGGAGGTGGGTGGTAGCCTAGATTTTCTCTTTGACCAACCACATAAAGCGAATAAGCACAGCAATTACATAAATATGGACACGCTTCACCGACAGGGAGCAGCTGTAGCACTGCCTTTATATCTTGGCTCCCATCTCAACCCTTCTTCCTGTCACTGCTTTCTCATCCTGCTCGTTAATTAGACCAAAGCCAGAGTGATGCTGAGCCACATGTGTGGTATAAAGAAGCTTATCTGAATCGAATCTTTACTACAAACACATTTTTTGTAAGTTTCACAACATTCAGTTTTCTGTGATTAAGGAAAAACTAAAAATACAGTACAGTTTTGTATTGTTATTTTTGCATTGGTATTATAGTATATGGTTGGAGCTTCACCTTCTTTGGGCTGGGAGAGTACTGGTGTCTGTGTCTCTTTGGTGTAGGAAACTGTTTCACGAGGAGGGAAGTCTACATGTGTGATTTTGGCCATTCCCAGTTTTGGAGTCACACGCCTACAATGACAAAACAATTCAGAATTTGCAAATAACAATTGCTGAAAAACAATAGAACATCAATATTAGAAATAAGCTTGGAAAACATACAATTCACTTTAGAACTATACCTGTATTTACCTTTCACCTCATATGGTAAAACCTCTGTGTAGGTGGATCTTGTGCTGATTAAAGTATGTGAATGTGTTATGGGATGGTAAAAACACTGAGTCTGCATAGTAACTGCATGAACACACTTAACCTTTTCACTGTAGTGTAATCAATCAGTAAAACATGCTATAGATTGATAGAAGGGAAAATGACCAGGAAAGGAGAGAAGAGAGTGTCCAGTACCCCAGCTCAGAGTCAGAGTGAAGTTGAAGTGTGGACGGGTCAGAGTCCCAGTGCAGAGTCCTGTTAGTGCCACAGCAACAAGGCAGCATTAGTGAAGAGACAAGCATGGGCACAAATGACACAAGAAGATCCAGTTAGCATTATGACACAAAACATGCATACAAGCCCAAATGAGTTCAATTTGAATGTGATTGACAGTGTGAGACTTAGATACTAGCTTCATATCGTGTAATCCCAATGCAAGGTTCTGACGACACAAAATCCAGACGTCGAAGAACATGTCTCCTTAAAGCGTGTGTGACGGGTTTTGATTCTCTAATTTTTACTTAGTCAAATAATATCTGTTGTAAATATAAATTATAGTTTTACATGAATCAAGAAGCAATTTGCAAAGAAAAGTTGAAAAATATGTGGAAAATTACAGAAGTGCAGAGTTCTAAACACATTGATCATGACACCACATTAGGGAGAATCTGTACAAATGTTCAGCACTATTGACACGCAAGAAACATTTTTTTTTCTGTTGCTTTAAACATAATTTCAACAAAATAAATTAGTGTTGTCTTGTGTTTCTATTAATCAAATTATAATTTCTGTGTTCATTAGAGGAGTTTTATACAAATGTACATTATGGTTGGCTAGCGTTGGCTACCGTGATGTCTTGATTTCCAACCAGGAAGTAAAATTTTAAACCTAAAAAATGGCCAGACTGGTTAAGAAAGTAAAATGTTTAGTAAAATCTTGAATATAATGATCCTAACTGTGCTTTGGTAAAACGTGTATTCTAACCTGTAATACCCACTTTAAACAGTTGAAAATCAGATAACACAGGTTGTACCCGGCTGCCTGAGGGGCTGATGGACGCCGAACTGTGGCACACCAAAAGCCTCTGAGAGTGGTGTGGACAGAGCGCGGCAGAGAGAGAGGACCCTCGGGGAGAAAACATGACCTCCATGTGTGTAGGAAATGGCCATGCTGGTGAGGGAAATGAGTCAACACGTAGGGGGAACAGCTCCCTGGGCCTGATGGGACACTGGGGGCGCTTGAGTTTCAGCTCAGGGAAGGGGCTCTAATTAGGGGTTAAGAAGTCCCCCAGGCATCACAAGCAGCCCGCTGGTTTATTGTTAATTTAGGATCGTCCTAATTCAACGGCACACAAATTAAATAAACATGCACTCGGTTGGCATAAACTCGTCATCAGTCACTGTAATGCTAGGAAAGCTTCAGGTGCTTACTCCACTGGAAGTAATAAAGTGATGTTATATGCTATTTGTAACCTTAAACAAACCCCAGCACTCAAAATACTTTTTCCCACTACGTTTTCTTTTAAAGTGGATGGTGTTACGAGCACTTGACAAAACTTGACAGCTACAGCATAAAGCGAAAAAACACCATAGCAACAGCATTGCGGTACAACATTTGATCACTCAGACAATTGTTCCTAATTGTACCAAAAGCATGGTTTTGTTTATATGTAATGTATCAGTGGGAGTAGGAAAGCGTTAGTGATTCAGACATTTTTCAGGAACAGAGTGACTCTACCTGGGTCCCACAGCTCCATCGGAGTCCTGGCTCCCTGCCTCGCTCGGCGTGCCCGTGGATTTGGCAGTGGGAGACATAGGGGGAGGAGGCACTGCACAATAGCACACACAATAATCATCTCTTACACTTGAAGTATGCTTAGGTGTCCACAACAGTGGACAGATGCATTAGCACAGATATGCGATTCCAATTTTGCCCCACAATTTACAAGTAATGTTGCTTTATGTTGCTGCCAGCAGCATAATACTGTTCAGCCATCAGTTTGCCATACATCAATTTAAGGAGATAAGAATAGGAGCATAAGAAATAATAAAGAAAAAATATATTTAAAAATGATGTAACTATTAAAGCTTTGTGTGATTTTCCTCTGTAGCAGAGCTGGTTTCATTAAAATATTTTTATGGATCTCTTCTGCCACCTGGTGTTAGAAATATGATAGTGTTCATTACCAAGAAATGTAAAAAAAATAAAAAATAAAATATAGGTATTTACACTTATATTGGCTAAAAATACTTCTTCATGCAGTGATTACATATTTCCTTTCATTTCAGAATTCTGTCTTCTTTTTTTTCCTATGACCCTTGACTGTAATTTGTCAGTTGCTTATTTCAACAGTGCAACAAATCATCAATAACCAAAAACATTTCAACACATCAAACTGCTGCACTCATGAAAAGATGTATTTAAAATGAAACCTACCAGAGGGAGTTTCTCCAATCCCCATACTCTGTAAAAGGGCTTCAGCTTCACGCCGTTTTTTCTCCAGGTCAGAGTCATCTTGATGGTGTGAGACATCTTTCAGTTGTTCAGCCTAGAAATAACAAGAATAGCTAAAAAAAGGAAGTGTTGTGTATAGCCAACTCTACATTGACTATTTATTTTGAGACCTTTTTTTTTTTTTTTTTTTAAAAAAAATAAAGACAAAAAACAACAGTTATGAAACTATTGTAGCAAACAAATTGTCAATTTAAAACTGAAAAATTATATGAACAAAAACGCATAGGCCTACATATAGTTTAAAGGCATTATATGTTTTTTTATGCTGCATTGACAAGAGAACATAATTACATAAACAATTATAGTTCATTCATGCATTGTCCATAGACTGACCCTAAATTCTACATTATAATTAAAAGTGTCATGTAAAACTGATAACTCTTGGAAAATTAAATCTACCTCTTTTTTCTTTCGCTCCTCCTCCTTTCGCTTCTTCTCTTCCCTGATTTGTGCCAATCGCTGCTTCTTTCTCTCAAGCTCTGCCTTTAGCTCATTCTTGTCAGACATGGTCGCCCAGCTAGGACAAAATCATCTGGTTATTCTCAAAAAAAAAAAAGAAAAGAAAAATAAAATAATATATATACTTTTTAATAGTATTATTTTTTTCAATTTAATATAGTTTTGTCTATGTTAATTTAGCTGAAATGCATGCCAACTCCTTGTAATATAGTGTACCTGTATGTTCCTTCAGTTTAAAGTAGGTCAGAATAAAATAATACAGAAATGGGGCTCAAAAGCTGACCAATCCAATATAGTTTTTAAACTGCATTACATTTAGATACGTAATGTAATGTACAGTCTAAATTAATTCTGATGTTTGATGGATAGCTAAAGTTGGTCGATTTCAGTAGCTTAACCTATGCCTATGTCTAGCGCTAACGCAAGCAGCCCCACCCTGTGTGACAGATATTGGCTAGACTATCGAAACGTGGTTTCTATCAAACCCATCGTTCTCTGCATTGATCTGCTTGATTAATTTGATCCAACACTTAAAAATGATACATTTTAGCTCACTGTTTTGTAGTCGTCCTTCTAAATGTCTTCATTCATTAGGCCTGTGCTCATGACAGCATTAGCTAGCCTTCATTGTTTTCAAAGTAGTCGGCTCACTTGCTCTTAGGACAATATCACAAAAAACAGGTGTATTCCAATACCCGTGGAAATAATTATTTTACAAAACAAATAACTATTCCGCGCACATATGTAGTTATATCGGAACATGAATTAATGTCTGTATAATTAGCTCGTAGCCACCGGGATCCCCCAAATCGCAGTCGGAAGCCTTCATATTTCAGTCTCTTCGTCAAAACAAATGAATACACGAAAATTGTAATACATAAATGGATGTAGCAGTTGCGTTACAATTAGTTCAAAAGAGTGAACTAACCTTACAGTGGGTTTGTAACCTGCAGCAAAGGTTCAGCGAAAACAGGAAAAACAAATGGGCCAAAACAGACTGCCGACTACCGGGGCCGAGGAGAGTCAAACGGCATTTTGCGCTAGGGCTCTCTTGTGTCAAGTCAGGACAAATGATGAAATATTGATCGTTAATACATTTCTGTGTTCTTTCTCATCATACCATGTATGATACAATACTAGGATTGTTCTATTTAAATAACAATACAGTGATATAAAAGGCACTGACATGAAAACATTGGCTCTTGTGATATAAACAGCAGAAAGATTATATACAATACTTTTCATATAAATGTATACAGTGCTTAACAAATTTATTAGACCACCACCCAGTATAAGGTGTTTGCCATTGCTGCCATAATTTAACAGCATTTCTGTTTACCAAAATACTATCTCTTTATGTTTCTATAATGGTTAATCCGCCAGTATATGCGAGATCTTTTTTATCAAAACGATCTCTTTAATGCTAAAATATAATTATTTTGCTATCCATAAATTTTCATTTTTTTTCTTTTATGTTTTCCAAAAATTACAACCACAGTCTCATCCAAAGCAAGTCTCTGGGAACAGCTAGAAACCATTTGGAACTCAGTAACAAAAGAGACTTTGCAAAACTACATAAAAGTAGCAAGAATGCACCTGTTATCTGCTCCAAAGGTGGTCACATAAAATACTGACATTTGACATATTTTGGTTATTATTTGTCAACAAGGACTATTTTGTTTTTCTAATTGGTCATTTTCTTAACAAATAACAATTAAATTGTTCATTTGAAACATGTTTTTGATGTACTATTTGAAGTTGTTTCCTTGTTTTCATGACAGGTGGTTTAATAAATTTGTTAAGCACTGTATTTATATAATTTTTCTAAACCTTTTATACATACAACAATAGAGGGTAAATATATATCCACTTTAAATCAGTTGTTTTCATCCTCTTTACTGCTTCTTCTCCTGACATCACTAGCCTCAGCATCTGCTGCTTCAGGTAGTTGTCTCAGAGCTGGTCCCACTTTTCCTTTGTCCTCTCCCACCTCGTCGGTATGCAGGGTATGCAAGACCTGGTCACTGGGCCGTTTCCAAGGTCCCCGAGTGACAGCGTACACTACAACAGCTCCAAAAGCTACCAAGAGCACTCCAAGAACGTTCACAAAGAGCGCTTCAGGTGGAGACTGGCTATACTTGGGGCTTTTCCTGTGGGATAAAGTGCAACAATTATTCTAGTAGTAGATTGAACACTGTTTTGAACATTGCTCAGCTTACTTACAAGGCAAAAATTAGCTTTTCAGTTATGCCCATGAGTGCAATAGAGATGATCCCTCCAAACATCAAAGTTCCAAAAAAGACATGGAATGGCATGAACATTGCTCTCCACAACACAGGTGTGATGGGGATCAGGTACAAGACAACTCCAGCAACAATCTGTTCAACAGGTTCATGTTATAGCCAGAATGTCCAACATCAGTGGATCATGGGAGGGAGGTTAACACCTACCTGTAGGCTGTAAAGTATTATAGCTGCTATCCCCAGCCAGCTGTGCAGGCTGTACATGTTTGGGATATTCTCAGTGTTATGGAAATCAAACACTGCTACTGTGGATATCACAGCCATAGTAAAGGCCAGTAAGTGTAAGCTTGCATGGATCCACTTCATCACCAACTTGTTGCACGCCCAAGTCCAAGGAAGTCTGAAGATGATTATGGCTGTAAAAAAAAAAAAAAAAGAAAGAAAGAAAGAAAAGGGAATACTGTTACACAATCTTTAATATAAAAAAACGTTTTGGTGAGAGTATTCTAGCACTGTAGCCTTTATCTCTGGCTAAGATAAAGTTCCTCAAACTCCAATGTCATGCTACATATTTGAATGTAATCCAATCTTGCAATGCCCCTCACAAACACGAAAATTAATGTAAAGTCTCACCAGTTCCTTGCAGAAATATCAAGCCAGCAACCATTAGGACAGGATGCCAGTTGAATTCTGCCGACTTGCCATCCCAGGCCAACCCTTCTCTGTAGTGGAGGACCCATATCAGCACAAATATAATGGAGAGTGACCCAGTTATCGCTGCAGCGCACACAGCAGACAGAAACACTCTATAATTCTCCATAGTTTTAGTGTCACGCAGTCTCAAAACAAGCAGCTGCTGTTGTCGCAAGTGGAGATCTTGGGGGATGGCGGCTGATCACGTGACCAAAAGGTGGAGGAAAGACGTTTGGTAACTTTTGATGGTGACAGAAGCCGAGTTTTATAATGTGCGTCATTCAGGCATGATGTTTGTTTGTAGCAGAGCGACACTATGCAACTTGACCAACTTTGCGCTGAGTAAGTGACCAGTCAGCAAAAAATAACTACCGCAAACCGCACGGTTCTGGCCTACAGGCGATCCCCCACTCCTGTCGGTGCAGTGGTTTGCTCCCATGGAGAAGGGAGGGGCAAACAATACTGCCTTCAAGTTTGTTTGTTTTTAATGAACAGTTTGGTTAAATCTAGATTCATTCGTTTATTTCAGTAAATGTTTGGTATGTACAGTATGTTTTGTCTGAGTTATAAGGTTATTAACACCACTCGATATTAATAATTTACATCCTGGGGCAGCAGTAGCTCAGTTGGTAAGGATGTCTGTCCACTCGTCTGAAGGTTGGAATCCTGCTCTCGACATAAACATTAATGATTGAGTTTTCAGATCCACTGACCCACAGGTTGGCGGTGTGATTTCAGCTCCCACAGATGAACGCTGTTTTGTGTCCTTGGGCAAGACACCTAGCTTACCCCCCAGGTGTGTGTGAATGATAAGTGGTTCCTTGTTGTAAAGCCCGTTGAGTGCCTTGAAGGTGAAAAGGTACTATATAAAAATAGATGGTATAGGCCTTATAAACTAAGGTCAATACTTTTGCTGCTTACCTTAAATGTGTCAAATATGTCTGAAGTGGTTTTAATTGGCCTTTTTATGTTTTGCTAGTCTGACAAAAATGTCAAAACTATGAATGATAAAAAATTATAATTTTATTTATACTTATTTTTGTTTAAAAAAGCCTAACATAAAACAGCATTTACTTGACTTTGGTCACTATGATACATCAGTCATTTCAAGGCAGCATCGAGTTTGTAAACATGACAACAAAAAGTGGTCTTCTGCTGCTCAATGTGCACAATTGTGTCTTTGTCAAAGATCAGCTCATGCCGATAAGTCTGAAACAACACACACCACAAATTAATCCTTTTATAAATCACATTACACTGAAACTCATTTATAAACCTTTACAAACCTCATCCCAAGACTCCGCGAGCTCAATAGTCCGAAGTAGTTGTCCATTCTGATTGTCATAGAGCCGTACCTGCACTGCTCCTTCCTCTCCATTTGTTACCACCACGGCTAAAAGATCCAGCTCGTCCTCATACTCCAACATCCGGAAGGTCTATTTGATTACAGCTCATTTTTAACCACAAGCTATAACACACTTGGCCTTGCAGTTAAATGGTACTAAATGACGACACATACCTCCTGGTTTGCGTCATCATCAAGCTGATCATATCTTTGTTTTACGGTACGTCCTGATGAAGTCACAGTTACCCGAGGTGATTGCTGTTGCACAAGTCAAGTTTATGAGGCACTTTTTATAAGAACATTTAGCAAAAGGTGTCATTATTATTCATTCATTACATGTTTATTAACAAAAAGTATTCCTACATTTCTGTTTTCATCGATTATAATTGAGAAATCTTCCACAATCACTGAGGGGGCAGAGCTGTTTTGGTCATGGACAATTTTTAGCACTCTGAAGGAACAAATTTGATTATTAATAAAAATACAATGGGAAGTCTGAATGCATCATTGGTTTGCAAATAATTTAAAAACCAGAAAGAGTAGAATAGTACTCACTCAATAGATTTTGGTCCAATATGGATGATCCGTCCAGTGTCATCAGGATGAAACATAATCACATCAGTCTCCAAGGAGCAGCATTTCATATTTCGGATACCATTCCTTGCCTATGTAAGAATAAGAAGGTTCAATCCCATTAGTTTAATAGAAGAAACCATTTACTTTCCATGCTTTTATAATCGCATTGATGTGTGTTTGTGTCTACTCTTGTCAAACACAGGTGTGGGCCACTTCAACCAAAAAAAGCTAACAAGACTTGAGTGCATTTATTTAGACAAAAAAAACATGACACTTGAGACATTATAGTATCAAGTAAGCACGGTGCAGGAAGAATACAATACTCACCGGTGTGCAGTCTTTGAGGGAACAGATGTGATGGGTCCCTGTGTGGTTTTTATGTTTTGGTGTGTGAATAAAGTGCCATGGATAACCAATCTGAATGCCAGTGTTAGAGCAGGATACCTCAAAAATCACAGGAAGGGAATCTGTGGAGTATAACACAACGCGTGATTTAATTTGTCATTTAATATTAGAGTTAATAACCCAACAACAAACCTGTAATGTGGACATTAACTGGGATACCATAAGGAAATTCCCCAACTGTTTTTCCTCCAAGAAGTGAGCTTTGCCTTCCTAGAGTTAATTTGTCTATAGTGTACTATAATGGTAAAAAAAAATGCATAAGAATGGTGGTATTTAGAGTTCTTGGCCAACAAAAAGAGCATCAAAGAATCCTACCTTCTGAAAAATATGCTCGGAGCTGTACAATTTTACAGACTTGTTGATATAAGACACAGCAAGGACACCTTGAGACAGCACCACATCACTCACACTGCTCCCAAAGACCTAAACAAAATTAAATATTTTATATTTAAATATGCACATTTAAATACCTGGAAAAACATCAATATTACAAAAATGTTTCCAGTTTTATACTTTTAATAATAAATAAATTCATACCTTCTTACTAATCTCTATAATGCCCACAATTTGAAGAGGGAAAACTTCAAATACAGCAAGATGCATCAAGGTGTTATGTGTGATTCCAGCCTATAACAGCAGTAGGAGCAATGTAAGAAAACAGACAACTTTTATGACTCAATTTCATAAAGTCTGACTTTACCTGACGTTCTAATACTGACTCTTTATTTTGAACTGACTTCACATATAATACTTCTTGTGAGACATCCCAGCCAAGGTATCTACAAAAAATATACAAAGTTAAAGTATACAGATGATAGCTTTAGTAGACTTATAATGACTCTTGGACTGTGCCGTACTTAAATTTATGCTTTGGAGATAGATAAATTCTCTCTAGCTCTTTGCCTGTTTGAGCAGAGAGACGATAAAGCCAGTTATTTGCAGTTAACACAAGAAGGTTAGGTTTTTGATCCGTAAGGGTCTCCAGTGTTTTGTTCTGAGTGAGAGAAAGAACAAGGTTTTACTTGTGTTCTCTTGCAAGTTTAAGTAACATTACGACAACTCAAAACAATGTAAAATTACTTGACTTACCAGTGGGGTCTGACATAACAAGGCATCTTCAAATTTCTCCTGTTTAGGGCGTCTGGGTAGTGTATAAAGTAGAGATGGTTCTAAATGAAGGCTGAAACAAAATAAACAAATTATTCCAACATAAAAGTATGGTATATCATATCATAAAAGTATGGTATTTGTAAATCAGTACACACCAGCTGTAACAGTTCTGATAATTTTCAAAGTACATCTGTCCAGCCTCACATGTTATTGTTGATTTTGATGATTTGCACCACACTTTTAAAAATTTCCTGGTGTCCTATAGAGATAGCAAAGCAACAAAACAAAACAAAACAAAACAAAATTATGCAGATGTATAAGCCTGTCACAACAAATTGTGAAGCACAATATATTATTACAGAGAAACTGCAATAAACGATAATACTGAAACTATTTCATGCCACTGATACAAAGTAGGATAATTCAAGTAAACCATTTTTTAAAGAATAACCAGTGTCATTAAAAGGCACGAGCTGTAACAAATAAACAGCTGAATGAACTAATAATTAGCCATAGTTATATATTCAACTCTCTACTTATCAAATCTTAACTTATTACATAAAAATTGCAATAATCTCTGCTTAATAAATTAAACACATGATAAACATTGAGCTCCAAAATATAAAGAGTCACAGTGAGGGACAGGAGGACACTGGACAAACTGCTCTCCATCATGGACACTCATGCTCACCCACTGCAGCAGACTACACATGGACAGATAATACTCCCTACAACTGTACAACTCCTCACCCACTGCACCAAACTATAGAGGGCCAGATGAGCTCATTCTCCATCAGGCTCCAACAGCTCCACTCAAACAGTGAGAGATACAGGACTACATTCATACCTTACTCTGTACAACTATACAACTCACCCCTCACTGTCTTATTTTTATTTTATTTTGACTTGTACATATACATTTACATAATTATGTCTTATTGCACACCTGTTTCTTGCTTTCTTTTTTGCTTCTTATTTTGAATTTATTACCATTTATATTTCTTGCTCTTTGTTATTATATTATATTGTGATGTGTGAACTACTGTGTCCAAATAATTTCCCTCGTGGATCAATAAAGTTAGTCTAAGCCTAAGTCTAAGCTTTTATATATTGCACTATAAGTAGTGTAAGCCCTGTGTCCCCTGTCCCGACAGATTTATACAAAACCAGTGTTTGGCCCAGTTTTATATAAGACATGTTCCAGGAGTCCCTATTTTTGACCAATCTGATACGTGCCAACAGTAAAGAGAGGCATTAATTGTCCTTTGTTTAGGAAAAATAGAGAAAAGCTGCTTAAAAATGAATAACGAATGAATGAATGAATAAACACAAAGAAACTGTGACTATACTGACTAAAGTGTGATATAGTAAGTTTGGTGACAGGCCTACAGACATAGTTATGAACCCAGGATTAGTGTGCAATATTACCTGCAGGAGTAAGCCTCTCAGAAGTTTCATATTGTTCCTGCTCACGGTTCCAGCATCCTCAGCCTCACAGCTTCTCCGGTTCAGGATATCCACCGCGTTAAGGCAGCGCTTTCTCCTGGACAGCGCCATCTGCCTGCGGTCAGTATTTCTTACAACTAAAAAGTCACGGTTAGCATAGCATCGGACAGGCTACTACTCAATCCAGGTAAGCACAACTTTACTTTCACAATTTTCCTGTCTTGAAACGATAATAATCTTCTAATATTGTTTCGAATCGTCGCTGCTTGTTCTTTTTCATTTAACATCCCACGATAAAGGCATAGATAGCTCACAAAGGATGCAAGTTAGCACATTTTTATACCGACCAAACTACTTGCTTTGGGCGAATTACAAAAAGGGAGAATAAAACAGCGATCTTGCCTCTATATTCAAATCGGGACGAATAAATTAAGAAACAACATAATCAAACACTTTTGCCTTTGTTGTTAGCTGCCATGAGACTCGCTCTTCTTCTACTCAGTGCCATTCAGGCGTGTAGCACATGCCATAGAGACACACAATACTGCCACCTATAGATAGAAAAATGAAAAACCCAAATAATCAGGTGCACTTTGACTTAGGCTATTTTAGAAATCAGTATGATTTAAAGATTCTCCATTACGCAAAATTTACCTTTGTAAGCTTTAAGACGTGTTATAATGTGTCTCATTTAAAACATACCTGGAGTGTTGTGTTTTGTTTCATTCATACATGTTTGAGTAATTCTTCATTATTAGTCTGTGCTCAAAATGCTCTGTTCCACCTTGTGATGCCATGTAGTGTAGGGTGAGCAGATTATCAAAATAAAAACCTGGGACATCTCTGGTTTGGGTTGGTTGGTAATAATAAAATTGTGAAACGAGTGCGTAATTAAGGAAAATTGTTATGCACTCGGCAGTCATGTGAGTCGGTATAGTCACATTTTCTTTGTGTTTTGGTCATTTTTAAGCAGCTTTTCTGTATTTTACCTAAGCAAATGACAAAAATAGCACCTGGGACATTTCTTGTATAAAACTGCGACAAGTCACTGGTTTTGGATAAATCTGCTGGGACAGAGGACACAGGGCTCAAAACTGGGACTGTCCCGGGTAAATAGGATATCTCTGGTCACCTTAATGTAATGGTAGCTCTCAAGTTAACTGTTACCTTTTACACTTTGTTTAGCAGAGATTGGCAAATTCCAGAGCTGAAATTATCAAAATAATTCTAGTGAAGGTGTATGGAGTTTAAAAACACAGTGGAGCACTTCCTGTATTACTTGACATCACAAGGTGAAACAGAGTGTTTTCTATTTGAGAGAAAAACTCATCCTAAGTATGCAGGGTTTGTGTGAATGAAACTAAGCACAACTCCAAGTATGTTTTTGATGAGGAAATAACATTATAACAGAAAATCAATGGTGCAACCTAGAAAAAGTTAACAGAAAGCATTTTAACATCTTTCTTTTGTAAAGCACTTTGATTTACTTTGTGAATTACTACTTGAATTGTGCTATACAAATAAACTTGCCTTGCCTTATCTATGAACCAGAGCTAATATTAATGTTATTTTCTTGTATTTACAGAAAATGCATTATCTGCCATGTCACTTCACTGCCAATTTGGCAAAGGGTTTCAGGAGACTGTGTTTGAGAAAAAACAGCTCTAGACCTGCTGCTCCTCTGGGCTCAAGAATTTTAACTAATCCTAATGACATATTTAAACATAATATGTGGTGAGTTATAGCAGTGTATCACACATTTTCTCTCATGTTTCTCTCATCATAAAGTAAGTCTGACAAACAGTGAGTCCAAGATGCCCAGTATTCATACAAGCCATATAATAAATAATAATGATTCTGCTGCCGCACACATATAATAAATGTTTTTTGATCTGTCTTTTTTATCCTAAAAGTTGTCCCACATATTCACAAATGACACAGCTTTTCCATGTAAGGGGTATGGTCCTTATTATTTGACTGTTTATAATGAAGGGACCATGTGCAGTGGACAGAAGAGGACAAAGAAAATGCTCGACTCAAGGCAGAAGAAAACTCAAGCATAAGAGTTCCTTTGGATGAGCAAGGCAAGTATAATGTAGACTATTTTTCAGTGTGTTTGCTTTTTAATCCACAACTATAAAGTTATTTTATTCATTCACAGTTAAATTTGACAGAGACGCAGGGAAAATATGGGAGACGTTTTATGAAACACACCACAATAAGTTCTTTAAAAATCGTAAGTGGCTGTTTGCAGAATTTCCAGAACTGCTTTCTTCAGGTCAAACCAGGACCTCACAACCAGAACCCTGCAGCCCCTCTGAGCACATAGAAACTGCTCACCCAAGCTGTAATTTAGCTTTGGAAAACAATGATGGAGACACACAGACTCCTCCTTTCCCTGGACAGCATGCTGCATTTAGGATTCTAGAGGTTTGGCAACTATCCTACTATTTTGTACTTGTATATCTATGCATAATCATTATCAGTGCAGACTTAAAGGTTTCTCATTTTTAAGGTTGGCTGTGGAGTTGGCAACAGTGTATTTCCTATTTTGAATACAATAAAGTAAGTGTAATTTTGAATTGTATGCATGCATTTATTTTTTAGATATGTCATTAGAATTTTTTTTTTTTCAGAGGGACAAATGCTTTTGTTTACTGTTGTGACTTCTCTTCACATGCTATTGAACTAATGAAGGTAATGGTTTTAAACTATATTAATGAATTGATATCACTGTATTAACAGTTTAATGTATGTAACCTGTGCCCCTTGGATAGTACGCTATAGGCATACTTTTGTAGCATTATAGTTTTATTTTGTAATCATTATTTTGGCATAATTCTATTGCCATGTTGACTCTGAAATTAGAGCCACATGATTTTGGGAAAAAAAAAATCTAACTGCAATTCCTGACATGGATTGCAATTGGGTTTGTGATGTACTAGTATTTTTAAAAAGTAGGATTCTGTTTCAGAGTACATATTGTAAATAACTCCAGTATCATTAACATTTCAGTGAAGACTGAAATATGAACTGATAAACCAATACAAGAATCCCCTGCATTTCAGAACATGTTTTTAGAAATCTAAACTGCATGCACCAGATTTTATCCATTAAAAAAAATTCAGTTCATTACAGAGAACATTCTATTATCTAAATAAATAATAATTAGTTTTTACTTATAGCTCTATAGATATTGATGTGTTACATTTGTTTTTACTTCCACAGGCTCACCCAGACTATGATGCCTCCATGTGTCATTCTTTTGTCCATGATATTTGTGATGAGGAGGTCCCCTTTCCCTTCCCATCTCAGAGTCTGGATGTTATTCTGGCCGTCTTTGTGCTCTCCTCCATTCACCCAGAGCGGTAGGTGAAGGTCAGGAGACAAAGACGTGACAGGCTCATGTCATTCATCACCCACCAGACCCACCATCCCCACCAGCGCCACCAGCCATGTGTTCAGAAATCTGCCCTCTTCAGTGTGCTGTACATTCTAATAAGAACTTCATATGTTCTTGTATTTGCAGAATGCAAGGAGCTGTTAACAGACTATCAGCACACCTCAAACATGGAGGAATATTCCTTTTCCGAGATTATGGGAGATATGATTTCTCACAGCTCAGATTTAAAAAGGGTATGCTTAGGCTATTATCTTGCACATTATAACAACCAATATTATGTGCCTATTTTGTTTCATTAGCTGCTTTTGTCTAGGTCGTTGTCTATCAGAGAATTTCTACACTCGTGGAGATGGAACCTGTGTGTATTATTTTACCAAAGGTAATTTCACATAAGAAAGAACTTGTTGTTTTTGAATAAATGATTAATCTCTAATTTTCTTACAGAAGAGGTTCAGAATTTATTTGTCAATGCTGGACTTGACGAAATTCAGAATCTGGAGGACAGACGTCTTCAAGTGAATAGAGGAAAAAAAGTTGTAATGCGGCGAGTGTGGGTGCAAAGTAAATTCAAGAAAAGATGATTTGTAAAAAAAAAAAATCTATTATATTTACATGTAATTATGTAAACATTATGGGTTTTGTACGAGTTGCTTATGTTGCAGTGTTTAATGTGTCACTGAGAATAAAGAATACAACTTTTTCTATTTTTGTGAGTATTTGGATTGTGAGACAATTAAAGTTTATTCTGCATATTAAATTTCATGCAAAAACTTGCACGTGTTTGTGTGTGGAGTAGATGTGCAAAACTGTGCCCTGCTTATTTGTCCGGATTGCTCATTGTGGCGTCTAACTTCTTGAAAATTCTCTGCATTTTTGTCGCCTTGTTTTCATTGACGTGAGGAGGAAAAGTGCATCACCTCGCGATAAGATTTTTGCACACGATGCATGACGTTTCATGGGCTACCACTTGAAGACGGAGAGGTGGCTGTGGAGCAGGACGCACTGTTGAGGTGTGAAGAGGTTTGTGCCATAAAATAGACAAAAGAAGACATTTTAGCCCGACATTACTTGTTGTGTCTATGTGCAAGAAAGACTGCCGCACCACGGGGTGATTTCCACAGTGATAAACACTTACGGTGCGTGAAATAGCACCTTTACACGAAAAGTAGCTTGATGAGTGTCCAAAGTAGTGGAAGTTTGGAGGGGACGCCATCTTTGGTCCCAGCTCTCCACGTCCCTGAAGCGGACTGTGTTTTCAGCAACATACCACGGCAGGGGTGAAGGCCTGGGAAGGTATCGTGAAATATTTTAGTAAGCATCTACCTCTTCTTGATGGTTGTCGAAGGTATTTTTAGCAGGATGTGCGCGAAATTGATTGCAACGACTGAGTAAAGCTTGGTGGCGAAACCTGCTTGCTAGCTAATGTTACTGTCAGCTCCAAAGTCCATTGAGGCTTTGGCTGTTAGCTATTAGCACTGAAGACACAGGTCGACTATCTATCCAGGCCGGTGCACAAGCCAAAAGACCCGTGCATTATAGTGGAAAATTGTAGATCATCGCTAGTATTGTTTTGCTTTTGTCCGTGCATCCCTCATCCAGCATACTCCCGTTGCTATTGCTAACTCAAGTTGTCGATGTAAAGTTATGCGATGGAGCAAATGTGCATTGTTGGTGCTGTATAATGTTTCATCACAGGTTCGGTAACATGCAGAACCCTGTGTATCAGATCATTGGGGGTGCACTCTTTGTTGTTTTGACTGATATGTCTGCAGTATTGCGCTCCCAGTTTACCTGTGTACATGACCTTAATCACATCGCACTGCCTGTATAATTACCATGTTCAGGTATTGTCCTGTTCTCGGTTATTGGCCGGAGACACCACTGCAGTGCTGGCAGGTAGCCTTATCTGACCCTCTAGGAAAACATAACTCACGCTGATTGTTGTTGAAGATATCATTGTGGAAATACACTTTGCTTTGTGGCTTCTGACCTGGACATAGTTGGGTTGGTGGTTTGCAAAGGGCAGGTCAATGCTGAAGAACTTGAAGAAGATTGGCATTGGACTGAGAATTTGACTTCACATCTGAGAACTTTGCAGCATGTTGTTTTCTCAGTTGCAGCCATTGATTGACAGTAATTGGCAGTGGATTTTTGCAGCAGCCTGCTTCATTATTCTATTCTAAAGCATCGTAGTGTTGGTCTAAAATCCATTCTTTTGGGAGATATGACATTTTCCAGCCATTATGGGTCCACTCCAGTGTGGCGTGAATTGCCAGAGCTGAGGGTCCTATACTCTGTTTCTGAGTAATGGTCTGAACAATGGTGATGTTTAACTTGTATTAACACTGTCATCTGATGTGTATGCAGCACTGATACTATAGAGCTGCCTGCATGAAAAACACTCTGCTTTTTGGATCTTAGTTTTTTGTATTCACCTTACTTTAACCCACTAATATGTAATATAGTCTGTTTACTTAAAAAACCCAACCTGTCTTTGCATCTTCTCTTTAGCATTACTTTTGCTTATTGTCGGAGATTGATGTACAGTGTCATAATTACTACTATTATACATCTGATCTTAGAAGCACTTTTAAATGGAGGCATTAGTATGCTTAAGTACATTTAATACATCCTTGTGTACCAAAATAGATGTGTCAACAAGTCAAAACAGAAGTTAGCATTCACATAATGGTAATATAAGTCTTATCTTCTATAAATTCAATATTTATCTTTTTTGTTGGAAGTCGATGCAGTATCTGGAGCCAGAAATCTCCAGGTCTTTGTACTTTCAAAATGGAGGTAGTTTGATTAAAGGCCAGGTTTTGGCAGCAGCAGCAGGAGCAGCCAGTGAGTGAGCAGACCCCTCCAAGTCTGCAGCAGCACAGTGAGCTCACGTAACAGTCCCTCCGGAGCACTGCATTCATCATTGCCTGCAGTTGAAACATTGCTTCTGGATTCTCAGGATAACACTGTGCTGATACATTTCCTCTGTGTCTTTTCAACTCCGAGATATGAACTTTACTAGCACAGTTTGAATAATGACCCTTTTCACACAATGGCCCACAGTGTAAACAATCTGACTCTCTATCATTGAAGTGCTCGTACTAGTGTAATGTGCCATCTTCTTTGTTTAACATACAGAGTAAGTGTGTGTCTACTGTTCCGTAGGCACCATGGAGGAGCTGCACAGCCTGGACCCTCGAAGACAAGAGCTGCTGGAGGCACGCTTTATGGGCGGGGTCAGTGGCAGCACCGGGGGCAGCACTGGCAGTCAGAGTGGAGGAACCAAAGTGAGTGACTTTTATGGGACAATGACGTACACAGAACTTACAGTGTGGAAAATTAACCTACTTTATTTTTTAGGGTTTGACCAACAATGAATGTTCAAACCATAGTTTTGGGAGCTTAGGATCCTCAAGCGACAAGGAGTCAGAGGTACAGAATGAATGATTTTAGAAAGACAACATGCAAATGATGCGTGTGACCTTTAAGCCATTTTGTAATTTTGTTACCTCATCAAAAACATACCTTACATACCTAACATACTGAGATTTGAGTGACCATTTATTATTAGTCATCTCCAAAACCAAAATGCTCTGTCACACCTTGTGATATCATCTCGGGGTTGGTCCTAGTGAAGGTGAATGGGGCTTAAAAACACAGTAGAGCACTTCCTGTATAACCACAAGAGATCAGTTTTCAGTTTGAGAGAAGAACACAACCTAAATATGCAGGGTTTGTGTGTTATATAAACAGTGAATGAAATAAAGCACAACTCACAAGGTATGTGTTAGATGGTGACAATAGCATAATATTGGCCCTTTTTAAAATTAAATATAAAAGTATGAGAAATGCTTTTAACTAAATCTCAAAATTACATGTTTAATAACATTTTCATTATGTACAGTCCTCAATGATGTAGGAATCAAACCTTTCTTTTGTCTCCTCTTTCTCTGCAGGGGTCAGAAATGAAAAGGGGCAGCTCTCCCGCATATTCGGTAAAGCTATTCTAAGAACAAATTAAGTAGTAGTCGTAGTCACATAATGGGACAGCTGATAATTATTCCTTGAATATTTTTACAGACCCCAGAGAAAAAGTCTGAAACGAGCAGAGGAAGAAAACGAAAACCTGACGTCCAGTCAGAGAGCAGCCAAGGTGAGATTTTTTAGACGGAGGCTTATTTTCTGGCTATTTCTAGTATCTTCTGTCTGACATCCAGTTCTTTCTTTTGTAGGAAAATCAACTGTGCGGGGACCCAAAATAAGTGACTATTTTGATGTAAGTTTCAGTACAGAAAAAGTAGAACTAAAAATATATTTTTTTTACGCAGTGTTGGGAAGTAACTGAATACATGTATAATTCTGAATACTAATTTTGCGTAACTGTATACGGGTTACTTTTTCATTTGGTGGTATTCAGAGTTCGGTTCTAAATACATTATGGTATTTGATCATGTAATTTTGGCTTCAAACTGCACATAACTAATGAGAAAAATAAACAACTCTGCTCTTGTGGTGAGTGGTTTCCATCTCCAGTTAGTGAAATGATTTAAAAACAGTGAAATAAATATAAAGCTAAAGTTACTAAGACAATGTTGCATCTTTACAATATGAAAGCAACTTGGTGTAAAAGTATTCAGAATACTGGACTCTGATTGGACCGGAATGCATTACAAAATACAAAAAAGTGGGATTCAGTGTTCTGTGACTACATTTTCAAAGTATTCTTCCCATCACTGTCTGTTTCCTTGTCTAATGTTGTGTTAAAAGTACAGTGATTTGAAAGTGACCTCCTCTGTTCTTCTGTGTAACTCTTAGTTCCAGGGAGGAAATGGGTCCAGTCCCGTGAGAGGTCTCCCGCCGATGATCCGCTCTCCCCAGAACTCGCATTCCCACTCTGCTCAGGGCACCTCTGTATGCCCCACTTTTGCACAGCTATAAAATCAGTATCCAGTTATCACAGCTCCTAAAAAGTCTCTTCTCTTTCAGGTTAGACAAAATAGCTCATCTCCAACAAACCTGTCTTTTATGGACCACATGACGCACCCAAAGCAACTCGCAGTCAAATCCATTCAAGTGAGTGAAATGAACACATTACAGTTTTCGCAACATTCTATTGGACAACGATATTTAAAGGTCAAAAATGCTTTCTCCATGGAGATGTTATTGCTTTGTCATCATGGAGACCAAACCAAATTATAGGTCAGATCTTACAGAGAGGTGACCCTGCTCACAGTCAGAATGCCTGTTTATCTCATTATTTTTTAGCTATAAAACCACCTGTAGTTGAATAAATGTAAGGTAGAGCTGTTTAATGTCATACTGTGGAACATTCTAGGCAGAGCACTGATGTATCCAAAAAAACTAGATAGTGCAACTTTAGTACAGATGGGGGTCGGCTAAAATAAATAGTTATAATGCAGATTTCTGTTGTCGTACAGTGAGTTTGGGTCTAGTCAATAATAGAAATGATCAGCTTCAGCATTTATACATATACCTTTTGAATGTTTCATAGCATAGTACAATGTTTATCAGTAAGGAAATCTGGTTCTTGCCCCCGATGAATCTGAAAACAACCAATTTGTAGGTAAGAGTATTGTTATTTTTGAAACTAATCCTTCTTCACCCTTCTAGACTGACCTTACAGTGTTGAAGTTGGCTGCGCTTGAAAGCACTAAAAACCTCGACCTTGAGAAAAAAGAGGGCAGGATAGACGATTTGCTGAGGGTAAGCAAAAGACCACACCATGTTACTGGAAATGGCATCGCTGTAGTACAAAAATACGCTTTAACCGAGCACCATTTTGTCCACAATCAATCACCCTGTCTTTTCGGCTTGTAGGCAAACTGTGATCTCAGAAGGCAGATAGATGAACAACAGAAATTACTTGAAAAGTACAAGGAACGCTTGAATAAATGCATCACTATGAGTAAGAAGTTGCTCATTGAAAAGGTATGTGTTGGCCTTGACTTGATCCCCTAAAACACAATGAGGGTATGATAGCAGTATTGACTTGTCCAATGTCCACAGAGCACACAGGAGAAGCAGGCCTGTCGAGAGAAAAGTATGCAGGACAGATTACGACTGGGCCACTTCACTACAGTCAGACATGGAGCGTCATTCACAGAACAGTGGACGGATGGCTACGCTTTCCAGAACCTTGTCAAGTAAGACCTATGATCGATATTTTATTTATTCCGAAGGGCATTTCATTTGCGGCAGCAGCAATCAAACGTAATAATACAGCAATAATTTATCATTTGTATCGACGTATGCGACGTACGTTTTGTCATCTTTCAGTATATTTTTCTGAATGGGAGTCATGCTTGGATCTTGTTATGGAGCTCAACAGTGGCCGCCCACCCCCCTTTTCTGGAACTAAATTTCCCATTAATTTTACTCATAGACTTTCCAAAAAAAGATTAAAGGTGCATTGTGTAACTTTTCTGGTGGAGGGTCTGTCAAATGGTTTGTTTGGAATGTTTCACAGTACGGCATTAAACCTTTTTATTTTCATGGAGACCGAACCAGACCAAGTTACAGGTCAGATCTGTGCAGAGGCGACCCGCTCACAGTCAGAATGTTTTTCTATATATTTTTGAGCAATAAGCCACCTGTAAATGAATTATTATAAGGTAGAAGTGTTCATGTATTGTGGAACATTCCAAGCAGAGCAGTGGCATAGCCATAGAAACAAGCAGGTGACGGACCCCCATAAAGTTACATAGTGCACCTTTAATAACAAAATAAAAATCAGCCATTATTGAACATAAGACCTATAATTTTATTTAATTTATTTAAAATCTCTTTCTGAAACTTAATAAATCACTAAGCTATTTTTTGAAAATGTAGAATCTTAGCTTCTGCGATATCCTTGAAGTCTTAATATTTGAATTTTTAAAAAGCTTATGGGATAAATGTATGGAAAATGTACTTCTTAAGCTTCATAGTGAGTAAAATTGCACAAAAAAGTAATCTAAGTAGTCTTCTCTGATTTGCAACACATTGTTATCTTGTTGCACAACTGTTATAACATTTTGTCCAAATCTGATAAAGTATATTCAAGGGGGACATATCAAATAAAAGTGTCGTTATAACTTCATCGTTAGCTTACTCAAAATATTTTGGTTGAATCATGCATGTTTGCAAAATCATGCGATGTCCTTGAGTGGAGAATAAATATCAGATTTCACCCACCCCCTATCATTCCCCTCTGTATTCATGTTTAAGAAAAATTATGCTCAGTCCTACATGTAGGGTTATAAAATAAAAACGATAAAAAAATGTGAATCTGCTTCTCACTATGCTCCGAAATGTCAGAGGTTGGGCATCTCAGATTCTATTATCAAGAAGTCTTGGGTGAATATTATGGTTTACAATTAACCAAATGGAAAATCATCGTATGTACTCTGTTATAGTTAATGGTTAAATACCCAGGGGGAAAAGCAAAAGTGTTCTTTAATAATGTACCAAATCTGTTTAATTTTTATTTTCAGACAGCAGGAGTGGATCAACCAGCAAAGAGAGGACATCGAGAGGCAGCGAAAACTTCTCGCCAAGAGGAAGCCTCCCTCTATGACCAACTCCCAATCACCGACCACCAACTCGGAGCCAAAGCAACGTAAAACCAAGGCAGTGAACGGAGCAGAGAATGATCCCTTTGTAAAACCCAGCCTACCTCAGCTGTAAGCCATATCCAGGACTGTTAATTATTACAGTTTTTTTTTTTGTTTTTTTTTACAGTTCAGCAACAGCTTTCAATTTTGTCCTTTTTCCTACAAAGGCTGACACTAGCAGAGTACCACGAACAGGAAGAGATCTACAAGCTACGGCTTGGACATCTCAAAAAGGTTTGTCATGTTTTCTTTGCAGACATTATGGAAGAGTTAATGTTCGAACTTAAAGGTACACTGTGTACCTTTTCTGGTGGAGTGTTTGTCTGGAATGTTTCACAGTATGGTATTAAAACGTTCTATTATCATGGAGACCAAACCAGGTCAGATTTGTGGAGAGGCAACTCTCAGAATGCCTGTTTTTTTGAGCAATAAAACCACCTGTAATTGAATACATGTGAGGTAGAGGTGTTTAATGTCATACTGTGGAACATTCGAAGCAGAGCAATGACATATCCATATAAACAAGAAGGTGACAAGCCCCCAACCGAAAAGTTTCATAGTACGCCTTTAATTAGGCATGATCAAACATACTGCCTGGCGAAACCTTGGCTGTGAATTGAGCTAGATTGGCCTGTCCTTTGTCTATCTTCTCATTGTTTTTTTTTTGGACGAGTAGGCCAACCTGACAAACTCTGCACCAAGACGAGCATGAATATTTAATGTGGGACTAGTCAGTTGTGTACTAGTGGTTTTGATGATCCACTCTCCTTGTAGTGGCGGCTCTGAAGCTCCTCTCTGAGTTTGTGTGTTTGTGTGTTTGAATCATTTATAGGAAGAAGCTGAGATCCAGGCGGAGCTCGAGCGTCTGGAGAGAGTCCGCAACCTTCACATTCGGGAGCTGAAGAGAATAAATAATGAAGACAGTTCACAGTAAGTCTCAGTCCACGTCTTTGACAGTTACTGCACTGACATTGAGACTAGATGCGTACATGAGGTCACTGGCTCCACTGACGGGTGATACTGAATAATGATGCACTTTACTTTGTGAAGGTCTAAAAATTCCCACATCCAGATCAGCTGGAACCTTTGCCACTTTACTTTCTCCTGGACTGAATAAATATATATCAGATTTTATCCACCCTCTATATTTCCCCACTACTCTATTCAAAAACGAACTCTGTGATAGATGCAGGGTCATAACGATAAAAATGAGATAAAAGCAATAAAAAATATAAAATTCGCTGCTCACTATGCCCTGAAATGACAGACGCTGGGCATCTCAGCTCGTGGATCAATATTACAGTTTACAAGTAACAAAATGTAAAATCATTATTGATGTATATTATGGTTAATGGCAAATTCCCAGGGGTATATTATATTTTTTAAATACAAAATAAAATAAAATGAGTGATAAAAGCGATTTAAGGGCAAAAAAACTTCTAGGTCCATATTTTGATAATATTCCTGTGGTGATTTATTCCATTGATCAACTGTGAATGCTGAGTTAGAAAAGTGTCAGAGAATACTACACTGCATTACTGTTTAATTACTTTGACTAGTGGCCATTCTTGAATTATGGATTAATACTCTTGCTCCCAAAAATGTTCATTTGTGATTTGAGTGTGTATTGAGAAACTGTCATTGTTCCATTTGTCTGTTCAGATTTAAAGACCATCCAACGCTGAATGAGCGATACCTGCTCCTACATCTTTTAGGTAGAGGAGGTTTCAGTGAAGTTTACAAGGCAAGCAAACGTTCCCATGATTCATAATGACCAACTCTGAAGGCCCTGCAGTAATCAGCCTCCTTTTTTGGTTTGACGTAGGCTTTCGACTTGATTGAGCAACGGTATGCTGCTGTGAAAATCCACCAACTTAACAAGAACTGGCGCGAGGAGAAGAAGGAGAACTATCACAAGTATGTGGGACCAAAGTCATTTCTAAACCCTGTCTCATCTGCTGTACATAATTGCTGTTTTATACGTTGTGATGGATTTGCTGCTCCGGTGCACATAGCTGCAGGTGGATTGTTGTTTTTCTCCATAAGCTTGAATGGTTCACTATTGGCTCTGCATACAGCACCTGCACCCTCCTGCTCGGGAAGCTAATCAAAGCGTAATTACCTCCCTCTCCACAGGCACGCATGTCGAGAGTACAGAATACACAAGGAGCTGGACCATCCCCGCATCGTCAAACTTTACGACTACTTTTCACTGGACACAGACACGTACGCACTTCTCTACTTCCTTCCTTTTAAAAACTGTACAGAATCAATATCCCACAATATATTACACAGAATTGACTCTTGTGAGCTTTAGGCCATGTTATAATGTTGTTATCTCCTTAAAAACATACTTGGAGTTGTGTTTTATTCCATTCACACTAGTCTGTCTACATCCCCAAAGCTCAAAATGCTCTGTTCCACCTTGAGATGTTACGTAGTGGATGTTTTCAAGTGTTCAGTCGAGATGGGTATGGCTGAAATGATCCAAATGATTCTAGTGGAGGTGTATGGAGTTTAAAAACACGGTGGAGCACTTACTTTATTACTGAGAACTCGGCCTAAATATGCAAGGTTTGTATGTTAATTGTGTGAATGAAACAAAACACAGCTCCAAATGTTAACAAGGAAACATTATAATATAGGTCAGAAAATAGCGCAATATGGGCCCTTTAATATTTGTTTGTGTAGGTTTTGCACCGTTATGGAGTACTGCGAAGGCAATGACTTGGATTTCTACTTGAAACAACATAAGCTAATGTCTGAGAAGGAAGCCCGGTCCATAGTAATGCAAATTGTGAATGCACTTAAATATCTGAATGAAATTAAGCCACCGATCATCCATTATGACCTAAAACCAGGTAATACTGTGCAGAAGTATTGCAGAATTTATGCATTTCAGTGTATTTATAAGACAAATCAAATTAATATGTTTTTCTAATGCAGGCAATATCTTGTTGGTGGATGGTACAGCCTGTGGAGAGATCAAAATTACAGATTTTGGTTTGTCAAAAATCATGGATGACGACAACTATGGTGTAGATGGGATGGACCTGACATCACAGGGAGCAGGGACATACTGGTAAATGTTTAAAGCCTTATTACGTGATATTAAAACTATTACGATCTAATTGACCTTTTTAATCATAATTATCCAGGTATCTGCCTCCTGAGTGTTTTGTGGTTGGGAAAGAGCCGCCAAAGATTTCCAATAAGGTGGACGTGTGGTCTGTGGGCGTCATCTTTTTTCAGTGTCTTTATGGAAGGAAGGTAAAACATAAAATGAATTTAAGTGGTATATTTGCAATACACGAAAGCAGTGTAATTATGTATTCATTATAGCTGATATTAATAGAACAAAACTGCAACCTTGAAACTAATTGAACATCCAAATGAAAAGCATTTCTGAACCATTTCTGTACCTGATTTTTGTTGTCTTTCAAAGGTGAAAAACAGAACTAGTTCATTTTAAATTGTTTATAGTGGTCCAAAGTTATTCCTTACTTTATAACTCTGAGACCAGTGTGGAGTTTGGCATGACAGTAATGCTAGCCGCAACTAACATAGACTTTTTGATGTCTGACAACAAATCATTTTATAATTAGATGCAGACAACATGCAGAAGACTTATTTTGACCTCAAGAGCTGCTTAGACAATACATCTGTAATAGGGTTATATTGCTTAAATGCATGGGAAAGGTGTATAGGATCTTTAAGAGTTTTTTTTTTTTTTTTCAGCCTTTTGGCCACAATCAGTCACAACAGGACATCCTTCAAGAAAACACCATCCTGAAAGCTACAGATGTACAGTTTCCTGTCAAACCTGTTTCCAGTAATGAAGCTAAGGTACACCATGTTAATTTATACTTCATTTTAAACCCAAGCCCACCCACTAAGCCTCCCCTCTCCCTGTAGGCTTTCATCAGACGGTGCTTGGCGTACAGGAAGGAGGACCGTATCGATGTGCACCAGTTGGGGAGCGATCCATACCTGCTCCCCCACATGAGGAGGTCCAGCTCTTCCGGAAACCTGCACATGAACGCTGCCATGTCAGCCCCTGCTCCCTCCAGCATCATCTCCTACTGAACCCTAAAGCCAGACGGACCTAAAGGGGGAACCAACAGCCAACAGTGGGAGAAGGGTGGGTCTCCTCAGACCTGTGCTGGGCTTGTTAATGTTTACCAAGACTCGATCAAAGGAGAGGACACTTGATGAACATGGAGACCTTCTTAATGGTCTGACACAAGCACTGAAATTGTACCATGAAGAATACGCGACTGTTGAGACATTTCAGATGGAGAAAGCCTTAAAGGGCCGAAAGGAGACTTGGCGGTCCAGTGTTAAAAGTGACAAAATACGAACACTGTCTGGCCCAGAGTGCAAATGATATTGAGCTGCTAGAAGTTAATTTACTGTGAGAAAACTGTCATCTTCACGTAGAACTACCAAGGTTTTAAATTTGTTCTGTGTTCACAAATGTTTAGGCTTTAATTTGAGTTAGCCATGAGAATGTAATGTGTAGCATACAAATGTAGATGGGGCTGCATACTTAACAATAAATGCACAAAGTAACCAAATGTAGAAAATGGCTATGTACAAAATCCTATGCAGGAATAATAATTATTAAATAAATTGGAAACTGTATATTCTGTACAGGTGAATTTTCAGATAAAAATTGCAGCAGTAATGTGTATTAAGTGGACATCTGCCCCTGTCCCAAAGTGGAGACCTACCCCTGTCAGTCAGGTCCTGGGGTGGTTTAATTTGCTGCTTTGCTCTTACTTTTTCAAGGGCTGTATGTTCCACTTCGGGTACAAATTGTACAGGTCCGCTAAGAGTGAATAAAATGCCAGGAAACTCTGCGCTAATGGTCATGTGATTGATGTTATTGTTGAAGATTATAAATGTTAAGTTTTATTTTACTGACACTCAATGGTTATGTTGGGTATTGCAATTAAAATATTTATACACAAATTTAGCACCAGAAAATGCATTAGGAATCAATTTAAGTTACAGTTTTAAACAAAACGGATAAATTAGGATTGTTCTCGTGAAGAAGGGAGGGGTGGTGTTGCCTCATACTTGTGGCTCATTATAAGGAAAGGTGATAATCTCTGATCAGAGTAAAAGGGTTTAAGTTATTTCAACAATGCACTTTATTTGTAATGTAATAGTAAAAGCTGTCAACTTTGCATAGGATACTGTAAAGATATTAAATATCACTGCTTAATTTACACTAATCCATAGACGAGAATGTCAAACTGGAACCAACTCCTAAAAGAGTTGCTCTGTAACACTGTTAGCAGTTGTGATCTTCAGAGCAGAGGATTTCAGTTTAACATGTCCATTACTAACAGTCCATAGACATGCTGATATTTACTGAACCATCATGACTGATGTTAGACGAGGCCTCAGGCATCACACTGGAGCACTGGTCAGGAGGAGAAAGACCTGTGGAATAAAGAGAAGAAAATTATTTTGCACATATCAGATAACCCTGAAATATACATACTTCCATGTTATGCATTTAGGTGTGATATATTAGAGACTTGATGACCTGCAGATAATGAATGACATTTGATCTGGCTCAAACTAAACAGTTAAAATTCCAACTCTACACAAATGTTACAAAGAAAAAAAATCTACCATCCTGGTAGTTGGGGTGCATGGCTATCTGATAAAGGGGCATGGTTTGATATGAAGACTGTAGGAATATCTGTAAACAGAATGTTTAGGGTGACGGAGTAATCGTGTAATAATGTGCACCCATGAGCGCCATGTGCCATAGTTACCCACCTGTTTGTGAGGCACTGTTCAGAGAGGCTGGAGGCTCAGCACTGACACAAACACTAGTGAGGGGCAGGTCCACTGCAGAGACAGGGACAGAGACAGGGACAGGGACAGTAGATGTGACTCTGGAGAGGGGAACCTGACAAACATCCACATGTCAGCCTTCATAACAGTTTAAGAAAGTGGTTTTGAAATGTGGCCAATACCTCTGTGAAGCCATTTTTGTGCATATGCAGGGGTTCACCTGGAGCCTCTGATGAAATATTAAGATGTGTAGGTATTCTGTGCAAGTAACCATAGCCAATGCTACAACCTAGGCTAGACAGTGCAGACAAGACAAATGGTTATCAGAGGAACTTTCATGTAAATGTAAAGAACTAACACACACACACAGTTAATAATACAGTCAAGTCATGGTGACACATCAACACTGCATCCAGCAGCCATAAAAACAGCTGAATATTTTTATGCAGGATCAAATTAAACACGGTTGAATGCTGCAGCTGTATTCTGAGCTTTAGGTACATTAGTTATGCCTTGTGTATTTAGTCAGTTAAACCTGAAGAAACAGAAGAGACAGAGCAGTGATGCAGCAAAGTGACTGATTTATGGTTTGCTGAAGTGAAATGGTGAGTGGGCTCTTAAGTGTGTCTGAGACCTCCATCATTTTATGACAGTATTCTATAGTATAAATCCTGGCTGTATCTGACCACAGCCTGTGGGCTCACCTGCCCTCTCCGCCCCACTCACAGTCAGGCGTGATGACCACTTCCCGACAGTCATCTGTGTCAGTGTTGTACACATAGAGCTTCAGCTGTTTGCCCTCCCCCCTCCGGATGAAAGAGAACAGGTCCTCACTCTGAAGAGCACACTCAGTTTAAATGATCCATAATGTCTCATGTGTATAATATACATGTGCAGCTATAGTGGACTGACCTCAATCACAGATGTGTCTGCTCCTATGATGTAGTCAGAATAGGCCTTCAGACCACCCTCTGCAGCAGGAGAGTTTGGATAGATCTCCAGGACATGCCACACACTCTTGTTGACCCCCTCAAAACTGCCAAAACGGATGGTGATCCCGAGCAGTCCCTCGCCTCCCCACACTGTACTGGGAATAACTGTGGTCTCTCTGACTCTCAAAGTCTTACAGCTGTACACCAACATCTGCACTGGCCTCTCCACATGTGCCCTCAGCAGCTCCTTCATGGTGTCATTGTCTTTATTCTGAACAGAACACAACATGAGTGTGAGACATACAAAGAGCAGCTGGTTACAATAAAAAATAAAGCCTAGTATTACCAGTCTCGTGTCACAAACAGAGATGATGAAATCAAAGAATGGCTCAAGCCCTGCTTTTCTCCCAGGGGAGTTCTCATGCACCTGGGAACAGTGACACTCCATGGATAAATATGTATGTTGGCATACTGAATCTTACATTAAAATAAATTGTTAATCAAAAGAAATTTAAACGAAAACGAAAAAAATTGTTAGTGAGAGAGGAAAATTTCTAGAAGCGACTAAAAGGTGTGGGACAGCAGGTACACCGGTTATTCTAGTTAGAATGTAGGATTCCAGAATGGGGGTGGATGATAGTGTAGGCCATAGTAGGTCACGGCCGTAGTATCTGTGGTAATGTATTCGACAGCAGATGGACAAAACAAGACCCAATAAAAATAAATAAATAAATAAAAGAAAACTGATCTGAGCTTGTGCGTAAAAGTAAAATCATGTTCTGAGCAGGGCAACACGTGTAATTGTTTTATACAGGCTTGGTCACTGTTTTAAAAGGAGACTATAGCATATGCCTCACAGGATTATTATGTATAATTATTTATATTCTGCTTATGTTTTACTAGTTTATCAAGTTGCTATCGTAATATCGTAGTATTTGAAAGTGCGTTTCCTCCATGGCGCCGCGGTGCTGTGATACTGACGCCACTCACACATTTGGGAGATACAAGGATTCTTACTCTGAGGACGTGGTACCCTTCTGTGCCTCCTCCAGGGAACTCCGCGCTCTGGGAGCCCCCCATGTGGCCCCGGCTCCGGGAGGATCCTCTGGGGCGTTCGCGGCGCTTTTCCTGAAGAGAGGAGACTCTCCGCGGCCACTCGCCGCTGTTGTGGTTCCTGGTTCTCCAACACTTCCGCTGCAAAAGTCGCGTTTCCCAGGTGGACTACACTGTGCATTTACATGAGTATAAAACAATTAGTTTTATATATTTTATATTTGGGCTAATGTCTTTGAAACTTTACTCCAAAAAGTTAATAGACTTTGGTCAGTTTGGGAACAGTTTCTGTTCAGGATATCATCAAATCTAACAGAGGATGTTCTGAAGGTGTTTCTTTCTGACTCACAACACCAGCCACACATCATTGTGGATTATTCTACTTACGCTATTCCACTGTATTTTAATTTTAATTTAGAGATTGGCTGTACAGTGATCAGCTAATTCAGCATAAGTATTGGAGGTTTGACACATTCACATTGAGACAGCTGTGAACTCATTTTTATAATAGAAAAACAGCGCTACAAAAGACCTAAACTAAATCCACAAATAGAACTTTGTCTCCCTCTGTTGATAAAACATGGAATTACAATAACTGTAGATTGCAGATGGCATTCATTTATGCAGTCATTTCTTTCATTATCTTTCTTTATTCCTTTGTCTCACATGAAGCTATAACTAGCAAAATGGACATCTTGTAGTAGAAACTAATATCTACTGATATTAAATGTTCGAGTTGTATTTCTACTGCTGAGACATGCTTTTACATTAGTCTATAATCTTTTTGCATAGAATCTTTCTATATATACTCATTTAGTCAGCAGCAGCTTGATAAGGAGGACTGTATTTTTGAAGCATTTTACATTTGTGGAGACTGCAGACTCAGCATTAGCCTTATCTCCACAATTATCACTCCTGGCTCACACTTTATGGTTATTCCCTTATTTATATCCAATTTGCTGGTCTTGATTCAGTCCTATACACTCACCACAGAGCAGAGAAAAGACGTGCTACTGATGAAGCCGGATATGCTGCAGATAACACCAGCTCTATAAACAAGAGGAGAGGGAGGGATAGATCAATGTATGTGTAGGGCTGTTTGTCTCATGCATGGGACCTTATCAAATAATGTGTTCTGAGCTAGGCCTGTGTTTCTCTAAATCAATCATTATCTGTCTGTCACTCTTAACAGTCTCTGTGGGTTTAGAGACACACGAATAGTCAAAGTGGCTCAGAGAAATGCTATCTGTATGGGGCTGATTGTGCTTTAGAGAATATAGTTTGATAGATGGAAACTTAGAAGAAGGGGTGCCTTGTAGTTACTAGCTACTCACAAATCATTTCATCAAAACATTTTAGTTTGTATGTTGGCTATAACTATTTTGTTTCTGAAATAAAGCGCAAAGGAACCGATTTTTACTCTTGAATGTTTCGAACTTATTTTTTTTTCTCTTGCTTTTCGTGAAATGCACATGCTTTGAATGTTTGTACAGAGAGACAATATGTCGTGGTTTCTTGACTTTTACAATGTTCAAATAACATAACTCTAACTCTAACTGTTCCTTCATAAACTCAGGTAAACAAAAAAGGAAGGGCATCTGGGGTAAAACCAATATCAAACTAAAACCCTCTTGGGAGCATATTATTTTCTGCTACTCCAGAATTGAAAAGTTGCTGTTTCATTTGATCTAAAATATCAGAATTTCTAAACCAAATAAAGCATAACTGACAACAATGGGAATAATACTTCGGTAATGTATTTAGTTACAGAATACTGAATATGTGCATTCAATTTTATTTTATTTTTAATATAATTTGTTTCTGTAGTAGTAACTGTATTCTGAACACTTGGAATACTTTTATTGAGTTGCATTACATTATATTGTAAAAAACATAATATATATTATTACAAACAGCTTTATTTTTGTTGTTTGTTATGCATTAATTCCTTCGATTTTAGAAAAGTAATTGTGTTGCTGTGTTTCAGATAACACCACACCATTCTATAGGCCCATAATATTTAATACAGATGGTTAAAATGCAGAGTTCTTGAGTTTAGTCAATAATACAAATCACCATATTCAACATTTGTGAATTTACCTTTTAGGTATTTCATGGCAAAGTACAATGTAATCGATGGGAATATGATATCATCACAATGTAGAATCTAAAAACCACCAATTTTGCATACCACCAAAAGAAAAAGTACCAGAATACAGTTAATCAAAATTGGTATTCTGTATTTTCAGTCCATGTATTCAGTTACATCCCAACACTGATAAGAGTAGCCCATGATTTAAGGTGACTGCATGTTGTTTTATGTGAGCACAATAGGTTAGGAGGTGTTACATTCAGTACAAGCCTGCTATTTTTGGCATCATAAACTCTCCCTGACTTATGTATCGATCATCGGGTCATCACAGTTATCCTGAGCTTGAATTATTCTTGTTCCAACAAATCTTTACATGCCCTTATTTACAACCAAGGCCTTATGCTTTGTGCAATGACACTTGCTCAAGCTCCAGGCAGAAGATAAATAAACTCTCTATTCCTGCGTGAGCTGCTGACGCTTCGAAACTCGCCCATCATTGTTCCTTTTCCCCCAGTTGTGGGAAATAAGCACGTTTAGATTTATGTCTATACATCCCTGCATGGAGTCTAATGCTGCCAAGAAGTGCTCTGTTTGAGGTTTAGACTGCTGTAGGAAGGAGTAGGTATAAGAAAGAAAATGGAAATGAAAATAACAAAGATGTTGTAAATTATTGAGTCCATCTTGCACTCAATGTCTAGGGAACGTCATAGTACTGGAAGCACATCAACATTTTTCTTTTCTTGACTGAAAAGGGAACAGGTTTTCACATGTTTCATAGTTTCCTTGTTTATATCTGGCACTTGTGTTGCCTGAAATGATCCACAGTCTGGCATTAAACTTACCTATGTCTGATTCATGTTATAATGTTGTTTCCTCATCAAAAACATTCCTGGATTGTGTTTTGTTTCATTCAAACGTTTAACACACAAATCCTGTATATTTAGGCTATTTATATTTAGGAGTTCTTCTCTCAAACAGAAAACACTCTGTTCCACCTTGTGATGTGGTAATACAGGAAATACTCCCCTGTGTTTTTAAACTCCATATACTCCAACAAGGTAAAAGGTAGAAAAAAGGTTAAAAACTACATGACATTGCAAGGTGGAATAGCATTTTGGGACGAATACAGTTTTTTTCAATCATATTAGCAATTTTTTTTTTAGTTTAGTTTCAGGAGGAGGCCCCAGGGAAGACCCAGGACAAGCTAGAGGGACTGTGTCTTGTCTTGCCTGGAAACACCTCGGGATCTCCCCAGAAGAGCTGGAGAACGTGTGTGTGGAGAGGGAAGTCTGGGCCTTCCTGCTCAGACTGCTGCCCCCGGATAAAGCGGAAGCAAATGGATGGTTTAGTTTGATCATTTCAACATTATAACAGCAAAAAGCAAATATTTGTAAGCTCCCATAATCAACAAAGGATTTCATGAGTCAAAGTACACAGACATCCTACAGTAGCCTGAGTGGGCACTGGGTAGCCTGATTAAATCTATGCTTTTCAACTCAAGTTCATGCATTTATGCTTTTCTGCTTGACCCGGTCAAAAAGGGGAAAAACAACAGACTTAAACAAGGAAGAGTCCATTGGTTCCACTTCAGTTAGAGCTGTAATGTGCTTTAGGCTGTTGTGTTCATTTAGCATGCATGATATCAATCGTCACACACACACACACACACACTTGATTTGCTACTGTGTAATTGCTGCTGGGTTCATGCTAAGCTAATTCCTTTTAGAAAATACCCAGTTGACACATTTACTGTCCCCCTTTCGACTTTAACAAGCTCCACATTAGAGGTTTACACAGTCTGGCCATGCACGTTCTCCCATCCCAGTCATTAGCTTATTTAATCTTCTACTTAAATGTAACTTTGTGGTGAGATTAGTCAAGCTTTGGACATGTGGTCAATACAAGAAGGCTGTTAAGATAATTGTAAGCCATTATAATTGCTTTACAGACCTTTAAAGTGGTCCAATTGATTCCATTATCATGGGTGTGATGCTACGTAGGGAAGCTAAAGCACAGATTTTCTACTTGTGCATTACGCTCAAGCATGTCTAGATTAGTTAAGATAGTGTGTGTTCGGCTATGAGCGTTTGGAGAATTGGGGGAAGGACTGGGAGGAATCAGGAAGTCAATATCATCATCATCATTTCATTACAGAGATGAAATGCACAATGGAGCATCAGTATCTATCAGGGAGCTAATGTGGCAGTGATTCCCGAGGGGGGGAGGGGGAAGCTGCTTCTGACAATGTGGATCACTGTATGTATTGAAAAGTATTGCAGATGACGTGGTTAAAGGACCTGTATTACACTTCATGGATTCTTCAGAGATTTAAAGGTGCACTGCGTAACAATTCTAGTGGAGGGTCCGCCGCCTGCTTGTCTCCATGAAAATATCAGAATCAGAATTGATTTTATTCATCCCTGAGGGGAAATTTTCTCTTGCAACCGACCAAGAACATGTAGTTAGAATCAAGTTGTCAAAAATAAGATAAGATAAATACAGTAAGATAAAAGATAAAAATAGTTCTCTCAAAAAAATGATTTACATCAGTGACATATTTACATCTATACACATGTGTGAGCAGGAAAATTGGATGTTACAGTAGTTTGTCAGTGATTTAAAGTGATTTAAAATATTATTGCTTTGTCTAGAATGTTCCACAGTACATAAATTAAACCATCTATCATGCGGGACACAAGCACTACACTACTTTACAGTTCAGATCTGTGGAGAGTCGTCCCAGAGAGAATTATTGTGTTTTTATAATAATAATAATAATAATAATAATAATAATAATAATAATAATAATAATAATAATAATAATAATAATAATAATAATAATAATAATAATAATAATACCTGTAATGAATAAATGCTAGATGGATATGTTTAATATCATATCATGGAATATTCCAGGCAAAGCAATGACATCTCCATGGAGACAAGCAGGCCCACTAGAAAAGTTAAATACTGTACCTTAAAGTGATTGTTTTACCAGCAGCTTGGTGGTTTAATTTCAGCTCTTTAGCTCTTGCCAAAGCATCTTATTGTACAAGACACTTTACCCACTTTGCCTAAGTACGATTGTGATATGGGAGTGAGTGATTGGTGGAGGTCAGAGGGGCAGTTGTGACTTCATGTTACCCCATCAAGCATGGAAATTTTATGTAGCATCCCTATGTATCGTGTTATATGTTTTTGTTTTTTTTCTGTTTTTGTTGACTTTTATGGTCAGCTGAAGTTTTAAATGTGCTATATATATATAAACTTGAACTGAATTGAACTTGAATGGTAATTTGGACTAGTCAGTGGGCCAACAATGGCTCAATGGTTAAGTGGTCCCCCAGTGGTTGTTGGATCAATTCCCGCTTGCCCCATGTTCTGTCATTATGTCCTTAGGCCAGACTCTTCATCCACATTTCCTAATAATGTAGTTCATATGATTAACTTAGGTTCAGGAGCAGGACCACGCCTCAACCGCCCTCGCCTCCTCTCCAGCAAATCACAGCTCACTTCTACCACACCTTAATTTCCCAGAAGCCTATTTGTAGCAGCCTGTCCCGGCAACCCAGTTTGTCCCGAATAACTTGACCCCACCCTCTAAACCCCTATCTGTTCTCTTCCAGACATAAGACGCCTACGAGGGGGTCCTGTTCCTGCTGGGCCATGTGAAGACTGAGACTGAACCCCCACCCTGAGTCTCAACCCTGGCCGACCCGGCTCGTCTCCATATAATAAACTCTTTTCACTTTGTTTTGTGTTGTTGGCGTGGTCCTTGCTAGTGAATTAAAGTGGTGTGTGTGAATGAGTGTTGGTAGTAGGATATGACAGATTGGCAGCGCTGCTTTGGTCAGTCTGCCCCAGGGCTTACATCACCGAGTCTGGTGTGGATGAATAACGACTACTGTAAAGCACATTCAAGTCCAAGGCATTATTTTTTATTAGTGATCTTTGTATTAGCAGAAAGATGATAAATGATGTATTGATTTTCGTGGGTGCAATATGATGCCTGCAGTGTGTAGACTGATTACTGGCGGGGAAGCAGTCTAACACAATGACTTACTTTAGCAGGCTATCAGGCCACACATTGGGACCTACCAGACTGTGACGCTCCATAAGAGTCAAAGCGCAGCCCTATTTGCATTTCATCACTGGCAGACTCTCCAGCACCTGCTTCCCAAATTAGCCATGTCATTATGTTTTGGCACATTAACCCCTCCTTGATATAAAGCAGTACTTAGTGGAGGAAACAAAAGGACTATCTGTGAAGCTTATAATTTAAGACTGGAACATTACTGGTGTGGGCCTTGCTTTTAAACTCTGCTTTCCTGTAACTTCGACTATCAGTGACACCAGGTTTGTAATGATCGCTGCAGTGAACCGTGAAACAAAGCATGGGGCTGGCTGCTGGAGGATGGGAGGGAGGGAGAGACGGAGGGAGGGTGAGCTGTGCCCCCCTCCCCTTCACTACTGTGTCGAAATAAAAAGCAGCCAGCCAAAGCACCGAAATAGGCTCCATGGAAAAAAATGTTAAGAGAGCACAGTCTAATGCGTTTTATGATAAATATCTTGGAAATGTGAGTAATGGCAGGAGTGAAGGAATTGGCATGGGGAGTCAGGGCTTGTGAAATCTCCAGCGTAGATGATCGGCCAATAAAAAGTCCCAAAGGCGCAATTAATCAGAGGTGAGCAAGGTACAACACAGAAAAGGTACAAATTAGAGATGGACATGACAGTGGTCGGTCATGATTGATTTATTCTTATATCACATATAGTCTTAATATATACATTAAATTTGCATATATTTGGATACATACAGACCATATTCCCTTCTCGGCCAAGCGTTTGATGCACTGAGCCGTCTGACAGTGACAAATGAACTCGGAAAAGTCCTAAGACCTTCTCTGAGATACTCTTTCACACACACACGCATATACAAATCCTACAATTTTTGATTTATACAGCAGTATTCTGTAAATTAAAGTGCCTACATCCTATTTGAAGGAGCTTTAGATCCCATTCTTTCAGGAATGTAAGTTTAATCAGTAGTTAACACCACATGTATATATCTCCTATTTGCTCTAAATTCTCTCTCACGTCAAAGAAGTGTTTCTCTACTGAGTGTAAGACAACAAGACTTTGCATAATTAAACGTGGACACTGCACACAATAGTGACAATCATACAATCATACATCTGTAGAGAATGGCCGCCCACTTCAGGGTTTAGCGTTGTGCTTTTCATTGGAAACAAAGCTCTCCCTCCTCCCTCTGTCACATAACAACATTCAGTAGTGAATTACAATAACATCGGACAGTTTCACATTAAGCAAAAGGTGTCCACTATCTTTCTAATGATACACTATAAACATCAGTGTAGGACCAATGGAACATTTTCTTTGGCTCACGAGACAATTTAAGACGTGATTCTTACAGTAGGTTACAACACAAAATAATAGAAGTATCCTATTCATTATAGTCTCTGTAATTAGGGTATTCATCTATTTCATATATATATAATATCATGGTATGATTTACATATAGGATTCTCACTGGAAAACTAGGACACATTTGGCACAAAGGCAATGTGACAATACTTTACACTGTCTAGACAAAAATCTCTAAAAACACAGCGATCAAGTACAGTTCTTGTTGCAATGACAGTCCTATATAGGCTATACATGTACTTCCATTATGGGATATCAAAGGGAGCCTGGGTACAACGCGGTCACCACAACACAAGTGAATGTATCCTGCACTCACTTCGCTACTGCACTCTGTACATGAGGCTCTACTACTATCAAGTACAACAGTAATTTGCATTAGTTTGCCTCCCATTGAGATTCATTCAAGTGAGGCTATGTCACAATTACATGTACATAACAACACACTAATATGAGCACAATGCTATATATGTTCGTCTCTGTTTGGTAAGAATACCTGTGTGCTTTTTAATATAGTTTTCTTGTGTGCAAAGACAAAAAACAGACAGACTGTTGTGCATTACAATTGGTCAGTGTAACCATAGAAACATGAAGGCCATAATATTAGAGACGATATACAGTAGGTGCTTTTTCTTTTTTTGTTTGTTTTGTTTTTTCACAGGTCTTGTCCCAGGCGTTCGATCTCGTCAATGAGGAAGTCGATGTCTGACCTGGTGGCTGCCGGGTTGGAGATGACCATGCGGAAGAAGTTGACCTTGTTTCCCTGAGGCTGGTAGCCCACCATGGTGGTCCCAGACTCCATCATCATCGCTTTGATCTTTGGGGCCACCTGGAGACAAGAGGGCACGAAAACAGCTTTACTTTTAGATTTAGACAGTATCAGTGGTGTAATGTAACAAAGTAAAAGTTGTTCTTGTTGTTATATACTTTAGGTATGTGTACTTGAAGCAGATTTTAAAGTGAATACTGTTCACTTTTACTTCACTGCATCTGAGAGCAGGTATCTGTACTTTAGACTCCACTACATTAACAGAACTAAAAAAATAAAACAATTTTTTATTATATTTTGTATATTTTGAGACCTGCAGAAAAGGTTGAGGTGGTAATTTTTTAACATATTTCATTTGTAGATTGAGAAAACAAAAATATACAAAAAAACTGGTGAAGAAAATTCAGCACAAATCTTTAACAACATCAATTCATTTCATGCCTTGAAAAACCTCAAAATATGTGCAAAATCCTTTTACTTTCTATTCTTTAAGTAATTTTTTAAACAAGTACATTAGTTATTTTTTCACCACCTTTACTTTTGTATTTTTTTGCTCCAGTATCTGCACTTTTACTTAAGTAACAAAATCAAATACTTTTTCCATCACTGGTTAGTATGTTGATATGTTGATAAAAGGTTTTCATAAATAACATGCGGAGAAAAGATCAAGTAGCCACAAATGAGGCATGTCAGGAGTTGGTTGTACCTGTTTAGGGCTTCGACATTATTTGCTTATCTGCGCATAGCAAACTACATACAGACGAATCAAACTAAGCACACACAGATCCGTTTACACACATGGATCCAGTTACGCACAGAAAACCAGGCAGGGCAGAACTGTTGCAAATATTCTGTGTGTAATTAGAGCTGGGTGTGTAGGACTTTACATTTTTTGCTAATTTTCTAATCATTTTATACATGCAGGAATCAAATCATGCACGCGCCAATCAAATTACGCGCAAATTATATTACGCACGCATGGATCCTGTTATTGACGCATCTTATCGCGGATAAATGAAATTACTGACGCAGTTTTTATTACAACAATAATCATAATAACTGTGAGAATTTTCAAACTAAAATACATCATTCAGTTGAATCTTGTGTCACATTAATGAAGTTTATATTTTTATTTTATCTTACAGAGCTAATCACAGACTAGAGGAATGGTGACAGAAAATTAGTGATTTCATTTTTGTCAGGATATTGATGTGTGAATAACTGTAAAATCTTAATGCATCTCCTCTCCCTTTTTATTGCTGTGCATCTTTTAACGCTGGACTAAGAGTCTGCAATAAAGTTTTGACGATGATGACAATAATCGTAACACTAAAATCTGATATTCTGGCATCCCTACTTTATATTTACTTGTAGGGATGGGACAAGATCTCCTGCCACGAGATCTCAAGAAACAAAATTGCCACAAGATTGTGCACACATGAGAAAAATTATCTTATGAGATTTTTTCCCCTAAAAAAAAATTGGTGAGTTATGTAATTTGAGAAGCTGTTTTTCCAAGAAGCAGTAGTACAATGCTAAAGTATTATATAAAATAAATAAAAATCACGAAGCCAGAATTGTGAAATAGATTGCAGTGCTTATTCAGAACAAATTATGTCAAAATCTTGTCTTGTCTCGTTCTCATGGACCTAATCTTGAGGTGTGTCTCGTGAAAATGATGTGTTGGTGTTGATATTTTGATTAGTACTTCTATGGATTCTTTAACAATGCAGTTAAATTCTAGGAAACTGAAGCTGACTTTATTAAAGTAAGTGCAATATATTATTACATCCCAATCAGATGGCACAGAAAAGCTCTCAGCAGCCTTCTGGTTTCTGAAATTACCTTGTGCAGTCTCTCTCTCTTGTCCTCTCCTTCAGGTAAGCTGCGCAGGCTCGGAGGGTAGTACCAGAAGCAGACGTTTGTGTGCTGGGGCTGATAAGAGAAAATTGGAACAACATTTGTAATGAGTGCAGATAAAAACGCTCTTCTGTAATTTCAGTTTTCGTTGTCAGGGTGTCAACTGAGGCAAATAATCCAATCAATCCTACAAAGGTCTACTTACCGCCGAATGCAAAGTAAACAGATTTAAAAGGCACTGGCTCTTTTGTGCTAGATCCCCTATTATGGCCTTACCTCTGCCTCATACACCATCTTGTAGCCTTCTCTGTTTTTGATTTTATTGAAGAGGTAAGCAGACAGATCCAGGCACTTGTCAATATGCTGCTCAAATCCTACTGTTCCCTATATGACACAAACAAACAGCACAGTTTTATGATTAATGAAGCTTTTCTATAGCACATTTCCCCTACATTTGATATTGTTCTTGCGTCAATAAAAATGCATAGTATTTACTGACAGACATAGAGGATTATTTTACACTCTTTTCATAGATTTAAAGGCCCTGTTCTTGTCTTGCCACATTACAGTTACTTCAAGAGCTGTTTATACGATAGTATAAACAGCTCTTGAAGTCAAAATAGACAGCTGGGTGTGTTCTTCATCTTGTACTGTACTAGCTACTGTTATAACAGCTGATGCACTCACTTCTGTTATCTGACCTTAACATTTCTCTGTGTAAATGTCCAGTCTAGAAGCGTCTTACTCAGGGCAGCGCTGAACAATCACTGTACCATTCTGTGTTCTGTGTTTCCCTTTTAGAAAGATTCATTCCTTCCACCACAAAGACCACTCTCTGACCACGCTCTCTCTTAAGTCATAGAGTGTATCAAGATTTTTATATCATTCGATCAGTCAAACCTTATTTATAGAGCCCTTTACAATACGCAAGGTGTTTGAAGTGCTTCACATTAAAATCCATTGTACATTTTAAGACCAAAATGATGAGGCAGCAGTTACAAAGAGAGGGGGCAACTATTTTTCAATGTAAAGTCAGTTTGGCACCTGTTGATGGAGCCGGAAGCGTGCCCATGTTCATTTCCTATTTGGAACGCAGTGGCTATATGTCTATTTATATATAGGGTTTATGGGTGAAGTGCATTGTTAGCATGCTGGTTGTTGGCTACTGTGTGATAAAACTCTGCTCTGGTCTATCAAAGTTGTGAAAAGTGCTTATAAATTTATTGCAGTGATTAATTATAATGCCCCAAAAGCAGAAATTTGAACCACAGGTACCATTTAAAATAAACTAATTTACACATTTTTAAGGCAGTAAAAATCAGGTTCAGTGCCTTTAATGATAAAAACATAAACTGTAAGAAGTTGCCTAACGCAGTGTGACGTCACCTATAGTGTTGGGCTCCAGGCAAATGAAGCTATGGTCAATACGGGAGCAAATTTCAGCCGTGTTCCATATTAGGAATACGAATTTATTCATGGATAAAAAAGCAAAATAAAAAACAGGATTATGTAGAACGGGTTAATGCGCAGTTACAGAGAGAAAGGTGAAAATATGCTCACTTCCTATTTGTGACACCGTGGCTTGCGGGTGAGCTCTGTCCATTTATATACAGTCTATGAATAGAAATAGATCCAACAGCCCGTTTACTAAGACAGCTACGGTCTATTAATTACAGTCTAAAATAAAGTGTATAGCTTATATATATATTCCTTATAGACGGTAGAGGAGGATGTGGTCAGCGTACCTTTGCCTTCCACATGAGCCAGAACTTGAAGATGTCGACATGGCGGCCACACTGAATGGCTTTGTCCCCAGTGTCGTACGTGACGTCGTACTGTTTGTCGGGTTGGAAAAGGTAACCGGCACACATGGAGTTACAGCCCTGCAGAAGGCCCTGCATCACACAGTGACAGGGGGGCATAAAGTAAGAAAGAGTAACACTGGAGGGATAAAGTAAGAAAGAGTAACACCGGAGAGATGAAGTAACACAGGAGAGATAAAGCAACGGAGGAGAGAAAGAGTAATACAGGAGGGATAAAGTAAGAAAGAGTAACACTGGAGGGATAAAGCAATGGAGGAGAGAAAGAGTAACACTGGAGGGATAAAGTAAGAAAGAGTAACACTGGAGGGATAAAGTAAGAAAGAGTAACACCGGAGAGATAAAGTAACACAGGAGAGATAAAGCAACGGAGGAGAGAAAGAGTAACACAGGAGGGATAAAGTAAGAAAGAGTAACACAGGAGGGATAAAGTAACACAGGAGAAATAAAGTAACACAGGAGAGATAATGTAACGGAGGAGAGAAAGAAGAACATAGGAGAGAAAGAGTAACAGAGGAGAGATAAAGTAATGGAGGAGAGAAAGAAGAACAGAGGAGAGAAAGAGTAATAGAGGAGAGATAAAGTAACGGAGGAGAGATAAAGTAACGGAGGAAAGAAAGAGTAAGAGGAGAGATAAAATAACAGAGGAGAGAAAGAATAACAAAGGAGAGCTAAAGCAACAGCGGAGAGAAAGAGTAACAGAGGAGAGATAAAGTAATGGAGGACAGATAAAGTAACGGAGGAGAGATAAAGTAACGAAGGAGAGATAAAGTAATGGAGGAGAGATAAAGTAACGGAGGAGAGAAAGAATAATAGAGGAGAGATAAAGTAACAGAGGAAAGAAAGAGTAACAAAGGAGAGATAAGAGTAACAGAGGGGAGAAAGAGTAACAGAGGAGAGAAAGAACAGAGGAGGGAAAGAAGAACAGAGGAGAGAAAGAGTAACAGAGGAGAGATAAAGTACCAGAGGAGAGATAAAGTAACGGAGAATAGAAAGAGTAACAGAGGAAAGAAAGAGTAATAGAGCAGAGATAAAGTAACAGAGGAAAGAAAGAGTAACAGAGGAGAAAAAGAGTAATAGAGCAGAAAAAGAGTAACAGAGGAGAAAAAGAGTAAAACAGGAGAGACAGAGTGAGAGAAGAGAAAGAGTAACAGAGGAGAGAAAAGGGAGGTTATAGCAGACAGGAGATGGTGCCACTTGTACAGTGTTGAAGTGTGCGGTGGAGGAGAGGAGCCTCACCCTCTCTCGGACTAGAATGGCAGAGCACTGCAGTGGCACTCCCATCATCTTGTGAGGGTTCCAGGTGACTGAGTTAGCCCTGCACACACACAACACAAATAAGAGCATGTTTAATGTACTCAGTTTTCTACTATTCATTATCTTCTGGTAAAATGAGTCTGTGTGCTGCCATATTTAATCCAGCTCCTTATGTAACAGATGTGTCCATGTTGTACTTGATTTGTGAGGAAGCGGTGTACCTGAAATGCCACAGTGGTGAGAAGAACAAACAACTTTATTGGAGCAGACCAGTGCGGGTCTACTTTTCTTCACATTTCGTGGGTGAACTCTTTTGGATCCTGCGCAGTTGCTTGAGAATGAATGTGTGTTCATTTCCCTATTCATAAAAATCACACGATAAGGACTCCTTTTGCTTTCGAAGTGTTAAGAGTCATGCCATCTAGCTGCATTGGATGTCAAAAGATAATTCATTTTTACTGATTGTGTACAAGCTATACCAGATCTGTGTGAAAACTACATTAAAAACATTATGTAATTCAGTTTTTTTTATGTTCACTAATTATTAAAAAAAAATTAAATGTTGTATTACACAACATTTCTGATGTAGGGTTCGTAATCTAGTTGTCTTCATAGAGATGTTATTGCTTTGACTGGAATGTTCCATGGTGTGACATTAAACAAATCCATCTAGCATTCATGCCTGTTTCTACTGCGCAGAAATACCATCTTTTCTTCTGGGAATCGGGGCGACTCAGAGCATGATTTGTTTATTGTTTCAGTGACTCATATGAAACTCATATCTTTGTAAAGTATAATGGAGAAGTGTGTTTTGGGATCGCAGGAAAGGAAATCTCCATTGACAAATCACAGTTGCTAGTGCGCCAGTTTGTGTGTAATTTGGAGGTTTCTGTGGTTTTTAGTACCTTACTACTCCATTGAGCTTGTGCCTGTGTTTCCTAGACATCAGCAGACTGCCTCCCCATGCCCCCTGCACAGACAGCATGTTCTTCCATCAGGACAGTAGCCGGTACAGCAGCTCAAATAAAAATCCACTTTTCACTTATGTTATTGCCTGTATTTTGTGGCCTGACTCTTAAAAAGGCCCTTACGTCCACATGAAGCCAGATGTTGTACTTTTCACAGATGTCAGCGATTTCGTTGATGGGGTCAAATGCTCCGTAGACAGTTGTACCGGCCGTGGCGTTCACATACAAGGGAACATAGCCCTGTAAGAGAAATGCAGCATGTTAAGATCTGTTTTCCCATATATTTATATCATTTATCACAGACAGCAGCATAATGGCAGGACCATTAAGATGAAGATTATTTTAAGTACACCTGGAAGCACCTGTTCCCACATTTAACTCTGGAAAAATACCTGAATTAATTAAGAATGTAGACATGTGAAGACAAGTGTGGCCTCAACAGCTTGTCAACGCCTGATCTCGTCAGATCTCAGAAGCTAATCAAGGTCGGGCCTGGTTAGTACTTGGATGGGAGACCACTGGGAAAATCAGGTGCCACAGGGGGGCGCCAGTCACAAAACTGTTGTCATTGTGTCTTTAGGCAAGGCACTTCACCCAGATTGCCTAGTATGAAAGTGGTGTGTGTGAGTGATGATGGTGGTCAGAGGGACCGATGGTGCCGATTGGACTGACAGCCGCGCTTCCACCAGCTCTGGCTACTATAGCAGCTTAACACCACCGGGTATGGAGTGAATGAAGAATGTTCTGCAAGTATTGCTCTGTAAAGTGTCTTTGTGACAAATGTTTGTGAAAAGTGCTATATAAATAAACACTTACTTACTAAGTACAATCATCTGAATACCCCCCAGCTTGTGTTAAAGGTCTTCTGTTCATACTCACATTTAGAATGTTCATGGAGCACTATTATGATGATCTGTTCTGGTCACGTTATAGGTTTAAAGGTCCTATATTATGCAAAAGTGACTCTTGTGAGCTCTTAACTATTGTTTATTTATTTATTCAATATTTTACCAGGCAAGTCCATTGAGAACCCCTTCTCATTTGCAATGACAACCTGGCCAAGAGGCAACCATATTATGACCTCCTCAAAATATACCTGGAGGTGTATTTTCTTTCATTCACACATGTTTAAGTAACCCTTTAGTATTAGTCTGTCTAAATCTCCAAAGTTCAAAATGCTCTGTTCCACCTTGTGATGTCATGTAGTGGTACTTTTCAGGTTAACAGCTCCTTCTACCTTTAGTTCAGTAGAGATGGATAATTCCTGTGCTGAAATCATCCAAATGATTCTAGCAAAGGTGTATAGAGTTTAAAAACACAGTGGAGCACTTCCTGTATTACCACATGACATCACAACGTGGAACTGGGTGTTTTTATGTTGAGAGAAGAACTCAGCCGAAATATGCAGGATTTGTTTGTTAAACATGTGTGAATGGAACAAAACAAAAGTCCAGGTGTGTTTTGATAAAGAAACAACAGAACAGATTGGAAAATAATGTAATAAAGGCCCTTTAAAGGATTCTTTCATCAGGGAACTGTGAAAGGAGTTGAGGATTGACGTTGTTGAAGTGCACAATCAAACCCTTAGTCACGTCATGTGCAGGACTCAGCGATTAGAGCTACCATTTACCTTCTGTTTGGTCGCTATTACTTTAGCCTCCAAATCAGCTGGGATGACTCTTCCCCTGAAAAAATAAAAAGTATAAAACAGTAAAGCCACTTTCTGTCTTATATCCTTGTAGCCTATGACTATATATTAAAAAAACAAACTAAATAACCTCTCATCTGTGCTTAAAAGTATTACATTCTCTGTCCCAAACCCCAAAGCAGCACTAGCTTTCTTGATGGAGTAGTGGCTCTGCAGAAACAAAGATGTTACAGTTAAAGTTGAACTTAACTTATAATAAATTAATACATTAATAAATAAATGATTGACTGACATGCTCTGAGGTGAAGAGGACCAGTCTGGGGGCAGCTGACATCCCTTTGGTTTTCACTTCTGGGAAGTACTTGTATCTGGCCACCATCACACTGTACATGTTGGAGATCGCACCGCCTGGATAAAATACATGTATTTGTATCACTTCAGAAAGGTCCTATATTTGCTTTAGCTTTAAAGCCTTGTTGTTGATCCTTCCTCAAAAATGTACCTGGAGTTATTAGTCTTATTAGATTTACCACATAATTAACTGATGTGTTCAATGAGACAAAAATGCCATGGAAATTAATGTACAACCATGAATTTAACTATAGGAACAGAGGACAAAAAATGTGTTGAGAAGACTTCAAATCAGATGTGGAGATTTCCTCTAAACTACATCTTCTATTTCTCTTGGTTCTTCTAGCTCTAAATTCTGCTTGGCCAGTTGACCTTTTTAGGTTAAACTTTTTTGTATTTAATCTCAGTTTGACCCATTCTTTTTTATTTAACCAGTGTCTCTTCTTGATACTTATATATATGCAGTTTATATCATCAACATTCCCTGGGGGTGTGGTGCTAACTAGAGGTTTTGTTTCATTCACACATGTTTAAGTAACTCTGCATTATTAACCCGTGTACATCTCCAAGGTTCAAAATGCTCTGTCCCACCTTGTGATGTCATGAAGTGCTTGTTTTCAAGTTAACAGCTCCTTTTACCTTTTGTTTAGTACAAATGGGCAATTCCAGGGCTCAAATTATCCAAATGATTCAGGTGAAGGTGTATGGAGTTTAAAAACAAAATGGAGCACTTCCTGTATTACCACTTGACATCACAAGGTGGGACAAGGTGTTTTCTGTTTGAGAGAAAAACTCTAAATATGCAGTGTTTGTGTGTTAAACGTGTGAATGAAACAAAATACAACTCCTGATATGTTTGTGATGAGGAAACATAACATAGATCATAAAAAGCATAATATCGACACTTTAATTATATATATTTTTAATTGTTGTTGAAGTAATCTTACCTGGAGAGAATATTCCGTCGCCTTCTCCGTCTCTCCAGCCCACAATCTCCCTCATCTTCCTCAGAGTGAGCTGCTCCATGAGGACAAACACAGGGGCGATCTCATAGGTAAACCTGGAAAACAGAGGATGAGGCAGTTGTGATGGTTTGTGCAATAACAAGAGGACGAAAGTCATTTCACACGCCAAGGAACTAAGAAACTTCTACTTTAGATGATTGGAACAAAAGACAACACCCCTGCTTCAACAACTGCAATGGAAAGAATAACATAAACCTATATACTATATGATCAGTGGTGGAAGAAATGCTCAATTTTGTTATTTAAGTAAAAGTACAGGCACTAGAGCAAAAAATAAATGCTGAAATAAATGCACAAATATTGCATGAAAAAAAAATCCAAAACATTTTAAAGTACCCATTTAAAAAGTACTTAAAGAGTAAAATGTAAAAGTATTTCACAGATTTTGAGACCTAATAAAGCTTTAAATGCAGTGATTTTAATTTCCTAGCTGTTTTGATTTGTATATTTTGTATATATACCCTCCCAGCCTTTTCAGCAGGTCTCCAACAGTCATAAAAAATACTTTTACTTTTCAGTCCTGTTTACAAATGTAGTGAAGTAGAAAGTACAGATACATGCTTTCAAATGTAGTGAAGCAAAAGTAACAAGTATCTACTTAAAAATCTTCTTCATCACTACATATGATATCCAACCCTGTCCTCTTGAATCAATGAAAACGCATCTATGAAGTGTAAACACCGGTGAGCAGGAGGAGTTCTTCCTCAGAGCTAAACCTTGGTTCTTACACACTCCAGTGGCACCACACTGTAACAGGACTGACCTTTTACAGCAGTGAAATGACACAGAAAATGCCACAGGCAAGAAATCATTAATCCAGTCTCTTTGTATCAATGAAAAAAAACAATAATATTAGCATAGCATTATAGAGATAATTAACTGCATATTTTCTGCTTGGGTAATCACTGCAGAAAATGAGAAAATAGAAATATTACGTTTCAAATCATAATTGTCCCAGAATGATGAATACAGTTTAATTTCTATGGTAAAACACTTTTTTTCTGAATCCTCAGCACTTTGACAAACTGTAGCTCCGAGCCGTACACAGTGGAGTGGGACAGTGCGCAGACAGCCTCATCCATCTTGTGTCCAATACTCTCATAATTACATAAGTATCTGTTCATTCATGCACAAAAGTTAGTATACTGACCAAATACTGCACTGCATGATTCCCTTAAAGGTCCTTTTGAGCTTTTAGCCATGTTATAATGCTGTTACTTCATCAAAAATGTACCCGGAGTTGTGTTTTGTTTGAGTAATGCTTTATTATTAGTCTGTAGGTGTGAAAGTTGTGTGAGTGAGTGTTGGTGGTGGTCGGAGGGACCGTTGGCGCCGCTTGGCTTGGCAGCCGCGCCTCCGTCAGTCTGCCCCAGGGCAACTGTGGCTACAACAGTAGCTTACCACCACCGGGTATGGAGTGAATGAAGAATACTCTGTAAAATGCTGTGTAAAGCACTTTGGGGACATGTGTCTGTGTAAAGCGCTATATAAATAAACCTTACCTTACCTTACCTTACCTTGAGTAACACTTTATTATTAGTCTGTCTACATCTCCAAAGCTCAAAATGCTCTGTTCCACCTTGTGATGGATTGGGGTATTAGTTTTCAAATTAACAGCTAGATTTGACTTTTTGTTCATTAGACATTGACAATTCCAGGGCTGAAATTATCCCAGTGATTCTAGTGAAGGAGTATAGAGTTTAAAAACGCAGTGAAGCACTTCCTGTATCACCACATGACATCACAAAGTGGAACAAGTGGAGTATTTTCTGTTTGAAAGAAAAACTTAGCCTCAAATATGCAGGATTTGCATGTTAAACGTGTGAATGAAACAAATCACAACTCCAGGTATGTTTGTGATGAGGAAAAAACATTACAACATAGATCAGCAAACAGCAAAATACGGGCCCTTTAACCATGAATAAACATATATTTTGTTACTTTTAAATATAAAATTAAAACTGCACTTTGTAACTTCACTGCCACCTGTTTGTCCCCAAGCATATGTTAATACTTTACCTTGAATGTTTCATAGTATAGTATTAAACTTATATATCCCCATGGAGACAAGCAAGTTTTTGATGAAGAAACAACATTATAACATAGAAAATAGCGTAATATGGGCCCTTTAAGCCTTTTTTCCCCCCTTCATCACTCAAGATAAACTAGTCAGATGTCTAAGCACAGACGCCTCTCTTCCAGTGTAGCTCATTCAATCATGCAGCCAACACTCACTCGTGGCTATTATGTAAGCCTGGGATGAGACTGTTTCACTATTAGTGTCAGTCAATATCTGCCAGGGGTGATTAAAGCTGATGGGGTAATTAATAAAGGTAAATTACACACAAGTAAGCAACCTCCACCCTCTGGTTCAGCTCAGTCTGGATAATGCCAGTGTAGTACCAAGGCTGCGGAGGAGAGACTGGCTTTTGGCAGAGACGTGAAGAGGAGACAGGCTCCAGTAACAGATGCGGTGCCAGTTTGTAACAGTGTAGGAGAGGATTGACTCAACTGTTTTCTACCTTTGTTCTGTACCAGTGGGGAACTTAGCGGTGCAGGAACTCCGTCTGGATCAATAAAATAGCCACTCTTTGTACGGTGCAATATAGATTAAACAGCTCTAAAAATGTATTGTGTAACTTTTCTGCTGGAAGGTCCATCAAATGCTTTTCCCCAGGGAGATGTTTGTGATGGCTTTGTCTAGATTGTTTCACAGTGTGGGATTAAACTTTTAGCTTCACTGAGACCAAACCAGAACAATTACAGGTCAGAGATGTGGAGAGGCTGCCCCTCTCACAGTCAGAATGGCAATTTTTGTTTTGTTTTGCTTTTATTTTTAAGGTAAATTTTGAGCTATAAAACCATCTGTAATTGAATAAACGTAAGGTAGAGCTGTTTAATGTCATACTGTGGAACATTCCAGGCAGAGCAATGACACAGAAGAACCGAAAAGTTACACATTGCACCTTTAACGATTTAGAGGCATGGGACAAACGAGGGATAGATGAAAATACTGCTTTGAAAATATGCCTAAAAATTAGAATATAAAGTATGTAAATGTCATAACTTTTAGAAACCAACATACAAGATGTGAATGTGCAAAAAGCCTAAAGAAAGTAATTCTTCTGCATTATACTTTATAGTTAATTTTACAGATGAGAAACTTCACCAAATTCATAGAAAAATACAAATATTAGAAATTACTATTGGTTAGCCTTTTCTTATTATATTATAGCACATACAATAGCTCTAGAAACGAGTAGATACAAGCAATAATCAAAATATATATTAAACTAAATCAAACTACATGCATAAACAAGTTCAGACTATCAGAAACCTCAGTAGATTCTGTAGACGCTGACATTTTGCCAGTTTGTCACCCTGATGCTTGAATCCTGCTGTAACATTGTAAGGCTACAGCAGGTAAGGATGATCTGTGCCTCTGGGCTGTTTTTTCATTTTTGCTAAAATTTAACAGACGTCAACATGTTCAACCGGTGCTCCGCTGTGTTTCACTAGGATCATTTGGAAGATTTCAACTCTGGAATTTCCCATCTCTACAACAACAAACAAATGGTAAAGGGAGTGGTTAACTTGAAAACTATCACTACATGACATCACAAGGTGGAACAGAGCATTTTGAGCTGTGGAGATGTAGACAGACTAATAATAAAGGATTACTCAAACAAACAAATGTGTGTAAATGAAACAAAAATCCAACTCCTGTTTTTGAGGAGGTAGCAACATTCTAACATGGCTTAAATCTCACATGAGTCAATTTTGTGTAATATACGACCTTTAAACTTTCATATTCCCAGCGACTCTGTTTTGGTCCCATTCACCAGTCGAGAACCCCTCTTTCAGCCATTGATTGGGGTGTTTGCACTAAGCGGTTTATTAACTGTGAGAGCCCATTTGGTGTCGCTTTAAAAGGTTAACTAAAGGTCAATGGTGATTATCATTGAGAAACGAGGGCCCTGCAGAAAAATGTAATTGTCCAGCACAGCCGGATATAATGAAATATGCCATGTGCAAATAACAGTCTCTAAATCATCTCCTCAGAGGATTCAACAAGTTTCAAGAACAAAACATGTTTTTACAGGCGCAGATGACAGACTGTACGGACCATTTAAAGCTGCAGTGTGGAACTTTTCTGATAGAGGGTGCATCACTTGTTTGTTTCCATGGATATGTCAGCTCTGCCTGGAATGTTCCACAGTGTTGATGATTCACTGTTTTTATCTTTCCCATATTATTTGTTTATTGCTCTTTTCACTGTTTTTATGTGTTCTGTGGCATCTTTGAGTGTCCTGAAAAGCGCTATAGAAATAAAATTTATTATTCATTATTATTATTAAACATTTCTACCATAAATTGATTAAAATACATGTGGTTTAATAGCTCAAAAATACCTAGAAAAACAGGCATTCTCCACAGATCTGACCTGTAACTTGGAAAGGTTTAATACTACACTGTGAAACATTTCAGACAAAGCAATAGCATCTCCACAGAAAAGAGTATTTGATGCACCCTCCACCAGAAAAGTTACACAATGCACTTTTAACTATCCCCACCTTGCAGGACAAAAGAGGAGCTATTGAATTGAACCGGTGGGGCTTGTTCATGTTGTGTACAGATGGTTTCGAGGCAAATGTTCTATTTTTTTCATCCCGCCATTGTTACATCACAGGAACTCACACAACATGAAACAAAGACACCGTGTAAACTGTGAATGCCAATCAATATGCAATTTAGTTTCCCCGCGGGGCTGAATTATGTGAACACGCCCGAACGGACAGCAGCATTGAGTGGGGAACAGCGGTGGAGCGGCCGGCCAAATGTCTTCCTTTGTGGGCCTTTTTTTCTGTGTGATTGACAGGCAGTGTGGGGGACTGTAGCCGGACAAACGCCACTGTAATTATGTTGGATGCTTATTCCCACCAGACAATGGCCTTTATATCAGAAGGTGACGTGGTCTTATAGACACAGGCGTGTTGTTAGCATGCTTTACTATGTCTTAAATGGACAGGCATCTTTATTGCAGGCTTGTGATCTAGAAGAAATAGTATAAAAAACATACAAAACAATAAGAGGCCTCTAACCTCTTAAGAGACAACTGAGCTGAGAAGTGTAGCAGAGGGCACTCTATCCAATATTAGTCAACAAAAAATAATAAGATGCTATGTTGAAGAAATAAGATAACATAATTTTTTTTCTAATAGTGGCAGAAGCAGAGAGGGATGTTATAGTTTCACTTATTATAAATTTACAGTGATAAATTGAAATTAAAAAAAGAAAAGCATTTTCAACATTTGAAACTTAAAAATAAATTAATAGACATTTGAAAACACAAGTCAACTGAGACTGGTGTACAGTCTGATCATGAATTTATAATTTAACTTGATTGGCTAAAATGTTATGATCAATTTGAGAAAATATCGAAAAAACAAAACAAAAAAACAGGGTTAGACTTAGAAATATATCAAAATATGGATAACATTGCAACTGTTGTTTCCGAGATATGCAAAACTGGAATACTGTGTATATTGTCAACAAAAAGAGATGACTTAAAATAAAAACTCGTCTAGTGTAATCTTCCAAACAAGGAGATAGAATGTGATATTTCTGCCATTTTGTGGTGTGTTTTATGGTTCCTTCATGGTTTTATTTGATAGTTGAACGTTAATCAAATTCGAAGGCATCTGAGGTGCAGCTGAGTAAAGGTATATGGATTATGGCCATTCTTTGCTTTCGCTTTTCTGTTATATAACACTACAGACTGTTCTGTCCATTATGCTCCTCTATAGAATACTCACATGTTGGTGTTTGCAGTTGATGTGAGCCACTCCCCAGCCAAACCCACAATGTCTAAGCCGGTGGACAGCTGGTTAAAGAATCTGGGGTGGCCTGGGAGAGACACAGGGACCGCATAGAGTCATAAATCATCAGTGAGAATCCTCATCCGTAATCACTGCACTAACATGGGGGTTAATCATTCTTATCGATTGTGACTCTCAGTGCTTACCTGTGCGGACGCCATACTTCAGAGTGTCCCTGCAGTCCACCAGGATCTGCTCCAGGGACTCGGGCTGGTCGGAGAGCTCCAGGTTGAAGCCTTCCATGCCCTCCAGCAGCTGGTGAGGGTGGTGGAAGTCCAGGACCTTGGTGGAGCGGTCAAATGTTTTCCGGATGTAGTTGGTGAGGATGTCCACCACCTCCAGCAAGAACTGCATGGTTGGCTCTTCTCCATTTTTGGCAGGCAAGAGATCTGAGATGAAAGCATGAATGTGTTTTTAAATACATGTCTCTAAATAAAAAAGAAAGTGAAAAGCCTGACATGTTAAAACATGTATTAGTGGTTAAAGCCTTGTGTAACCCTGAGCAAGATATGCTCAGAGTCAAAAGAGCTATACAATGGAGAAGCCCCAAGTCAAACGGATCAAATGAACCATATGTTTCCTTTGTTTTTATGCTGAAGTGTTGAAGAAAAATAAATATGTTTATTTTAATAAAATGCAATATGTCAAGAATATCTACACAAATACAGATATATATATACATACACACACACACACACACACACATTATATATGTGTCTATATATATATATATATATATATATATATATATACATATATATATATATATATATATATATATATATATATATATATATATATATATATATATATATACGCATTTAATAATATACAATGATAAAAACGCCTCGTTCACCTCTGGCGTACAGGTTGGAGAAGTCGGTCTCCGTGCGTCGGAAGTGCGTCTCCTGGCCGCTGTTATCGCAGGAGAGCAGGTTCTTGGCGCTGCGCTCTTTGAGGGAGCTCACGATCCGGGACCGCTCCTCCAGACTGTTGTTCTTCTGCAGGAAACCTAAGCGGCGGCGGGCAGACGGATCCGCAGAGAGGTTACACGTATTTCCGTACATAGTGACAGGCCTTCTACATTTCCAACTGTCTCCTCTCGCTCTCTACTGTCTACTACGGGGAAGCCACCCATCCTGAACTAGTTATGGGCGGAGGGCTCTCTGGGAGGGTGAGTCCCGTGACATCAGCACCAAACTCCAGCCAAGCTCGAACAAATCATTGTCATAGCGGCTGTAAATTCTTCCGAGCGGCTTCAGCCGTGCGCACTTCAGTGGGCAGCAAGTAGCGAAAAGAAAACGCCTCCCAGGCACTGGTGATAAATGTGCATCCAGCCAAAAACCTCTCTTGGCCCAATCAAAAAATATAATAAAGAAATAAAAGCACTAGTCTGTTGTATTTGTGGAGCATGGGAAGGGGCTGAGTTCATTTCAAAGCAATTATCGGCCTTAATCATCAGAGAAGAACATGTGGTAAAAGACGGTGCGCTTCGCTGGAGCGTGACATTCACGTCATGTCACTCTGCCATTGGAGCACTCAAAGAAAGTCTTTTTATACGATAGATTTTCAAAAAAAACAACCAAATGTTATTTAAAAAGTAACAAATAAAACACTATGTTGATTAATTGGACCAACGATAATTGGGGTCCATAGGCCTACGCAATAAGGGCCATATTTGTGCTATGTACAATAATTTTACACTCAAAACAAGCGTAATTTGTATAATGTCAAAAATCACATCTATAAAATAAATGCATTAATATGGACTTACCACATATCTTCATCCCCAGTTTCCTCGTACATCCATGGGCAACTCCGCACCATGCGTCATAACCTGATGTAATGGGAAACAAAACTTAAAGGGCAAAACAAGACAAAAGCATTACAATTCACATTCTAATCAGACAAATTAATTATAGAGAATGACGCTAGGTGAGGTGGAACAATATTGCATGATGGAGTAAAAATAACCAAGGAGCACTGGGACTTTCAACGCAGCGCCCAAAGGCCCCGTATGGATTAGCCTATTTCCACTGTACTGACACTGCTCGTGACCTATTGCAGGGACCTAAATTAATTATCCGTTTGATGACACGCTGCTGTATGGATCTAATTAGGGAAAAAGATTCTGGTTTGAAATGAGAGTATGGCCTATCTTGCGCGTCTGGCCGCTGACAGATAGAGAATGGGCGCCTTATCTTCGTCTTGCAGCCACACAAAAACCACACACAAGGGACAAAATCCTACAAAAGCTGCAATTTAAGGAAAGCATGGGGTGGGAGGGCAACTACAAGATGGGGAGGAGGGGCAGTCCCAGTCCCACATCCCAATTTAACCCTCGCTCCGGATCATTAGATAAATCATTGGCCTGCTCAGCCCTTTGGATGCAATTCAGTGGGATTTTTTTATGGCTTTCAGATGAACCAGGAGATAGCCTACCCCAAAAAAGAAAGCTCCATTGTCTGGGTGCAGACTGAGAAAAACATGTTATTTCTAGCGTAGCCCAAACCCAGCATGAAGCCTACATGTATGCCCTAATTATTAAACCATACGCACATTACGCACTATCTTATAAAACAGATGCCCCATCTAATATTTCTATGATTTGTCCTCCACAGCAGAGAGGCTTATTTTTATCATTTGGTGACAATGAAAGGGCAGTAAGAGCTGCAGGCTTTTACAGTCCTCCTCCTCTTTCTCCAGAAGGCAGCACAAAGCCTAAGTGTGCCATTAGGGCCAATTTAATGTGGCTGAATCAACAGCCACTTCAGGGACAATTTGAAATTTTCCATGCGGGCAATTTATTCAGACAGTGCATTTATAGAGCAGGGAGGAAATAATGAAAAGGGGAAAAAAAATCAAATGCCAATACAAAAAAATAGGTAATAATAATAATAATAATAATAATAATAATAATGATAGTTTGTCAGATATGATTGATCATATGAAGGCGTGTGTAAAAGGCTCGTCTCCGTGCTTTAGCCTTCGGGACATGTCAGCAGAGGACACCCGGTGTTGACAAAGTGTACGTCTGTCACGGTGTAGCCGGAGGTCCGTGGTGAATGAAATGCAGCGGTGAAATGTGGCGGAGGAAGCGTTCCCCAAATGGCAGCGGGTTTTCTCAGCCCCCTCCCGCGATGGAAATGATTAATGGCGTTGCCCACAAAGTAAATAGCTCACGTGAAATAGCATTTTATCGGTGATAGACCTACTTGAGCCCGGTGGTCGTAAATTAGTCGAGTTGTTGGGATCCGGTTCGCCGCCAGAGGAGGGTGCAGACGCCGCCATCACTTCTCCCCAGACCCTGTGCCAGCCAAAGTCTTCACCTCAGAAAGCCTGCTCACTTTTTATTTTCCCCCAACACAAAAATCCGTCTCTGTACCACTCACAAGACAAACAGATACAGGAGGGCAAAAGACCCAGATGGAGGCGAGCACCTTGGACGGTTATGGTGTGAGTTGATTTTTGACGCAAGACTGAAACTATCCGAGACACAATACCTCTACAAAATTGCACAAACTTCCGTGCAACAACACATTTGAAGGCATTAGGCTACATTTGGCTAGTCACGCCCTGACCAATCACAATGTATGGTTGACGGTGGAGATGACATTTAATTAGCCAACCTTGTTTCTTACCCTAACGTAATCACGGTTCACTCTGAGGAGGTCAAATAGGCATGGCATTTGAAATACTACACAGCTGACAAAATATGCATTTTAAAACATTTTTTTCAACATAGTTCAGTTTTTTTTTCACTGTAACCTAAGATTCTATGACAATAAGCCATGATAAACAGTTCAAGGTGAACTGATCTGACAGCAAGTTAAAGCCAAAAACGCCAAAACATTAATTATTTGACAACATAGCAGCGACAAATAAGTCATCATTAAGTATAGCATTTTGATTTGGCCTGTTGGGTATAAAAAAAATGTTACAAGATGAATATTGTAGAATAAAGAAGAGCAACTGCACCCACAGACATGCCTTTGAGAGGGCTTATAAAACACCTGTTAGAGCATCTCCAACGACAATAAAACTATTCGTAGACTTTGGACTCTCTAAACGCTGAAATGAGTGGATGTAGCGTACTTACCCAAGTGAACAGGTGCAATCCACAAAAACAAGCGCAAATGTCCACCAAATTAAGTCATGAAGGACGCGGTGCTGCGCTCTTTGGTACGCTCCGGATGAAGGATAGAGAGGGTGAAAAATCCGAGCTGGTGTTCTGAGTCCCTCTCCCCGTTACATCCAAGACAAGGTGACCCTGCGTTTGTTCAAGCAGGTAGGATGTGGTGACATTTAACGCGCACCGTGTCTGTTTAGTGTCAATGCGCACCAGTGAGTCATGGTAAGTCGCTCCAGTGCAGGCGCATATTTGTGAATGAGGTGAAATAAAAGAAATCGTGTACAAGCTCTGTCTGCTCTTTAAATACTGATTTTCGTCGTTTTTTTTACCTCCTCAAACTGTGATTTTTGATAGAAAATGTTGATTGTAGTCACATCTCCAATATAGCTTTGTCCTGAATCTGATTACGCACGGGGACTTTTAAGTTTGACGTTGTAAGCAACACATTACGCACAAGGAGAGGATTCAAACGGGGAGGGGATGATTGCTGGTTTTGTTGTTGGGGTAAAGACTAGAGGTGAGGCACAAAAAACACCATTTTAACCACGCGCTTTCATAATTGTTTGATAATTTATTTCACCCTTCCCACCTCTGTTAATGGATGCCGCTGCTGCGAATAGAAATCAATAAGTGGCTTGTCAATACGTGAGCAGCTATTAACGTTAAATCTACCCCACATGCGCACGCGTCAATACCTGTCATAAACATCTCATTCGCACATATGTATGCAGTGCTGCTGAAGATGTAACCCGGGAGACGAGGGCAAATTGGAAGGACGGAGCAACAATGGCCACCAGGGGGCAGCGAACGCTCAAAAATGAACCCAAAGCCAGGCGCAAATAGGCCATTCCAGAAATACACCACTCGACAGGCTAATAATAAGGTGTCCCATTAAGGTGAATTTGTCATTGTTGCACTTGACGGCGGAGTGGGCACTAAATAAAACGGCCAGCCCCCAACCAACACGGACCACCCACTTCTAGGCTTGTAATGCAGGTTGAGATCACCTTCAATCTGATAAAAAGGTCACCCTGACACTGTTGATAGCAATCTCGCTGTGAGAAAAAAAAGAAAGCAAGAACCTATGCATTTATAGTGCTTCAGTATTTGTGAAAGGATGTGGTTCAACCCTGCAGAAAGATAGAAAAGGTCAGTAATCTTGTCATTAGCTTTGTAACAAAAGATGGAGACCTGAGCTATTCTGACTTTTCTGAGAGATGGTCAAGGTAGATTAAGATATGTAAGTTATTTATTATTATATTCCAATGTGGCAAGATTAATGAAAGCTGCATAAAGATGTTCCACCAACACATGGAACTAATACAGGGGTTTATATTACATTATTTTCTCTTTTATAATGTTGTTTCTTCATCAAAAACATATGTGCAGTTGTGTTTTGTTTCATTCTCACGTTTGCTGAGTTTTTCTCTCAATCTGATGTCATTATGTGATGTCTTGTGGCAATAAAGGAAGAGCTCCACTGTGTTTTTAAACTCCATTCACCTTCACTAGAATCATTTGAATCATTTCAGTGACTGGAATTGCAAGTCTACTGAACAAAAGGTGTTAAAGTGGTCGCTGTTAACTAGAAAACTACCGTCACGTAACATCATAGGGTCGAACAGAGCATGTTGATCTTGGGAGTTGTAGACAGATTAATAATAAAGGCTTATGCAAACGTGTGAATGAAACAAAACACAACTCCAGGTATGTCATTCAATGTGTTTTTCTTTACATTTACAATTTTCTACATTATGCATGTATCAAACGTCAGACATCAAATAAATAATAATGTAAATAAAGCATTAGGGTTGTCAGAAGTTTCAAAAATCAGATACTAATCAATAGTAAAATCAAAAAACTAGATACTCATTTGAGCAAATATAGATACTAAAAAAGCCACATTCACAAAACAAAAATGGACATTTCCTGAATAGATTTAGAATGATCAGAACAAGTATAATTGCCCATGAACCACTTTGGGACCTACCTGGACCACTGAGGGATTACACAAATTTAAGGCCACATGGTAATACAGAAGATATAATGTTGAATATGACATTCTATTGTCTAAGGAAAGAGTGTTTTTTATTTATTTATTTTAATATAATTGAGGTACTGGAATTATTTATTTATTTTAATAAGTTAAATTTTAGTAACACTTTGTATCAGAGAAAGAAATATATTTTAGATTTTAGATTCAGATTCCTTTGTAGTGCTGACTGCAAAAAAAAAAAAAAAAAAAAAAAGCACTGCAAACCCTTTACCTGGACATGGTTTTCACAGTTGTGCCTTGTCGGGGTCAGTGAATGCCAGTTTGTGCAAAGCAGTGGTCAGAGTAATGGGTATAAGGTGGGTATTTTGAAGACTAAAAAATGTGAAGCCTTCAGTGAGAATCTACAATATAGTCGACCTATGTAAATGTAATCTATATGTGTACTGGATATACTGTAGTTATGAAATGAAGTCTTTCTATGGGTTTGTAAATAGAGCTCTAAAAGTTGTGTCATCTCAAACCACTGACAAATGACTGTTTCAAAATATTACTGTATTGTGGCATTAGAGAAGATTTAAAAAATATCCAAAATATTAGTAATTATGGTTATACCAAAGCTGTCCACAAGATGGTGCGTGATTTGATTGATTAACTCCAAGACACAGGGTTAGGTCAGGAGATTATTGGATTTTGCTGACTGAATATTTAGGACACTTCTTCCACAATATGTTATATATATATATATATAAAAAGGGGCCTTTCTGCACGTTGCAAACAGAAATGAGTGTCTCACCTTTTCTGTATGAATGCAATTCTCTACACAGACACATGGGGGCTCATTGGTCTCAGACAAAAGTCAAAAGCCCCTGTAGAAACACAAATGAAGACACAATCTGAACAGTGGTTGCAGTCAAGTCACAGTATAAATATAAAACAAAATCCAAAAAGCAAGATTCAAACAAATACATAATGAGGTCATTTTCTTAGGAGACAAACAAATGGTCTTAATCTGGAAAAAATAAACAAGAAGAAGCAACAAATAATAATAATAAGGCATCTTTGATAATCCTAAAAACATGTCAGTATAAACACTTCTGTGCTTCATACATGGCTGGTCCTGAGTTCTGTTAACTATTGTATTTCCATGCAGTTCATTTTCCATTGTGTGATTTTATTGGTCCATTTGTAAGTGTCCTGTTCATGTACATAAAGCTAATTTGAGTTTAAAGGAGAGGCAGTTAAAGCTTAAAGAGGGTCAAGGACGTAGAGGTTGTCCCGTGTGCGGCTGCTAACATCTCCACTGGGACTGCTCAGCCTCAGCTTGCAGATATATACAGCTATGCAATCTACATATATGCATGAATTCAATAAAGAGATGGAAATCAGGAAGTAAATGTTATAATGACAGTCTAATGAGTGTTTACTGATGTATAAAACATCAGCACAGTGTGGGGCCATGGGGACTGGCTCCACTGACCTGCTGTAAGAGCCTCCACATGCACAGCCCTCACTCTGTCTTGTGCTGCTTAGAAGTTGCTAATAGCTCCTAATATTTCATTCTTTCACATGTTCCGCACAAACTCAGCCAATAAGAGTGGAGCGACACTTTCCACAAGACCAGACATGAGATTAGGTCCATGAGAATGAGACAAGACGAGATTTTGACATGAATTATAATAAATAAATTGTGCAGTTTGGTTTGGTTGTGACCTAATCATTTTTTATTTACTTTATTTAATATTTCTACTGTCATTGTAGCACTGTGTTTAGGTACTACAGCTTCTCAAAAATGTAACTCGCCAACAAACAAACAATCCAAATGTAAACATATGGGGAAAAGATCTCACAAGATAATTTTTCTCATGTGATAACTTTGTCTCATGAGATCTTGTGGAGTGTGAGATGCCTGTGTATGTGGGCCCCATATGGGTTATATCTGTGCAGTGTGGGCTGTGAGTGGGAAAAAGCACTATATGTGCAAGTAATTATGTACGTCATTGACAATTCAATGCAATGAAAACTTAACCAGTTACAACTGGCCTAACCCCACTCTAATCATGTTGCTGATCTAATCAAAGTTTTACATCACATTGACCTGATTTTTAAATGGAGCCAGGTCTCCATGAATTGTTTTTTTAAAGAATTTTAGTCCCCACAATGTGATAAATACCCACTCAAATCTATTCCTCAGATTGTGTCATGAAATTGCTGAACTTATAAACAGAGTTAATATGGGACAAGGCAAGCCTTTTATGGTGGAGTTTATTGTCCTTTAACCAAACAGATCAATAGTAAGAGCCCAGGCTCTGTTCAACAGGCCTCATGTGGGACATAACCTCGATCACATCACACTTCACATGAGCACTCAGAGCTGAGGCATCAATATCCGCTCAGAGGTGCACCTCATCACGATGTGCAGCACATGACTCAAGAGCAGGGGACATCACACCCTCTGTCCTTTCAGCAAACTACACCCAGGGGGCGCCACACTTTACATAATAAATATGAATTATACCACGCAAACAAGCGTCTTTTATAGCCAGTTAGACCCTTTCATCTTTTATAGGGGTCCCACTTTCCTACAGCTCTACCCTGGCCTGGCTTCCTGTTTCACTGTGTTTCTGCGTGAAGTCAACACGCGCAGGAGCACTGGGAGGTAATAGGGACTTTATGTTGAAAACCCCTTGTGCGTCTTACTCCAGGTCTTACCCTGTCCAGCTGTTCTAAACCATGGGCCTGTAGGGTTTATGAATCAGGTGACCCATCGCACACATATTTTATTGTGAAGTGCATTGTGCCTTGAGTCTCAGCAAAGCAGCCTACTGCCAAAAGGTATTGAACTATTATTGCTGAAAAAAGATTGTCATTTGATTTGTTTGTAATAAGACGCACAACTTGATCTGTGCGTGTGTAACTTTTTTGCGTGCATAACTGGATTTGTGCGTGCGTAACTTGTGTGTGCACAAAACAAAAGTCTAAACTTTGGGCAAAACAACAGTCAGAAGTGTTGCAAAAGTGCTTTGTGGACTGGGTATCTAGAGCTGCCTAAAGGCTGACATCATATGTCACATGATATCACCATTTTAAGAATCAAACAACACACGACAAATCAAACTAAATACGCAAGATCCGTTTACACACGGACGGATCAGTTTACGCACAGACCAGTTAATACATACAGGAATTAAATCACGCACGTACAAATCAAATTGCACACAAATTGAGTTCGGTACGCGAAAATCGAGTTACGCATGCACGGATCCACTTACGTAGCCTACGCATCTTATTATATTCAAATGATAAATCTACAAATGTTTTGCAGTAATAATAGTTCCATAAGATGTATTCAAAGACACATAAAGAAACAGATCATTTTAGCCTATCTCCTCCTGTCCTCTTATCAGCTTTCATGAATTCATAGATTTTTATCGAAGTGTATCATCTCTCTTGAGACAGATCCTGGTTAAATGGCAGCAACAAATGTCTAGTTTAACGTAGGCTGTGTGTTAGAACAAGAGTACAGTAGCAGCATTTACACACTGCCATGAGGCCATTTGAATACCTCCTGGAATACAGGCCTATATTTTAGAAGGTCTTTAGTGCTTTGCATTCAGCAAACTTTAACCTATTCCAACTACTTTTACTACTACAAGACTGCATTCATTATGCATCTGAAATAAAATCTCTTACAAGTCAAAATGTTCAATTCGTGAAAATGTTTCAAAATCATTAGCCTAGTCCAAGATAAGGCGGCTGCTACAATTTGAGTTAAAACGAACTGAAATTCTGTGACAAACAGACTATTGTTTTAGTGTCAGTTTTTGTGTGGCTGCAGAGTGGAGTTATAAAAATGTTTCACATTAGAACAAGGCACGAAGCGCGCTCACCTGGAGGCTCCATCTGCTGAGCCACGGCGGAGACGCACAACAGAGGGCGCTGTTTGGCACCAAACAGGACCTGTCCTGGATTATTCTTCCGTCCATTCATTTCTTTATACAAACTTCCTTTTAATGTAGACTATATGTAAATAAATCAGGTTAATATCAGGTGAGTATTAACAATCCAAGCATGAGGAGCCAAATTATTTTTAAAATGAATAAACGATATAAAGAAGATACAAAGTTCAATTTCCAGATTATTCAAGAAACAATCAAAAAAAAAAAAAAAAAAAAAAAAATTAAATTAAAAAAAGCAGCCTCTGTAATGTGAAAACTGGATAAAGTCCCATCTTAATTTTGGTCAGTCTGCTGAAAATGCAGAACACATTCTGAAATGTGATATTCAGACATCATCTGGAAATCTTGAGGAGCAGTTTTTATTTCTTTAGTCTGAATTGGCTGCTGCCAGTTGATCGTAAAAATATTTAATATGACGAACACTTTTGAAACGATAGCATATTCCTCTGGAAATGTAAATAACACTTTTGTTTATGAAGCCATAAAACAGTGGCCATTCAGCATAAAGCAGTTTTTCACTTAAGCCAACAGAGTCTATTTACAACAGCCCACTGTCAAGGGAAAATAACTTTTTTAAAGCCATAAACACCAGGCGTAAAATGTATAGTTTTTATTCTCACACAGTATTTGGGTCTTATCAACAATAGCAGATCTTTGCAAGAGCATGCTTAAAAACACCCCAAAAGGAGCAAAACTGACACTTTCATTCAACAAAAGCTATTAAATCTCATTTACAGGGGAGAGAATCTTCCACCGAAGAGATTAGGATCCAAACACAAGTGTAACACTTGTCTTGTGGTGTATGGTATAGACAGTGGCTTTCCAACAGACCTCCTGGTCCTGAATGATCCAGGGATGACTTCATATATTTACACTGTGCTACACAGATGTTCAACTACTGTCACAAGAGTTCATCTGAAGAGAAACAAATATGTACCTGTGGACTGTCTCAGGGCAGGGCTCAGCAAACTTTAGTGTTTTTCCAAAGTAATTCAAACTAGTGATTGTCCAAATGCCCATAACAATCTTCTCTGAAGAATACATCTGCTTTATATGGTGCTTTATGCACAGTGTTTGTCTTAACAGTGACATTACTATTTTCATTAAATGAACACAAACAAACCAAAAGTGCTTCTGATTTTTTGAACACTACGGCCCGCTCTGGGTTCAGGCCCACAGTTTGAGAAGCACTGCCGGTGACCCTCTGCAGTGCCAAGGCTAAATGTGCTACAGCAAACTCCGTGGGTCTTCCCTTTTCACGTGCTCCAGTGTCTTGTCGTGGCATTTGCTCTTCTTGTTCTGATGCGTTTTAACGTGTTTGGCCAAATGGTCACTGCGCATGAAGCGCTTACAACAGTCCGGACACACAAAGCGCTTCTCGCCCGTATGAGTTCTCAGGTGTCTCTGAAGCTCGTCTGAGCGCGTAAAGCTTTTGCCACAGAAAAGCCAGTTGCACACAAACGGCCGCTCCCCCGAGTGCCACCGCAGGTGCGCTTTCAGATGCGACGTCTTCCCGTAAACTTTCCCGCAGCCCGGGATGTGACAGATGTGCTGTTTCTTCTTGCCGGGCTCGTCGCTGGACGTGGACGCCTGACAGTTGGGACACCGGCACCTCCGGCACCTCCTGGCTGTAGCAAGAGGAGACTTGGTGTGGAGAAGTGCAGCGATTTGAGTCTGATACTGTGCAAAGTCCGTATGTCCCAAAACCAAGCTTCTCTGCAGCTGAAAGCGATGTGGGCCGAGAGAGGACGAGTGGCCCACGTGGTTGGTCTGTTGCAAACTCCACCACGGGATGTCCTCACCCGGGTTTGGAGACAACTGTCTTTGCTGTTGGACGAAGCTCGGCATCGCGGGGGCGATGGGAGTGGGCGCGTAACTAACAGCTGGGACGTATGTGGGCGGAGGGCAGCTGGACTGCATGGAGCAGGGCAGCATCTTGACCGGGGAAAAGTCATAAGGGTACGAGGGGTCCGCTGGGGGCGTGAGAGGCAGTTCGTGTGGCGCGCTGAAAGAGCTCTGGATGTGCGTGGATAACTGCGGCTTGGAGGGTAGTCCAAAAGTGGAGTTCGGCGCAGCCGGTGCGCCCTCGTTAGTCCACGGGTGAAAGAGGCGGGAGGGAGAGCCCAGTGTTGGGTCATACGGGACCTGGAGGAAGTCAGCGGGGTTGGAACCGTGGTGGTGCCCTATCCGGTTACAAGTCGCAGCGAGGAGAGCCAGTGGGGAGTGCTTGCAATTCTCAGGAGAAGAGTTGGGAGTGCGGTCCTGCGAACACAAACTTTCCATTAGAGCCAGTTTAAAACACCAAAACTTCGAGTTTCAACTACGTCTCTAAGTTGGAACAGGGGACAGACTGACATTCAATCACTCCTATAGTTTACAGTGACATTGATCATAAACAAACATAAACATTCCGTATTAATATGGCGCACAGCCTATGCGCACATTAAAGCGTTTGTTTTGTTTGCTGTTCTGTCTGTTGATGTGGCAGACCATTAAAAAAGTAGTCCAGTGAAAGAAGAATGCGTGTAAATAGTGATGACAAATACTGGCAATGCCAGTTTCTGATTTTAGTGAAGAAGACATGCCTTTTCTGTGAGCCCCCATGGCCATGGGGAGCTGACATTACGCGCGCGTAATTGCCGTCAAAGTTTACAAGTTCCCTTTAGCCAGGTAAAGTTCGCACAAACCTGGAGAAAAGCCTGGAGAGTTTCATTCCGGAGCACCGCCACCGCTGCCATGGTCCTCCTCCTCCTTCCTTCCGCTCGGAGAAAAGCGAATAAAAAGTGAAAATTCAGTTAAAAACGCTCATTCGCTGTAAAATGGGTGGTGCGGTTGGGTCTCGGAGCCTCCTCTCTGCCAGATATCCTTGGACCATCTGAGCAGTGAGGGATCACTTCTTAGAATTTGATAAGGACTTTGGTGGGCCGCCAGCCAGTCAGAAATAAGATTTATTACTTTGAAGTTTGCCGCTGCCCAATCATCAAAGAATAGCGGCTCTTTGAGAGGGGAAAGCAAATCCTTTGAATCCACAAAGCTCCTATGGTGTGTTTGTTGGTCTGGATAAAGGGGCTGATTATTAGGGGGGATGGGAAGGGAGGAGATAAAGGCGGGACAATTAATGAAGTAATCACTATGTGGGAAATGTATATACACAAATAATTGGATTTTCTTGATCAAAGACGCCCCTGCCGCCCAGAGACCCCGCTATTGGCCGCTCTAGTCATCTGATCCTCTTTTTTGTAATTAAGGATTTGTAGCAGAGCCCCATGTGACAATGTGACATTGTTATCTGCACGGGGAGATCTCCAAGAGCGATTCCTGCTGTTTGATGGAGGCAACTCAAGTGACTCAACACAAACTTCACATCTCTGGACGATCAGCATCTCTTTGTCGTTTCTCATGTGAATTCTCGCGCTTTGTAGCGCTTTTGAACTGTACACTACATTAAACACTTCATTTTGCGCCTCTGAATTATTTCTCATTTGTTTTTATCATAATCTCTAAAGCTCGTGTGGCTTTGTAGAGCTTAAAATGGAGACTTAAAGCTAGATCATTTATTTTATTTTTAATTTTACACTGAATTTCATTAGTTTGGTCAAGATTAGTTGTTTAATGTAAAAACACACAGATCTTATGCTCTATGTTAGAATGAAAGTCGTTGCAAGTCTTAAAAGTGGCACCTGTATTGTTTTGCGGTCTATAAATATACTTAAAAAATTACCTTTTCCACTATGTTTGACTATGATTCTGGACTGAACTTAATCTAGCGAATGCCAAAAACGCATCTTGTACAAAGTTAACAAAAGTTGAGTTGAAGAAGGTCAAACATTTACCTTCATTCAGCTATAAAAATGTTAGTTATCAAAGCACAACGTTTTGCCTAAATGCTACACAACTCAAACAACCCGCAAATCTAAATGAAATGAACCCAGAATGTTGCGCTGGTGCGTCCGACTTGTGCCTTACAAATGGCCGCTATAGTTTGGCTCTGTGATCTCTATCTGGCTTCCCTGCAGAAACAATCAAGTGTCCTCTCCACTAGTTTGCAGCGGCAGATTTGGAATTAGATGTGTTCCTTTGAAGGGATTAATGTTCCCAGTCCTCTCCCACGGCTTTACACAGTCAGGAGGGAGAAGGAGGGAGAGGGAGGAGGAAGAGAGGAGGGAGGAGGAAGCGAGGAGGGAGGAGGGAGGAGGAAGAGAGGAGGGAGGAGGAAGCGAGGAGGGAGGAGGGAGGAGGAAGAGAGGAGGGAGGAGGAAGCGAGGAGGGAGGAGGGAGAGGAGGGAGGATGAAGAGAGGAGGGAGGAGGAAGCGAGGAGGGAGGAGGGAGAGGAGGGAGGAGGAAGAGAGGAGGAAGGAGGGAGAGGAGGGAGGAGGAAGAGAGGAGGGAGGAGGAAGCAAGGAGGGAGGAGGGAGGAGGAAGAGAGGAGGAAGGAGGGAGAGGGAGGAGGAAGAGAGGAGGGAGAGGAGGGAGGAGGAAGAGAGGAGGAAGGAGGGAGAGGGAGGAGGAAGAGAGGAGGGAGGAGGAAAGATGGGAGAAGGGAGAGGAGGAGAGAGGAAGAGTGGAGAGGAGGAGGGAGGAAGAGTGGAGAGGAGGAGGGAGGAACAGGGGAGGAAGAGGGAGAGGAGGTGAGGAAGAGCGGAGGAACGATGGGAGAAGGGAGAGGAGGAGGGAGGAATAAGAGGTGAGGAAGAGAGGAGAAAAGTGAGGAAGAGAGGAGGAAAGATGGGAGAGGGAAGAGGAGGAGGGAGGAAGAGGGAGAGGAGGTGAGGAAGAGCGGAGGAATGATGGGAGAAGGGAGAGGAGGAGGTGAGGAAGAGAGGAGAAAAGTGAGGAAGAGAGGAGGAAAGATGGGAAAAGAGAGAGGAAGAGGGGAGGAAGAGGGCGAGGAGGTGAGGAAGAGAGGAGGAAAGATGGGAAAAGGGAGGAAGAGGGGAGGAAGAGGGAGAGGAAGTGAGGAAGAGAGGAGGAAAGATGGGAGAGGGGAGAGGAGGAGGGAGGAAGAGGGGAGGAAGAGGGAGAGGAGGTGAGGAAGAGAGGAGGAATGATGGGAGAAGGGAGAGGAGGAGGGAGGAAGAGGAGGAGGAAAGATGGGAAAAGGGAGAGGAAGAGAGGAGGAAGAGGGAGAGGAGGTGAGGAAGAGAGGAGGAAAGATGGGAAAAGGGAGAGGAAGGGGGAGAGGAGGTGAGAAAGAGAGGCGGAAAGATGGGAGAAGGGAGTGGAGGAGGGAGGAAGAGGGAGAGGAAGTGAGGGAGAGAGGAGGAAATATGGGAGAAGGGAGTGGAGGAGGGAGGAAGAGGGAGAGGAAGGGAGGGAGAGAGGAGGAAATATGGGAGAAGGGAGAGGAGGGAGGAAGAGGGAGAGAAGGTGAGGAAGAGAGGAGGAAAGATGGGAAAAGGGAGAGGGGGAGGAAGAGGGAGAGGAGGTGAGGAAGAGAGGAGGAAAGATGGGAGAAGGGAGAGGGGGGAGGAAGAGGGAGAGGAGGTGAGGAAGAGAGGAGGAAAGATGGGTTGCATTTTCATCTATTAGTATTTTTAAATTAAAATTACATTAAACTGACAAAAAGTTGACTTGAAGTTGTCATTTAGGTTGCAAATCTATGTGTTGTCAGTCGTAATAGGGAGAGGATTTTACATGCAGGATAAACTATATAAAATTTAGTATCGTGAACAAAAAATTAACAAAATTGCTTCAAAATAGTAGTATTTTTAAGATAAAATTCAAATAAGCTGACAAAAAGTTGACTTGAAGTTGCCATTTAGGTTGCAAATCTGTGTTGCCCGTCATAATATGGATGGATTTTTACATGCAAGATAAACATTAAAAGGGAAAAACATGAAAAAAGTGAACAAGACTGGTTCAAAATGCAGTATTTTCAAGGTAAGATGAAAATAAACAAAAAAGCTGAAGTTGTCATTTATGTTGCAAAGTGTTATTCATAATAGGGACATAATTCTACATGTAAGATAAACGATATAAAATTTAGTAATGTGAACAAAAAAAAATGAACTAAATTGTTTCAAAATGATGTATTTTCAAGGTAAAATGAAAATAAACTGACAAAAAGTTGACTTGAAGTTGTCAAGATGCAAATATGTATTACCACTCATACTAAGGGTAGATTTTTACATGTAATACAAACATTATAAAATTGAGAAACTCCTGAACAAAAACTATCAAAATTGCTTCAAAATTGCAACTGCATCACTTTTGTGAACTATCAGCAGTGTAAAACTAGTGATGTGAGATTCGGCTTTGCTCATGTGGGTGAGTGAGTGCATTTGAATATGAATGAAACTCACGAGGGGCAGGGCTGAGGGAGCAGGACTTTGATATAGTTGGTACAAATTGATGACAGTTTTCCCACAATGCATCTCCCTCAGGTAATTTCCGAGCTGCAAACCTTCCTGACTTCTGGCCATGCCTCCAGTTCCACCGGGTTCCTGGCTTTGTGCGGCTAAAGGAACATTTCCTCCAACATTTGTAGAGAAAATGAAGTCAGAGGACCCCCGGAGCTCTGCCAGCCGCTCCAAATGTCCGACATAGATTGTACTGCACGTATTTGTTATTCTAATCGGAAAAGTGATTATAGAAGCAAGTTATTTAAATCTGCATTGTGTAACTTTTCTGGTGGAGAGTTCATCAAATACTTTTCTCCGTGGAGATGTTATTGCTTTACCTGGAATGTTTCAGAGTATGGCATTAAACCTTTCTATCTTCATGGAGACCAAACTAGACCAACTTACAGGCCAGATCTGTGGAGTGTAGAGTGACCAGATTTTCATAATAAAAAACGGGGATATAAACATAAACTTTGTAATAATAAACCTGTGAAATGAGTCAGTATAGTCACATTTTCTTTTGGTAATTTTTAAGCAGATTTTCTTTATTTTACCTAAACAAATGACAGTTTATGCCTCTCTTTACTGTTGGCAGGGATCAAACTGGTCAAAAATAGGGACACCTGTGACATTTCTTGGATAAAACTGGGACAAATCACTGGTTTCGGATAAATCTGCTGGGACAGGGGACACAGGGATCAAAACTGGGTCATCTGGTGACACTAGTGGAGAGGCAACATCGCTCACAGTCAGAACGCCTTTTTTTCTAGGTATTTTTCAGCTATAAAACCACCTGTAATTTAATAAATGTAAGATAGAGCTGTTTAATGTCACACTGTGGAACATTCCAGGCAGATCAATGACATATCCATAAAAACAAATAGGTGGACCTCCCAACCAAAAAGTTACACTGTGCACTTCCTTTACACGGTCTAATTTCTGCAACCAAAAATGAACAAAAATACTCAGAAGTTTGTATTCTCACTTTAATCTTAAAAAAATAACTGAAATCTGATTCAGTCTCAAAAGAATCACTTGGCTAAATGCTTTTCATACAAGCTTGACTTTGCAAATCAGATATCAAAATAATTTAAGACAATTCAGAAGTAGATTTTTTACAATAAAGTACACAGCGTTTCATGATAATAAAACAGTGGTTGGCTCTAATGAAATAATCATAGTTGATCATTTATGGTGCATTTCCTGGTTTGATCTGGTTGTGATCCAGCTCAAATGGAGTGAAGATGTTCTGAAACGAGAAGAAAAAGAAGATGTGATTAGGAGCAGTGCAGTCGTGTCATAATTAGTGTTTACAGCTCGACAGTTCTGGGCGTATTGGCTGTTTTGAGCCGAAAAGGATCTGAAGACTGAGGCCCGTCACTCTGAAATTGTGAGACTTTTGGAGCGAGCTGTCAAAGCGAGTGAGGAGCTGACAGAGGAGGAGAGAAGTGCCACAACGCGCTGCCTTTTCAACTCCGGCGGACAGTTGGAGAGAAAACAGGTTCCACATCTGTCTCATCGCAGCCGAATCAGAGGGCCGGGGCGGAGAGGGGAGGTGCAGGGCGGCGGGGGGGAGGAGGAGTGTGGGAGAGAGACGCTCCGGGCTACTGGCTACTTGAGCCGCTATAATGGTGTCTCGTATGAGAAAACATCTGTGAATTTCCTCAGTGATCTACAACAAAGTGGAACTCAGAGCAGTCACTCGGCGCAGCTTTGAAGTCGCTGTCTGACAGAAAGCTGCCATTGTTCCAAGCCCCCGACACACAAACTCCAACTTTGAGCTCACTCACTTTGCCTGCAACGCGATACAACTCTTTCTGTCTGTGCTGAGCCTCTGATGCAGGCCAGCGCTGCATATTCAAGAGCAAAGAGCAAAGCCTCGGCCATGTGCTGTGGGCCCCGGGGTCACGCAGGGAGGGAAGGGTCACTTTACCTTCTCCGGCCCACCCTGGATGTCTTAATCCAGCCTTAAGGACCGGACCCCTCCCTCTCTCCCTCCCCTCCTCATGTTTGAGCTGAGGCACAGACGGCGCTGTCTGTCCCACACAAAGCCAGTCATATCTAATCTTTGGACAGGAGACGGGGTGTTCAAGTTCAAGTCTGTTTATAATGCTATATATATAAAACAAATGCCGTAAAATATGATGAGAACTGTTGTGATCACAGCTAATGCAATATCTAGGCCATAAGGTGATACCAAAAAGAACTAAGATTTCTGAGAAACAGTGTTGTGATTAAATTAACAGTTAAATAATAAGTTAAAGTTTAACATGTAAAAGTATTATTAAATTTGGTTTTGACACCGTTTCAAAAGCGGTAGATTAAAAACATAAAGGGATACGACGATGAGATGATAATAGTTATGATCTCCCTTGAATAAAGGCCGCAGCCTGGTGGGCACACAGAGCGTGTGGGGGCAGCTGGTCGTCCATCTGGAGAAGCAGTGCCACACACAACAGAGCAGGTCACACCTTTGGCCATGCCAAGTGCCTGTGCCGCACTCTCTCCCAAACTGAGCGCGAGGGCTAATCACAATTTCACGCTCTGATTTGTCAAATCCCGTTCCAACACCGGAGGCAGAGAAAACTTTTAAGTCAATACATTTCACGGTGTGCCGGATAACACCTCCTCCAGAAGGTTCCTATTGTTCTATGTAAGTCTATCCTAGCTTTAGCCATGTTTACAGCAGGAAGTATCTCAATGGTGACATGGCTCTTCTCAAAGAGGAAGCTGTAATTTGGACCAAAACACTTGGTCTCCATAAAGATTAGCCAGAACAAACTCTCCTCTCTGTATCTGATCTAGATGCAAATGTGTGTGACAGAGCAGTGAAAGGCCGTAAGTGCAGGTGTGAGGAAGCAGAGACAAAGCCTCTGTTAGCCTAATGCAGCCCTGTCATTAGCACAGCTTTGATGTGAGTCTTTTATGTGCTTGTGCTCACAGTCTCCTCACTGTAACTCAGTGCTTTAAAGCTGTCTATGGGGAACGTCCCTGTGCACAGAGCCTCACATCTGACATGGGCCTCAGAATCATCTTTGGTCATTACCCAATGCCAAATCTGAAGCTATTTCAGGCCCTGCATTCCCCTGTCCTATTCATATTCATATAAACTTAAAGCTACACAAAGGAACATACACTAGCCCGCAGCCACCTCTCTATTATTGATGTATGGAAACATATTATATACTACAGACAGTGGTGGAGTGTGCTAGGCAAATCAGGCTAACAAAGCAAGTAAACTGCATTAGAAGAGCATTTGAAAAGGCTGTGCATAAAATGCAGGTATTGAAAGTGTGCCTTTGAACTGAGAGGATATAGAACCAGGACAATGTGGGCCTAATCGCGTCCTCTTTGAAGTGAGACATCACTATTAGGTGAAAAGGTAAGTATGCTTCTTTACAAAATAAAAGCTTTTCATCATTTGTTAGGGCTGCGGCTCTCAGCTTTTTACAAAGGTGCTTTAAAACTTTGCTCCCTGTGTTTTGGGCTGCCTGGGATGAAAAAACTTAAATCAAAGTGTGGCATATGAAGCAAACAGCACAAATGGCAGAGTAACAGGCGCAGTAATGCTGGCCACATTAAAGGAGCCCTCACTCTCCCTCACGGGCCACATGTGTCAGCTTTAATGAGGGAAAACTCCACTCTGCACTTTGAGAATGCTCTGTTAAACACACAAGCAGGTAAACACAGTTTAACTATATTCTGCCCGCTCAAACCAGCGAGTGATGCACTATTTCATAATATTTGCCTTTTGTAATGCATAATCAGCTAACCAAGCCAATTAGGCGCACACCTCCGCACACCTCCTCTCATATGCTAAAGCAGGCAATCAGCCAGGGACTTCATTTGGCAGTGAAAAACCAAGGCAGAAACACCCACTCTGGCACCATTTGTCGCCACAGTCCAACCTTGTTATTCAAACGAGGAGAGCCTATTTGAAATTCCTCTCCGTGGTAAAACAGGGCCAAAATAATCAAGGGAGCATGATCACACTTAATTGATTCAGTGTACTTTTAAGATGCTCTACGGGGTGCTGGGGTGACCTATTTCAGACTGTCTTCTGAGGAACCAACTATCCCAGCAAGGGAGTAATGCACAAGCAGGGTTTTAATTATGGTAGATCTGTGCTCACGACCCGAGGTGAAACGCAACTGTGAAACCCCATTAGAACACTGCCACTGGTCTCCCCTTTCTGTCTATTTAGGCGACGCATAGATGTTCTGTCAATTGCTGTATTCTATGGGCCTATTTACGGGGACAGGAACAGTGGAGTATCGCATATAATATCATGATTAAAAGAAAACCCCACTGGCATAAAAAATTCTAGTCATAAACTCATTCATTATACTGTGCGTGCTGTAGCAGATTAGAGAAGTTCTGCGGGCACATTTTATCATTATTATAACAGGTGAAAAACATATGCTTTCCATTACAAAAAGTGGTGTAAAGGACTCTATAAATAACAATAAATAAATGAATAAATACATAGATAAACATTGACTGATAAAAATAAACTTGCTTGTAAAATCTTCTAACTTTTTACACAGTGATGGCACCAAATTCTGCAAAAGCTACAATTTCATGGATTATTTTACCTATATCTAACCTTTTGTAGTTAGGCTAGATATATTTTCTATATATTTATTATGTTCAATTTTCACTTGTACAATCTGTATATTTGTGCACATTTTTAAAATTATTTTACTACAATTTTAGAGCTACTGTTTCCAAATAATTTCCCCTGTGGATCAACAACATGCTTATTATAATAGTCTGATTCATCCAATCCATACTCGGTGGTGGGATAAGATATTTCTGAAGCACTATCTACCATTGTGCGTTAAAATCTTCTGTTCTTTGTACCAGTTAAAGGTGCATTCTGTAACTTTTCCAGTAGAAGGTCCGTCAACTATTTTCCTCTGTGGATATGTTATTGCGTTGTCTGAAATGTAGCATAGTATGAAACTTTTCTATCTTCATGGAGACCAAACCAGACCGAGTTTTAAGATATAAACACTTAAATCTATCAGAAAATGTGAAATTATCTTGCTGCATGGACAGATTATTTTACTTGACAAATTATCTTAAAATAAACTACCTCTAGTCTAGAATTAAGATGTTTTTGAACTAGTAAGTCGATCATAAATCTGAAAACAAGATAAATAACCTGATATAAGTTTTAAAATCTTGGCCAGATCAGAGAAATTTGCAGTGTTACAAGTCAGATCTGTGGAGAGACAACCCCCCCTTACAGTCAGAACTTTTTTCTAGGTATTTTTGAGTATTAAAAACCACCTGTAATTTAATAAATGTAAGATAGAGCTGTTTAATGTCGTACTGTGGAACATTCCAGGCAGAGCAGTGACAAATCCATAGAAAAAAGCAGGTAAAATGTGCTTTTGTTTACACTCCATTGGCCTTGATTTTGTATAGAGCATTTTACTGTGACATTTCTATAAGCAGACAGTTGTGTACTTCTTGTGGTTGGAACTCAGACTATTTAGATTATTTATACTTTAGGCTGACCTCTGTCTCACTTTGGCCCCTTTAAACCTCGGGGATTCTTCTAAACCTGAACTTGACCAAACGCAGCCTGTTATCAAAGCCCTAATTTTATCCTGCTGAGTGGGAAGGAGGATGAGATCGCAGTCATACCACCCTACTCTTCCTATTAAGATCAAAATCTCCTCTTGGACCCTGGGGTGTCAACAAAAGGGAGATGCAGTAAATGATATGCAAATTGAAAAGGGGGAGTTAAAAAAAAAAGGACTCCACAAATCGACTTGCTGGCCCTGCATTTCCGACAGTTTTCATCTTAAAAGAAAATTCCAGTATTTAGGCTGAGATTCAAAGTGATGTCTGCTCTGGACAGACAAAGCCCCATGGAAGTGCAGCAGCCTCAGCGGGAGCAGGCTGTAAGTAAGTAAGGAGGATTTGTGTTTAGATCCAACAACACAACAGATAATATAGTAGTATTATAGCTGGGAATAGGTAGATGGTTTTAAATGCTTGTAAGATAGGAGGTAGGTTTTTGCATTGACAACTGGAAATTTGGTATTTGGTCGTGAATTTACAAATAATGTTTAATTGATAGGAGTTCACGTACGGTGTAGCATGCTAAATATTGCAGTGATTTATTAATGCTATGCTGTAAATGTGGTATAATGCTAATATACCAACGCAGTGCACTGAAAATTCATGCTAACTTAATTTACCAATATTTGCTACTTCTGAGGAGTGACTGCAATCAAAAATCAGGGACTGATATCGAGCCTGACCCAGATAAGTGTACTGGGTATGTATATTATTATATATTGGTAAAGGTTGGGCCATTATGTTGCTATTAAAGAAGACCTATTGTGCTCGTGTCTGCTGTGTAGTTATCTAGGATCTGTAGGTTATCTGTAAGAATCTATTACACCCGTCATCATCATTATGTTATAATTTGTACATTTTAAATAGACCTTTTTAGTGTTCGTAAACAGTAATGGCATAGGCACGGTTGCGCACGCATTCTGGCAGAACTCAGCATCTTGTCAAGCTCTGCGAAAGGATTATCATCAAAAGATCACGAATATTTCCTCAACAAGCCTTCGACAAACGGTGTCCGACTGTCAGATCCTTGTGCGATCACTGAGTAAAGCTTTAAAACTTTAGTCCACTGGTAGAATATCGATTCTGACAACCACACACACAACCAGACATTTTGGTGCTGGAAATGTTTTTATCTCAGTCTTCTTCTGTCCATGTTCAGTCTGAATGAATCGGAATGAATGGAGAACAATGCCACTTCCGTTGCCAAAATGCGCATGTCGGTTTTTTTAATCACTTCCACTCTATAAAAGGGTCTATTGCAATACAGTATTGGTCTAAAACGACTTAATAAAAGAAACAATTCTGTTGACGTTAGAAAACTGCAATACCGAGCTGAGTCAACACCTCTGATGGATACCTGCAGATTACACTAGGGAACAGCAGATTTTTGTCATTTGTACCAAAATGACTGTCATGTCACAGAATCCTACGTCTTTCACCGGAAAATAAGATTAGAAAACAAAGAAAGTACAAAGAAGTGGGCGTACGCTGGTGGCTGTGAAAACAGGGGTTTATCTGCAAAATGTCTTGAAAATAAGTGATTAAAGATGCACGAATCACTTCAAATACAACTTTGAGAGTGTAAATAGCGAAGGCAAAGAAGCTCTGAAAAGTCTATTTTGGATAATCGGCCTGTTTTAGGACAATCTGCTTCTGTTTTATTTGTACACTGCTGTTACATGGTTTCTTAAAGATGTATAGGAGTATAAATACCAGTTACATAAGGCTGCACTGGTGTCACCACGTATCAGCAAAGGCATCAGAAAAAAAACTGTATTGGTGCGAGTATAAGTATATAAGTCTTTGGAGTTCCCCCCTTACTATTCTTTTGAATATCTAGATATAACTTTGTGTGGTTGGGTGATGGGGTTATTTACATATTACACACATATTACACATTTTAGTGCAGCTTTACTGGAAAAAAACAAAACAAAAGTTCCCCTAAATTAAGGAAGGACAATACTGTACATCAGTGCCATATTGGTATCGTTTATATACGGTATCGGAGAAATTAGCCAGAATTATTTCTAAGCGTTTGTTTTATTTTTAAATATAGTAGAAGAACAATGTAGCTGGTGGTTATATGCTTACAAATCATATATAGTAAATAGTAAGGTCATTGTGGCATTACATTAGACTTTAAAACCTTAACATCCATACCAACTCAAATATCAAGCATCAGTATTACAGTATTAGCTAAGAATACCAGTGCTGGAGCATCATTATATTTGCACTACACGCACTTATCCTCATTAAATCGCCTCGTTGATTCTCCTCTCCACCAAACAGCTGAGATGTGTAAACTAAACAGAGATTGTCAGAGTGCGTCTGAACCATGTGGAGGTTTTTGTAAACACATCAGATTCTGCACAGGTCGCTTACACTGCAGCCCCTCCCCTCTCCTCTCCGAGCTCTCCATCCACAGAGGAGAGGGGCCCTTTGGAGTGTCTGTCTGCTGTCTGGGGCCTGTCTTACCGCTGACATGCTCCTCCGCAGGCCCATTAGAAGGAGAGGGAGGGGGGCAGGCTCTCGTACTCCTCCTCAGGGGTAGAATCCATGGTTGACAGTAATTTGTAGTACTCATCTTCTCCATCCAGCACTTTGATTTGTCTGTGATGTGTCAGAGGAGTGGAGAGGTGAAAGGTCACAGGTGAAGGTGTTAAACATGATAAAAACAATATTGAACAAATACATGCAAATATAAAGAAGATCTAGGCTGACATTTAAGTTAAAAATTAAAACTAATAGCAATTATTGTTCTAGAAGTAGGAAAACTCCACCTCATTTACACCTGTGTACAAAACATAAGTGTTTTGTAATCAACCTTGAAACAGCATGTTTTTCTGTGCAGCTTCGATACATGCACACTCACAATTTGAACAATTAAAAGAAGCCTGCTGACACAGCCCAATACTGGGCCCATTCTCTAATGACGCAAAGCAGCTGCTCATAAAAAGGCCTGTTATTTTGGGCTCTCCATTTACATTATAAGAAAACAACTCCATTTCTGGATCTAATTCCACAAAGGGGCTGCTCTGTTTAGAGTGGGGTAGGAGGAAAGCAGTTATTTACCCAAGTTTTCGCGGCTTCCTCTTACTCCCCTGGTAATCCAGAGTTCTCTGAGGAAAGGGCCAAGAGCACACAGTCAAAAGATGAGCAGCGAGTCATTAATTTTTAATTCAAAGTGATTTTGTGTTGAATGCGAGCAGATGCTGATAATATCAGAAGTCACAGCATAATTTTTTCTGATCAAAGGGCTCAAGTGAGTCTGATGAAGCATGCATCTTGCTCAGCTTTGATAAACCACATCAATTATTCACCGTGAAGGCAGACATCCTGACATGAAAGCAACAGATAAAGAGCATAAGCACATGTTCAAGACAAGAGAGGCGCACGTGGGGGTGGGGCTGCGGGGCCTGGCACAGGTAGCCTTAATTGTATTATCATGTGGAACCAAAGTCAGACAAAGGCCTTTATCTCCACTTTGAACTCACATTGAGCTGGTTGTAGTACAGGCTGTCCTCAGGGCTGTTGAGCAGCTTGGGCTGCTGGCCCCGGCGGCGGGCTGTTCTGTGCCGAGGATTCATCACTGGACCTGCACCAGAGGAAAACAGGGCATTCATCCAAACAAACAAACCAACTACATACAGACAGCACAGTGATGACACAGGGTGCCAACAGCTCCAACCTGCACCTCTGACCTACTGCCAGACACTTTTAATGGACTGATGGAGATTATGTAACGGCATCAATGAGCTGACTCAATCTCACATCAGCATTACATAAATTACACAAATACAGACGCATGTGCCATTTCCAAAAGGACTTAACTAACATCGTTAGGCCAACAGTACGGATACTTTTCTCATGTATGTGTTTTGATAATATGGCAGTCTGTCCTGAATAAATATTTGATCCTTACACACTGAGTGACAAACTGATAATAAATCCTTAAATGACAAGCTCCTCATTAGTCTTTGTGCAGCTGTCTACAATGGCCCGTTGTGTGTTTCAACATTTATAGCTTACAAAAGTGTGCTTTAAGCAGAGACAACTTTACAAGAAACATGTATATTTAATGTCAGATAGCGTTTTATCTTCCTCACTGACATCCCGGGTGAGACAGGACTCTTCTTCATCATCTTCTACCTCGGATCCTCTTCCCTGACTAAAGCTGCATTTGCTTTTTCCATCTTAACACTACTTTGTACTCACTTTGAGCAGGCCTCATCACATCTCAATCCTACAGATCAAAGCACGGGGCTCTATCTGCTTTTTTAGCCCTCTTCATGTTATTCAAAGCAGCTCAGGTTTACCAAAGTCACACTGTGTAAATGACCAGAACGTTCCCATCAGGCCTGGAGTATTAGCAGAGCACTTGGACCGTGAATCTTATCGCTGTATTCCTTCTAGCTGCAAACTGTCCACTGACATTCCACTCAACCTGCAGTCGTTTTGACAGCTCCAATACAGTCTGAATAATATCTGTGAAAAGAAGAGCTGTGGAGGTTTGACTTAAAGATCCTATATTGCACGAAATCGACTATTGTGAGCTTCAGGCCGTGTTAAAATGTTGTTATCTCGTCGAAAACATACCCGGAGTTGTGTTTTGTTTCATTCACACATGTTTGAGTGATCCTGCATTATTCTGTCCACATTTATAAAGCTCAAAATGCTCTGTTCCACCTTGTGATGTCATGACACAGTTCTTTTCAAGATTTATAGTGTAAGAACTCATCTTAAATATGCAGGATTTGTGTGTTAAAAATGTGTGAATGTAACAAAACTAAGCCAAGTATGTTTCTGATGAGGAAACATTATAACAAATCTGAAAATAATGTAACAACACTTTAATCTGGACCATGAGATCTCAGTTTGTAAACCAAGAAACCTTTAACTACAACTGTACCATAAAAAACCTTCACACCAGTGCAGCAGCGATGGAGCTAAAATGAACATAAATAGGACATGGCTCAGCTAATGACTGAAAAAACTTTGATAAACAAATGTTGTATTCCCCTGGACTAGCATCAAAGCGTTCAATCACACTTAATGAACACTGACGACCCTGAATATTCCCCAATAAAACAGTTGTGGAGAAGAAAAGTGCTTTTGGGTTAAAGCAAGATTATGTATTTACTGTGATGGCAACAAGCATCTTTATGTTAAACACCAAAAACCCAATCTCATCTTAAAATGTAAACAGTTAACTAATGATGTTTTTGACATGTTAGGTTAATAAAAATAGCTAATAAAATATTTCAAGAGCTTGTCATGCGTTAAAAAGTAATTTATCTCAAATATTGGAGATATATGTGACGTACTATGGTCAAGACTCCCTTGAAAAACTCCCTTGAAAATAAGATTAGTAATCTCAGTGGGACTATCCTGGGTAAATAAAGGTAAAAAAAAAAAAGAGGTCTAATTATAGCACTTATACCAGGCTCTTTGTTGACTTAATTTGAGATCAATTTCCAGTTCTTGAATGTCTCTCCCCACTCTTCACCTCATTCATTCTGCTTACAATCAGGTCCAGTAAAGCATTACTGTGCATTTAAAGAAGCCAAATGTTTATGGTATTTGCAATCATCACATATGCAAACAATTATGGCATTTTGGTCATTGTAACATATAATATTGTTCTTAATCCCAAAGCAGAACTAATTCTCTTCTACTGGCCTCAACGTACATCATAGTGGCATTTCACCATAGTAAGCAGTGTATATTCATTTAGAAAAATAATATATATATATTTAATAGCTATGCAACATTTTAACTGTTTTCAAACAAAGATAAAGACAAACCAAAATTTTCTGAGCAACGTTGCAGGAATATACATAATTTCAGACCTCAAGTAATCAACATATAACTCTCAGTAAACTAATGTTGAGTGAAATATATATATATATATCGGATAAAGGCGCAGATACTGAATATTTTGGTGGCTCGGGTATCGGCTTCCAAGATTTTCAAGACGAGTTCAGACGATTTTCCATTTTGGTCATCACCTTGCCGTATATATCAATTTAGACTAATAATATATATATATTTTTTAGCTAGGCAACACTTTAACCATTTATTTTTTAAACAAAAGTACAAATCTGTGGGTGGAGATCGGGTGATAAAAACAAACCAAAATCTTCTGAGCAACGTTGCTGGACCATATACAATTTCATACCTCAAGTAATCAAAATACAACTTCAGGCAAGCTACTGATGAGTGAAAAACATGATACTGTTATCGGATAAAGGCGCAGATACTGAATATTTTGGTGGCTCAGGTAACAGCTTCCAAGATTTTCAAGACGAGTTCAGACAATTTTCCATTTTGGTCTACAAATTAATGTAATAAGATGATTCACTTGCCAATGTTGGCCCAAAATGTCTCATAATATTAAACTTGTATTTTCACAAAGCTGTTCTAATCACTTTAAATGAGCTAAAACACATTTGAATAATTTTGTACTGTACACTGTTTGTGTTTATAGGAAATCACCTCGGATTGGTTGATATCGGGTATCGACAAAAACTTAAAGCCAAAGTCTCGTGATCGGTAACGGAACAGAAAAACTGGATTAATGCTCATATGATAAAATCCCATTTCCCCCTTTTTCCTTTTTCTGTTGTCTCATTCAGCATAATAATGAAGATTACTATAATGAATGAATAAAAAAATGCCCAGTAAATATGTTGTGCAGTTGTAGTTTAGATAAACGCGTATTATTTGCGAAGCTCAGGACTACCAGTGCGATCTGAGAGCCGACTGGCGGTAGTTTCCCATCAGCCTGTATCAGTAGTGACCTGGAGCCATTACAGATCAGAGGCTGTTCTCCTGTTTGGGAAATCACAGCCATTTGATCCGGGCCAGCCCCAGAGGAATGCTGTAGCCTCCGATAGCTCACGGACAGGGAGGCTGCCAACTCCCTCCTGGCATCCCACCACCGGGCATGGAACGTGGGCATGGAGGGTCAACCATGGTGGCGGCAGTGGGGGGAGAGAAGCAAGCACTCTACGACGTTTAATACGGACTCAGGTTTGCTCGGTTTTGCACAATTTATCTTTCATTGTATATGTTTGCAGATAAAAAGGAGCGGGATTCTTTTGGAGATAGGTGGTGCTTTCATTTTCAAAGAGCGGCGGATGACTCGTATTACATCTCTAAATACCACTTTGAAATCCCTTGAAATCAGAACATGGCTCAGAAAGGGGAAAAAAAAACATAAAAGAGCTGGTAAAAGGGATTTTTAGTGGAATAAATTAAAGGTGTATTGATTTGTTTCCCAGATCATGTGCTGCAATCACCTGACCTTTTCCCAGACCAGGGCTTTGTTTAAGCAAATGAAGGTACAGGCCTGTTACTGTAGCTACAATATCGACATAAATAACCGTATATGAAAGATGAAGAGCACATTTTTGGATCAATATTTATCTATGTACACCACCTGCTGTTCTCCATGGAGACAGACAGGTTAAAGCCATATATTGGACTATCCCAGGCAGAGCAATAACATCTCCATGGACAGAAGATGAGCCAATATGGATTTTTAATTATTATTGTTTTTTTTACCGCTACCCAATATTTGCTCTACTGCTGTAGCCAATATATTTAGCTTCCAATATCCATAGCAAAGCCCACAAATTGATCATTGATAAAAACAAAAGTATTTATCTGGAATATAAAATAAATTGTTATGTTGTGTTAACATACAGGCATGTGACACTTTTCTATTTCCATTTTGCTTCATTAGTCTGTTCAGAAAGAGCATGTGGAGAATGGCTGATATCAACAAATCTGTTTTTATATCGTCTGATACAAATACTGAAATCTATATATCGCCCACTGTCAATCACCAGTTATGTTACGGTTATGGGTATGGTCTATGAAAAGGCAAGCCCACTCAGAGTAAAGGCCACTACACACTACAGGATTATTTGGTCTTAAACTATTTTTAAATCTGCAACAAAAAGCGCAGGAGAAACTTAAGAGACTTTCCGATCGCAAAGACTGCAGTGGGATATGTCTGCAGACCACAGGATATAAAGCTGTGTACAGTAAAACCACTGACTTTGAGACTCTCACATGTTCAAAGGATCAGAGCGCTGCACTTCTAGTTTAGATACAAGTCAAAATTGTGTTATTATTATTTGTGAAATGTGCCGCAATACTTCAGATACAGGATTTTTAAAGCACAAAAGATTGGCGATAAAGTCCACAGGAAGTAGAGTCTCGATCGCTAATCTGCAGCTTCACCGCACGCTGTGTGGGTGTAAATGGACACATGTGAGGAACTATATCACCTTTTTACTTTCAAAGAACGCCTCAAACTGGATTAATAGCGCGGTTTTGTGGACTGGATGTTATTATTTGCGGAGGACAATTTAATGTGGATAATGTGGATGAGACGCTGCGGTTTAAATTTACCACTTTACAAGAGGTGAGTCTTTATTTTCACTAAAACCCTAAGTTTGTATGGTGCCTGGTGGTTGTTTGGTGGTTACGATCTGAGACTGACACCACACACGAGGAGCAGCGGCTTCAAAATCACACACAAAGACAAAAAGTCAGGTCACTGAACTTGGGGAGAAGAAATTGCAGCCAAAATCGGGCAAATTCTCCTGTAGTGTGTGATGACGATAAGGAAGGATTTTTTTTAAGCCATCAAACATTTTTAAATAATGACATGAAATAAATGCTTTATGTTTGATTATTAATTGGCTGAAATGTTACACAGTGGGGCTTTAAGTTAAGTATATGTGTTTAGAAAAGTTCATGTGGTTAGAGTTTTAGTATCATTACATGCTCATCTATATATTAGATCATTTTTTTCAGGAGCACACCAAACTTAAAAGGTGCATTATGTAACTTCTAAGGTGGAGGGTCCACTACTTGCTTATCTCCATTAAGTAGTTTCTTTGCCTGAAATGATCCACAGTAGAGCATTAAACATTGCATTTGTTCACTTACTGATGTCTTATAGCTCAAAAATACCTAAAAAAAACATGAATTCTTACCATGTACAGGCGCCATAGATCTGACTATTAACCTGTCTCCATTGTGATTACCAAGTTTATTTCCGTACTGTAGAATAATCAAAGGTAAAACAGAAATAAAACCCTCTGCCAGAAAAGCTACACAGAGCACCTAAAAATGTGATATAATGATTTCATAGGAATGGATTAATCTCTTGACCTTAAAACTATAATAACATAGCCACACAAACTTCAAATGTATTTCTTAGTCATAAACAAAAAACTAAAGAGATAGCTCAGAAGATTTATTTTGCCATCAACATATGTACATCTGTGTCTCACGTGTTTTTGATTAGGAGTCCGGCTGCTGGTCAGGACTCACAGAGCAGGCTTCACATCTGTTTTTACTAATGCCAGAAGCGGATGTTGCGAGTTAGGAGGGATTTTTCACCCCAAAATCAATCACTTCCGCTGACAGATGATTTGGAGGTCGGAATTCAAAAAAAAAAAAGTTTGTAAAGAAACATTTGTGGAGTCAGCACCAGTCAATCATGTGTCACAGATGGGGGCAGTGTAAGTGTGACCCCACTGTGGAAAGCAAAGAGTGAAGAGAAAGACTGACAGAAAAGCTAAAATCAGTTTAAAAGAAGATCTGGTCGACAAGATGTAATTGTTTTAAAGGACTTATACTGTCTATTATTCAGTTGTATTTTCTACTTTGCACATGCCACTGTTATTTCTAGTGGTTAAACTTAAGGATGCACCAACACATCTTTTTCAGTTCCGATTCTGATATTAACTTATGTGTATGTGGAAAACCACCTCCAGGCCTAAGCTGCCATTTAACTGAGAGTACATGAAGTAAAGACTGCACCTGCTGGAGTCAGAAATAGGAGTTATAGTAAAAGACTAAATGTTGCTAAACTGCAGATTGGAGATAATTTCAGCAGTGGAATTATCAGAACAACCCAAAGAGTAAGGACTTTAAAAACACAAAAGACTAATTAAATGTGAAAGATACTTGAAACAAATTAAACAACTCCAGGTAAAATGATTATTTGCAATAATATAATTGTAAGAATTTAGAAGAAGCAGAAGCAAAATTATTTTAAAGTCATTTCAATTCAATCCAGAAAAGTTTACCAAAATGTAGATTTTTTTTAAACTCTGCATATATACACTGCTTAACAAATGTATTAGACTACCTGTCAAGAACTTCATAATATATCGAAAACATGTTTCAAATTAACAATTTAATACAAAAAAAATACACAAAAATGTGAATATTTTGTGTGAGCGTCTTTGGCGCAGATCACAGCTGCATTCTTTTCATGTAGTTTCGCAAAGTCTCTTTTGTTATTGAACTCCAAATAGTTTCTAGCTGTTCCCAGAGATTTGCTTTGGATGAGACTTTGGTGCATTTTTTGGAAAACATTAAACTTGAAAATTTATGGATAGCAACAATAATTATATTTTAGCATTAAATATATGGTTTTGATAAAAAGATCTACATATACTGGTGGATTAACCATTATGGAAACATGTCAAAATATTTTGGCAAACAGAAATACTGTTAAATTGTGTATGGCAGGAGTGGCAAACACATTATACTGGGTGGTGGTCTAATAAATTTGTTAAGCACATTAACTATTGCTAACATTAGGGCAAGAGAGAGCATTACACTCCTATGGGGTATTAATTACTAATAGAGAATATATTTAGATGTTACCTTTAATTGTTTTGAAAATGTTATACTCGCTGAAAACAATTTGGGCTGAGCCTTGGACAGGATCGTACTGTTATTCATAAGAAGAGTTCGAATAGTGCCCAGGAGAGATCACTAAATTACTCAAAATGCAAAAATCACATACGGACTAGTGTAATTTCATAAAACTGGTCACATGATTGTGTATTAGACACAAAATAAAAGTGTAGGTCATGGTGTCAATACTCCAATACTTAAAATTGTGATTTTCTTTCTTACAAAAATCATTACCACTAAAACTTGATATCGTAACTTCACCGCTTTTACCTTTTTGTCCAGAAATATATAACATGGTCGTTATCTTAGGGGTAAATGAGTAAAACAATTGAAATACTAAAAGTTGCATCATAAACATTGGCAAAAACATTACCCCAGTCTAATTTTACATGTATATTATCATGTAAACTCATGCAACTTCAGATAGTATTACAGGTTGCGCTTCAAATTGCTGTTGAAAGACGGAGTTTGCAGTTTTCTCACTTGTATAACACCACATGACTCAATCTGTGAATAAAATTACAGCCAAGTTGTGAGAATCTTTCTGCACCTTGATTTCACGTCTGGGAGATTATTCTGAAGGAAATGTGATGATGAGTAGTTTGGGGGTACATCCTGTTAACTACTCCCACTGACATTAAGAGGATTACGTAGGTAGCGTCAGACACAGGCAACCTCTTCCGCGCAGTTGAGTCTTTCCTATCCCCCCAAATCTCTGTCGCCGCGTGGACTTTGTAATTTGCCTAAAACTGGAGGCATCCGTTTGGTACGCGGCGAGACAGGTAGAAGAATAGTTCTGAGGAGAGACGGAGAGGGAGGAAGGAAAGAGGAGGGAGGGAGGAAGGGAAGAAGAGGGAGGTAAGGGGAGTTTTAGTGTTCGAAAGTTCAAGAGGATGGACAGACAGGGTGGCAAGTTAAAGAGGAGAGAAGGGGGAGTGGAGTGAATACAGTAAAAGTATCACATGAAAAAAATTACTTAAGTAAAACTCGATTTTTTTTTGTTGAGGTGCTGTCAATTTGTTTCAGTATTAAATTTAATATTGATTAAAAAGTACGCAGATTTTGGTCAACTGTAGCAAGAAGAATCAAGAAAAGGAAAATGGACTGGCAACTACACAGAGAACAGAGAGAAGTTGTTTCAGATGGAGTTATAGAGCTGGAAACACACTAAATTTAATCACAATTTCACTTTTCACTGCTGAGGATAAAGCTCAGTGTTTCATACTGATTTCAATACCACAAGGAAAAATCCTGATGAATATATTAAAATACATTTATGTACCAGTGCACAGGAGAGTTTTTTTTTCTTTGTACTGGTACTGATGTTGTCATGATACTGAAAGTTGATTTCAGCACTAAGGAATAGATTCAATACTCAATACCGATTCCGATATCACAATGAAAATAAAAAAAACTCTCTTTCTTTAGACAAAAGAATGCAATTTTCAGCATTAAATAATCGTACTGACGTTTCCCATGTGGTATGTCTATGTCCTTCAATCATCCATGGACGTGCCATAGCAGCCCGTGGGTCTATAGGCGTCTTATACAGTTGTGCTCATAAGTTTACAGACTCTGACAGAATTTGACTGATTTCTTGTCCATCTTTCAGAGAATATGAATGAAAACACAAAAACTTTTCTTTCATTCATGGTTTGTGCTTTTGGTGAAGACACTGATTATCAAACAACTGTGTTTCCTCTTTTTAAATCCGAATGACAACAGAAACTACACAATGAAGCTTGGAGTCTTTTGTGATAGTTGTGGATGTGTTATTTTCTCTGATGGTAAATCTGCCCATTCTTCTTGGCAAAAGGGTCCAGTTCCTGTAAATTCTTGGGCTCTTGTCTGAACTGCAGCTTGAGATCTGCCCAGAGGCTCAGTGATACTGGGGTCAGAAGAGACGAACACTCCAGAACCTTCACTTTATTCTGCTGGAGCCAGTGACAGGTCCACTTGCCTTTGTGTTTTGGATCATTATCATGTTGGAATATCCAAGTACGTCCCACGTCCAACTTCTGGACCAAGAAGTCATAAATTCTGCCAGGGTATGTAAACCTATGAGCACAACTGTACTTCTTTTGACACTCAAAACTTTTTGGTACCTTTTAATTTTATACAATTTAACCAAAATGTTCAATACATAATTAAATCATCACTGGAATTACATAGCGCCTTTCAAGACACCTTAAGTGCTTTACAGAGCATTATTCATTCACTCCACACTCTGCTGCTGGTGGAAAACTATTGTAGTCACAGCTGCCCTGGGGCGAAGCTGCCAATCTGCACCATCGGCCCCTCAAACCACCACCACCACACACCACATTCATGCAAATAACACAAATTTCTTCATACTTCTTCTAAAAAAGGTTAAGACCATTCATAGTATCAATACCTGCTCAGATCAGTATAGTTTTAATACTGGTTTTAGCATGAATTCGTTTTGGACATAACTGGCTGCGAGTCTACATTCTCGAAAGCTAATCTAGAGTTGAGGAGCAAAGTCAAGCCCCAAAAGGAAATACATTAAACCAGCTCCTAATGATTGTACAGCGTTAAATCCAGACAGGACACATATCACTGCCTGAGCCTGTCTCCTGTCTGCTTTGTTGTCCCTTCAAACGAGCAGGTTCACTGTCTTCTTCTCCGCAGAGGTAATTGGTCTCTGTGTTGTGACTCGACTTTATCAATGTCTCCCTCAACACATATGTTTACCACTACTCTAATCTTCAAAAAAGCCTGTTAACATAAGTAGCTCAGCTTTCATTCGCCATAAAGTCTGCTTTGAGTGATCCACAACGCCATCCTGTTTACCACGGCGAGGAGCGTTAGCGGGGCTCTGATCGTATCATCTCGGCGTACGCCTCTTTGTGACTCTGTTCCAAACATGTTGCCTTAATATTCCAGCTCTGAAGGCAGGTGACGGGAGGTGACAGCCACGTGAATGAGCGGCTTACACAATTTCACTGTGTATGTGCGATATTTCACTGACAAAACATGGAATCAAAGGTTGAAGCAGCAGTCACCAGAGAGCGCCTCCAGTGTCTAATGCTTTCTCACAACGCGCAGCAGCAGGGGGATCCAGCTTAGAAGTGACAAATAGTCCCAGAGACCAGTGTTAAGTCTGCACCGCAGGCACACTAGTTCACTGTGCTAAACTTTACAAACTGAACGTTATGGGAGCAATGGCCTATTTCACAAATGCTACTGGGAATATTTGGGATATTTTGTTTGTATATCATGGGCAGTGGTGGATGAAGTACTCTATTTTGTTACTTAAAAAGATGCACTGTGCAACTTTTCTAGTGCTAGTGTCCATGGAGATGTTGTTTTCTCTGTAATGTCCCCGTAGGGCATTAAACATATCTCTTCGTCTTGCGTTTACTCAACAATATGGGTTTTTATTGACCTAACAACTCGCATTCTTACTGTGAGTGGGCTCGCCTCTCCACAGATCTGACATGTAACTTGGCCCTGCGGTGTTACACGCTGTCTCCGTAGAGATAAATACGTGTAATGCCATACTGTGGAACATGCCAGGCAATATCTCCATGGAGAGAAGCAGGTGATGGATCCTCCACCAGAAAATATATGAAAAAGTACAGATAAAGAGGCACAAAATTACTCAAGTTAAAGTATCTTCTTGACAAAACAAAAAACGTAAGTAAATGTATTAAAGTACGTGTTTAAAAGTAGACTTTAAGAGTATTTAACACACATTTAGATATAAGTGTTTGTTGAAGTATTAAATGTAGCGATAATGATTTTAATTTATACAGATTTTGGTCAACAGAAGCAAAATTAATCAATTTGAATCATAAATTTTGTGTATTTATTTTGTTTGCTTTCCTTTAGTCAGGATTTTTACCAGGAACATGATAAAAATAACCCCTACAATCATATGAGAAGTACTTTTTACTTTTCAGTCCGTTAAAAAAGAAAAGAAGTAGAAAGTACAGATACTTGCTTTCAGATGTAGTGAAGTAAAAGTAAAAAGTACCCACTGTAAAATCGACTTAAGTCCAGTACCTAAAATGTACTTTACTGCTTTTATTTTGTTACTTTCCACCAGTTTTGGAATAAAGAAAGTATGAATGAATGCCTATATTTGACAACTATAAACTATATCTTACAGCTAATTAAGATTTTTCTGACACGTATTGACACATTTAAATTCCAATATAAGTTTAAAATGCAGGATTGTGTTCAGTGTGCAGATACTAAACAACTTCTGAAGCATTAACATAGGAGAAAGGAGAAGACTGAAATATGAACTAAAAAACAGATAAATAAACAAATAATGATAATAATAATAATAATAATAATAGAAGGATGCCATGCTTTTCTGAACATTGTAGAGGTCTAATCTACAGGTACAACAATGCAAAACCAGATATTTGGGTCTAATATTCTAAATAAGTGCAGACTTTGATGTTTGGCTGTAATATATTCTGCAGCCCTGTTGGAAACATTACGCAGATAAAGGTGTCTGAGCGGCTCTGAGCGGGTCTTCGGGTCACGGCCGTTAATGAGCGCGGTGCAGAGCGTGAGGCCGGATAATTCCATTTCCATGTCTAATTCTGTTTTTCTCCGCTGATGTCCTAAAGTGCAGCTCTAATCACCTCAGGCAGCGATGAGACACAGGAAGGAGCTGGACTACAAACATCTGGAAGAACTACAGAAAGACAGAGGGAGGGAAAGGGAGAGGGAGGGAGGGAGGGAGGGAGGGGAGGGAGGGGGGGAAGGGGAGAGAGGGGGAGGGAGGGAGGGAGGGAGGGAGGGGGGAGGGGGGGAAAGGGAGAGAGAGGGAGGGAAAGGGAGAGAGGGAAGGAGAGAGTGAGAGAAAGAGACAGAGGGAGATAGAGATAAAGAGAAACACACACAAAGAAAGAGAGGGATAGAGACTGAGAGAGAGAGAGAGCGAGAGGGAGGGAGGGAGAGAAAGAGAGGGACAGAGAGGGAGGGAGAGAGGTAGAAGGAGAGAGGGAGGGAAAGGGAGAGGGAGGGAGAGAGGGAGCGACAGAGAGAAACAGAGAAAGAGAGAAAGAGAGAGGGGGACAGATAGAGAGAGAAAGAAAGAGGGGGACAGAGAGACAGAGAGAGACAGATAGATAGAGAGAGAGAAAGACTGTGAGAAAGAGGGAGGGAGAGACAGAGAGAAATAGAGAGAGAGAACAGAAAGGGGCAGACAGAGAGCGAGAGAGAGAGAGAGAGAGGGAGTGAGAGAGGGGAGGGAGAGAGATGGAGAGACAAAGAGAGAAACAGAGAGAGAGAGACAAAGAGAGGAACAGAGAGACAGATAGAAAGAGAGAGAGGAAGGGAGGAAGGGAGGAAGAGAGAGAGAAAGAGAGGGATAGAGAGACAGATAGAGAGAGAGAGGGAAGGAGAGAGACAAAGAGAGAGAGAGAAAGAGTAAGACAAAGAAAGAGAGAAAGATGGACAGACACAGACAGACAGAGAGACAAAGGCAGACAGACAAAGAGATAGATATAGAATGAGAGACAGATTGAGAAAGGCAGAGAGAGACAGACAGACAGAGACAGATACGGACTGAGAGATAGAGAAAGGTAGAGAGAAGAAAGAGAAAAAGAGAGAGAGAGAGAGAGAGTGCGGGTCCTCAGATCTGCTGGGATCAAAGTGTGCCCTCAGAGCCGGTGCCACCCTGGCCTCCACAGAATATTCAGACTCTCCTGAACGCACGCCTCCTAAATGAGCCGTGATGAACACCTGAAAACCTCCAGACAAATGTGGATGAAGTGTTCAGAGACGCCTGTGGCAGGAAGCAGGAGGGGGTCATTTCAGTCAACAGGCATGAAAGTAGAGTTATTATTAGCTCTCATTCATTATTTACATGTTTTGTGCTTATTTGGCCAATAAAACTGTGTGCTGACTAAAGGAGCGGGTGGTCTTTGACTGCAGTGTACTCTTATGACATACAGCTGTTTAACCCCTGTCAGCTGCAGTGACACCTGCCGCAGGGTCACCTGTACACAGCATTAACGTATTAGCCGCTATCTAACCCAGACCTGCAGTGGAGGGTCTGACACTAATCCTGGTCCCGCTGGAGAGCTCTGTCTGTTACATTCTCATGTCTAATCCCATAATCTCACTGGCTCACACTAAACATGAGCCCACCTTCGTCTCTTTCCTCCAACTCTCTAATGACATTAATGAAGGAGCACGGCCTGCTTACCTCGGGTGTCCCCACTCTGCACTGGGTGATGGCTGTAATAGCAGACCCCCTGTACAGCGCCCACTGCCTCTGAGGCAGACTGCATTAATGTAATTCATGGCCCAGGGCAAAGCAAAGCAAACATATGTTCAACAAATCAGGGTTTGTGTATTTTCTTGTCACTGTTGCAGTTGTAGCTCTATTAAAGTCATTGATGAGATCCTAAGAGAAGGACGGGTGCTCTTTGAAGTGCTCCTGCCACCTTCAAAGCCATGATCTTTTCTGCTGCGTTCATGACAATCTCACCTGGGTTATTAAAATACCACACAAACGATCACTGTAATGTGGGTCTCTTTAGGACGTCTACAGCGAGTGACAGCAGAGGATTGGCAGGGATGAGAGGTTGAAAGGGCTTGTGTATTAAAAATGGTACTTTATCCATTAAAGCAGGATTTCTGCTGTCTCTTTGTGTAATTACCTGCAGCCGGCATCTGTGTACAGGGCTTACCTTGTTTACACTGCACGTCTCTCAGTCTGACTGTCTCCGTGCTTGGCTTCACAGTGCTGTCTTCTGCTTTGCCTTTGTCTCTGCTCCCGTCTTTCACATGTCTGTCTTTGCTGTCGGAGCTGACCTGAAAAGAGCAAAAACACACCCAGAAAAGCCTTGTCAATGCAGCGACAAATAGACACAAGTTCAAGCCAGTCCCTTAATATGCTTTTAATTTAGCGTTTGAACTGTATTCATTTATTTACAATTTACAATTTGGCACTCATATGACTCAAACCCATTAATGTGCTTTGCAATGTTAATCAAATGCTAATGCAATTGCATATCCCCTGCCCTACCTCCGAACAAACAGCACCACACTGACTTAATTGTGCAGAGAAAAACAGCATACAGCCGCTCCTCTCATATTTAATTTTATCTTGAATAAAAGAGCTATAGGAAAGTATTAATCTGCTTAACATTTCTAAGTACATCCTCCAAAGGATTTGGCTTTTTTAATCTTACATATGCTCAGCAGAGTTACTGGCAAAAACTGTACATTTTCCTCATTTCATCCTTTCAACATCAAATGGTGAGCAGCAAAAATTGGATCAGACTTCAAAGACTGTGATGTGCTCCAAGTCACGGAGTGGCTCTTCTATTTCACATATTGAATCCGAGCAGGATATCAAAGTGCTACCAAAGAACCTCAGGTCTTTACTAAAAAAGGGCTCCAACATCTGTAGAAAGAGGAGCGCAAAGACAAATCACCTCGGGGAAGAGCCAGCATTTATTCTCAGCCGTGAATTTCCAGCCTTTTGATTTTCTCATTCCTGTACCACCCTGTCTTCTCCGCTGAGACGAAGGCCGAGCAAGAGCCCGCTTTTGTCTCAAGAACCCTTGGCGTAATCCATAAGACACCACATTCAAATACACTCACTTACTTTTTGTCTCTGTGCGTGATTGTTATCTGCTCTTTTGTCATTTAACCTGGAAAAAAAAAGACAGACACACAATAAGAACACACACCCACACACACTATACCATACAGCATAAGCATACAACAAAACACTAATACAACACATGAAATATATATATAAAAATAAGAATAGAGTGTGCCATTTGTAGTCTTCCTAGGTTGTGATGACACTGCTAAAGGCAAAGCTGTTTGGATGCACCCATGAAGTGCACGGCAGGCAGGGGGGATCTCAGAGAGCGGTGAACAGCATGTAGGTGAGAACATAGATGTTGCAGAGGTAAAATGGGTCAGAAAATGTCAAAATAGATCTATATATAAGAAGAGATTCCAGCGCTGATTAAACAGAATTGTTAAGTGGTGGTTTGAAGTTTCTCTCACCGAGGAATATGATTGTAAACATTGAGTGCAAATCCCAGAAGAGGCTGAGCGCAGTTTGAGTATACAACAAGCAGAACACTTTCTGATGTGTAAATCCAGTATTTTTGAGTCTGGAGGGTCCAGAAGTCACTCAACAGCCGATCCTGGGACATAACCCCATTATCACAGAGCGGCTGTTTGATACACACATAATACAGCAATAGCAATACTCTCTCTCAATATAACTTTCTTTTCTAAATGCTATTGTATATAACTTAGAGATTTGAGCATATGCATTAATATAATTGTGCCTTATTTGACATCAGTCTCTTGTTATTTTTATTACTTATTTTAAATGTATTATTACCATTTATATGTTTTGTTATTATAATATATTGTGATGTGTAAGCTACTGTGGCCAAAGAATTTCCCTTGTGGCTCAATAAAGTTTGTCTAAGGCTAAATGCTGTGTAAATATGTGAACTATCAGCTGGTTAAGCGGCGTACAGAAACAAAATGTGAATGTAAAAGCCCATGTGTGCAGCAGTGCAGTGGCTGCTTCTTCTTTGGCACATACTTCCTTAATGATCTACTTCTCCATGTGCAGAGTAAATACAAGCCCTCAGCTCATACATCTGGACACCAGTGCTGGCCCCATTTGCGGTCAGGAAATGGTGCGATCTTGGTGCAAAGATATTTATTATATTTATAAAACGGAAAGACGTGGGTGGAGCTTCTCCTTCACTTGAAACAACAAAACATTACAAGGCAAATGGAGCCTGTCCAACTTCAACACGGTGAACTTTTGTCATGTACTGGGGCTTCTCATTTCATGGTGGTGACTGATGAAGAAGTGTTTTCCACAAAATAAAACCTCCAATAAAAAAGACAGCGCTCACCTGATCCTCTCCGCCTCAGATGGACTTTCATCTTGGGGTTTCTGGTCCTTTCTCACTTGATGGCCCCTGTAAACTGTAGAGCATTTGTTTGTTACTGAAGTAAGCAACATATTAACACATAATAGTTCAAGTGTATGGACAGAATTAGTAAAGTGAGGTAACCCAGCTAAAGATTTCACACTTTAAACCCCTTTACATCAATCTGATATCAATATAATAACACATTAAGTTGCCATAATTTAAAAAAGATAGAAGAGTCTTGATCAAAATAATTGTCTGTTATGGCTGTGACTGAAATCATTGTATTAAAGAATAAATAAATGGTGCTTTACTCAAGAATGTGAAGAGCCTGCGTGCAGAGCATTAGTGATTGAGTTTAAAAGTATCGTAAAAGGGTCCTGCTGACTGGGTCCTTCAAAGCGCTTTGTGTTTTTCTTGTAGAATGATATGCACAGGAAAGAGCGCTCAAGTACATTGTTGAGGTTAGTAGTATTTTGCATGGTCTAATCTGATCGATGGTGAGCATGTCCCTGAGGCCCTGCTGAGATCTAAGGAGCCACCAGCCTCATACATTTGAAAGGCATCTGTTTATTTTCAGAATGCAAATGCGGCCCACCTCAAAGGCTGTAAGCTGTGAGCGCATACAATGTGAGTGTGCTGGAGTGGAGCGCGGGGGGCTTCAGGTCCTGCCCTTGAACCAGGCCACACACAAACATCTGCTCAGACATGTTTGGCCTTTCTCCTGCCTTATTTACAAGGGCTTTAATGAGCAGCAGTTACACAAGGTGCACATGCAAGCCATAGAGAAGCTCCATGTGCCAGATGAGGAGAGCCCCGAGGAGCGCCGAGGGGAACAATGCCAGGTCTCCTCCCCCGGCCCTCCCATGCCCTCCCCTTTGGCACCCGCCCCTGTCCCCCAGTGACAAGGAGGGGGGGGGCAGGAAGGTTAATGTGCCCACTTTGATCTCCGTCAAGCCACACCGAGTAAGAATTCATTTACATTTCAGATGAAACGGCTGACAGTATAAAGAGGCATCTTGTTTCTGGTATGTGAGAGCTGTGCTATAGGCCAAGAATGTGAGAGGAAATGGTGAGGAAGCAGGACAAGCCCCTCTTTTGCCTTTTACTGGGAGTGAGATGAAAGTGAGAGTGTTCTTCTTAAACATGGGGACCAAATGCTTCCCAAACTTTTAAAAGCTTTTCTCGATGCATTTTTAATTCATTCACAGGCCACTCATTGAGATCAAAAAGGTGTTTCACAAAGATGGAAGAATAAGAAAAAGAGGGGAAAATGGAGGAAAAAACTGAGAAAAGCGTTTCATTAAAGGACAAAGTTTGGGTCTTTTGAGCGTACCTGACTGTAGTCGGACTGCAGCCTGGTCCCGCTCCTTCTTCATCTTTTTGTAAAGCAGACGAGCTGCATAGCCCCTCCACGCTGAGGACAAACTCTATCATCAGTCATTATATCTACATACACATAGTGATGCAACAGATTTAATTTAACAGATTTCAGATTCAAGTTATAGTACAACAACTCACCCTTATGTAATAGATAAACCTATGTTATATCAACCACTATTTCATCTTTGCAGTTTCTCCTTACCCACGTCTTCTATACAGGTATATTTGTATTACTATATTTCTATATTTCTCTACACCAGTCTCTTGCTATTTTTGCTTATTTTGAATTTATTACTGTATGACCAGTTATATTTTTGTTCTGTGTTATTATATTTATTGTGATGTGTGAGCTACTGTGTCCAAGTCATTTCCTTTGTGAATCAATAAAGTTTGTCTAAATCTAAGCTGTCTGAATGCTGAAAAAAGGTGAGATTTTTGTGCTAAAAGAAGTTCAGGGGAGTTTGTTTTAAAACTGTTCTAAATTTTTTTAATGTTTTAAAACTTTGTAGCTATAATGCATTCAGGTAAACGTAGTGAGTGTGCATGTGTAAAATGACGTAACACAACAAACACTAGACTAGGTTAAACAAGGAGAAATAGGTGTCAGAGTGATGGGTCCCTTTGAACTGTCTGTGCACTCATTGTCTGCACTAAAACATGTTTTTAAGCCCCTCAGGTCTTTCTGTGGTTATACAACTTCCACTACTGTTGCATAATGAACCTGGGGACAGTGTATATCTGTGAGTATAGAGCCAATGAAGACTTTAAAATGCTAAAGAGTAAATTTGACCGTCATTCAAACATATTCTGACACCATATCTGTGCTAGATACATTTACCAGTGGTGATCAAGCAGTTTGTTGGATTCTTCCACCTTTGCGAATGTATCTCTGTGGACATCTAGCTACAAACCTGCACAATACAATACAAAGAGCGTATTTTTATGTGTTTACAGTTGGGGTTGTACCTGACTGGATGATGGTGGCACTTTGGTGTCTCCTCTGCTTTACTCTTCTGTAGCGCTGGGCTCCGAGCCAGCCTTTGGTGTAGGCCTGTAACACCACCACCCGAGCGATCATCACCCTCAACAGCAGGTTCAGCTGCTCCACGTGGTAGTACCTCAGAAACACCTGACCACCAGTTTACAGACAGCCGTGGAACATTACATTCTGTTTTCCATGTGGAATATACTTTACCTTTGTCTTCCCCATCACCCAATTCTCTAATTTGGCCCGTTTCAATATGGCAACAGCGTTTTCTTTACCAGGCTCTGGCGACTGATGTGCCCGGAAGGCAAGATAATAATATCTGAAAGAAAAGAAATAATAAGTAGAAAATGTATACTGTATTTTGCTGTTCATTTATTAAAGAGGAACAAACTCTGTGGTAGTGTTTTATCAGGGACATGACAAGCCCTGGCTGAGCTGTATAAGCAGTATGAGAAGTGAGGCTTCACACAGGGCCATTGTACAGCATCATGGCTCTGATTTCAGGGGCCACAGTGGAGACGTCAGCCTGGCCTGGTGCATGTTTCTCTGTGGACAGAGGCTCTGCTCATAGACACGAGGCTCCTACAGCACTTCACCTCTTGTGTTTTGGTGTTGGCCAAAAAGCCGAACAACAACAAGAAGAACAAACTTCTTTGAACTCCCTCCTGCCTCGGTCTCCAGCCTTTCATTCTAATTCCTGTTGATACCTGTTATTTCTTTGATGGTAAATACAAAGCAGTGCTTGGTAACATCAGACAAGCCTTTGATATAAGAGTGCACATTTAAATCACTTTTCACTAAAAGGTTTTATGGTGTCCATATAAACATTCAAACACAGACACACCTGTTTATTAACAACTTCACAAACATAATTGATGAAAATGTGCAATGAAATGAGGACAGATATAGCTCCCACATTGTGCTCAAAAGGTAAAGCATTCCTATAGCAGCAAGATCCTCTTTGAAAATCTCTCGATCAAAGGCCAGAGGAAAATTCCATAATAATCTTTTGATGAATGGTAAAAAACACTCTTTACTCATTCACTGAGGCCATTTTGTATCTGGGTAGATCCAGATGCCAATAAAACAGGTGATGTTAGAACGTTTAGTGTGAGGGAGGGACTTGTACCTGTTGACAAACTCATCAAAGGGGATGCGGTGGGAGTATCCCTGCCTGCGGATGTTGACAGTCTCCAGGAGGCCGGTGTATCTCAGCTGCACCAGGACACGCTCCTCACAGAAGAGCAGTGCCTGTCTGTCGTCATTGGGCTTAATGCAGCGCACAAAGTGGGGCTGGCCCACAACCATTTTAGACAGCAGGTCCATCAAGGAGTACTGCACACACAGTGGAAGACAACTTTTACTTAACATAAAAGACATAGCATCATATGTTGTTAAATTGAATCTGTAATGAACTGATGTAGGTTACTTACCCTGAAGTACGAGGCCACAGTTTGTCTCCTCATGTTGGTGGTCTCCCCTGGGTGACGCATCATCTCCATGGTGTCCACCTGCACATATACCCTCATGAGTAATAGCTCCAAAGCCGGCAATGGTCGGGATGGATCATTTAGGGGACAGAGTATAGACTGGAAAGAGTTACAGATTAGTCACTACATAGTGCACAACCATAGACAAACAACCACTCACTCTCTTGGCAATCAGCAGTTCATCTATAGGCATGTGTCCGGACCATGGCAAAGCAGGGTGTACAAAATAGGACCTTTTTGTACCTTTTTAGAGAAGTCTTGTTGCTGTAAGGTAGAAGCACAATCCACTCTGCCAGTGTGAATTGGTCATGTAACTGGAGGGCAGAGTTTTCCTCTCCCTTTATGTCGCGCTGACAGGCTCGTATAGCTGAATAGTGATTGAGGTGTTATTACAGCGGCTCCTCTTTGCACTAATGGGCCAGTCGGGAATAAACAGCTGCACTAAGTGTGGCCCATAAACACGTACAGCTAACAATGAGGGGATCATTCTGCAGTGCTGTGGGGCATCATGGGAAAATTACAAAGCTTTCCGAATAATGGCACTAGCCGTCACCATCCTTACGACGCCCCGATTAACGAGGACACAATATAGGCTTTTTAATGGTCCTTCCAGTTCAGGGCTCCATCAAAATTAATGATGCGATAGATATTTTATGGTAAGTCTACGTACCAAAGTACGTATCTTTAAACTTTATTCTTGCCTACTAAAGGCTGAGACAAACAAATGCACAAAATGTGAGTTGGAGGTCATCCAATGAAGTCTAACAGTTTGACTGTTTAAATGTGCTTTTAATAACTTTATATTACTTCCTGTCGACTTCACCGAACTTTGATTGAGATGATGGCAGTATCGCGCCATACATATTACGTCAATGAAACACATTGTTATTCCAGAAGTCGGTTCTTCTTTAGGAATAACTGAGTAGGCGCTTAAGGGAACTTTAACAAAGTCAAAAGAATTTGTCACAGCCCCATCTCTCTCAAAATAGCATTCAAATCCATTTCTTGACATCAATAGCTTATGTTTGCGTAAATTTAAACAGTTTTAAAAATGAGTCTAAAGACAGATCTTGATTATCCAAAAGGAGTAAATGAGATGAGTAAGAGTGAATACATCTGATTTCATTTGCAGATGGGTCGGGTGATCAATCCAGTAGAAAATGAACTGTGATTCTGAAAAGGCTTTGATTGTTTTTGGTACAGGAATAAACTCTTACCTTCAACAAGTATTTAGGAGACTGAGAACAGCGAGTGATGGCCAATACCATGAGAATGAAAAATAAACAAGAGGATAGACAAGACAAAGATGCTGTGACTTAATAATAATACTACTACTACTACTACTACTACTACTACTAATGATAATAATGATAATGATAATGATAATAATAATAATAATAATAACAATGCTTCAGTTTTATATAGAGCTTTTCTGGACACTCTGCTTTACAGAGCATTATTCATTCACTCCACACTGGTGGTAAGCTACTGTTGTAGCCACAGATGCCCTGGGGCAGACTTATGTAAGCGAAGCTGCCAATCTGTGCCATTGACCCCTCCGACCACCACCATCACTCTCACGCCCACACCACTTGCCTTTTTTTTGTGACTGGCGCCCTACTGTGGCACCTAAGCCTTGCTTAGCTTCTGAGATCTGACAGGATGAGGCTTTGACAAGCTGAGAAGACCACAAAAGGGAATTTATCACTGACCAGACTATATACTTCACTTGAACATGAAACTACTGCCATATTCACTTTAACTAAATACCTGTATGCCCATTAAAAAGACACAATCAAACTAAGCTGTGGTCCCAAATGCCAGATGGTGATAAAAATAGAACATATAGAACATAACCACAGGCAAGAGGACAACTCTAAAGCCGCCACTTTATAGCTCAGTGCTTGTAACAGAGTTTTACTGTTTTCTGTTCCTTATGTGACGCCAGCTGTGAGAGCCTCAGTTCTGTGAACATCACACTCACCTTGGTCCGGCCCGACCCGAGCGGAGGCAGAGACCTGGAGGCAGCCGTCACTCTCGCCCTGGATGTGGCCAGGTTTCCTGTCACAAGTGGAGCAGAGTTAAAGCAGGTTAAAATCATTAATCATAATAACATTTCAAATATGGTTTTAACCAGCACTACATTTACACTGTCTGACCTTACAGATTATCTATTATCTCACTATCATGTATTATCCAAAATGTGCTGACAAGACTTGTGAGTCTGAGTCTTGGCTTAGAGCTATAGACGGTGCAGCTGTGTGCACAGCAGCCCCACTAAAGTCTAAAGCCCCACACACAGTGGAAAGCACAGGAACATATGCACGACAGTCTGAACATTTCAAAGTTTCTACACAAGATGTCCAAATGTTTTCTCTGGCTATATCTTCAGAGGCTAAACTGTGATTAATAGCAGTGAAAGAAGCCTTTGAAGCAGGATTGGTGACATCAAAGTCCTAATCCATGGGTGGCAGGATTTTTATAATGAGTGGGAAGTATCTTAACATATTTCAAAGGGTTTACTGCATGAATAAACAATAGCTGCACAGATGTGCCACACACACCTTTAGAAAAGTATGTCTGCAGACAGAGGAGGCAGCATTACCCAAGCAGCCGACTAAGGCAAGATGGAAGTTCTGCAGCTGAAGTGGACCTGACAGGTGAACAATTGCTCTCAATCACTGACTGCATACATACACATTCCAAAATGCTAATTTTAAGTTGGCTCTGCCTCAGTACACTGCAATATTTGAGAAAGTTGTCAAGGCCTGGGTTAGACACCAGGGCCCTATACTTGAGAGTTTATTATATTTTAACTACATGTCATAAAGAGATAAAGCCACACAATAAGGCCAAGGCCAAACCACTTAGATCACAGTATATTCTTCATACCTCAAACATGAATATGATGTGACTCAAGAAGGCCTGTTTTAAAAAATGTCTACACATTCAACACTTACATAGTGCATGCATCCCTCTGTTTGTACTAAATACATGTTCATTAGGCAAATGAACAAAACATTAACAGATTTCATAAATGTCACAGAGCATGTTTGTGAGGGTTTGGTGAAAAGCGTGAACACAGATATGAACCCTCCCCTGGCCTTTGGCACTGCTCACACAAAGGCCACAGCAGAGGTGTTCTGGAGCAGGAGCTGCTGATGTCGGGAGCATCCGGAGTATAGAGCAGGGAGGGTCTGGCTCCAATTAGCCCCGAGTAAAGCTGAATGGATTAATTGGAGAGGGTCTTGTGCAAATGAAGTGCGCTCTCTTCTCTCCCCATTAGTGCTGCTGGGCCCGATCATCTGAGCACATTTGTCATGATGAATTAGCGCTGAGAGTGGAACGGGCCTGGAGTGTCACTGAGCTTTCACGCCTCTCACGTCCATGACACCATCAGGCGGAGATGAAGGGGCTCTGTGATGAGAGCAGCCATGACAGTTGTACCTAAGCCTGGCAAAGGGACACTCCAGGAGACTCCTCCAGGGTCGCACTCAGTCATTATGTTAGCGTACTTCATATGCCCTCTGAACACATGATTAGAGCTCGGGTTAATAGCAGTATCCTCAAAGATGTGTGTCCCCTGAGACGTGAAGCCAAGGGAGCACCTGTGATGTCCAGCTGAAAGAGGGCTGTCTCATTTAGGCACAGAGAGAGACTTGTCTAATGATGTCGAGAATCATTATTCAAACAGAAAAGGAAAATTCTTTCACTGTAAGGCGCTACAGCGTAGATAGTCAGGCACCTCGGCCAGCATCACTGCTCATTCAACATTTACATTGCAACAGTGGAAGAGTTCAATGTATGTTTCTGCTTTCATGAGGAGATCATTTAGTTATTAATAAAGAGGGTAAACTCAAATATGATTAGAAATGCCATGGAAAAAATAATCCAAATAGAAACACCAGTACCATCACATTTAGAAATAATACAAATTATTATTATCCAATTAATAAGATTGTGGAAGTAGAAAAGTAGAAATATTAGCTGCTTGCCATTGTTTTATCTGTTTTCAGAAGGTACAGGAAATGGTGGTAAGTATTCAGCTTAACCCTCTATCAGCTGTTGAGGAAGAACAAATATTGTGATTTATTTTCCCATTAGGGCATTTAGTTTTGAAAACAGGAGGTGGAGGGCATCCCACAGCTTTTGGTTCATGCATGTTACTCTTGGCTTGGTTTGTCACTACACACATAGCGCTGTGGGGTAAATTGGGGCAGGAGGGACAAAAAGAAAAAAAGCCTCCTTGGCATCTGTGCGTTCACTTTGAAAATTAAGCCCAGCAAGTATCCTGCAGAAAAAAGCTCAGGCTGGCAGTTGTACTCGGCTCCTATTGACAAGAATAGTCAAAGTGGTTGGGATTAAAAAGCAATCCTTGGTTCAATATGACACCTCGCTCGATGCTTTTATGAACGCCAGTGTGTGCCTTGTACTTCAGAGGACCAGGATGGAGCTGTTGACATGGGGCAAAGGCAAAGTTGTAAGACAGAGAAGCCAGAGCAGCCTCCTCAAGCTGAGTGAGCACGGCACGCTGGATATCTCCCGCTCTCTCTTTCAAAACGTGTGATCTAGAAACTCAACTCAGCAGCAGGCAAATGAGATTAGAGCCACCATAGCCCCCCCTCTGTAAGCAGCAGCGCTTATGCCTGGATATGGCTCTGGGGCTGTTGATTTAAATGCCATCCTCTCCTGTCAGGGCAGATCAATCAGAAAAAGCATGGTGTAATTGGCTTTTAGTGACACAACAGTGTGTTGCATTTATCAAAGGATGTTGAACCATGTGACCAGAGCCTCCTGCTCAACACTGACATGAGGAGCAGTGAAATCCCTCTGCTGACTCAAAACATCCTCCTCAGCCATGTTCAAGTCTAAAGTCAGAGCGCTGCCCAAAGAAAAGGGACAAAATCACAACAGACTGCAAACTAATTAAACAAATTAAATTATTGTCAAAAACACCTAAAATGACATTGATTACAATCTACTAACATTTTAACTTGCAGTTTATGTTGTAATGAGGGTTATTTACCATTGAGACAAGTTTAAGTACCTTATGTAGATACCTTATGCATTTTTTGACATATTTAAAGCTTTTTAATGCAATTTTATTCACATAAGTAGCTAAATGCTTCTGAGCAGGTGAACTCTCTCTCTCTCTCTGAACCCTGGCATAAACCTGGAGTAAAAAATCTAAAATCTTCAAATATATAGCTCCAGTGTACAGATTTCTCTAATATTTAACTTTATAAGTATTTTTCTACAAATTGCTGTGTCTTAGTGAGGTTTTGTCCCAACTCTCAAGAATCACCATTAAACATAATATAAATCTTTTCACTTTAGGAAGAAAGTTACAAACTGCTACAGCATTACCCTTAGCCTTATTGAACAAATACATTCATAACCTTTGATCATTTCTGATGAGGCTCTATGTGATTGGATCTATGTGATTGGCTCTGTGTGATTGGCTCTATGTGATTGGCTCTATGTGTTTGGCTGAGATTATTGCCTCAAACATGAACTTGAGGGACTAGTTTGTCCGATGTGATTTATTTGTGTAATGCTGTGACAAAAGAGCAGTGGTCTGAAGATGTATTAAACAGATGTTTTCACATGTTTTGTGATCTGACCCAGGACACTGACAGTTTGATCTGCCCAAGCCCTAAGCGATGTGGCCGTGCAAATACAACAGACAAACTCCACCAGGGGCCCCACCCTCCTCCTGTCCTCAGGCCCAAAGGTCAAAGTGAACACAGATGCAGCCTTTACCTTTCAAGTACTTCAGTTCATTGTAATCCAATAAATAAAACTATTTTGTTAATATAAATTAAATGCAAAATTAATCAATGCCAACAACCCCCAAGAATGAGATTATAAAATCATTTACAATAACCCGGTCGAGCTTCCTATCTCTAGAATGATAAGTTGCTGCAATAACTCATAATTTATCTCAAAGATCATCTTCAGGAACATTCGGAAACTAGACCTCCAACTGCAGGCCAGACTTGTTTTTAAATAAAGAGCTTATCTCTTCCGTCTCTCACTAAATCTGCGTATGCAGTCTGACTATACCTCACAAATTAGGCTATAATATTTGTTGTAACATAAATAAAAACAATAGTTTAGCTCAATGTGGAAGTTAAAAGGGAGGCTTCTGGTATAATGGATCTTGTTGTATGTTTGCTGAGCTAAAAACACCACACGTTTCTTTACATCTCAAGTTTATGTCAGTATTGAAGATACTTGATATTTTGTTGATATCTTTGGTTAGGTGCAGTGTTTGAGTTAATACCAGAGGTACTGAACACAGCCATTTCCACATCTGCAAATAGGAAAGACTCAGAGTGGCTTAGCCCAAATGAAGTAGAACGAGGAATCTGATCATTTCCACCTCTATTAGCATTTATGCTAAATCGAGTGACCAGGAGGCCTGTGCCACAGCTAAGGGTGAACACATTACTACATTCATTGAACCAACAGAAAGGAGGTTGCTTTTGTGTTCTCTAAATACAGTTTCTTCATCCTCGGGGTATTTAAAAACCTTATCATAAAAATATCCTAGTGCACCCACAATCTGGAGATAGCATTCAGCGGTGGGAAACCAAGAGGGACAGCTTAGTGAAAATAAAAACAGAGCGTTGTGCAGAGAGCTGAGCCTCTCAGGAGATAATGGAGACTGCAGACTTATCCTCACGCTGCTGAGGCTTCACATGAGGGGGGCACAGTGCTTTGAGGAACCCACTTACCTGAGACACTATTCAGTGAGTAATACATGCACAAGCCCTCATGCTTAACAATAGTTTGTCTCTGAGAAAAGTTCCCATTTCCATTCCCATTGTGCTGATCAGGAGCACAAAAAGCACTCATACAGTGATACGGCCTCAGTCCGTTCAATGACTGTTTCAGTTGAAAGGAACTGTACCTGTTTTGGTTAAGGGGCTGGAAAACAGCTGCTGCAGAAGTTTGTTCTCTGAAGTCCTCAAGACCAAAACAATATCCGCAGGAAGTGTGTCTCTGTTCTTTTCCAAAAATCCTTTCACATTGTACATCACCTGTTCATGAGAGTCACACAAGAAAACAGTCTATGAGTGAGTTTACAAGTGGCAGGCTCGACAACAGCCTGGCAACCGCTCTCCAGGGCTCCATTCAAGATCGTTCTGAATAAATTACAAACCATTCTTCTATTAAAAGGGCTGCGTAGGAATTTCCTCTCCAATCGTTTATTCGATATACTGTGATACAGTGGTCTCATTACTGTAGTTTTGGGGTATAGTATACATCTGGTTGAAACATAATAATGTTGCTATTTAATTCTGATTTAATTTGGTAATTTTTCTTCACTTTACTGAATGTGATATTCTCTAGGCCCAATAAGCAGACACAAACAAATAAAATCACACCTTTGCATTACCTTTCCTGCATAATGCTGGATCCCAAAGCAGAGCTCCATCCGCTTCGGTATCCAGAAGTATTTGCACCGCAGATTGTCTTCAAATTTATCTAATGAAAAATAAAAATGTGTTGTCAAGTTAAGATCTGTACCAAGCCCAATAATTCTGTATAATTGTTACACTACTTATTATACTATATTCAATGATATTCAAAGTTTAGTTGACAAATCTACTTTTAGTCAACAAAATGTGTGGAAATCAAGTGCGTATTCCTTTGAATATAGTTTTAATCAGCAAAAATATGAAATTGATGAAAACTACAAAGATATTTTAGTCAGCGAAATGAACCGTGGCTTGGACTTACCCACTAGGGTGTGAACTGTAGACTGGACTTACCCACTAGAGTGTGACCCGTGACTTGGACTTACCCACTAGGGTGTGGTCAGTGGCCTGGGGGAAGCGGCTCTCTTCATCCAGCAGAGACAACAGGCCCATGGGCTTCTGCAGGAACATGTCCAGGATGGGCCGATTGTCCTCGTACTCTACCAGACTGGCATCCACCCCCTCACTCTGGTACTCCATCTAATTACAGCAAGTGAATGTAGAACAATCCCATTACTGATTTCTCTAAATGACCCCATTAAACAAACTGGGATGAGTTTGTGTGCAGAGTTCGAGCTGAGTGTGTGCAGCTCAAGTTGTTTATGGCATAATGGATTCTTTTACTGAATGTAAGAAACAACAAACAAACAGATGCACGTTCATATTCATAATTTCAATTAGTGAATAACCCAGAGTCAAATCATCATATTGCATCTACTTAATTTCAGATCAGAAAGGCTTTTTTATATAATTAAATAGAGTTTTACAAATAAAGCAGAACCAGTGGATCTAAACTGTGCTCATGTTTAAGTCATAACTGTGAATAATCAGAAAATGGAGGAAATTAAATTACGGTAATACAATTATAAAATAAAATTTGAAACAGAATAGTAGCCTCTATGAAAACAGTATGTGAATTACACTATGTATTTAGTATCATCAGAAAAGTGCACCTCACATAATGCACCTTTAATTAAGTCAGTGTAACAGTGTTAAAAGACATTTCCACCAGTTTGTAAAAGCATGTTAAATGTGTTCAGGTCAAATATTGAAGAAAAAATAATAAACAATATTTGAGTATTATATGTATTTTATTTAGTGCACCTCACCTGCTCCAGGGCAAATATGTGCTGGTTGAAGTAGAACTGGATTTGCTCATTTGCAATATTAATGCACAATTGTTCAAATGAGTTTTTCTTGAAGTTTTCAAATCCAAAGATGTCCAGGATTCCCACATTCATGCCACTCTCAGCCGCACTTCAAAGGAAAAAAGGGGGACAAACAAACTTATTCTTCCATTCAAATCCCCAGCAGTCACATTAATGGATAAAATATTCATCATAATTGGAATTCAACCCAGATACAGAGACTGATCTGGACAGCTTTATTCATAAAAAATAATAAACATCAGCTTTTGGATTGCCAAAAACTGCTCAAATGGATTTAATTCTAGCGTCCATTGATTTAACCTCAAGTCATTTTAAAGTACAAAGACGAGGATTTGGTAAAAGCAGTGGGTTTCTGCAATTTATATTCAGTAGTATTTCATGGTCAATCACCACTCTGTGCAGAGGTCACCTTAGTTGTAGCTACCACGTTGTTAATGGCAATAAAGAGAGTGCAGAGATGACAGGGGAGATGACAGGGCAGCCGACAGGAGCGCTGGCTTTTGTACATCTCTGAGCATTACCCCTTGACAGTCGATGCTAATATTTATGAAGGAATTCTTTTGGATCAATGAACAGCCTCTTTGCAGTCTCTCTGAAGTCTTTTAATCATCTCAACATTATTTTCTCAGCACGCAACTCTGTATCAAAAATTTATTAAAACTTTTTCGCTCTCTCTTTCCTCACCATTGAAATTCTCCTCGGTGTGTTTGCATCTACCTTTCCTGACTTTGGTTAAGGTCGTAAAAGTAACCGGACAACTGCCCAGGACAAAGTAACTGTACTGGAGGGTGTCTACACCAAAAAGCAGGACCAATAAATCCAACCCAGCCTCATGCTTAAAGGCGCTGTTCCATCTTCCCCTGTATTTGAACAAAAGATGTGTCCGCTGTGACTCTCTGCATCTAATTTAGAGATGTGCAAAAATCTAGAAGTACCAATATATATCTTGATGCTAAATTTGGTGATACAGTATAGTTATCAAGTATTTTGGTGTATTTTTTTTTTACATTTTTTGTGACAGCACTACAATTTTGTTGCTTATTTAGTGGAAAGAAACTTGTTTATGTGATACACTTATTCACATATTCACTGTTTTGACGATTAAAATAGATGTATTTCATATGAACTTCGAAATATTGTTGGTAAAATGTATTTGGTTCTTTAAAAAAATCACAGATTATCATGTGGGATAAATCGATTATCGCATGTATCATCATATTGTTGTTTCCTCATCACAAACATACCTGGAGTTGTGTTTCATTCACACATGTTTAACACACAAGCCCTGTATATTTAGGCTGAGTTCGTCTCTCAAGCAGAAAACACTCTTTCATTAGAGTCATTTGAATGATTTCAGCTCGTGAAATTGCTAATTCCTACTGAACAAAAGCTGTTAACTTGAAAACTACCACTCCAGGTATGTTTTTGATGAGGTAACATCTCTTCTAACATGTCTTAAAGTTCACAGGAATCCATTTTGTGTAATATGGGACCATTAACTCAAAGATACATTGAAATTCTCCTCTACTTTTCTCATTTACCCTTCCTGACTTTGCTTAAGGTCATCAAAGCAACTGGACAACTGCCCGGGACGAAGTAAACGTAGTGGAGGGTGGCTGCGCATATGGCCTCTCACCACATATTGGCGTCGGGCTGCAGCAGGGAGTTGATGCGGTTGACGATCCAGCTGAAGAGGCGTCCGTACAGGGCCTTGGACATGGCGTCTCTCACATCTGCAGCTTTGTCCACAGTGTTGGTGCGGATGATGGTCTCGCCCCTGGTCACCACGCACTGAGACGTGAGGGCCTCCTGCAGCTCCTCTGGCCCAATGCTGAGGAGGGAGGCGGCTGGAAGAGCAAGCAGCGTTACATGTAGGACAATGCAACTAGGTCTGTCACTGCACTACATTTTGAAGTGCGATATTTAGCTCTAGAAAATATACGCAATACATGATAATACTGGAAGTACTTCATGCCACTGACACCCTAAAGCAGTATTATACCTCCAAAATTATTCTAAATGCACTATATCGAGCATCGGGAAAAAAACATGAGCTACAGTAAAAAAAAAAACATAACATTTTAGCATGTTGTATCTATAATGAGTGAAACAAGTTACAGTATTTTTTGGAAGTCGCACTTTTTTTCAGGGTTTAGATGCAACTTATACTCAGGAGCGACTTATATATTACATTTTTCATACTGACAGCCCATAGACCAAATATATGAATGATAAATATGAATCAAAAGTGAAAAAACAAATCGTTATCCATTTTTTCATTTTGGTTTTAGACACAAATAATAAAGAAATTAGTTGTTTTTTTGTTTTCTTATTTTTGGTTCTATATTGAAAAACAAACAAACAAATGATACATGGATCGCTCTCTATTTTGTTGTTTTTATTACTATAACTTCTATACCTCGTCTTTCAAGATGAAATGTTGCTTCTTGGTCCCCATTTCCCACAAAAAGTTTGACGTATAGTCTGGACCGACTTATACATGTGTTTTACTTCTTCATTATGCATTTTTTGGCTGGTGCGACTTATACTCCGGAGCGACTTATAGTCCGAAAAATGTGGTATTTATTCAACCCTCTACAGCTCAAATTTTCCACTAGTACAAAGAAAAAGTACACTAAAATGTACCTCACATCACACAAAATTCATTTAATTATACGTCATTGAAATAATTATCAGGACTGGACTGAAAACAAGTTAATTCAAACTGAAAATACCACTGACCGTTTTCTAAGGCCTCAGAGTTAGGCACTTCACTCTTATCCGTCTGGTGCTGTGATGTGATGGAGGCAAACTCAATGTTGCCCGTGTTCAAAATAGCAGAGAGAATTTTGTAAACAGAGTTGACTTCCTGCAAGAAAAACAAATGCACTCAATTAAAGGAGCATTATTCTATCTTTTACTTATTGATCTTTATTTATCACACAGGGAGAGCGTACAAACTCCACACAGAAAGGCCCCACGCAGAACCTTATTACAGTGAGGCCAGAACGCTACGTGACATCTGCCTCCGTGGAGATGTCATTGCGTTACCTGGAATGTTCCATAGTATTAAACACATTAAAGACATTCAACTTGTCTGTTTTGCATTTAATCAGTTACACCCGACATGTAACTTGGCCTGATGGTGTCACATGTTTACAGTATTTCCACAGAAATACTAAAGTTTAGTGCCAAACTGTGGATCATTTCAGTCAAAGCAATAAGATCTCCACCACAGACTAGACTGTATAAAGAAAATCTCCAAGTTCCAAAATTGCATGACTTACATTACAAAATTAATAAACAAATCTAACACATATACTCCAGGAGCAAAATAAAATAGCATTCATTACCTCTTCTGTGAAGCCAATGTTTCGGAAACACTCTTGAATTGCGTCAAACTGTTCAGTGTACATTTTACACGTGACAATGTCTTGTATTAATTTGCACTGCTGACAGTCTATGTACCTACAGAAAAAATGCAATAAAAAGATTTTAAAAACTGAATCCCCAAAGTGTATGCTTAGATGGTACAATAGAAGCCAACCTTGGAGGCGTCTTGTCTGGAAGCCTGTAGGTCTTGAGTTTATCTTGATGGTAAAGCCCGGCGTAAATGTAATAAAATATGTGAAAGTTCTTCTCTCCTCTGTCAGAAAATACACATTTGTGAACTATAATAATCTATCTAATCTATTGATACTCAACATCGCCGGGAGGTGTGATGCCAACAGTGTGCACTGCTTTATCTAAGATTGTTAGACTTTAATATGAGCTTTATTTTAACACAATCTGCGCAGAAATAACTTGTTTAGTTGGAACTACAACAGGTGCTTTGTGCTCTCACACATAAATTACAGCCTATAGTTATTCAGTCAGTCATTCTCAGCTTTTATGTTGAAAATCAAACACCTAAACAGCACTATAAACGCTCATATCGAGACCATCATAAAAACTTTGCTAGTGTGTATACTGTGCCGCCATGTTAACTTCTAAACATTGCACCATACACATGCAGGTAAAACACCCCCAGCGCTGTCACTGCAAAGCATCGAAATAAACCCGACTCAAAGGGCCACATACAAAGCCTGTTTGATGACGCGGGATTTCTCCAGCAGGTACTCCGAAATCTTGGCCCCAATCACCGCCCCCGTGTGAGTGAACTTCATCTCCAGGTATTTTCCGAAGCGGCTGGAGTTGTCGTTTATGGCGGTGCAGGCATTTCCGAAGGCCTCCACAAGCGGATTTACCTGCAGGATTTTCTCAAGAAGAGACCGGTTGTTTGCCTGGGAACATCACAAGCTAATTAAGCAATCAAGCTAAGGGAGGTTATAACGTGTTGAGGCATTTTGAAGTGATACCTTTCCTAAAAACGTTAGATGTTGAACAATTAAATGAGCGCTCTCCGTTTTCCCCGCTCCACTCTCTCCGCTGATAATTATACACTGAAAAGAAGAAAATTATGGTCCACATGTATCTGGAATTGTAAAATACAGGTTTCTATTTGCAGATTTTTTCACTTTTTTTCTTTCACTTTGGCACATTTTCTGAAACATTTTGTAAAGCTGGCAAAATCTTTTACGCACTTTGTAAAACTATTCACATAAAACACAGAACATTTGAAAAAACTTAAAACGTAAAATACACTCTTGTAAAAAGGACACTTTGTGGGTCAAATATAAACACAGTCGTATCTAATCATCATCTAGACACTCCAGAGAATGCTCCTACACTTTTAGACATGTAGAGACTTGTAAGACCAACATCACACTGTTTCTGATGTTTTGAGCGAGACATATGGTCTAAATATGTGTCAAATCTTACACAATCGTTGGAAAAAAAAAAATTCAAATCTGTGTTTGCTGAGTTGGCGTCTGAACTGTGTCAGACTTGAACCTCAAAGTCTCTGAATGAAAATCAGGTTCACACAGGTTTTTCTCTACAGAAGTCTTTGACGTTGTGGTTCTATTGCTTCTGTATTTGTCTAGAAATCTCTTATTGTGATTCCTGCATGTTCAGTTTTGCCCTTTGTGTCTTTGGTCTGTGGACTTTGGTGAGAGTATTTATGTACACAGACTATAGCTCAAGCAGAGAGAGTTACAAGAGCAGATTAAACTTTAAATAGTTAATCACGTTTTGGAGTTTTGATATGAGAGTTAAAGCGCCCATATTACTCTATTTTCCAGTCTATGTTATAATGCTTTTATGTTTTATTTCATTCACATATGTTTAACATACATATTTAGTTATTCTCTTAAACAGAAAACACCTTGTGGAGCCATATGGTCATACAGGAAGTGCTCCGCTGTGTTTTTAAACCCTGTACGGCGTCACTAGAAACATTTGGATACTTTCAGCACTGGAATTGCCCATTTCTACTGAGTTCAAGGTAAAAGGTTAGCTTGAAAACTATCACTACATGACCTCACAAGGTGGAACAGACCATTTGAAGGTCTGGAGATGTAGACAAACTAATATTAAAGGATTACTCAAACGTGTGAATGAAACAAGACACAACTTCAGGTATGTTTTAATGAGGTAACAACATGATAACATTAATACATTTTGCATAATATAGGACCATTAATGCTAACAGGAATTGAGTATTTACTCCTTCACCAGCACATTTTGAAAATATGTGCTGAAATGTAGACTTTAGTGTCAAAGCGACTGGAAAAAAAAGTATTTCTCACTCTACCTGATCTTTACAGAATGACACCATGCCCTGGTACGCAGCATCAGCAGTGGCAAAGATATGAGGGGGGTTGTCTGCGCGTTTTACTCCATGGTATAATTTAGAGAACTGAAAAGGCAGAAAAAATCATTTCAGTGGTGGAAGGTAAAGAAGTACAAATGAAAAAGTAAAATACTTAAGTACAATGTTTAGGTGTCTGCATTATTTGTAATTTTAGGTAAATTTGAGGTACTTTTACGTCATTACATTTGAGAGCAGGTATCTGTACTTTCTTCTCCACTACATTGTAGATCTAGACTAAAACAGAAAAAAGTACTTTTCTTTATGTTTGAGACCTGCTGAAATTGCTTATTTTTAGCACATTTCATTTGCTTTAACGTCCCAACTTTGAGCAAACCACATAAACAAAACACTAAAACACCTAGAAAGAAATAATTATAATCACTTAAAAGCAGCTCAATTCTTTATCAAAATCACTACATTTGATGCTTTAATTGTTCCAAAAAGTAAAATACTTTTACTTTTTACACTTAAAATGTATTTTTAAACAGGTACTATAATAGCTTTACTTAAGTAGATTTTTTCATGTGAACAGTATGTTGCTCTGGTATTTGTGTTCCACAGTATGACTTTAAACAGATCTAACTTACATTTATTCAGTTACAGGTGGTTTAATAGCTCAAAAGTACCAAAACAAACAGGCATTCTGACTGTGAGTGGGGCTGCCTCTCCATAGATCTGACCTGTAACTTGGTCTGGTCTCCATGAAGTTAGAAAGGTTTAATACTGTACTGTGAAACATGATGGATCCTCCACCAGAAAAGCTACACAGTGCACCTTCAAGTAACAAACTGAGTACTTCATCTACCACTGAATCATTTGTTATAACAGGTCATATATTTTCATTTTTTTTGGCATGAATAATCACCAACCTGTGGAGAGTAGATACTAAGGCCTTGGAAAGGGTTGAGCGCAATAAGGATGTCCCCCACATATGTGTAAACCTGGAGCTCCTCATACCTCTTACGGAGATGGTTTATTATGGTTTCCTGCAGAAAAAAAAATAATTGTGAAGAAGTATTTTCAATATAGATTAAAAAAAAAAAGTAAACTTACCTCATCAAGAAACTCCAGGTTTACAAGATCATCGTCTGGACAACTCTCGATCACAATAGTTTTCCGAGTGCTGATTCTTTCATGTCTGAATAAAGCCAAACACAAGTGGGCACATTTACATGGTCAGTCAAAATCAGATAACTACAATAACCAGATAGCAATTAGATCAGATTTCTACTGTGTTTTTACATGCACAAAGTAATCTGATAATGAAAACACCGGGTAACATGTGTCAGGCTGCAAGATTAATCGCAATTAAACCAAACACAATTTCTGAAGTACTATAATTTCCTACACTAACAGCAAAACGCCTCTTATTCTGCATAAAAAACAAACTTGTAGAAAACTGTATGCGCTTCTTATATTACATTTTCAGTCTGTGGTTAATTGCAAACTTTGAACAGATGCTTATGATTAAAATCTTATCCCAACTGCAATGATTCTCAGAAAAATCACATCACATCGGTAGATATTTTCCCAAATTGTTCAGCCATAGTTTAGAGTTGAGTTAAAGTTAGACTGTTTATTTGGAAAGTAAAGTATAATTCAATTTAAAATAAGCAGCAAATGATCAGAAAATATGGTACTTTCAAAACTGTGCCCATTTAAACTGCGATTTTGGTTTGATTATGATTAATCTTGCAGCCCTGCTCTACAAATGTATTAACCAACACAAGCTACCAGGAGTTTTGAGTACATCAGTTTGTCCTTTTTGCATAAACTCTCTTGTGTAAACCTGTAGAGTTATAAATAGACAGAAATGTATTTAAGCACATCAGATGGACCAGTTTACCTTTAAGTAAAAAGATAACTTCAGTATAATGATCAGATCCTTTATGTGCATGTAAACTAAACCAATACCTCAAAAAGCGATAAAGAGACAACATGATAACAAAGAGCTGGTTTAACAGTAAGTATAAAACCATCCCTTTAAATGTGGTCCTATATTATGCAAAATTGACTCTTTAAACCATTTTAGAATATTGTTATTTACACCAAAACATACCTGGAGTTGTGTTTTGTTTCACTCACACATGTTTGAGCAATCCTGCATTAGTAGTGTTTCTGCATCTCAAAAGCTCAAAATACTCTGTTCCACCTTGTGATGTCATGTAGTGGTAGGTTTCAAGTTAGCAGCTCCTTTTACCTTTAGTTCAGTAGAGATGGGCAATTCCAGGTCTGAAATCATTCAAATAAATCCAGTGAAGGTGTGGGGAGTTTAAAAACACAGTGGAGCACTTCCTCAATCCTGAACTCATCCTAAATATGCAGGTTTTGTGTGTTAAACATGTGTGAATGAAGCAAAACACAACTCCAGGTGTGTTTTTGACGAAGAAACAGCGTGATAAGAAAATGAAGATGAGAAAAGAGCTTAATATGGGCCCTTTAACGGTTTACGTGGCCCTTTAAGAAATGCTCTGGGGACACATCAGCTGGTAATAGAGGCTGTGATCACTCTTCATCTGTGTTTTGACCTATCACTCTCCAGTGAGCCCCAGTGAGCAGAGGTCAGTTCTCACACAGCTCCAGGCTGTGAGGAAAGCTCCAGGGACTGAGACCAGTGAGAGGAATCAAAGGAGCTGTGAGCGCGAGCAGGCCTGTTTCTGATGCTATTACAGGGCTGCAGTGTTTTCTGTCAGATCGTACACCGTTCTGTCTAGACTGACATAAGGTCTACGCTCAATTTTGTACAATGAAATATAAACTGTTGAATTTGTATCAAAAAATATAAAACAAATCTAAATTTCAAGTCAGGATTTTAAAAATATTAGGGGGAAACATTTCTAATAATAATAATAATAAAAGAATACATTTTATTTACATTATTAAAATAGTCAAAAGAGCAATAGACAAATAATACAGTAAAGATAAAAACATTAAATCATATAGAGAAAAAAGTTAAAAACATTAAAAGCTGTTCTATATCGATCTTGGGATATTGTATATATTTATATAATCTTCCATCAGGCGTGCTCTAATTTGACAAAGAAATTATAGCATTTTATATGGTATGTTTTTGGCAAATTCTATGCAAATACTATGTTAATTGTCTTAGTGTTAATCCTCTAGATAAAGTTACATATTTACATATGGTATATAAATAATTACATTATATTTGAATTTGTAGAAATCTGCACAAACGTGGCAAAATGAAATATACAAAAGCAAAGTCAGAGTGTAAACTACTGAAAAAGTAACCCAGTTTTGACTTTGGGGTGTATTGATTTGTTGACTGTAAATAAAATTCTACAAAAACAACCCACATTCAATAAAAACCCTTGGGCAGAAATATCAAATATTTGTAAAAGAACTATCAACAATTTGCATATATTTTTCTCTTGAACAATTAAATAAGAGACAAGAAAAACCAATGAGCTCTCAAAACCTAATCACATCAGTTTTATGTATTAGTGATTTAGTCTGATCCATCAATACCGAACTACCACTAGATTTTAAAACATGCAACTTTAGGTCAGCAATCATTTCATGCTATTATTTTGTGGTTATTTTGTGAAAAATAAAGTGAAGATAAGAGTTTTTCGATACATGATTTACATACAGAATATCCCAAAGTAATACTCATAACTGCTTTTTGAGAAGAGTTGAGGCTTCACTTCTTACCTCTACCACTGAGTTAGTTTGAAGTAAACTGCACTGTTGCACCTACGACAGGCACTTTTACGCCTGCTATGTCTTTATTTTTTATCTAGAGTTATTGTGTACTGATCTGTGGCATAGGAGAGTAAAGCAGACGCGCACGGTTCTCGCCCTACAAGCTCCTAATCCCATTATCCACTTTGAGCGTGGAGAGGACGTTCACCAGGCTCAGACTCAGCACCATCGCTCTCTGAGGAGTAAACAGCACTGGCACCACATCAAGAGGCTGCGTCAAGGGCAGGTTCAGCTCACGCTTTTATGGTGAAGATTAAGCCATGCCAAAGTCAGACTTTCTGTGCTGAAGAACAGTGGGCTCCTATTCCCCTCTGAGCGGGGTCAGACAGTCATGATCCTGTTTATTCATTAATATTTCACTTATTTGTTCATCATTAAATATGTGCATCTGTCTGCAAATTACACCTCTCAGGGTAAAGCATTTTAGAGGGCAATGTGGAAGTGTTTTGTTCTTTTTTTATTTGATTGTATCATAAGTTTATTAATTTTCATTAAAAAACATTAGATTGCAGATCAAATGTTGTTATTATCAAATCAACCACAATTTAAATATTTTAATATTCAATATCTTGACTTTTTTTTAAATAATTATGAATGATTTCATTTAGTTTTTTTTATTAGAAAGATTTTCACGTGCTCTATCACTACGTGAATGTGGAGATAAAAGATGAGACTCTGCCCCCTGCTGGAGAAAAGAAGACAGCTCACAAATGTTTCATATTTACACCAGACCCTAAATGCTCAATGATACACAGATTTTTTCAAAGCAAATAAAGAAAAAACTTACCTAGTTCTGGTTTTGCATCCCAGCTCCTGCTGTTCCTGGATGAGAGCTGCCAGCTGCCTCCGTAGCATCACTTCTTTGCCATGGGCCTGTTTGATAAAGGGGTGCTCCAGAAGGTGGGTCACTGAGGGACGGGCTTCAAAGTCTTTTATCAAACACCTGACCAAGACGGCAGATTACAGTTATGTCATTACTCTGAGGCTGTGAGGTCCAGTCATAAGTACTGTCAGTGAGCCACCTAAAGTCCAGCTGTTTCATTTTACTAAGATCATGTTGAAAACCATCCATTAAATCTGAAGTGAAATACTCTGAGGCTGCAGAGTTAACAGCAGCAGACAGAAAACAGCAGTCTAATGTCTAACCCTGATCAATGACGCTGCATTTGTGTGTCTCAGTTTGTTTGGCTCAAAGTTAATTCTGTGCATTCATTAGCACCAGCACATTAGGCAGAGGTAGCTGCTGTGGTTCAGTGGAGCTGGAGCCTGAGCAGACCACTTTGTCACAGACTCAGCTCTAATGCAGGCGCTGGGGATGGATCCTCTCCACAGACCCACACAGGCCACAGTTACAGTTCAATACAGGGTGAACAGGTTAGCGAAACATTGGCAAAGGCACTGTTGCATTAACATCAGGTTTATGTAACTTTTTCTTCTGGCAAGTTCGTCTGTTTGTATCTAAATGCTGTTATTGCTTTGCCTCCGTGTGGCATCAAAGGACTTATCTCCATGGCACATCTTTTATCAGTGAACTGAATAAATGCAAGACAGACTAGTTAATACAATACCAGTGAACCAGGCAAAGGAATCACATCTTTATGGAGATAAGCAGGTGGCGGACTTCCCTCCAAAAAAGTTACATATTGCACCTTTAAGTCACCTTTATCACTGCTGTCAGGTCAAGTATTTCCTAATCATTGCTATTACAATATTTCCAACTTAATCACAATTTTCCTTAATCTACTCATTTAAAATCCTTAACATATTTTAGTTTTTAAAGATAAATATGAAAGGGAAACTTACTGTCCAATAAAGTGGCAGAAACTCCTGCACCACTGCTCAGGATTTCGTAGTGTAGGGGAAGGATTTCTGAAACACAATGACAGATCCCAAACATCAGCAAAGGCGTTACATGAATTTAAGTGACAGTGTGTTCAAAGTTGGACTCTTGTCTCCGTGAGTTATTTGACAGATGAGACTTGGTGGACATAAAATGACTTCTGAGGGACATTGGGTGCAGGAAAGCATTTGGTCTGAGTCCAGGTCCAGCACTCAAACCCTGACAAATGATAACGCTCGTGTTCTGTCTGGCACCACTGCAGCCTAAACTTATGGGAGCGACTTGTACCTCTGTCAGCAGCATTTACAGGGCCCATTTATAAGTGTTTAAAAGCCCGATGACAGGACACAGGTGTGAGAGTGGACGGCCCTGAGCGCAGTCATCTTTAGTGACAGAAAGGCCAGCAGTGAAGAATGACGACAAGCATTTTAAAGGTGCAATATGTAACTTTTCCGGTAGAACATTCACTACCTGGTGTCATGTTGTTGCGCTGACTGCATGAAATGTTTGACAATATGGCATTAAAGGGCTCATATTATGCTATTTACTGATCTATGTTATAGTGTTTCCCCATCCAAAACATACCAGGAGCAGTGTTCGGTTTCAAATGTTTAACGTACAAATCCTGCATATTTAGGCTGAGTTCTCTTAAATGGAAAACACTCTGTTCTACCTTGTGATGTCAGGAGATAAAACAGGAAGCGCTCCACTCATAGAAGTATATATGAATGAACATAGCTAACACGCTAGCCACCGCGCTTCAAATAGGAAGTTCACATGTGGCTCTTCCGGTGCTTTCTGACCCTGATTCCAACGGACTTACATTGGGATTTTGTCGCCCTTTTCTCTGTAACTGCTGCTGTGAGCCTCGCCATTTTAATCTTAAAATATTTATATTAACCTGCTCTACATGACCCTTAAACTTTCATTTCAATATTTTGTTCCTAAATCAAGATATGAACATAAATCAAACACCTTCATTCCCTGCCGAGCCAGTGCGTTTCGTGGCTAAGTAAGCCCCCTTCCCACTTTCCGGTGAGAAAGGCGGGCACATTTAACAACCTCAATCATGATTGGCTTTTGTGGTTGCTATGATACTCGCAGTCGGATTTCCAAATATGGAGTCTGGCTCCAAATTCGATCCCGTAAACGTTAGCAACAGAAGCTTCATTTGACGGAGCTGAACGCTGTGGTGACGTCACACTCACTTAGTCCACTTCTTTACACAGACTGGCTCCGCTGTGTTTTTAAACTCCACACACCTTCACAAAAATCATTTGCATAATTTCAGCCCTGGAATTGCCCATCTCTACTGAACTAAAGGTGAAAGGTAAATCCTTTCCTAAAGGTGAAAGGTAAAAACTACTGCAAGGCATCACAAGGTGGGACAGAGCATTTTGAGCTTTGAAGATGTACACAAAGAATAAAGCTTTCCTCAGACATGTGTGAATGAAACAAAACACAACTCCAGGCATGTTTTTAAGAGGTAACAACATTATAACATGTCTTAAAGCTCACGAGTCAAATTTGTGTAATATAGCATCTTTAATATACCATGCTTTAGCCTTGAGGTTGTGCCACATTGCAAATATGTTAAAAGCAGACTTCAGTGGATGGATAAGACTGTAACAACTGCTCTTTCTCTGCTCTCAGGCTCTTTCTGTACGGTTGGCTCACACAGCATAAAGAAATGGCTTATTCAAATCCGAGTCCAGGCAGTGCTTAAATACAGTGGATTGAGGCTAAATCAGAAAAGGTGTCATCTGCTGATGACGGCTGCAGCTAAGCCAACGTGACAAAAATCAGTCCAGGATTACAAGATTGTGCAAAATATTCATGTAGCATTTTGACTTTTTTTTTTTTCTGTCAGTAAATTAAAGTCTGGGGTGTGCAGCTAACAAAATCTTAATTGAGATCAAAATTCAGTAATTTCCTAATAATCTATGATCAGCGAGTGTTTTCAACTGAGAGGAATTCAGACTTTATAGGAAGAAATTTGACTATTTTTGTGGTGAATGGCAATGGTTAAAATTGTGTATTGTCTATCAGAATATTCATATTTAAATATATTTTTATTTACTTAAAAAATTTAAATTAAATTGAAAATGTGAGTTAACAAATATATTTCACCCTCACCACTTTTGATTATAAGATGGAACATTATTAAAAATATGTGTGAATGAAACAAAACAGAACTCCTGGTGTGTTTTTGAGGAGGTAACAACATTATAATATGGCTTAAAGCTCAGTTAAAAGGATAATACAGGACATTTAAAGGTGCACTGTGTAATTTTTCTGGTAGAGTCTGTCATCTGCTTCTCTCCATGGTGATGTTATTGCTTTGCCTGGTTTATTCATATATATGACATTAAACAAATACAGGGTGTGCAAAAAAAATAATAATTTGACTGAATCATTTCGCGGGCCACTAATTTTGGCAAAGTTTCTTGAAATAATCTCAAATTTTCACAGAATGTGCAGAAACAGATCAAGATTTTATATGTACTGTTTTATTTTTGTTCTGTTTTCGGGTTGAGCCGATCACTCCTGTTCACTTCACTTCTGATGTTGATGTTGGTCTACAAGTTCCTTTAGCCCTGGATAATCTGCCTTCCTCTTTAAATTTGTGGTATCAGGTCCAAATTTGTTTGCCAGTTGGTGAAGTTTTTTCCAAATTTTGCATTGAGGTCTGCACAGTCCTGGGTGACTGTGTGCAAACATATTTTAAGACACAAAATGACTTCTCTTTGGGAGTAATATAAATAAAACATAAAAAAAATCTGTTTCTAAACATTCTATGAAAATATGAGGTTATTTCAAGAAGAATTGGCAAATTTATTGGCCTGCAAAATGATGTCAATTTTTGGGACACCCTTTATATCTTATTTATATATTGTAATATCTTATAATAAATATCGTATTTATTCAGTTACAGATGTTTCTATTTCTCAAAACTACCCCAAACACATATATTATTGCCATAAACTGGTCCATTTCTCCACAGATCAGACCTGTAACTTGGTCTGGTCATGTGGCCGCTTGTATCCAAGGAGATAGTTAAATTAAATGCCACACTGCACATCACTTCAGGAAAAAAACAACATGGAGTCGAAGTGATGGACCGTCTACCATAAAAGTTACACAGTGCAGCTTTAAAATGTACTTGTCAGGGTTTTTAAAACAAGGACTTCATTTTGTTATCTTTGCACTGAAGATACAGTAATAGTTCTTTAAGTAGTCACAAAAAAACTACAGAAACAAATCGAAGGCCATTTTGAATGAAATAGTCTAAACACGTTTGACTTACAAGCTCCAAATGAAGATGCACAATTTGGTGAGTACAAAATAACGACTGGGGGAATAAATGAGCCACTTAAATCTGAGCTCACTCGTCACTGTAGCCACAGCAGAGTGTTTTCTCATGATAAACACAAAAGGATCCAGCTACATTTATCAGAGGAGCTGGAGGTGCAAACACAGAAATAAAGACATGAACCGCAGATACGTACATGTAAGTAAACAAAACCAGAATATTACTAATGCATCTGGCAGATAATCGCTAGTAAAACAGAATGTAACCATGTCCACTGCTTGGCCTGTGATATATTAATGAACTAAATACAGGTGATAAACAATAATGCTGAAACCAAACCATTAAGCATAATTTTCCCCAAATAAGTATTTTAAATGTACAATATTGTTAAAAAATATGAGTTGCAATACATACATAAGAAGATGCAACACTGAAGTAGTTAGTTAGTATCTATAATGAGTCATAAACGTTATTGATTTTACCTTCTACTCTCAAATCTTATCACAGTATAAATAAAATAACCAAGTTTTCCCACTAGTACAAAGAAAAAGTACCCATGATAAATACTGTCGATAAATAAAGTCGATAAATAATATAGTAATTATCATGACATTTCTATCCATTGCCTTATATTACAAAAATTAAACCATTGTCATTTTCTTCCATTGATGATCCTGGAACACTGAATATAGTAACGTCTGTGCAAAATACTTTTCACAGATACTAATACAGCCAGTTTAATTCCACAAAAACAAAATGAACAAGTCACAAAATACTACAAGTGCTGCAAAAAGCTACTTGGTTTAGAGCGTCTATGACAGGTTAGGCTAAACTTTGACTAAAATACAGCTAAGATCATTATATTTAAGATTCTTGGAAAAACTTTCACACTCGTTTTAACAATTTGCCCATTTTGCCCAAGTTAAAAATGTTACTTCCTGGTGGGAAACTCCTCTAATGTGCACAGACATTATAATCTGACAAATACATATGTTGTTGAAATCATGTTTAAAGCATCAGAACAATGTGTTTCTTCTGTGTAAATAGTTCTGAAGTTTTGGACAAAATTCCCTACTGATGTCACTAGTGTTTTAAAACTCTACTTTTCCTGCAATTTTCAGCATATTTTTTGCAACTTTTCTTCACAAAATGTTTGGTGTAAAACTATCATTTATATTTACAACAGGTATTACCCAAACAAATTAAGTCAAAATTAGAGAATCATAAAAATCTGTCGCTTTTCATTCTAATAAAACTCTGATCCCAGTTTGAGAATACACAAAATCAAGAAAAAACAGCAAAATAAAATAGATTAGATTAAACAGATATAGAGTGTAATTTAAGAAGGATTTTTACTGCACTAAATAACAACTGGTGCATATCATATTTACACATGTCACTGATCCCCTTGGCCCGGAAAGCCATTATCGTGTGCAATTGTAAAACATCACAAACATAAATAATGTGCATTGAACATTTTAGTGTCAATATGGAAATCACGAGCCCCATTCAAGGACGACAGTCACACCACAGAAAGCCGGTCTAGTAAAGGAGTGTCATATCATAAAGTGAAATAAATAGACCATTTTGAGAGATAAATCCTTTCTGTTTTTATCATGGATCATTCACAGTGTAAAAGGGAAATATACAAAGTCACAAATGCAGGTCTCCGATACAACTCCAATACATTTTTTCATTGACTTTCTTATTTATTTATTTTAATTAATGTGTTAATTTGGATTGTACCTACTCTGCAGCACTTTGGAGACTGTGTTGGTAAAATGTGCTGTACAAATAAAGTTGGATTGGACTGGAACGCATTTGTTAAAGGTCCATTATGTAACTTTTCTGGTGGAGGGTCCGTCAAATGCTTTTCTCCATGGAGATATTGCTTTGTCTGGAATGTTTCACAGTATGGCATTAAACCTTCCTACCTTCATGGAGACCAAACCAGACCAAGTTACAGGTCAGATCTGTGGAGGGGCGACCCTGTTCACAGTCAGAATCCCTGTTTTCTAGGTATTTTTGAGCTATAAAACCACCAGTCATTGAATAAATGTAAGGTAGAGCTGTTTAAGTATGAAATGCAGGACTACAAGAATAAAGAACTCTTTCTTCCCAACAGCTATCAGACTTCTGAACTGTTAAGCAACACATTAATCACTTCTGTGACTCATTACAGAAACAAACTAAGTACTGAAGTGTTTCATTTGACTTTTTATTTATTGCAGCTCATGAGTTTGTATATTTAGAGAAGTTCTTGTGGTTTAATTATATATTTAGAGAAGTTCTTGTGGTTTAAATCTGCTCTTGCGTTATTGTCGTCTATATTTCTCAGTAACAGATAACCCTATGTCCTGTCAGTCATATCATCTTTTCCTTCTTTATGACCTTTATAAAGCTCATTTTTCTATTTTATTTTTACTTATACATATACATCTATATAATTATGCCTTATTTGACACGAGACTCTTGCTATTTTTTTGCTACTTATTTAAAATGTATTATTGTTTGTATTATATTTTTTCTCTTTGCTATTATAATATTGTGATGTGTGAGCTACTCTGTCCAAGTAATTTCCTTTGTGGATCAATACAGTTTGTCTCAGTCTAAGTCAATATATCACACTTCAAAATGTGTTATCATGACACGTCTAAATATATTTGTTCAATATTTTCCCACATTTCTTCAACCCTTATTACTATATTTCAAGTAAATCAAATTAATAAACACTTTCTATAGGGCACTGATAAAAATAAGATGCTGAGGCCTGGTAGGGAGGAGAGGCTACAGTCTGGTCTCCCTGTGAAAGGAGCTAATCAGTGATGCAAATTGCAATCAGCGGGCACATCTCAGCCTGACTGGGGCATAATACTGTGATTGTGTGATGAACAAAAGGTCAGCGTGCGCAGCCTCTGTGCTCACACACAATAAAACCACCAGCGGAGCCCATTTGACACTATTTATCACTGCACTAATGTGACGCCAAACAGTGTTACGATAAAACTACTACATGATACAATTATGCTAATTTTAACTGAAAATATTTTAAAGGGCTCATATTACACTGTTATAATGTTGTTTCCTCATCACAAACATGCCTGGAGTTGTGTTTTGTTTCATTCACACATGTTTAACACGCAAATGCTGCATATTAAGCTGGGTTCTTCTCCCAAATGGAAAACACTGTTCCACCTTGTGATGTCATGTGGTAATACAGTTACTGCTCCACTGTGTTCTTAAATGCCATATATATTTACCAGAATTATTTAGGTGATTTCAGCCCTGGAATTGCCCACCTTTACTGAACTAAAGGTAAAACATAGCTGTTAACGTTTGCATTTTGAGCTTTGGAGAGGAAGACAGAGTAATAATAAAAAATTACCCAAACATGGGTGAATGAAATAACACGCAACTCCGGGAATGTTTTTGAGGAGGTAACAACATTCTAACATGGCTAAAAGTTCACAAGAATCTATTTTGTGTAATGTAGGACCTTTAAAACATTATGCACAGTGTGACTTTTGTGGTATGTCCTTCATCTGTAAGAACGATACAAGTGAAAAGTGTGGTAGGAGCGCCCTCTGGTGACTCACCGTGGGATCTTGAAAAGAGCTTTGACTGGGTGCATCTCGGCTAGAGGCGGGTCTCCATCTGCCAGCTCGATGGCGGTGATGCCGAGAGACCACACGTCACAGCGGGCATCGTACGAGTAATCATACTGCTGCTCACAGGCAATCACCTGCAACAAAACAAGACCCTTTTAAACCAAGCAAGAGAAGTACAGTTGTTTTAAGGCTCCACTAATGGTCTTTATCCATTATCCATTTATCCAGTATGTTTTTATTTTTAAGGGTTTTATCATTTGTAATTTAAAAGAAAAGTAATAATAAATGCAGTTCATGTCTCTTTCTTTACAATTGCTGCATCTCTGATTGCCCTGGAGGTGCCCTCTGAAGTATGGTGGGGTAAATACACAGGGTAAAACTGCCACGCATTAATATTAAGTAAATATATTTGGAGGATGACCTGACCTCTGGAGCCATCCAGAATGGGGTCCCAACAGACGTGTTCCTTCGCAGTCGTGCACTGGTCAGCTGAGCCGAAACACCTGCAGTTTAAATGTGTATTCATAGATTATTTGTGGTGCTTTTTAAATCATATACAGTATGCTTATTTTAATCAATAAATCTTGGAAGCACATAATTCAGTGTGGCAACCTGCCAAGCTGTAATAATAATGCTCCATAATCATTTCAAATTATATAGAACAGATTTTTATCAGCAGGAGTCCACTTCATCTCAGTGACACAGAGGACGTTAAAATGCCTGTGGGCGGCACTGAGTAATTTACCGTAACAGCCTCCTTTTTATATGCAAAAGATCAAATAATGCAATTTAAATGAGCAGTAAAGGCCCTGGGGTTGGGCAGCAGCCATCAACTAAAAAGATGTTGTGTAGTGTGAGGCACATCCGGTGTTCTCTCACAAACAACTGTGTAGATATGTTTTATATTATGTTCCGTTTTATTGTTTTAGCTTCACTCCAAATGTGCTGGACTTTTCATTTGACATTTTACATTAAGAGGAAATGTTTTATCTTTTAAGGCCACGTACCAAAGTCGACCAGTTTGACTCCTCCATCTGTCGTCAGGAGAATGTTGTTGCCTTTGACGTCGCGGTGGATAATACGGTTGTTGTGCAAATGTTGGAGACCCTTTGTGGAATAAGAAATGTCACTGTGATTATATGGATCACTACAAAGTACATAGAGACATTAACATTACAACACAACTGCATATGCTGATAATAGACACCAGCTCTTTGTAAACATTACATAGGTCTGTCACAATAACACATTTTCAAGCACGATATATTGCTGAAGAATTTATAGACGATAATACTAACTAACTAATAAACTACTAACTAATTTATGTCAGATTTAAACCACAAACACTATTCTAAATTTACAATATTGTTAAAAAACTTGAGCTGCAACAAATAAACGGAAGAATTTATCACTTCTCTCTAATGGGTCAAACCTTCAGTGGCTCAAATCTCATCATAGGGGCAAAAAACAACCACAAATTTCCCAGTGGTGCAAAGAAAATGTGCACACAATAAATACTGATCCCAAAACATATTGTTCCATCTATCCTATATTGAACAATAATTCGCTATAGTAAGTATCGTGACAGGCCTAACATTACACAGTACAGTAGGCTTGTCACGATAATTACTATATTAACTTTCAATACATGACAGCTGGAAGAGTATTTTTTGGGTGTCAATGTTTATCATAGGGACTTTCTCTTTGTACTTGTTGACAATATTTGGTTATTTTTCTCTACTATGACAAGATTTGATCTGTAGAGTGTTTAATTATGAACTAAATTATGTTTAAAGGTGCTCTCTGTAACTTTTTGGAGAGGGTCTGCAACCTGTTTCGTCTCCATGGAGATGTTAATGTTTTGGTTTCCAGTATCCACAGTATGGTATAAAATCTAATCTGTCTTGTATTTATCCAACTACAAGTGCTATTTATTGCTCAAAAATATCCTGAGAAACATTAATTCTTGCTGTGAGTCTCCATGGTGATTCGGAGGTTTATGGCCATACTGTGGAACATTCTACACCACAAATTTCTCTCACCTGGCCAAGAATTTAAAACTTACATCACTTACAAGTTATTCATCTTGTTTTCAGATTATTTATCTACTTGTTTAATTCTAGTCTAGAGGTCGTTTATTTTAAGATAACGTGTCAAGTAAAATCATGTGTCCATGCAGCAAGATAATTTAGTCACTTTTAAGTCATTTTCTGATAGATTTAAGTGTTTATATCTTAAGCATTTTTGCAGTGTAGGCACATCTCCATGGAGACAAACAGGTGATGGACCCTCCACTAGAAAATTTCCACAGTACACCTTTAACAATATTGTACATTTAATAGTTTTTGGGGGGGATAATTCTGCTTTATGGTTTGGTTTCAATATTACTATATTTTCTTTAAAAAGTGTTACTGTGACGGGCCTGCAGAATAGGACCTTACCAAGAGGGCGCTGTATAAGATATATGCAATTACGGGCTCCTGTAGACGCTGGCTCCGCATGAGTAGCCCTTTGATGAGCTCAGTGACAGAGCCGCCATTGCACAGCTGTGAGAGAAACAAGAGTCAGTCAGTCTGGAGATTGTGATGCATGAGGAGGTCCATCCCACAGCCACAGCACTGGCACTGGGGAAGCAGCATGTGAAATCTCCCGTCTATTATTCAGTCCGATATCATATTTTTATACCAAGGACACAGTACATTAAAGAAGTTTCTGAACTTTAACAGATCCGATTAACTACTTTTATGAAACGAAAATGCAAGAGAGCAGCTCATTTTAGAGGTTATCAGAAACAGAGTGTATATACGGTGCTTAACAAATGTATTAGACCATCACCCAGTATAAGGTGTTTGTCCCTGCTACCATATGTAAATTAACGGTATTTCTGTTTACCAATAAACAATATACCAATAATACCAGTCTTTTTATGTTTCTATAATGGTTAATCCACCAGTATATGCAAGATCCTTTTTTTTTAATCAAAATTTAGTGCTAAAATACAACTATTGTTGCTATCCATAAATTTAAAATTTTAAAGTTTAATGTTTTCTAAAAATGACACCAAAGCTTCATCCAAAGCAAGTCTCTAAGAACAGCTCTGGGAACAGCTAGAAGCTATTTGGAGTTCAATAAGAAAAGAGACTTTGCAAAACTACATGAAAAAAATGCAGCAAGAATGCAGCTGTGATCTGCACCAAATGTGCTCACACAAAATATTCACATTTTTGGTTATTATTTGTCAACAAGGACTATTTTGTTATTCCAATTGGTCATTTTCTTAATGAATAACAATGAAATTGTTAATTTGAAACAAGTTTTTGATACTATGAAGTTACTTATGTGTTCTTGTTTTCATGAAAGGTGGTCTGTCAGCCCTGTGTAAACCATGACAAGCCTTAGATGGAGCACAGTTAGATGCCCATAAAACATAAACCATTATCCATTTATAAGTGCACAAAGTTAGACAATAAAATGATACATTTATAATGGTAATTAATCACATTTTTGTCATAGCCGGGTATGGGGTGAATGAATAATGATCTGTAAAGTGTCTTTGTGATATACTACATCTATGAAAAGCGCTAAATAAAATCTTACTTACTTATAAATTAAAGTGATATTTCAGCTCTTTTGTGGGCAATTTTACAATGATTTTGCATTTGTCTGATACTTAAACCTCAACTATATACTACTATACGACTATAACTAACTTTAAATACATACATTTCTAAAACACATTTCTGTTGGACTGACATGATACTGTGTTAATATTGTTATCGGGATACAGAGAAATGTATCAAGATGTACATTTTTCCCATTATTACATTATTACCTCCAAGACCAGCCACAGTTGTCCTCCAGACAGTTTGTCTGACTTATAAAACATGCCATAAAACTTCACCACATTTGGATGGTTGGAAAGGGTCCGCAGGATATTGTATTCAGCTTCTATCTCCTCATCCACGTCCTTAAAGAGAAAAAATACATTTCCTGGGTTCTAAAAATAGCATCAAACTAGGAGAGGGTAATAACTAAACTCTATTGACTATCCCAACTAGCAATAAGCGATAAATTACAAAGAAAGGAATGGCTCTTGGTACTAAACCATTTTTGGAAGTGCTTTATATCAAAAGAATTGTGCCGGGGCGAGGGGAGCAGAGTCAGAAGAGCAGAATTTCTCTTGGAGCATGTGTGAATGATAATGTCAGAGCTGTAATCTGGGAGAGGGATGGGAGCAGAGGCAGCTTCATCGTTGTGGCCATCAGGGGAGCCTGGTGTTGGATAGATCTGCCAAGTGCTGACACAATCACAGTCCTACTTCAGAACAAGGCTTAAACGCACAATGCAATGTTTACAACAAGCTTATCCTACAAGGCGAGATACTACAGCCAGCCACAGCCACACATCTGGGAGTACACCATGCATGTTTAGGGTGAAAAACTATATATAAGAGGGGAGGTTCCTCGTACTTACTCTGCTTGAGTGGCGTGTGTGCTGAGACAAGTATAAGTAATAAAGAAAGTCAGTGGATAGCCTTCTGGTTGAGGAAAACAACACTTAGTCTTAGTCTTAACTGTAAAATATACGACTAATTAATTATCTGAAATACATTTGTGAAGACGTTAATCCCAGGAGTGAGAAAGAACTTGACATGAAGTATTATTTTCAGTTCTATAAATAGTAAATAATAGAGATGCACAGATCTGATACTGGTATTGGATATCAGTGTTAATACTGAAAATAAGCTGGATCATGTATCGGTTCAGCCAATATCCTATTTAGGTATAAATATTGAAGTCTCATAATGTTTGAATTTTTATTTATACAAAGCTGTTCTGTATCTGCAGAGATAAATAACAGCTACATAACACATCTGCATCACATTGGTCTTATTTTATTTTTGTTTTAAGCAAATAAATGCTGTTTTCAGTCTCTGCTCTGGTATGGGCAGTCACTTAAAGTTATAGTATCAGAATCGGCATCAAAATTGAAAAAGCTGGATTGGTGCATCCCTAGTAAATTACACCCTTATCACAAATGAACACACAAAGTATTAATAGAACAATAAACAAGCCCCCTGACAGTTGTCTAAATGCTTCTTGCTTGTTGTTTACTGCTCACAGTCTGGGGCAGAGCTACATTTCTGCTCAGAACCACATGAGGGCAATACTTACAGATTACTTAGACTTACACAAACTGTATTGATAAGGGAAAGTATTGAAAGATGAGCTTTCACAAAGACGTCCACACCTCTCTCAGACTCACATTGATCGGGTCCAGCACTTTGACTGCAGCCTGACTCCTGTCTTTCTTGTTTGTCACGCGGTACACTTTGCCATAGGTCCCTTTGCCGATGGTCTCCACTATGTCCCAGCTCCCTGAAGGATCGCCCAGGTTCTCCAGGCCGATCATACTGGACTTGTAAGGATACAGTCCATACAGTGACCTCCTGCAAGGTCAAAACAGAAAAATCCCATTTATTTAAATATATATGAGCTAATTTAATTCATTGGTTTTCTTTTCTTTCAATTAGAATAGTTTAATATTGGGGGAATAGGTGAGTGGCAACAGTTACATGGGTCTGAGGTGGGATGTAGTCCATATTTAATAACTAGAGTAGGTTCCTGCATTACTTTACCTCATCATTTTGGTCTTAAAATGTTCGTATAAACCCGTTTTACTTGATCCTGATGTTTTTATTTTGCTATTTTGTCTGTAAATAAATTCCTATTCCTAATACCAGCTCCAAATTCGCTACTACAAGCCGCTAGCCTCTGTGAGCTTCATTTGACTGGAGCTGAACGCTATAGGTGATGTCACACTCCCTTAGTCCACTTCTTAAGCCCGTCTATGATGCCCAACAAAGGCAAAAGACCTGAACTCGCCAGTGTGAAACTGAGAAAAATAACTGTTACGCCGTTCTGCCGCGGTTTCTCGTACGGTTTTGGATGTTACGGTTGTCATACTCTTTCATTTTCTCATTAAAGCAGTCAAACCAGCACACGATATTTATTCACATAATAAAGGAGGTCTCAAATACCCCCAAAATAACATTAACTCATTTTTGACCAAACATGATGACTTTGTAGGGCAGTATGGATAAACACAATATTCTGTACATAAGCAACCACATCATTTTTGAAACTATGTAATGAACAGAGTTAAATATACGTTTTTCAGGTGTTTACAGGTGTTTTCAGGCATTTACAATGTATATGTAGTATGTATGAACATTGTTTCTCTCTTGGCACAAACTCGAAATAAAACGAATCAATCAATCAATCAATCAGTCAAAAGTCACATGGAATAACAGTGGTGCATTATTACAGTACTTGGAGGGAGACCGTTTCTGTAGCCACATGTGACCTGGGAAGAAAAGCTGCCACTCACATCTCACTTCATGCACATGGTGGACGGAGTGTCTTGCCAAAGGACACAAGTGCAGTATGAACTAGTAAGTGAAGAGAAAGACGAACTCTGGAACCTTTCTTGCCTCATCCGTAACAACAGCTCACATAAATAGAAGTAAATATAGACGATAAACGATAATATTGAAACTACTTTATGCCACTGATAAAAAAAGAGCAAATTTAAACCACAAAAACTATTCAATACTGTTAAAAGTCACGAGCCGCAGTAAATAAACAGAAGAATGAAACCCTTCAGTACTTCATTTGCATCTGTAACGAGTCGTAGAAGTTATTTATTCACCCTTCTACGGCCCAAAGCTTATTGCATTGTCATAAAATAACCAAAACTCTCCCTATAGAGCAAAAAACATACACAATAAATACAGACCGCCAAAAAATCTTGTTCCAGCTTTCATATATTGAAAGATAATCTAGTAATCAGTGTGATGACCATAGAACTGAAGCCAAACAAACTGCCCCTTCATTAGCCTCAAAGTAATGGGGATGTATACAGTGTGTACAGTGAGTGTGTAGGCTCAGCACAGTCCACTGCTTTTATTCCCACTGGACCCTGCCTTTAATCAGTGAAGCGACTGCATCTGCCAAGGGAGCCACTTAACTGCTCTATAGCACAAAGTGAAGAGAAAGAACAGTTTACTTACAACGTCTGTGCCATTTTCCTCTGGCTCATCAGGACAGACTTTAAGTGAAAAGCTTCTACAGTTCAATGTTATCTCCTGTGCGGATGCGTTGCCCATGAGAGAAACGGGCTAGCAGACGCTCTGAATTAGCACAGAGCGGCGCAGACCTGTCGCTGTCCACTAAGAGCTCCAATCTCCTTAAGATCAGGTGGACTGGATGAGATTAACTTAACAACTGATGTCCTGAATGAAGAGACGCCACCTCTGACTTACACACAAGTCTAATCATTATGTAATCCAGTTCAATAACAAAGCTCAGTCATTTAGCCTACTTGTTGTGGTCCAGCCCATTGCTTATGATTTATCTGGTCCATATAATTGATCGTTGATGTGACATTTACAATTTCACAACCGTTTTACAGCAGGAGGTTCTGTAGTGGTTCTGCATTGTGATTCTGTGCTGTACTGAGCTGGCAGTGAGTGTCCACAGCACAGTGCAGACATGACATATTTCTAAAAGTTTCTCTAACACAATCAAAATAGAAATTGTAATTTAAATTGACACATAAAATCAGAAGACTGCAATTATTTATCTTAAAAAATGCCATTTGAAAGAAAAAAAACAAATCAAAAAATCCTGTTTGTGTTATAATTTATCAAATCTAAATGAGCTGTAGAGTCTAAACTACAAAAATAGCACCTTGTATTTTACACCTCTGCAAAAATGCTATTTAAAATGTAAATGTAATTTTGTATTAGTTTAACCGTTCACAAGTTAGTCTTTTGTTAAATGTTAATCCTCCTGGACGTGTTACTGGACATAAATAGCAAATCTAATCTCATTTGTATGAACTGTAACATAAAACACAATTATTTTTTGTTTCAGATGTGTGCAGCCTTAAACTACCCTGCAGATGCTCAAACTGCTAATGACAGAAAGGGTTTATGGAGGTAAAGTATAAATTGAATCACCTAAACTAAGTTAGCGAACATCAATTACATTATTATTACAAATTTGAGGTGTCCTGACTATTTAGAGACATTTAAAGCTTCATATTATGCAGAATTAACTCTTGTGACCTTTAAGCCATGTTATAAACTGTTATGTCATCAAAATATACTTGTGTTTTGTTTCATCCACACGTTTGAGTAACCCTTTGTTTTTAGTCTGTCTACATCTCGGATGCTCAAAATCCTTGTGATGCCATAAAATGAAATTTACAGACTCTGTGCTAAACATGTGTGATCGAAACAAGGCACAACTCCAGGTATGTTTTTGATGAAGAAACAACATTTTAACATAGATCATTTAAGGTTCCAGGTTAGTTTACTGGTAAATTTAGTTTGGCAGTGAGTCGAAACAACACATTAAAGACAAACATACAATGTGCAAAGGCGCATAAACAAGATAACTATAATAAAATCACTTGTTCAGGGCATTGATAGAACAAAAAGAGAAACATTTAAACTATTACTAAACTATTGCATACAGTTACAACAATTACACACAGCCGTATTATGAAATATTGTGTATCTGTTAAAGGGGTGGACGTCTGGACGTAAAACTGTGCACGACTCTCTTCATTTTAAAAAGAAGTTTAAATGTTTAACTCTGCGCAGATACATGAATTATCATACTTAATTTGTGCTGTAGTACTTTGCTGTACTGTTACTGATTTGTTTGTTTCCTCTTGCTGTATTTATGAATAAAAACTGGTGTCAAGATGACGCTATGAGGCTTTATTCCTACGCTAAAGGAATAAAGGGTAAAGCCATAATCATTTCAAGCTTCAGCCTACACCTTTTCAGTCTGTGTATGTTCAACATGAAAGTCTGTGAAATAATGTCAGAATATACCTGTGACTGAAATAAATTAATCAAAAAATACATATATACAGAGTTTATACACACAACTTATCATCATATAAATCTACCAAACACACTACAACGTAAAGGATCGCCACTGCGCGCTGTGATGTTTTGTAATAATAGACACATGACGAATATAAAGGCAGCAGACTCTCAGTTTAGGAGAATGATGCTCTTTCGTGATAAACATGATGGAGATTGTTTTGGTTCTCTCAGCCGCCCTGCACACTTGTCATGGACGTGTTATGCATCACATATGGACCAAATGACCCTGGGGAACGGGGGGCCAGGCTGTTTTGGCGGAGCTCCTCAGACTGATGTGAAAAATATGAGTGACGCTCGAGGCTGGTTGGACAGATTAATGGATCTCGTGTAAAGGCATTCAGGTAGACATGAGATGAATATAGCGCTTTCCTGTAGAGACATTTGAATAGGCAGATCTTCCTGATGTCCTTCACACACCGCAACATCACTTAGCAGGCTTGCATTGTGGCTAATCATCCATCACTGATTGATCACAAGTTAATTGTCCATCTCCCAATGTCAGTGAAGAATGCCTCACTCTGCCTTGTAAATAAACACAGCTCCAAACAGTTTACCTGCCATTTGTTACTGTCAGCCACCACTTTGCATTTACACCACTAAATCAACACACCAGACGCTGCTGCTGCTGCTGTCGAGGGACCAACCTTTGTAACGGGATGATAATGAAGATGAAAATGTTTTATTTCAGCATCCAATATTTGAGCTGCACAATTTCGGGAAAAAAGTGTAATAGTGTTTTTTGTTTTTTTTTGTAACAAGCATTGTGATTAGGGTGATCAGATTTTCAAAATAAAAACCTGGGTCATCCCTGGTTTGGGTTGTTAATAATAAAACTGTGAAACAAGTGTAATTAGGGAAAACTGTTATGCACTCGGCACTAATGTGAGTCAGTATAGTCACATTTTCTTTGTGTTTTGGTCGTTTTTATGCTGCTTTTCTGTATTTTACCAAAACATCGGTCAAAAATAGGGACACTTGGGACATTTCTTGTATAAAACTGGGACAAATCACTGGTTTTGGATAAATCTGCTGGGACAGGGGACACAGGGCTCAAAACTGGGACTGTCCCTGGTAAATAGGGATGTCTGGTCACCCTAATTGTGATTCTGTTTAGATTTGCTATTGACATTTTGCAGGATTCAGTTTAAAGTAGGGCTGGGAGATCCACCAATAATATGCTTAATAAAAACAAATGAAAATAACGTCAGAATTTCAAATGATTTTAATCACTGAAAAAACACAAAAAATCAAAAAATAAAAGACTGTAAATATACATATAAAATTACATATGGTTATATATACCGGTATGGCTTTTAGTGACAGAGGATTGTACAGTACACATCTAAAATAAAAACAACCTAGCATATTATTGACAGTTAGAAATGCTTGAATCTCTAGTCAGATTTCCTTAAAATATTTTTGCCCAAACATGCAGCCTTACTCTGAGCAGGCTTGCATCTCCACAAACCTGGCTCTTACTTAGCAAAGGAGGAGTTTGTTTACATGAATATGTTGCGTCTTTGGCCATAATATTCCACCACATGACATAAAGCTCATCTATCTCCACAGAGGCTTAATGTATGGCTTTAACTTTCTATTTCCATGCAATCTTGCCACCTTCATGTGTTACATACTGTACTTTTTAACTGAACAACCAAACACACATCACAGAACACACTCAACACATACAATATTAACTGTCATACAGGAATTGCAGGCATTTCAGCATGTTTGTAGAGACCTAAGTTGGGTTAGCAGATTTTTTAAATTATTTTATTCTCTACAGAGGACATTTTTACCTATTAATTTCAGATATTGTGCCATGTACTATCTGCAACCATCCAAAATGCAATTCCCATTTGATTACAGCTAATACTGCAGTCCCTTACAGTTCCCTTCACCACAAACTCCAATAGACCAAAAGTTGCACAGTACCACAAACACAAAGCCATAGCCAAAGAGAAGAGTACATACCTGCTCCTGTGAAAGTGTGTGTCCCTGTTTTACACTAAAAGCACCTGGAGCTGAATGCGTGCTAATCTAACAGGATTAATAATTGACTAGAAATGTGCAATGTGATGCGAGCCGCTGGCAGATGCACTCATAATGGTGCACCTATATGAAGCTTCTCAGGTTGCACAGGTAACCAGGAAGTGTCGGTAGGAAAAGTCTGGTCACATCACTCTTTCCCTGTACTGGAACAGTCTTTTAATGTACACAATGTGAGAAAAGTAGGATATTTTATATATTTTAGTTCCTAATTCTTTCAAGTATTTATATCCCCAAGTATGTTACTGTATTCATAACTGTACCTTAAAAACAATAAAGCAAGAATACTATACCACAAAAAATAATAGTACACTACATAAATAAATAACACGTATTTAAACTGGTACTTCACTCAAATTGCTGTCATAAAAATAATGTTTTCAATGTGTTTTTGTTTTTTCAAATAATATATATAATATATAATATCTTGGCTTAAAGGAGACATGCATAAACACCGTTCCTGTATGTAGCTGTGATGAAACGATGATCTATGTTACAATTCAATTCTAGACCTCCCACTGACTTTCAGTTGTCATTTACAGAAGACACAGGCCTATTATACTTTTATCTAGTCTAGAATGAAGCTGAGCTGAGCTGAGCCATGCTTCAGGAGGATCTCACTGTAACACGCAGAGGACCCAGCCCACAGACCTCCATCAGGAGCCTCACATGACGTACCTCCATCCACAGAAAGTAAACAAACAGCTGACACGCCAAAAGACCACAAAAGTAAAAGCCAAAACCCTTTACCTAACATGAACTTTATAGATTTGTGCCTCATCTTAATCAGACACAGGGCCTACGGCAACACATTCACAAACTACATCTGGTATGTTTAAGGCTGTTTTGTTTAAAACAGGTTATCACAAACAGAAATAGATATTAAACTGCTAATTATCCCGCACAAACAAAGCAGAGACAACACAAAGGTGGTTCAAACTATAAATTAAATCTATTAGTGATTAAATGTCTTTGTAGTTCTTCGCTCTAAAATGAAATGAGCTTCATCAATTTAAGGAGAATGAACTAAGCCAACAACTGATAATATACTTAAATAGTTTAATATAAATACATAAACAAATGAAAAATGGTGAGGGACATATGGGTGGAGGTCTGTAGGTTCCTCTGGCTGCAGACCTGCAGCTCTCTTATGTACATTATGTTTTTATGGTTGAAAACTGATGCATGCTATTTTTTAACCCTGCGTGTATGACCTATTTAAAAAAATATATATTTGTGTATAAACGTGAGTAAATACAAAGCAGTGGGTGGGGACAGGGACATTTTCTGAGCTCTCAAGCCTTGAATGCAGGACGACACAAGATTGCATAAAATGTCTGTAAATGCAGCTCTGAGTAAACTAATGATGAAGGAACACCGTTGATTCATATATGTCCCCGTAAAGAGGGATGTACAGTATTTTTTACCATTATTTTCTTTATATATATATATATATATATATATATATATATATATATATATATATATATATATATATATATATATATATATATATATATATATACACACTTTTTTTTTTCTTTTTAGAAATCTTTAGTACTGTGATATTTCATGAGAGCAAAGCTCATTAACTATTTCCACTTTGGAGCTGGACACAGTGGGTCTCTGGAGGCTCAGGTTTCCTTTTGTTTACAACTCCCCAGAAGCACAATAGTGTTTAACATGATCCTCCTGCTTTCTCTGATCACAAAACAGTGACCAGTAGTTGAATCAAAACATGAACCTGATGTTGCCTGGACCAGAGTGGAGTAATGGTTGATATCAATTAAAATATATTTTGTGAATTAAGTCATCTATTTCTTAACAATTACATTAGCAAGTGTGTGGGGACTTCTCCAGTAAAGACGGCGGGGAGTGTGTGGAGAGAAAGCGATCTGAACTGTAATCCTGGTTAAGGGGATATAAGGATATAAGCTTTTCACTGAACCTTCAGCATCCACGCACCGGGCCTTGTTCCCACTGTAGATGCCAAAGTCTTTGAGACTATTTCACATCCATTACAGCACAGGCCCAATCAACTCACTGAAAAGCCAAAACACTGTCACAAAAGTCTTCTGAATTCTGAATTGCTGAGTATAAAACCACCTTGTTGGCAGGAGAGGAATGAGAAAGTCTTTGTGCACTGAGACAAGGGCCTGGCTGTGTGATAATTACCTGGGGTTAGGGTGAGCGTCACATAGAATAAAGCTTCTCCTCACCATCCCCAAATTTGGTGTCACAACATTGTAGTGTTATGCCCCCATCTTTTCAGATGGGGGCAACAAGCAAATAGCCTATACCTTGAGATGAAAAATGAATTAAAATTTTTGTTTCATATGCATAAGAATTATTACACAGATAAGATACTACCAATACTACCAATTCTACCATTGAATGACCTGCCCTTATGCTCAGTTTTACATGTAATTCATGTGACAAGTCTTTCCACATTGTAAATATTGTCTCATCACTGGAGGCTCTTACAGCACTAGAACACAAAAATAGCAGTCCTACCTCCTGGACTTCGTCGCTGTAGCTCCATCTTTAAAATCTGCAAATTTAAGAGGACAACAAAAGAAAAGATTACGCTGCTTGCTCTACACTACGGCCTAAATCTTTACATTAGGAACTTAAAAAGCAGCCAACTTAAACTTCTCCTAAAGTGAAACCACTCAGACCGAGTCTTACCGTCCATATCAGAAACATGCTGTCCTGCAGATTTCAGTGTTTTCCGCAGAGAAGGACACTACAGAGATACTACTTGAATTATTCACATGGACACCTGAGCAGGCGGTGAGGTGGACACGGAGTTCACTGACCTCTAGCACTGTGAAAGGTCTTTACTGTGTGGTCAGTAAGCAGAAGAGGCTCAGACCCAGACCCCAGAGGAGGTAAATACGGGATGTCACAGCCGCAGACTCACCTGGAGGAGGCAAACAGGCGAAGTCCAGGGACGCGCGCCGCAGAACCTGCAGAACCAGCATCTCTAAACGCGGCCCAGCGCGCAGCGCTCTCTGAGGGAAATAGTCCACATAACCGATTTTGTTTTCGGTTCGAGTCAATTGTCCCCCATTTCTTGTTGAATAGAAAGAATGCTTTGTTTGCGTCCATTGGAGATTACCCAGTGGGGCCTTGTGTGCGCTATTTACAAAGTTCAACCCAATTACCTACAAATGCAAATGCAGTCACATGATCCCTTCACTATGAAGGCGCAAAGGTTTTCGGGTCATTGGGGGACAGGCGACATAAAAGAAAATCAAATATAATAATATTTTAATTAAATATACTGAAATAATAGTCTAACTAATGACGCTTTTAAATGAGTCGGCTAACTCCAACTTAGTGTGGTATATTTTATTCACATATGATACATTTTGCATTAAATGTCCAAGTCACGCTTTCTGGTCAAACTCAGAAAGTTTGAGTCACCAACTACAGTAATGTACTGTATTCTCTTTTCATTCATAAAGGAGCACACAAGAGCTTTCAGTTACAATTTGCACTCATTGGCTATTTGGTTGCGGTCATTTACAAAGTGTAGTCTACAAAAACAAAGCATAAGAAACCAAGAGAAGCAGCATGCATGAATTCAAGACGACTTCAAGTGTTGAAAATGTTAGTGAAACTGCAGTGCCAAATGCCTGACACACTTCAGAGTTTGCCGTAGGCATTTTACTAATCAGATTTGCAGGCACAGGGTTTTTATCTTCAATAAAGAACCACAAAATGTGTAGCTAAGACACTTGAATAAAGGTGAGTTAAAAGATGACATGCACAGTGTATAATATAACAGATGTCAAAGTCTGTCCATCTTGAATTGTTGGAATGCAGCTTTAAAATTGCACCCATGCATAAAGGGGCCCCATATGCATGTAGATGTGCCATCAATAAATGACTGTGAAGAGCACACTTTAAACAATATGTTGTTTCTTTGAAAACGTGTTTGAATTTCATAGTTGAACGATGAATCTCATCAAGATTAACCCTACATATTTTAATGTCACCTGTCTCATGTGCATACTTGAATGCATTACATAATGCATTATGGCATCTTGGCAGCTGATTCTGAAAGATGAGCATTAAAGCAAGATGTAGAGTAAAAAAAGAAAAACTGAGGCAACCGCATTAGTCTTAAATAAAATTAATTAACATTCCCAGCCATCTGTTCAAATTCAAAGCACAACTTTAGAAAATAAATTTTCACAAAAATTACAATTACACAAACAATGAGCAGCAGCATTATGTAAATATCTAAAATGTGTTTTCAACAGCAAAAAAAAAAAAAAATCCTGAGGATGGATTGCAACTTGGCATAGAGCCTTTTCGTGCTTGCAAAAAAACTCGTGTTGATGGACTTGTACTGCCTCCCATCTTCAGCAGATTTGAGTGCACATTGTAATGCCAATGCTATGTTGAGCACGCTTAGCTTAACTCAAGCCAACACAGCAACACACTTTCTGATAAATAAAAGGGATATGAAAGATCATAAATGGTGCAAAATGTAGTAAAACCTCTTAGACATATTCAGCACTGGATATATTTTGTCAGCCTAAATAATAAATGACAGCTTCAGCATCCCTTAACAAATAAGCCGATGGAAAGAGTTGTGCTTCTTGACCTAAGCAAAAGTTTTCCATTTGAAAACCACACAACAAATTACACACACGTGGTAAACTTGATTGTACACCAAACTTCACATAAACCAAGGCTGTGTCAGAAACGCTCTCACTGTCTGTTTTCATTAGAGTTCCCAGATATTTTGACCAAGACAGAAACATGAAGCAGAAACAAACCGGTGATAGATTGCATTTTATAATAGACGTATAAAATCTTATAGTCCATTATAGTGAGGCCCCCACCGCTTATTGATGTGATCAAAGGTGTGAGACACCCACTGCTGTTCCAGCACCCTATATCTCTCTTCACACATGAAAAGAGGCTTTCCACGGCTGAAAGAATGATTCAAAACAAATTAGTAACAAATAAATTAGTTTTAAATAAACACAATCATATTGAAATGTCTTTGCGATCATATAAACTGAAAAAGTAATGACCAACCGTAAATCCCGGTCCTCCTCTCCATGTGCATCGAGATAAACTGAGCCCCAAAGGCAGAAACGATGCCCACGAATAATGATGATGACAGAGGCATTTATCAACAGAAAAATACCTGTGGCTGCACCACAATGTTGAGAGTGCTGCAAGTAAAGACAATGAAACATAAATTTAAGGCAAACTATCCACTCTTCTTACAGCATCATTTATACAGCACAAATCTTACCAAAACACATTCACAGATGCCCTGCTGTTTGCAGCAAACTCCTTTGAGACACACAAATGCTCCACACACAAGACAGAGGGCGGGATCTTTTGGCACCTTTTTGCAGACAGTGCAGGTCTTTCTGTGGTAGTACTGAAATATCACATTATAATTGTCTGGGAGCTGCAAAAGACGAGGTGCTGCCCACTCAGGATCCTGGACCAGCAGTGTCTAAAATTCATAATAACACAAGGTCCCAAATTCATTATTAAATATAGAAAAATACCTTTGAAAAACACCAGCTTACAGACACTGACCAGAGACTGCTCAGCCTGCATCTGTGAGAGGCCTGTGACCTCCCTGCACCATTGACTGATCAAGTCAAATGCACTGACTGGCCACTCCAGACACGAGGCACTGAGCACAGAGCTGGAGGGCTGAGAGGCAGAGGAGAAGAGCCCCAAAGATGTGGCCAAGGACACAAACTCCTCTTGCTCCTACAAACAAACAGGTTCACATTTGATTTACTACTGTACCCAAAACTCCAAATGATCAAAATCTATCCAAATAAGTCCAATTAAATCTGGATAATGTGAACTTCCTCACGACCATTTGCCTAATTATGTTGCCGGTGTACATTCATTTTTTTATTTAATCTTTTTTTATCATTTGAAAATGAAAAATTATTAGTATAGTACAGAAACAACTAAATAACAGTTAAAATTATAGTAATAAAATGATTATATGAGCAGTCATTTCATTTGATTATATATGTGATCATTACTGAAGAGTGAAATTTACCGGGCAACCAGAGAGGTTGTCTCCATAAAGGTGATGCTGCAGAAGGCAGGACAGACGAAGGAAGGGCAGGCAGAACTGCTGAAGACCAAACTCTACAGACTGTGGAGACCACACACTGGAGCTGAGCTGTACAGACACACATCAGTCACAGTCAGTGTCGGCTGATACGGCATTACAGGTCTGTCAGACTCACCATTGGTGTTTCTTCAGTGTTTATGGAGTAGACACACACGTCCTCCGAGAGCTCACTGATCACATGACTCAGCAATGCATCAAAGGTTTTATCACTATTTGCAGTTTTCTGAAATGGAAAAAACATTATTTAAAAACTAAAAATTTTAATAATACCATGCAGACAGTGTTTCTCAAACTGTGGTAGTGTCTTCTGCAATTTTAGTATTTGTATGATTTAGAAGTCTGTTTTTTGTCCTTGTTTGGTTTAATCAATCTTTAGAACTACCTTATCCATGATTTAGTCTCATGGCCTAAATGGCACATAGGAGTTTCCAGTTCAAGTTAAAAGAATTGTAGCAAGTACATTACCCTCTTCAGAGCTCCAGATGAACTCCAGGCTTGCCTTTCTTCTGTGCTGAACTTGGTTGAAAGTGCTGTCAAAGCCTGGGTAAACTGCAGGTTATACAGCATCTTTACCACACACGTGAAGTGCTCTATGGGAAGGCAGACAAGAAAATATTACGCATATTACGTATAAACATATATGTAAGGGGGAGGGGTCACACTTCAAAGCCATTCACAATTTTATCAGAGTTGGGGGTAAATCATAGTATGTTAACATATTGTAACAATAATAACTAACAATATTCAGTCAGGTTTATCAGTTGTAAGTTTATATTTGTGACTGTGGAAGCCACAGATAGAATCATGTATGACACAATTCAAGTCCCTGTTTGTCCCTCTCAGACACATTTGTTGCAGCTTGTGAAAACAGTTCTCAATATTGTTTTGATCTTATTTCAGTCATGGGGACATACTGAGGTTTACCTTTTCGAAGAGGCTGTGGCATAGTCAGGATGAAAATAATAAGCAAGGAAGGAACATCTCGGAACAACATGGGGACTTCAGGTCTTTCCTCATCAAAACCACTAAAAAGCAAATTTGAGAAAATAAATACTTTAAAATACTTTACAAGAAGGAAAAATATACAATTATAGATGGACTGTAGTAGCAAGAGCCTTTGTTTGAAACAGGTGTAAGTACAGTAGCTGGACAGGGTCATTTTGTACTGTGAGGAGTGCTTGGTAATTTTACAGATGCAGCAATTATGGGTATCAATTATGGGTATCTATGGAAACCCTGGACATAGTTTCCCACTTACAGCTCCTTTCTGTGAGCAGGGAAAGGCTGTTGCGAGGAGATCCATTTAGAGAAAGGACAGAGTGGTTCTTTGGCAGCATGTTTAATTGGGGTCAAGTACTTTGAAGAGATGTAGAATGTATGGACTGACTTCATCACTTACTCTGCCTGCCTGCTGTGTGCAGTCTGAGTCAGCTTGGTCCAGGGGTTGTAGGCTGAATCAATGCTGTACAGGCGCATGTGCATTGCCAAGACATGGAAAAGTTGATCTGGACGAAGACAAATTGTTACCCCAATAGTTCAGCATTTACAATACAGTCAAACTACGATACAACATAATTCAAGCAGCTAAAAACCTCACAGAACAGTGCTCTCTGTTAAGTAAACTGCATTAAAAATAAGAGTTAAAATGGTTCCACTCACTTAAACATGAACGCTTAGCAGCAGCACTGGCTCCACCAGAACATAAATTCCCTCCACGGTGCACTAGTTCCAGCTCCAAGTTAGTCCTAAGAGAAAAAAGTAAAAAAAAAAAAACATTTGACTTAATAAAGTTATGGCTCTGCTCTCATGTTGTCACCTATGATGCAGAGAACCAATTTGTCCTAGAGGCCCCTTATTAGATAGCAACACAGTACTTGTACAGTTTACTCTGCGATTATCAGTATCACCTTGAAAAGTATATCTTGATATAGATGCCATCTTAATACTTTTGGTAAAAAAATAGTGTTGGTTCTGTAATAATACTACATAGGAAATCAAACATCTATAGAGCAAATGGGCATGTGTAGAATATAAAGCAAGCAAGCAAAGTTTATTTATATAGTACCTTTCACAGACAAGGAAGTCACAAAGTGCTTCACACAAGAATAAAAACACAGACAAATTACAGTTATACACAGGAAAAATATACATCACAACAATATACAATCATATCAGTCCCTGAAGAAGTTGCTGTAATTTAAAATGCTTGACCAAATAAAAAAGTTTTCAGCTGGCTTTCAAAAGTATTAATGCAGTCTAGTGAATGCAAAAGGGGTGGGAGATCATTCCAGAGTCTGGGAACAACAGCCTGGAAGGATCGGTCTCCTCTGGTCCGAAAACGAGTACGAGGAACCATCAGCAGACTCTGATCCACAGACCTCAGTGTGCGAGAGGGTCTGTAGGGTTGGATCAGATCTCTGATATAAGGAGGAGCTTGACCATGCAGGGCTCTAAAAGTCAACACTAAAATTTTAAACTGTATCCTGTTGGAAACTGGAAGCCAGTGGAGAGCTTTAAGAACAGGTGAAATGTGAGCTCTTCTATTTGTGCAGGTCAAAATTCTTGCTGCAGAGTTTTGGATCAAGTGCAGCCGAGAAAGCTCCTTCTTGTTTAGATAAGAAAACAAACTATTGCAATAGTCTAAGCGCGAAGACACAAAAGCATGAATAATGAGTTCCAGATCATTTTGTGATACAATTTTTTCGGAGTTTGGAAATGTTTCTCAGCTGAAAGAAACAATTCTTAATCAACTGTTTAGAGTGATGCTCTAATGACATGTCTTTGTCAAAGATAACACCCAGGCTTCTAAGGCTAGGTTTAACAGACTGGCCTAAAACACCCAAATACTGATTAATCTCTGGAATGGATTCATCAAAACAAAACCTTTTGGCTAGTCACCACCATCAGCCATAATTGCGGAGGCTGCCTGTGCTGAAACAGGAAAACTGGTACATCCTACTACTTATATTTACTTTGTGTTATACTATTTTGATTAGATTTTATTTGAACGGTTCCTTCTCAAATAACTGACAAGCTACCGAAAGCTGACACATTACCATAAAAGCAGTTTCAACCACAATTCCTTAATACTGTATTTTCATATTGCATGTCGGAGAACTTTGCTCCCAAACAAAATTAACCATGTTTGTGCCCAGGTGATGAAAGATGAGGAAATCTGATTACTCATTGATTACTGGATTTGTTTTCATTGCAACAGTAGCCATTTCTTTAGCCCAGAAAGGTGGGGGTATATCCTAAGGTTTCCTGAGAGAAAAAAAGCTATTTCACATAGATAATTCAGTTACGGTGAAGCTCCATCTGGCTTTGCTGATAAGAGCGCCCCTGTGACAGAGGAATTTTCCACTCCTCAGGCAATTTGCACTGTTCATTGAACTTCACAGAGCCAACAGGCACCAAAACACAGTCAAGGGAGCGTTCTATTGAGGGTGGAGCATTGAGCTGGGTGGGTAAAAGGTCTCAGTGGTTATGCTCTAGCAAGCTCACAGACTGAAGTAGGCACTGGTGAGGCATTAAAGGTTGCTAAAAATGAATATGTATTAAACTTACCCTGCTTTAAAATAATGAATGGAGTACATTTTATTTTTTCAGGAAAAGGGTTAGTGATAATCCAACATCCACCCTCTATGGGCTTGTTTTCAAAACCAGAGAGTCACCAAACACAACTACAGTTTTATAAAACAGGAGTGGGCCTTACCGTGCTACTGAATACATGAAGAGGAAGTCGTTATCAGGAGAGCCTGGGTTCTTGCCATAGTCCATGTACTTCTTCTGGGTGGCATTTTTGATGTCTTTAATTACCAACTCCATCTCTCTACTCAAGTTGGACTCCGTCTTAATAAAATAACATTAGTAAATATTAAAGTACAGTATTTGCATATATTGTACATTCAGTACCTTCTTCAACTAATAAAATAAGACTGTACAAGTAAGACTTAACACCTATTTATAAGACAGAATAACATCTGGATACTGTGTTAGAAAATGCCAAGTAGTTTCTAGTGAATATATAGGCACGCATAGAAAATGCATGTAATCCAAATTCATGGTCTAGGAAGCTTACAGGAAAGAAGCTTATTTTCTCCTGAAGTTCCTCAACTTCCTTCACAAGCACGCAAGTCTTTTTATTGGTGGGAGAGTGCCATGCTCCAGCCTCTGTGCCACGGCCTGGACGACAGGGTATAACACTGTTGGCGAACTGCCGACAGAGTGGGCAGGTAAACTCTCCTTTATCAACAGAGAAACCCTGCAGAACCTGGTCATTCTGAAATAAACAAAACAAAACATTTCATAAACTACACTAATCCAGCCAATGTCAAATATTCAATACTGCTTTTAATGCTTTATGCTGCTTTTAACTGTAGCCAGTCTTTATTCAGTCTAATAAGATAATAAGATCATCTTACCCTTAAAGATTCCATGTATGACTTGTGGCAGTCTATATGCAAAGTGTGTCCACATGTTTGGACATACACTCCACCATCCCAACCAATGGACACTGACTGCAGACAAGAACTCTACGAATAAAAACAGGAAATATATGCTTAAATCAGATGTTACAAGTTTACAGTGTATTTAGCTGTGAAGTTTGCATCACTCACATCTTTGAAGAAACGCTGCATCAGTGTCAGCCTGACATCATGAGCCACACCACATGTGTCTGAAGGGTAAATGTGCTCTTCATCTGAAGTCGGGAGCTTTTTAGCGTCTTTGCTTTTACTTCGATGTCCAAGGACTTAAAAATTAACCAATATTTTAGTAATAAAATTAAACCGGACAAAAGGCAGTAAAAAAACAGATGTACCAGAAGATGCCTGGAGGAGGACGACGAGGCCAGTCGGTCGATCCTCTGTTGAAGGGCCACTCTGGCCACAGATTACACAGTCATAAAGCATTTCAGATTCCATTACTTCAGCTGGCCCCAAATCCATAGTCGCTTCTGTGTCTGGTAATTCTGTGAAATAAAACAAATGTATGTAAAAGGAGAAGGAAGCTTGGAAACCCCTGCTTAGACTGCTGCCCCTGCGACACGGCCCCAGATAAGCGGAAGAAGATTGATGTATGTAAAATGTGCATGCCAAATATTCAGATAATACATTTTCACCAAATTAACAAATTTAATCAAAACATACATAACCTACACAACATGCGACCATCTTGTCACATACACCAAATTGATTTCATTGTTTTTTTGTCAGAATTTCAAAGAAGCAGATAACATTATAGGTCAGGGACCTGTGCCAAATCTAAGCCAGTTCTCTTACCAACATCCATGGCTGTCTCCATGAAACTCTTCTGCCTGGAGGCAAATTCGGCCAGCAGTTTTTGCTGTCTTTCCCTGGCTCTCTGTCGCCTGTAACAGAAGTTTTCGTGTTGCTCTGTTAGTATGATACATCAAGCACAATCGACATGGTGCACATTGTGCAGTCTACTGTAGTTGTTACAATTTATTTTCTCTAATGTGGACTTATGGAATATAAATACAATTAACTAAAAACACCATAGTTTACATCCAGGACTAGGGAGTTACCTTTCTTCTTTGTCCATAGTTTTTTTGTCAGTGGGATTATTCTTCTTTGGTGGCACTGGAGGATAGACTTTTCCACAGATGTCTTGAATGCTGCGCTTGATTTGGCAGCTGCGTGTGGCTGCCTTGGTGAGGATGCGTTCAATGGCGGTGATGCCGTCTCCATGAGCGTGCCGGCTCGTGTCCATGTCCTCCAGCCATGAGGCTGACAGTGAGTTCTGCTTGGACGACAGTTTCTGGTGGAGCTTGATCAGGAGGGACAACATGCTTTCTCGAATCTCCAGGATCTCAGTCACCAATTGTGGAGGTGTACCTGGTGGAACCCAGCGTGTTGAAGAACTTTTAGGTCGGACGACCTGAGCAGCTTCAGTGTTGCTTCGGTTGATTATCTCCTGAAATTTCCTTCTGCGCTCGGCCACCAAGCTGAACACTTGAGCTTCACGAACATTCTGCAAAAATAAAGTGACTTCTTAAGGACAGCAACATGGATAAAAATGAGAAGGAACTGGAAACCATCTTCTGAGAGCTTTGACAAATGCTGCAAATTTGCAAACGTTGTGTTATCACAAACCATGCAAATAATTTTAATATACTGTCAAAAACCTTGCAGAAATAGTGAACTATACTCTTGTTGATGTTCATGTAATCCTAATTCAGAAGCACATGAACCATCAAAGGATGGCCATGACCTGCACTGACAAGGAGGACCTGAACAGCATTGTTAAATAAACATACATCATACAGGCTGACCACAGGGACATCAATCACCCAGACATGCAGTTAAAAAGCATTTACCCAGGCCTGCATTACACACATAATTAGTTTCTGCAGTTGGAAGGGGGAGCCGCTGACGCAAAGCTCCATATTCACATACACACACACACATACATCAATGCACTAAAGAACTACGCCAAACAAACATGTGCAAATATTGTTTTAAATGAAACACTTAATGCACGTTTGAAATTAATTAGTAGCTTGAATGAACAAACTACTACCTCTCTCCAATTCCCTGACAGACGTCTTGAGTTCTGTGGAATAGGTAAAAAGGCAACAATTGTATAATACAGGAGGGTATAGATGATGATTTAATTTTGACCAAATTTCTATCAAAGGGCATTCATCTGTCACTTAAACACCACCAAAGAAGGGATTATTAACACAGCTCTTTGCAAGTCATTGTCAGCGTACGTACCAAACTCTGTTCTTTGCATAACATAATCCCACCAGTGACACTTAATCAGTTGTATCAGTGATGTTAGTGCAGCAATGCTACACATTACCTGTCCATAAGAAGAAGCTTCTGAGCTGGTACTAGCTGGAGCCTCTTTCTTCACTTCTGGCGCCGTCTCAGGAACCCGCACCCTCACAAAGTTAATGACATGGTGCAGATTGGAAAGGAGGTTTGTTCCAGGGAACCAGCTATCGTGACAGTGCTCCTCAATGCAGGGCTCCTACAAGAAATGTCAAACATGTGTAGTGAGCAAATCATACAACAGTTCATGGTGCAAATCTCTCACCTCATCAGGCTTCATGTCGTGAACCTGGTTGTCCAAACCAAGTTCAATCAGGTACAAGACCATACAGAGCACATGCTCAGACATGTTTTGATGGTCCATCCAGATCTGCACAGATTATTAATAAAACAGCACGTCTCAATTTACCGGTAAAACTAGATTTAGCCTCTTCATATTGATGTACCAAAACGTTTCACTAATGTGAAAGGCTCACCTTGTAGAGAAGTGTGAATATCACAATGTGCAGTGTCTTGCAATGCAACAGCCTTATGAGGCCTTTGTAGCATGGGTGCAGTGCAGTCCTCTCCTTGTAGGGTGGCCATGGATTACCAGTGTGAATACCAGTCTGCTTCAAGCTAAATTGAACAACATAATACATTCAAGAAAATACAAATATATTGTCCACAAAAACTTCTGTGATGTTAGTGATGCCCATGTCCCCTGGATATATGACAAAAAGGCCTATGATATTAACAAAAGGTTTCAGTGAGTCTCTTAAATTAGCACAGTGCAAAACCAAGATTGGCGTGACAGGTAATCCATCATTTTCAAATAAGAAATAAATATGGAACATGTGTTTGGATCAGAGTGAGAACAAGCTACAGCAGCTCTATTGTGTTTCAAGGAGAAACATTTATTTAACAAAATAAAAAAGTAGTCATATTTTATTTGTCAAATCATAACTACTTTGTAAATTAGATAATCTTTGGCTCTATCTTACAATATGGTTACTAGGTGACAACTTGCATGAGCCCCATTCATTAAATCATAACTGCTTCCAATGTCCTAAAATGTCAAAATGAAAAACCCAGTAGTCAGCACAGCTGTTCATTAAATACCAAAACCACAGAACATGAAAATAAAATGTACCAAAGGGCCTGAATGTAACTATCAACTTACAATGCAGCGTATCTGTCCATGGCTGACTGAACATCACGCCGATAGACTGTTCTTAAAACAACCATAATGGGGTCAAACTCCTTCTCCCACACTTCAGCTGTTTGGAAAACGGATACAGACACAGTAAAAAGGTTAATACTGCCCCCAAGTGGACAGATAAAGAGTTACAAAATAACGTAACTGACACTGATGTCTAGTTGCATACCTTTAGGTGTGTACATGCCTTGTTGCATTGAACCTCCTGGCTCAAACACTGGTGCTTTAAAATCAGCAACAGCTGAAAGCATTTCCTCAAAGCTACAGGCTCCTGATACATTCCCACTCTTTGGATTTGGATTTTCAGGTATCTTAGAAAATGTGTTAACAAAAATACAGTCAAGACAAGGGTCAAAGGGGACTGAACAGTGCTGATACGTTTAACCAAGGATACAAGGTCTAACAGTGCACTGTGTGTACGGTCATTCATACACAACTGGGAGACCATCTCAGCCCGAAGAATTTCATCATCTGACATTCCTGTGACAAAAAAAAAAAAAGTCCTGTATTTATGCAATGTACAGATTCAAAATATCTGTTGAACCACAGAATGTGTCCACTTTAGGCTACAGAGAGACTAATGTGATACACATATAGATTCTTTATAGATTAATTAGTTTATATATCTTTCTATTGTAATTTTGATACGTACTATTGGGTTTTCAGTTGAACAGCACATGTGTAAGAATATTATTCAACCAACTATTGAAAAGTTTCAGTTATATATCAGTTCAACAAACGTGTGAGAACACAGGAGAACTAAATACAGGACGTGCACACACCACACCTGCAGGTTTATTTGAACAAACCAAGGCTCTTGTGACATCACTAATACCTACACAACAGTGAGAACACACCCATGCACTTGAAGCTCTGTCATGTTTTAAAAGTCAAAGCAGTCATCATTTTCTATGTACATTATGATTATACAGGGGGAAGCACAGTCTTCTTTAAAAGATTGTATCAGAAGAACCTGGATCAGTTTGTACTCCAAACCAAAAATAAACAAATTTCTACAGACATTGTTGTATTTGCAAAAATCGTCAGTCTAAAAACAAAAAGACAGTGAGTGACTACACTTACCCAAATGAATGCGAAGACTAGTCAAAATGACCAAGAACGTCAGAGCTCCTTCAAGCATGGGTCTTTCCTGTTCAGAGTCTAACACAGCATTCTGATGCTGTGACGCCATCGTTAACAGGTCAACCACTTTGAACCTTAAATAATATAACATGCAAGTGTGTCAAATACATACAAAAAATAAAATACTATTGAAATCTCTAAAAGTAATACCTTTCAAAGACACTTGAGATGAAGTAATCGGGATCAAGTCTTGATGCACAGACCTAACAGTAACAAAAATTATTATACCTCTTTACATTTATTAATGAATTAAATATGTCATAACCCAATATTCTTCACCTGGAGCAGATAGATGTCTGGGTCAATCATCGAGTTGCAGAAGTGTGACTGAACATAGGTCATAGCCTGTCCCTTGATTTGAAGACCATTCCTGACCCACATATTGCTATGAATCTCTGAGAGACATGCCTAAGTAGAAAGAAATATTCCAATTAATACTTATACTGACACAAATACTGACAAACCGAACAGATCTGTTGTTAAAAAAGACCTGTATTTGAAGAGGGTGGACCATGATCTTCATAAGCATTTCTTGGTCAGGTAGGAGGCTGTCCAGGTCCAACTCCTGGCATTTCACAGCCTAAAATAGTTAGAGATGTGTGTTAAAGTAATTATTATTTTCTGTCAAGTTTAATCTGTTTATGAATCAATATACATACATACCTTGCTGAGAAACATAGCATAGTATCTGTGCAATGGTAAGTGAAATGTCACTTGATTAGGAGCAGGCTAAAAGGGAAAATAAAAGTTTAAGCAACATAGCAGGACAATACATGTAAATAACCACATGATGGGCTTCATTTACTTCATCAATGAATCCAATGGCATCAAACCAGATCTGTAAAGTCTCCAAACAGTATCGCACCACAGTTTTTGTGTATTCTTGTGTGTCCTGGAATAAGAAAATATAAAGGCAATAAATGCTAAGATTAAATGTAGAAAGTGCCGTTTGCATGGTGCTGGTAAAGAATATGAGGCAGGTCTTACTTTTACTTTGCAATGAGTTAGAAGACCCCACATTGGCTGTGCACAGGCTTCAAGCTCTGCTGCAAACGCTGCATAGTATGTCTGCGACTCAAACTCCACATGTTCATTTAACTCACGCTTGTTAAGATTCATCCCTTTAAAGACAGTGGAGTGGGATTCTCAGTTACAGGGTCATCTTGATTATTTTAATGTTATTAATATAAAATATCTTTTTTGAAAAATCTGTAGAATTACAACAATGAATAAATATATCCATATCAACCACTAGTAACCCCAGTAGCACAGAAAATATACATATAATATAATATAATATGATAGTGACACAGCCTGCAGCAAGTGGATACGCAAGTCCACTGTGTAAGGGTATGTGTTATTTTTAGGTACCAAGGCAACATGCAAGTAACCAGGACCAGTGACTATTTCAACACAGAGACAAAGACTAACAACCCATCTTCCTACAAGCCACTTTACTAAATTAAATTCCACTAAATGTCTGCTTTTGTGTGGCTAAGCAAGAAAATTTAGACAAACTTAAAAGTATATAAACATGCTTTGAAAGTATAGTTAACATACAAACACATAGACCAAGACTGGGCACTATGGTGATAAAAATATAACATAATTTCTATTCCTATTACTCTGTTTAACGCAGGTGTCTGCTCAAACACCTTTCCCACTCACGCCTTCTATTGGCCAGCCTCTATAAGGCTCTGAGTAATGGATAACCAATCATTTAAATCAGTGATGTGTGCCCTTTCATAAGGAGATGACCTCATTTATCTCTTAAGGGAAAGAAAAACATATAAAATATGTACATGTACTGTATTTTTTCCATTAAATGTCTTTTTTAGTAGTATACATTATCATCTACATTATACACTATAAGCATTTTATATTACTTACCTTGGAAAAATGACACAAAACTCATCCACAACATCAGCAAGGAATGGTCCTCCAGAAACTTTTTTGCAACACTTTGGTGTGAAAGGATGTTGATAAAATCACTAACTAATGGCCAGTAAGTGTTGTTTTTCAGCAGGGCTTCACTGCAGTTCACTACAACGTGGCGATTATTTTCTTCATCTGACAAAAAATATATATATTCTGTGTGTTATGTTGTAGAATACACAGGAGACAAACATTGCAAAAAATACCTGAAGAGCATATGAATCACTCACTGAGCACTGTTTGCTTACCCTGAAGTTCACTTTTAATAAGGCAGCTTTCCATCATGTAGAGAAGTACTGTAACCATAATGTCCAGTAGCTGACACTCCTCCGTCACATGCCGGGCAAGCTCCTCGTTGCTAAACAGTTGCACACTGATATGTACAATTCGGTTGGACATGGTATCAGACTCATGGCTTTTCATCAGTGTTTTCATAATAAATGCATAATGTTGTACAAATGTTTTTGTAAACGTGATCTGTCAGCGAGACAAAAGAGACAACAAGATTAATGTTAAGTTGCAGTTCCAATTATGTTGAGGGAACAGGCTTACAAGTAAACATGAGTCTAAATTTTTTTTATAATTTATGAGAAAGGAGTACCTTGTAATCTTGATCTGGCAACATGTTTAGTAAAAAGGTCACCATCTTTTGGGGAAACTCATATTTTATAGTCCAGAATAGCAACTCTTCCAAAAAGCATTTATGCTTCAAAGATTCAATTATACAATGATCTGTATGTAGGGCAAATAGAACAGAAAACTTTGTATAAATGTGTAAAAGAAAATATCCCACTGACAAAGTAAAACACACAACATATACCTTTGGTACTGCTACTTAGCTTAACTCTCTTCCTCTGTCCTACAGATTGTCCAGCATCTGGGTCTTCCTAGTAAATTGGAAAGATATGACAACATGCCCTAATTTAAAGTACAGAATGAAAACAGAAAAAGAATCATTATAGTAGAATGGTACACATACATCTTTACCAGATTCATTTGGACTACCAGGTACAGAGCCTCCTAAAAACAAAAGGCATGAATAACTCAAGTTAGATCTTAGTGTAACAATTTGTCCATAAGAGATAGGTGATAAACAATACAATAGGGGAGGATAGGAGAAACAATAGATTGATCTAGTACATTTAATACCTCAATAAATCTTACCTAATAAAGACATAGCCCCTGCACCACCTTCAGCCCCAGCTACAGCATCAGCTGCTGCACTTTGGCTTTTCTCCTCCACAGACACTAAACCAGAATTCTTCAGTGCTGACAAATACTTTTCGTAGTTCTTCTGTGCATAAAGGTTATCCTCTTGGCCTATAATAGTAAATAATTACAGTTTCAGTAAGTTGAAATACAATACTAAATAATGAGTAGTTTAATTTCTTGCAATGATGTGGTGTGCACAGATAACCTTATTATTTATGATGTTAAAGGTGCACTATGTAACTTTTCTAACAGAGGGTCTGCTACCTGCCAGTCTCCATGGAGATGCTTTGCCTGTAATGTTCCACAGCCTAGTTACAACACCCGGTTTAGAGTTGATTTTGAGAGGTTTTAGAGTTAAGATTTTATTGTTTGTTTTTAAAGTTGAATGGACTGGCCCCACAGTACATCTCAGACCTCATCTAAATTTACACCCTCACACATGCTCTGAGGTCTGAGGCCATCTCCAGCTCATGGTGCCTTTGACGAGACTTAAAACCAGGGGGGACAGGGCATTCTCTGTGGCTGGCACTATGATCTAAAAGGCTCTGCCCCTTCCCCACACACACCTGAACAGCCCCCACAGTAGAGTGTTTTAAGTCTTGTCTTAGGGCCCACTGTTATTCTCTAGCTGTTAACACTGAATGAGTTGTGTAGTTCTGTTTTTTTTTTTTTTATTTACTTGTTTATTTTGATTGTATGGTTTTACAGTGGTTTTGCTCTCATTTCATTTTACAGGTTTTATCATTTGAGCATTTTTGGTTCAATTTAAAAGTAGTTAATCTGTAAATTAAAACTGTTGCAATATGCATTTGTTAATTTTTAAAACAGTGAAATATACAGCATAGACTCTCACATGCAATAGATGTATTGCACATATTGCCCTACCCTATCGTAATATTATCATTTTGTGAGTCAAGTAACATGAATCAAATTTTGAGCGGCCCTAAAAATTCCAGCCCTAATTGTGTAATATTCCAGACAAACAAACAAACAAACAACATCCCCGTGCAGGTGGGGGAGCCTCTACCAAAAAGATAAAAAGACAACTTGTAAATTTACCCATGCTCAGTTCTTTGAATGTCTGCTGATTTGTTAAGATCTTTGTTAAAACAGTTCTCATTGCTCCTCCCATCTTTGTAAGCTCCTCCAGGAAAGAGATCTGCGGCTCCAGCTGTTGAAGCACTTTCTGTAGATCTCTCTCACTTGAATTGTCTGGTGAAGTGAGATAAGAGTTATTAGCACAACGCAATGCCAATAGATTCAGATGCCTGAAAAAAGGTTTGTGCAAGTGGTTGGGTGCCAAAAGATTCACCTGCTTCTGTGTATCCATCCCTCAGATACTGTATAATACACAGAATAAACCGAGGAAGCACCATCTCAGACATTAACAGAAGATCTCTGGGTATTGTAGGTACATTCTCCCCTGTTCTTAATCGATGCCGAAAGCAAAATCTGTTATGAGGACACATCACATTTTTCATTTTTCATTAAACAGTTTGGAAAAATATTAATATTTTGACCTTATGATGTACTTGACTGTCAATCTGTATTAGTTACCATAAATAATATAAATCCAGGTTTACAATTACTGTCCAAATCAAACTCAAATTAATATATGACAATAATTAAAATCCTCTTTACAGTTATTATACGTTAGCTAACTTGGTGAGCTGCTTAGGTAGCTATACCAATGATTAAGCTTAAATTAGATATGGACCGTGGTTTAAGACGAAAACAAAATGCCATTAAAGATTACAATTAGGAAATGTGTGTATCAGTGCGTGACATCTTTATTTCCACAACTGTCAAGAATAGACTGTCAAGTCAAAGCTGGTTTAGTGCCCAGGTAGCAGTTAGCATAGCCACTCTGATAGCATTAGCTCGGACTTACCCACTCTCTCGCATGACATTACTGTCTCCACAGTCACAGGCCCCACCAGCTTGGCTTCTAAACATATTAAAATCATGTCCAGTGTGTTCTCCATTGTTGAAACACTCGGCACACAGTGACATACAAGGAGATATGCCGCACGTCCGGCATCGATACGCCACAAAATTAGCGGTCCAGACCAAGCCGCACAGGGTCGCGTTGTCATAGGAGCGGACGGTTCTGCAGAACTCCTCGAAACCTTCGCCTCCTGCGATCAGACATTTGCACCAGTCCAGAGCCTCGGTGTCCGCAGCAGGCTTCTCGGGATTTAGGACATTATCAAGTAGCTCATGAAGCTGCCGCAGGCCAGAGCTGTTGTCAGCCTGGGTAAGGTCTGCTTTCAGATGGGTAGCAGTAGCTTTCTTGTCCCGGCGCAGCAGCGACGCCGCCATCATGCTCACTGCTTGTTTTCTACAAATTTATTTTTGTTGTCTTGTTTCCATGTTCTCGGGAATTCTCGCGATGTGTTGTCTTCCAGTATGGATGGGCGTTATCTCTGCACTATGCAATCATGAAGCTGTTGGTTTAGCACAAGCGTCTTTCAATCATTGTAAAATTGCTCAATAAATGTAATGTTGCGTATCAAGTTTTAACAGTGCACTTTTTTTTATTCTATTTACCATTTGGATGTCGTCCGCCATTCTCGCGATTTTGTTCCGCAAGGTTTATTTTAATAAACCTTCGTGGATTTAAGTTATAGTCCACTTTCTTTTGGTCTCATGTACCATACTTTTGGTTCTGTGTTTGATGCCAGGCATACACATGGTTGGGTGTTTTACGAGGAAGAGGAACCGTTTTAGACGGACTATGTGTAAAGTCGGAATGTTTTTGTTGCACGCACGGCGGAAATGTGCTTCAGTAGCTCATGCATGGATCTGTGAAGCATCAGCGTTGAGTTTGGTAGGATTTCTGTTCGTGCATATACACACTAGGTATTTATGTACCCACTGAAATAGTCATGAAACTCAAGGAACTGGAAAGTTGTTTACAACAAGTCGACACATTTGAAACACCCAAAATACTCCTTGAGCAGTATCCAACTAGCCCCCACATTGCAGGTAAGAAACAGTGCGATGCGCTCCAGTATTGAAGTAGCGTTTTTAATCATTTGCTTTGTCATTTCTCCAGCATGTATGCTTTACACAATTCATAATACGTTTGATGACATTGAAGGAAAACTGGTAGCAGATTTAGGATGTGGATGTGGTGTATTGAGCATTGGCGCAGCAGTGCTTGAAGCAGGGTAAGAATTTATGATCATGATTGTCAAAATATTTTCTGCGTGCTGTTACTCACTGACATTTTGCGTAGATTTTGTATTGGTTTTGACATCGATAACGACGCCTTGGAGATATTTAGAAGAAATGCAGAGGAATTTGAGATTTCCAACTTAGACATGGTTCAGTGTGACCTGTGTAGTTTGGAGATAGAGGCATATTCTTCCAAATTTGACACGGTAATCATGAATCCACCATTTGGAACAAAACACAATCAAGGTGAACATACTTGTATGCAGCTATGTGTACACGTGTTCTTATTTGCCACCTAATTTTTTTTAATGCATTTTTTTAAAGGTATAGATATGAAATTCCTGAAGACTGCCTTAACATTAGCAAAGAACACTGTGTATTCCCTTCACAAAACGTCAACACGAGAGGTAAGGGTTCTAGTTTTTAAAATCAGTAACAAAAATGTATATTTAACATCACTTTTACAGCATATACAGAAAAAGACCCATGACTGGGGTGTTAAAATGGAAGTAGTAGCAGGTGAGACAAAAAATTGAAACACTGAATGCCATAGAAGTCTTTAACATAGTCCAACTGGTTGTTTACAGAACTAAGATATGATTTACCAGCATCTTACAAGTTTCACAAAAAGAAATCGGTAAGTTCTTCATTTGTATTGCCAGATATAATAAAAATAAAGTTTCCAATATTGAGCTTACATTTTATTTACCATTTTCTATGCAAACTATAAAAAAGTATTCAATTCTTTACAATTCAACACAGCAAATAGGACTTATTGGATGTCAAAGATTTGACATTAAGCGCATGTTCAAAAGAAATTACTCCTAATGTACAGTTTAATAAGTATAATAAAATAAACACTACCTTTAAGTAAAATACATGGGTTCATTTAATGTCTTACTTCCTAGGTGGATATCCAGGTGGATTTCTTAAGATTCTCCAAATCCTAAAAGTTGCAATGGAATGGATTAAAGCAATTTCTGTCTTTTGTGGTTTGTTATAAATGTTTTACAAATGACAAAACTCTTGAGTGATTCTTATAACTTAAGATCCATTCTCTGTTTTGGCAACTTTGGCTGGAGGTGCTTCTGCTTCTACCTCTCTCTTCAGAGCTGCAGGTGCTATAAAAAAAAAAGATATGTATATAAAACTTTTTGAAAAAAAAAAGTACAGGTAGGGGTTCTTACCATTCTCATCATCTCCTTCATCATCACTATCAAATTTGGTCTTCTTTCCTTGGAACTGAGGTCTTCCCTGATCTCTGTCTCTACCCCTTTTGCCTCCTCTTCCTCTTCCACCCCCACGTCTTCCACCTTGACAATGTAACGCAACATCAAGGAAAATTAAGAGAATTAGACAGTCTACATTGACAAGTACCACTAATAATAAAAACCTTTGTTTATAACTGAATATGTATGTGTGCCAATTGGCTTTATAATCCAATTGAATTGAATTGTACCGTTTCCTTCGCAGCATGGTTGGTGTGAATGGTGAATTGTAAAAAATTACTAATGCAAATTAATATGCAATGATACTACAGGACTTAAATGTCATTCATGGACACAGGAAATATTTTTTGATTTGAATAAGTCTAATAGGTGACTACAGTTTCCCCATTGTTGATCTGAAATGAATGTTTCCATGTTTTTCCAAAAGGCAATGCAAATTAGTTAATCTGTGCAACAGAATAAGGAGTCATCTTTAGAATATGTACCTCTGCCTCTGGACCTGTAAGAGCCTTGTTGAGCTTCAATTATCTTCTTTAATTCTTCCTTCTCCTCATCTCCTTCAAGCAACTTCCATGTAACCGTGTTGTCCTTGATTTTCAATTCCCCTTCGTTTGCCTCTTTGGCCTTATCAAAGGCTTCCTTTGCATTTCCATCGAATAGGAGCGTACCCTAGTTAGAATGAGAAAAATAAATAAATTGCAATCTATTATGGTAAATGTGTGATATGATTGATAGTTTTATCTCACCTCTTTGGCACCTCTGGTAAAATCAACCCATTTGATCTTTCCATGCCCAGAGAATAATTCATGAAAGTCTTCTCTTGACACATTTTGAAGCTCTCCAGAAAATTTTAACAGACATCCTGTCTGTTCATCCAAGAGCAACTCCTGAAGCATAAAAGCAGGTTAGTATAGCAATTAACCAGTCTGCCACACACCTGCATCCTGTATTATGAAGCTGGCCTAGAGACTTAAGTGAGGTAGCTGGCACTAAGATACCTTCTTTTTTGAGGTCTAGTCTGGTTTATTAAAGGAATTGTCTCATGTCAATATTTCCCTTGTCTTGTATTTTATCTTTGAATTCCTTGTATATTTTGTGCACACAGCTCTTCCTTTCACCATTGTTCTAATTGGTCGGCTATTCTGATATTTTTGCCTGGAATGTTACACCATATAGCCTTCAATTCTGCATACTTTTTTGATAAAATGCCCTGAAACAAGCATTCTAATGAGTAAGCTTGCTTCTCCACAGATCTGACCTGTAATTTGGCCTAATGGTGTGATTTGCTCATCTCCTTGGTAAGAGATACATTTAATGTCATGCTGGCAAAGCAATATCATATCATGGAGACAAGCAGGTGGCAGACTCTCCACCAGAAAAGTTACATAGTGCACCTTTAACTAGAGACTCACTTTCGCACCATTTGTTCAGGATAATATAAGCCAGCTTCGTAGGTCAGGCCTCTGTAGTATATACTGTGTAGGACTCACCATTTCTTTGTCCTCAGTTTGTTTTTGTTGTTTTTCTTTGTCCCTAAATAGAAATGGCTTGTTTGAGATATACACTTTTACAACAATGCATTTATGATAATGACGTGTGGCTGTACTTACTGCTTTGCTTTAGCTTTATTCTCTGCTTTAAATTGTTTTCTCTCCTCTGCTTTCTTTGCATGATAAGCTTCTCTAGAAACAAACAGTGTTGTTAAGGTTACAAAAAAAATATCATTTTAAAAGTTGTCAATTATAACACCAACCTCGACAACACTAGCAACTCATTGTCCTTGAAAGTCTTTATGTCTGAACGTTCTAGGAATTGCTTTGAGGCCTCTTCAGTGTCAAAACAGATAAACACTGATCCCTGTGTAGGGATTACCGCAAATCATTTCAAGTGACATATACTGCCAAAATTAATTCATTACATTTACCTTGAACTGCTTTTGTAGGTTTCTTCTCATCTGAATGTTTTCTATTTTGCCTTTTCCATTCAGCCACTCTTGAATTTCATCCAGAGAAGTTTCCAGAGGAAAACCTTTCTACATTAGAAAATTCCAAAGTCAGTGAATATATCAATTAATATATTCTTAATAATAATAAACATCTAAACCATATCATTACAGAAGGGGTGAGTGACATTAATACTATATGTGTCACAATGGGACCCTGCTTAATAAACTTAAATGACTGGTAGATATAGCCAGAAATCCATCTCACTACACCCATCACACTACATTCATACTAAGCAAGGTGGGGAAGAGTCTTGCCAAAGGACACACAGAATTAATCCTCAGCAGTTTCAGTGCCCTAGTTAAATATGAGAAATGCCCTAAAATAGCAGCACTAACATTGCATGAACATTGTAATATATCCCAATAATTTGTTCCAATTTCAGGTGCTCAAGCAACATAGGAAATATGCTGTACATGTCTACATGGAAATCAAACATACATATTTTTTGTCCCCATTATGGCCACATCTGCAACATATTTTACTGTCATCAGATAAAGAACTTACCACGTACACACTTTTGTGAGCAATTATTGCTTTGTATTCGTCATTAACTTCAGGTAAAGGCTTGTTTGGAGATCTTCTGATCTTAGTCTTGTCATCATTGAGCTCCAGTAAACCGGTCTTTGATTTCTGTAGTGCTGCTACAATAACAGTGTTGTCTGACGTTAAAGACTTCAGTCTAGAGGAAAGAGCGCAGGGGGCACAAAAATAAATCTTTTACATTTTTACTGTTCTCACTCAAATAATTATGAATCTAATCAAAGAATGTTAAAACTGAATTTCACAAATTAAGTTGTATGCATCAAACCTGTTAAATTTTAGCATGGTCTCCAGTGTTACCCAGCCATCATCAAGCTGCAATTGTTCTTTGAGAAATTTGTCTCTTGGGAGGTTATGATCCCCAAAGTAGTACTAAAATAAAGATTAATTAGTAAAGTATTGTATTGTCTCTAATTGTATTTTACAATTCTACATTATCACAAGATTATCACGACATACCTCGATTTGTCTTGCCACTTTAAGTTCAAGAGGAGACATTTCTTCATCTGCCATGATTCTGTGAAGAGTGTTTTTAATAGATCCATGTGTAAAACATACAGATGCTCAGGTCACGTGTAGTTCATACGTGTAAAACTGCTCTATTTTCACTTCAACCCAATAGTTAAGCCTGTTTTTATATTTTTACGTGATTGATGCAAACGTGTTTTTAAAAAGCATCATGTTTCATCATTTGAGAATTTTACCAAAGCTAGCGTGCTAGCTTAGCAAATTTCCCACAGAATAACCACCCTATCCAGAATGCTGAGATAAACAGTCTCTAATGTTTCAGTGTACAAAAGCCATAGACTAATCCACTTAACAACAAAATTCCCGCGGTATTAATGTTACAACAGGGTATGGTTACAATCACATGTCGTTTTAACATTTTTTGTCTCATTGAAAAGACAATCTAACGAAAGGTGCCAGTTTTCTGCTGGTGTTTTATTAATTTCATTTTTCGAGGCGTCAAACTGCCTTTGTGGTTACAGTAAAGCAATACTTACATCTTAATAAAAGCCTTTAGTCGTTCACGCTTTAATCGAAACTAACCTCAGCCCTGCACGCGCTGCACGCAAATCGCACGTTGTGTCTGCAGCTGCGTGCTACGGATCGGGCTGAGGGTCTGAATTCATATGGTCCCTGAAAAGCGAAGCTATGTAGAGTGACGATTCCTCTCAACCTCTTTAATAAAAGAATAGTAATAGAAGAAGAGTAATATCGAGGCAGTATGGCTTCAAACATGAAAATTTACACCATTTATACTTTGTTTTCCGCAGCAACAAATTGCAAGACCTGTATTTCATATTTTGATCCACTGATGTGTTTTCAGCAGACAGGCTGTTGTGTATAGCTTGCCTTGTCCTTTACGTGTCGCTGTTTCTTCACATTTGCATATTGTAAACGCTCTGAACTTATGTGATTTCCATGTAAGAACCAGGTAAGAAACGATAGGTAAACTAAGAGTTTTGCATAGGCGTCTAAGAAGTAGAAAGTGGTTTCCCCATAGATAAGGCTGGCCCTGGAATTACAGTGGTTAGTAAGTCAAACTCTCATTTAAATAAGAGCACTGCGCATAGTCAACTATATTACTTCAATAAAGCAGGTCTGGTGCAAGAAAACTACTTCAAGAAGTAGCTACATCATCGGCACAAAGATGAGGTTCAGACTCTTCTTTGTCAGATTGTATATGGTCTACACACAGCAACTGGCGTTTGTATTTAATTTATTGTAAAACCCTGTATATACTATTGTATGTTTGTGACCATGTATTCACTCACAATATGATACTTGACACGTAAATTAAAAACACCTCAAGTACTAATCTAAAGCTCTATAGGTCGTGATGGAGTTTTTTCCACTGCTGAGGAATTATTGTTAGAAGGCTTCAGGGCAATTCAGAATTCTTTTTTTTATTTTTTTTATTTTTTTACTTTGACAATAAAACATTCTTCCATTTTTCAGTTCTAGCAAGTTTGATATGTGTTTAATGGGCTCCTGTCATTACAGCACTGAAACCTTGTGGACGTCAGCACAGATGACTTTATCAACTTAGGCATTTATTTTAAATTAAATAAACATATATAAATACTAGTGTATATACATGCATACATTTATAAGAAATCCTGCCTTTAATTTGTGAATCAGAATTTATTAATTTGTATTATTTAAATTGGCACCAAGAAGATTTGAAAAAGTTTTACACCTCATTCTATCATAACAAACAACTAAAGAGTATAAACACAAACACATCCATGAGACCTTGTAGGGCTGGGCAGATTACCCACAATCTCCCATGAGTCCAGTTCGGGGTCGTACTTCTCAATGCTCTGGAGATAAGTACCTTTTGAATAAGAGTATCCCCCACTTACATAAATACAACCATTTATGGCTACAGCCCCACACTCCATCCTGCGCTCTTTCATCTCTGAAATTGTTTTCCACTTGTTACTGTCGGGGCTGTAGCAGTCCGCCACGGTGGTCTGTCCTCCCACCAAGTACATGTTATTGTTGAGAGACACTGAACACAAGCCATATTCTACATGGAAAACAGCAAGACAGATTTTGGTTAGAAAGCTGTTTGTCAAAATACATTTCTTATTTGTTACCTACCTGGATGAGGACTTATGGTAATAACACTCCACTGGTTCACAGTGGGTTGAAAAACCTGGACTTTTTCATAGGTGCAACTACCTCTGTATCCATAATGGCCACCAGTCACATAGATCTTATCTCCCATTACACATGCTGTGGCATTTCCAACACCTGAAAATACAAAATCGATGTCACATTTTCTTTCTCTTTCTTGTTTAAGGGTGCATCATGTAACTTTTCACTTGGGGATGTGGAGCATTAAACATATCTATCTTATATTTGTTCAGTTCCAGGAGTTTTTATGGTCCATAATCAACCTTGAAAAACATGTATTCACAGCAGGTGCCATGTCTCCACTCCTGACCTGTAATTCGGTCTGCTTATCCCCATGGAGATGAATACATTTTATTACACGTTGTGGAATATTCCAGTTAAAGCAATAACATCTCCATGGAGACTGCAATAGTTCACATTTGAAGCAATATTATACATACCAATATAATGTGGAGTCACAAGAGAACATTTAGAGTATTAGTAATGTATTATTTGGTGACTAGTAACGTATTATACAATATGTAATAGTACAAGGAAGAACATTCCTGTTGCTCCACATACCTTGAATCATTTGGGCCACTGGGAACCACTGTTTTTTTAAGGGGTCATAAAATTCGCAGTCTTTCTCTGGGGCACCTCCCCTGTAGCCTCCTATTGCATAAATACACCCATGCAACGCCACGGAGCAGTGGTAATATCTGGCTGTTATCATTGAACAACTCTGAGTCCATTCGTCCCCATCACAGTTATAAACAAATACCTCATCCAGGGCCTCCACTGTGTTAGTTCTGTAACCTCCAGTCACGTAGATATTTGCTCCCAGTAAACTCACGCTGTAACTCTCTCTGTCAGGGTCGGGCATGTCCTTCCCCTGTATCCACGTGTTACTTATCGGATCCCAAATATGAACTTCACATAAAGGATGCCAATAATATCCTCCGATGATGTACATGTTTTGAGAAGACATTTTTCTCTTGATGAGCAGACCCTTGATGCTTGACTTTGCTGCTTGTATGATCAAAGATTTCACATTTTCCTCATCAACAAGTAAAAGCTGCCCATGTGTCTCAAAAGTGGCATTACTGTAGTTCTCATCCAAATCTAGATTAATGGCGCGTAATAGGTCACCAACATACTTCATACGTCTATTAATATCATGGCATATCCATTTCGTTATTGCATCCAGTATCATATCTTCTGACTGTACCCCAAAACTGTGACCTAATAAAAATGTTTTCATCCTTTCGAGGTCCATGTCTAGCATTTCTTCCTGTTGTATGATATCTGAAAACCTGCTGAGCGTCATCCTCTGAGCCTCCCGCTCCAAACTGTGACACAGGTGCAGCTGCGCAAAAGCGTGCATTCCCAAACAATTATCAACATCCAGGAGGCGCACAAGGAACTCTTCACAGGCCCTTTTTACTGAAATGAATTGGAATAGATCCGCAGCCTCCAGTAAACTCTGAACATTGTCTTCTGTGATGCGCACATGGGCTGTATAAACGTAGTTAACCAAATCCGCCAGAACCCCACAGCGCACCCCAGACAGTTTGATCACACTGTCGGATCTCTCCTTCATATCTGCCGTGAACATCACTTTGAAATAGGAGCTGCGGGCTGAGAGCACCGCTTTGTGGCAGTGAAACACCTGTCCAGACTCGGCACATTGTAGCGTGACGTCCGTAAAGGCACCGGTGAGGTAGAAATGTCTCAGGGTATCCAGCAGCTCATTAGGATGCGCGCTGTCGACGTACTCGTAAGCGTAAACATCCGTCGGCTTATGTGACATTGTATCTGTGGGGAAAAAAATCACATATTATAACGGAGATCACGTAAGAAATATCCTAGTTTCATATTGGCATTTGTTGATGTTTAACGTAGCAGCTGCTCATGCTTAATAGTAAAAGCGCGGTAGAGTAGATGCGCATCGCAAGATTCTATTCAGTAAAATCATATACTAAACGTACCTGTGAGAATATTTCCATGAATGAGTCAAAACCAATTGTACTGCACGTTTGTTGCGTTTTGTTGGGTGCTCAATATAGCTCAAGCGTGCAGGACGGTCGCAAGCTGCTCTATCCTATTTTGGTAGTCTATTTGTGTCCAGCGTCCATACCCCCTCCTCCCCTTCTTCCTCTGGTCTTCTGCTTCACAGGTCCTTGATAAAACCAAGCGACCACTGAGAGGATTCACCCAGTCAATTTTCTTTTCCAGGGCATAATCTGAATGTAAGATACATATATCAGATATCTGGAATAGTAGTGCACAGAGTCATAGTGATTGACCTGGCATCACTCAGGGAATACAAATCTTAAACAAATGAGGATTTCTTTAAAAGGCACAACAAGCGGCTACTGTTCTCTATTCATGTTTTCAACCCCATTCACCTCGTTGCTATGGTGTTTTTCACCCATTTCCAGTGTGGTGTGGTCAAGGCTTTACCTAATCCTAACAAGGAGGATTACCAGCATTCTGTACAAGGCTCCAAAATAGTGTAGATAGTCTATTATCAATATTACAATTTAGTGGGTAAGTGTGCCCAAGAAATGTAACTTATCACCACTAAATAAATACCGGTAAATAAATAATAGATGGTTCAGTAGACCAAAATTAGGTAAAAGTAAAACCTATTAAGAGCTTGCAGTGATTTGGAGTTTAAAAAAGAAAAAGAAAAGAAAAAAATGGGGTGATAATTCCAATAAAAAAGTTATCCTGTGTCCATGTGATATTGTTTTAAGTTACTTATTTTCTATTTGGTTGGTAATGAAATTAAACAGTTTAAACAACTATCCATCCATCCATCCATCTTCTCCCGCTTAATCCGGCTGGGTCGCGGGGCAGCGTGCTGCCCAATACTCATAGCACCTGACCCCCTATGAACCCCTCTGCAGGTGGTGAGCCCACAGGAGGGTGGACAACATGGTCCTTGATGTTAGTTCATAGGGGTGCGGGCATGTTTTAGGTTGATGGGGAAACCGGAGTACCCGGAGGAAACCCATCCAGACACGGGGAGGAACATGCAAACTCCACACAGAAAGGCCCGGGCGACCCGGGATCGAACCCGCAACCTTCTTGCTGTGAGGCCTGAGTGTTGCCACTCAGCCACCGTGCCGCCCTTTTTAAACAACTAGTCATCTTTTAATAAATTTGTCTGGGAAGACACTTTTTTGTTGTAAGTCTGCCTCCAACTTTGACCACATCGGGCCAGCTTCCCCACAGCCCAAATTAATGCAGAACAATATTAACCTTTGAAGAGAAACATGATTCAGTATTCCAACAACTGGAGATCACACAAGTAATACAGTCATAAATACATGAGGTAAAATAGCTTCATATTGGTTTATTTCTGCTTAAAAAACTATTGTATGAGACATTAACATTTTAATTGCATTGCCCAAATGTAAACATCTGAATGCTGGAACTTAACAAAACAAGCATTTTGTAAACAGCAAGTGGTTCTCTGCTAAAATTAACATGAATTTAGTAGAATAGTTTCCCCAAAAAACAACACTATAGCCTATTCCAGAGGGTAAGAGAGTGCAATCATCCTGCCCTAAAGGGTGACTTGAGCTGCATCTGTAACTAAAGGTTTCAAAACATTAAGATCTTTGAGCAGATTTGACACCCCGACACAATACCACTGCTCCCCCAAGTGGTTCACAGGAGCACTGAAGGACTCAATGTGCACTCCTTCTGTGATGAGCACTCCTGCAAAAACAAAGGCAAAAAGAGACAATGTAAAAGGCTTTAGCGAACACTACTATAAAGCTTTTGTTGGTTAAAAACAAACACCACATTTCATCCATTTATAGTGAGGAAAAACATACAATACAAAAGAATGAATGAACCCCTAATGGATATTTATTTTTGTCCCTGAAACATAGTCTGTATGCCCAGAGGACATGAAAGGAATAGATTAGTCACTATAAAATAGAGTGGTAAAGGACATTAAGATGCTTTGTCTATTCAAATAGGAGTCTCCTAATATTACATAATACTTTTTCATTTTTCATTACACACTCCACTCTTTAATTTCACAATGATTATTTATGTTCTAATTTGTTTGTATTGTGACTTTAATGTATTTCTTATTCTGTAAAGCACTTTGATTTACTAGATGCACTAAAAAGTTTTCATATCACAGTAAATATTGCACCAAAATAAAAAATTATTTGTAAGCCTCCTGCCATGTTACAGTTGTAGGTTTTGCATCAATTTTACTATAACCACGACAATTTTCTTACCGGCCACTGACGACAGAAGTTGAGGACTGGCTGAGGACTTGAAGAACAGCAGATTCCCGGTGAGAGACACAGGCTGTCTAAAGACACTGTCACTCAGTTTCAACAGGACAGGAACACCACTTTGAACAGACCCAGTGGCTTTAAAGATGCAACCATCTGCCAAGATCTCCACTTCACAAGATCCAACAACACCATTTGATGTGATGTGAGTTTGGGCCACCTAGAAACAGGTACTCTTAATAAATTAAGCAAACACAAGGAAACCACACCCAGTTGATTTCACTGATATACCTGCAATCCAGATTCCTTGGCAAGGTTCAGAACATTTATGAGGTTAATACCGTTAGATTCATTTCCAAGCAATCCCACCAGTACAGCTGAAGCCATATAACCAGAGCATGACTTCATACAGTCACCTTAACGCAGAACACAAACAGCATTATTTAGTGTAGAGCATGTTTGATGCACCATTTCCCCCTCGATGTACTCATTAAAAAAGTTGGCAGTTTTCTTTCTTTCCCACTATAAGGTTAGAGTTCATAGTTCACAAAAGCCTAGCTCCTATGAAAGGGGTTTAAGACGAGGGCCGCATCCCATTTCTCTTTCCTCTCTTCCTTCTCCTTGATTCTGCAGGAGATGGGTGAGGAAGTCCCACCCACAGAGGAGAGACAGCGAGAAGGGATATAAACTCCTCAGTAAAGTTAATTTTTTAAAATCTGATATCTGCTCCTGAAGCGTCCCGCATGTTATCTCCTTCCATGGGTTTCTTTGGGACACCACTTAATATGAGACATTGAGAGCTGAAAAATGGAGGATTGAGGAGAGGAATCAAGGAGAAGAGAACTGAAAAGTGGCCAGGATTTCTGTACCGTGGAGGTAGTCTTCCAAAAATACCACAAGATGGAGCTAGTGTTCACATTTAACCTGCTGTTGTGCTTTTCCCAGTGAATGAGTTTAACCAAACGAGTAATTCAAGTAGAGCTACCTTGAGTTGTAATCTGAATATTACTGTATGGTTTCCTCGAAGTAGTACAAGCCTGCAGCACTGATCCGATAGCTTCCCCAAATTTAATCAGGTCCTGAGATTCTTGGGAGAAAGTGCTGGCCAAAACCTGGGCATTTACCTACAAGATTAAAATGCAGATTTATTATTATGTTTCACTTCTCTCATTATCCTTTATGAGTTGAATCCTTGCTCTGGGTAGAACTTACAGCTCCAATCAGGTTTTTGCCATTAACCATGTCCACAATCTGTAATGCTATGTCTTGCCCACATCGTGCCTGTGCTTCTTTCGTACTGGCTCCGAGGTGAGGACAGCCAATTACATTTGAATGATTCACAAGTGCGCGATCCTTTGGAGGTTCCTGTGAGATTACATTATGTTAAAGTTCATTTTTCAGCTAAATAAGGGTCTACGTACGAGCAAAGTGAGTATACAGACCTCAACAAAGACATCAAGCCCTGCTCCTCCACACTGTCCAGACTCCAAAGCTCTGAGCAGTGCTGCTTCATCAATGATGCCACCACGGGCACAGTTAATAACTTTCACCCCTTTCTTACATTTGGCAAAGGTTTCATCATTGAGGAGGCCTTTAAAATCAGAATAACTTTAGTGTTCAGACAGAATTACTTTCAAAATGACACAATTTTAAAACAGTTATGGCCATAAAAAAAAAAATCTAGAGTTAAAAACGTACCAACTGACCAAAGATGTTGATCCCTCACTTATTTCAAGTAATTTTACCATAATTTCAGTGAGTAATACTATTTGTGTGTGTGTGTGTGTGTGTGTGTGTGTGTGTGTGTGTGTGTATGTGTGTGTGTATGTGTGTGTGTGTATATATATATATATATATATTTTTTTTTTAGTGCAACATGGTGGGTTTCTTCTGGGGTTTGGGCGTAAAAAATATCACTGTAATGTGTTTGAAATTATTTATCTAACTGAATGCTCAATAAAAACACTTTGAACAAAAAAACAAAAACACACACAAAAAAAACGTACCAACAGTTGCAGGTATAAGCGGTGTGTGCACAGTGATGTAGTCACACTGGGGCCATAACTGCTCCAAAGACATCTGCTCCACCCCCCAGCTGGCAGAAACCTCCGGAGGGGTGATTGGGTCATAGCCGATGGTCTAAAAGGTGTTTCAGTTTGAGCTTAAAGTCAAGTGAGCATTCTTGTTGTGAGTTTAACTACAGCTTACCTTCATGCCAAATGACTGCATTCTTGAGGCCACTTCCTTTCCTATTCTCCCGAGTCCTACAATTCCAAGTACCTTTCCATACAACTCAGCACCCATAAACTGCAAATAAAAAGAAATGTTACTCCCTATGTAAAAGAAGATAAATTATAAAAATACAGAATGTTATGTGCCACATTAGAGCACTGATGATTCACTGAACAATGGACTCGTTCATGCAATGGTAACTGCTTTGTGTGCCCACTGCTCTCTACAAACACAGGGGCAGCATGTATTTTCTACTCACCTTTTTGCGATCCCAGTTTCCAGCTTTCATAGACATCGCAGCTTGAGGGACATGCCTGAAAAAAGCAGGAACCATGAGTCTTTGCACAGCCCTTTCACTGCAGGGTTTAATCAGAAATATACCTTGAGAGACTCATAATGAGGGCACACGTGAGCTCGGCCGCACTGATGGTGTTGCCACTTGGTGTGCTGAAGAAAATGTTTCAGAATGTAAGTCCTGGAGTTTCTCAGCACTGTTCATATGGCAAAGTGCTCACTTACTTCATAACAATAATGCCCTTTTTGGTAGCGGCATCGACATCTACATTATCAACTCCAGTTCCAGCCCTTCCAATGATTTTTAGATTACTGGCAGCATTGATAACATCAGCTGTCACTTTCGTTGCAGATCGAACCACAAGGCCATCGTAATCCTAAAATGATAACACAAGTTCCTGTTTAATTTGACAAAGGTAACAATCAACAAAAACAATTAAAAAACATGATAGGAAGGTTTCAAAGGTGGTCACTCCTCTCCTGGACTAATGAGGGATGACATAATATCAAAACAAATGCATTTCACATTAGAAAGTGTATCCCACAAAAGCCAGGCATGTTTAGAGTTAACTGTTACATGAGCACAGACTGAACATCTGTGTTACATTTAAACCAGTATTTGTGTGCAGCTTGTGTGTGAAGATCATGGAAGCAAAGTCAGCGATGAGTTGCATCAGCTCCCGAAGGGGGCGGTGCCAACTACAGGGAACTTTCTCACCTCCGCGCAGCCGGCGGACACCGGCACAGGGAAGCATGGACGGCTACAGGCCAAATGCACGGGGCTTCCATGGCCAATGGTGAAAAAGAAAAATACGCATTGCACGTATACATTAAAATGTTTCACTGGTAACATCTGCACCAGGTAACACAACGATGTTATGCAACCTTTAAGCCAATCTATGGATAAAGAAGAAACCCACAAACCCGCTGCAATTATGTAATCACAGTAGTCGTACCTTTATCTCAGCTATCAACTCCTCTTTTTTCATGTTTTGTTTCTCCGTCACATGGATGCCATTTTCCTCCAGGATGGTCCTGCAGCGAGGGTCCACGCTCTCACTGATGAGCACCGACTTGATGCAAAAAGAAGCCATTTTACCCTTTGCTTTGGCGCTGATCGCGTTGATGCTGAGAATCTCGGTGAGATGCACTGCTGAGGAACAGGGATGAACACAGACAAACGCGCAGCTTTCCCTCGACTGCTTTTGAATGGGCTGAGTTACAAAACCCTGCCCCTCACTAAATGTGCCCGCCTCCCCCGCGCCATATGACGTGGTGCTGCCATCCACAAAGCGCATGATGCGCAGCCCACATTCACTCGCCAATTCGCCAATAAATTCGCATGTCGCATGAACACTGAACTATATCCTCCATAGGTTTAATTTAAAGTACTGCAGCTAGTGAAAGCAATTAGGACTTCTGATTTAGAGTTATCATCTATGGCCTAATTCATTACTTCTCTATGGTTATTCTCACTTTAGAAAATGCATAGAAATTAACAAACAAATCCACATTACAATCAAAATCCTGGCCTCATAATACATATACTCTAATTAAATTACAGTATCTTAAGTAGACAGGAGTAGAAACAATATAGGCTAAATTATGTGTTTTGCTTAATAACTTGTTGCAGTTGATCGAGATTTCTACAGACAACTGTGGAGCTTCATTTGTTAAAATGAGGATCGCCTGACTCATTAAACTGCACATGACAGGCTGTGGTCTGCAAATATTTTACCCATCGCAACTTTTTCAACTGCAAAGTACTTGTGACACAGAAAACTTGAATGAATGAGTGCCTTTATTTGGGGTGACAGGTAAAACAATGCAGCTGCTTTCAAAATCCAACAGCATCCAGAGGAAACATTTAAAACAAAACACACATAATAATCAAGAAAGACATTTGACCTTCTGTTATTTGAGATCATGGCTATTTACAACTGACTTGAGTTTTTACGATTAGATTTGTCAAACAAATTTACATTCAAATCCCCAAGTAAAATAATTTATTTCTTCCAATGACATTCTTTAAGGACAGCCTGTAGCTCCTCATAAAACACAATGGGGGTCGATGGAGGCCTGTATATTCCAATCAGGGTGATTGGCATTTGGGGAGCGAGATTTATACAATACATAGTCCAATACATTCCAATTGTCAGGGGGTGACCATTTTATCTGGTTGCATTTCAAGTGTTCCCGTACTTGGCCACATTTAGACATAACACTTCGAATATTGATGTGGCCTCCAAGTAAGCCCTTGGGTTTGGCTTTAGGACTCCACAGAACACGGGCATGATTCAAAGTCCGGAAAAATGTAGTCTTGCGATGCATAAAAATGGATTTCTTTCTAGTCGTGTGGTGTTTTGGCCTTACTGACATAGGAGGCAGGTTGGTCCATGGGCATCTCATGTTGGTTCATGACTGTGATGTTGTTTGTTGTCGGGGAAGATGAGCTGCTGCTCGCTCCCGGTGCGTATTTGCACCTAGAGCCGCCGCTCCATCTGCGTGTCTTGGCTAGAGTTTTGTTAGATCTCTGCGCGCAACCTCCGGGGGTCAGTTCCAACAGTGTCCCCTGGCCGCCGTGGCCCCAGCTCACGGCGCGTCATCGCCTGGAAAGCCGATTCATCCTCACCAGTTCAGTAAGTGGCAGTGGTTGCGGAGGGCATTGGTTTGGTAGCATAGACCGTATATATGAGTTTGGTAGCCCTAGAGTAGCGTGGGAAAATTAGTTTTGGGGCGACATTATAGGTGGTGGCTGGCGCTGGTGAGGAAAGCATGATTTGTAGTGAGTGCATCTGTGGCTGAAGGGAGGACCCTAAACAAACTCCTGTCCATCCTGGATAACACCCAGCACCCCCTGCACAGCACCCTCACCAGAGGAGAGCACCTTTGGGGAAAGGCTGTTGTCCCTGTCCTGCTTCATGGACAGACTCTGAAAGTCCTTTGTTCCACATGCCATACGGCTATCCAACTTAATTACTGCTGTATTACTATTACTGTTTATATTATGATGTATCATTGTTTCTGCCAAAATTCTCTGGAATAAAGTATTTAACTATCTGTTAATCTATCTATCTAATTTGAGTGGTCATTGAATTACAATCTGAACCCCATGGAGAGGTCATATTTAACAATGTGTGGAGTTGAAAGTCCACACACTTAAACTCAAGCCACAGGTTTCTTTTCAATGGCTTGAAACGTTTCTTGATAAAATAGATTTCTGACTTGATTGGCTTTGACTTTATCCTGGACATGGTGCTTTTCCTCAAAACATCATAAAGACTCTTATTGCAAAAATATCCAAATTCTCTACTTTAGAGAAAGCTTTGGCACTTCGTAGAATTAATAGATGACGTGGTGAGCACAATAAAATACATGCAGACTTGGTTATTATTGATATGGATCAATCATATACGGCTATGCAAGCTGTATAATCCATGCAGCCTCTTAACTAGATGGATATTTTTAATTTTTTTAGATGCATTGTAATTCTTTGAAATTCCAAAACGTCTTCATCACAGTATATAAACTTTTCTTTTGCCAAAAAGTAGACTGAAATAAAAGCATGTCTTTATTGAACTGAAAAGCAGAAAGACATGCATCCTTACTCTGAGAAGGCTTTGAAACTTCGTAGAATTAATAGATGACATGTTGAGCGCAATAAAATACTTAGACTTGGTTATAACTGATATGGGTCAATAATATAAGGTTACGAAAGTTGTATCAGGTAATTGTGTAATTACACAGTGAAGGACGTCTGGGCCATTGACTTGTGATGTATTTCGTACAAGACGTGATCCCACCTCCCTCCTGTGAATCAATGCTGCCTAACTACATGGATATATATGGATATTTTTAATTAGTTTAGATGTATTGTAATTCTTTGAAACTCTTCTTCACAAAGTCTTCACTATAGTATATAACTTTTTTCCCTGTGAAAAAGTAGACTGAAATAAAAGCATGTCTTTACTGAAGTGAAAAGCAGAAAAACATGGATCCTCCTGCTTGTTTTCAAGGAAATATTGTTCCTTTGGCTATAATATTACATAGCACAATATGCCATAAAACATATCTCCATGGGGAATGTTCGAAAGTATGGTTTAATGTAAGATTTTCTATTTTCACAGAATCATACAGGTGACTTTCCACCTTCAGAAAGTTACATGATATCACTTTAAATGAACAATGTTTCTTAGAATTACTAAAGTTATTTATCAATTTAATTTAGACCTATTTGTAGGCAGGGTTCTGTAGGCTTAGCAAAAGATGGAAATATTTGGTCAAACCCAAACAATGTAGGTCAAACATGAAAGTTAGATAAAGAAGATATAAATTAAGCCGTTTCAATAATGCCCCTTTTACTGTATTTATTATATTATTTGTTGACGTATTGTTCATGTGGTTGATGTTCTGTGGAGCATACAGTCACAACATGGCCGCCTGAACAGGATGGCTGTCAGTTATTGTACATTACCATGGCAACGTCCTCTCTAGTGTCTGTAGTCATACTGAATCTGTTGCTAGGTTACCACATAACAAATGCGGTCTTCATTCATTGTTGGGGGAAACTAGAGTTTGACTTACAATATTTGTTGTCTTTTCTTCTTGTTATACGTTTTTATACGCCCGTTGTAAGACGGGACGTATTATGGTATGGCGCTGTCCGTCCGTCCGTCTGTGGACACTTCAAAGCTTTGAAGTCTTTCAAAGCTTTGAAGTCTTTGAAGCTTTGTCTTCATGAAGAGGCAAAACATGTGGGGCATGCGCCGATATATATATAACTAGGTTTGACAAATTCTAACTTAATTCTATATACAATAATTCAAAGTACGGGCGTATTTTGCCCCGCTGGCGGAGCTCTTGTTCTTCAAACAATGATGCTGGAATGTGAGCGTCGAAAAGGATCTGATACAAAAGGTAATGTTTGTTAGCATAGCATTAAACAGAATTTTTACTTCAGATATCTTAGCATTACCTGATGTGTAAACTGAAAAAGCTAGTAACTACACACTCTACATAATTTACAATACATTTAAAGCCACTTCATCTGATAATTCTTCAAAATATTAATGGTTACATTAAATTAACATTAAATTAAATTATTAACTCACTTATCTGTCCACATGACATGCCCAAAAGCCATTTTGTTTTACTTTTTCACCAGTGTCTTCAGCTGAGAGAGATGACACAATGATTCAATTACCAGATCTACGGCAAGTCACAGTCTTATCTAAATCTGAATCAATGAGGATACAAGCTCAGTTAAAAAATGTTGACAGAGAACAAGAGCGCAGAATACAACAGGCAAAGACAAGAGAAGCCATGCATCTGCAGTCAAAGGAGGTGGTCAAGCTTTGGTCCAACACTATAGCAGTGAGTATTTCAAACAAAGATTGTATCAAATAATTTAATCTTAATTTAAATGGTCCTGCCATTTATGTTTACTAAAGGGACAAAGGCAGAAGAAGCTGGAGGCAAAAGCAATTCGGCAGGAAATTGAGGAGGAGAAAAGAAAGCAACTTGACATAGAAGAAGCCAACTACAGGGAGCAGAAGAGAAAGGAGGCCATAGAAAAGGCTAAGACCCAGCTATTTTACCAAACAGACCGAGTCAAAGGCCTACATGTGTGGACATTTCCACTACATATTTCTGATGTGTAATATTGTTTTGTTATATTGTCATTTACACTCTCTCCTATAGGGTGCATACTTGCTTTCACATGTGCTTAAAGAAAGAGATGCACAGATTCAATTAAAACAGCATATCAAGAATGCTCGCAATGATGTGGACAAAACCTTGTTGGAAGCAGCCAGGGCCAAGGCTGATGAAGCTCAGAGACGAGAAGAGGAGGAAGCACGACAAAAGAAAGAGCAGACTCTGACTGTTGTCGAGGAACTCAAGAATCAGTAGGTGTCTCACTCCACAACTGGGGAAGATTCATTTATGTTCAATGGTGGAACGTAATGAAGTTAAAGTAGTAAGTACTACGGCAAAAAGAGAAATTTCAATTGGACAAAAGTTTATTTTTGTTGACGTTTCGCAGCTCATTCAAGATGCTTCTTCAGTTCTAACTGAAGAATGGATTCTACCTGGACAAATGAGGGTTTTTACACATAATAGGCCTAAGTACTACAATTAAGTATACATTTTAGGTATTTTAGGTATATTAGGTGGGTATTTAGGTATATTACAGGACTAAAAAGTAAAAGTACTTTTATTACAGTTTGAGACCTGCTGAAATTTTTTTTTCCACCTTTATTTAATCAGGAAAGTCCCATTGAGATCACTAATCCCTTTTTCAATGGAGTCCTGCCATGCACACATCACTTTCATACTAGGCAATGTGGGTGAAGTGTCTTGCCTAAGGACACAATGACAGATTCTTTGCCACCCCAATGGCGCCCCCCCTGTGGCACCTGGAATTCCCAGTGGTCTCCCATCTAAGTACTAACCAGGCCCAGCCCTGCTGAGCTTCTGAGATATGACGAGATCAGGCTTTGACAATCCAGTATGGCACCAGTTTGAGGGCCAGATGAGGGGTTTATTTTTAAAAACATTTGTACTTTGTATAAAATACACAACAGCCAGGAAAAAAATGAATTCAGGAAAAATATGAATTCATTTGTTTCTGTTGAACAAAATTCAGCACAAATCTTTATCAAAATCACTACATTTGAAGCTTTAAAGTATATTTTTAAACAAGTACTTTAGTACATTTACTTTAATGTACACTTTGGTTGTAACTTTTTGTTGGGGGTCCGTCACCTTATTGTTTTCATGGATATGTCATTGCTCTGCCTGTAATATTCCACAGTATGAAATTAAACAGCTCTACCTTACATTCAATTACAGGTGGTTTTATAGCTCAAAAATACCTAGAAAAAACAGCATTCTGACTGTGAGCAGGGTTTACTCTCCACAGATCTGACCTGTAAAATGGTCTGGTTTGGTGTCCATGTGGATAAAAAGCTTTAATATCATATTGTTAAACAATCCAGACTAAGCAATCCACCAGAAAAGTTACACAATGCAGCTTTAATTTGATTTTTTTCCCCAATATACTTTTACTTAAGTATTTTTGCTCCGGTATCTGTACTTTTCCTTAAGGTACATAACTGAGTACTTCTTCCACCACTTATGTTCATGGGCCCTTTTCAGAATAAGGAAAAATGAGTTGGAGAAAGAACACAAGAAGCAACTAAAGAAACAAGAAGAGGACGAAATACAGCAACTTTATGAGCTCCATCTTTGGGAGCAGCAGCGAGCACAAGAACAACAACAAGAGGAGAGAAAACAGCTCATGCAGGTCCACCAGGTAGTATCATGGCCAGTTTGATCACCACCCTTTAACTGTTATGTAGGAAAAAAGCAGTTTACACATTTCTTTACAGGAGTATCTGACCAACAGACAGCTGGAGAAAGCTATGAACGACCAAAAACAGCAAATGGAGGAGGAAAAGAGAAAGCTGTACCTCTCATCAAAGCAAAGAATGACCAAGCTAAGGAGAGACAAAGAGAAGGAAATAGTAAGGTAAGAGCCTCAATTCAATACTGGTATTTTAAAGATTTAACATGAGCTAAAGTCTTAATTATCTTGGTCTAAAAATGCTTTTTGGTATTTGTATTTTAAACCAGTTCTTTATTGTTGAGTGTGGATTTGAATACAGGATTATTTACCATTACTGGAGAGATGTGTACAGTATAATAAGACTTAAAGCTAAAATCTCATTTACTTCATAATATCTTTGCAATTATTTTCTTCACAATCTCTTCAATGTCTGCACAAGGTCTAGTTATTCACATAGCAGACCACTATTGTTAAACAGGGATTTGAATACAGCATTATTTACCACAGTGGAGAGAAGTATAATGGAACTTACCTACAGGAGCTTGAGTGAAATATGATTCTGACTTTCTGGCTTTGTCATTCTCTTTTCTTTCATTGTCCTGCCAAGATAAAAAAAAAAGATGAAAGAAAGAATCAGCAACTAACCTGCAAATAGTACGTTAACATTTTTAATCACTTGTTTTAGAGAGAACCAGTTAAAACGAGAGAGGATCTTGGAAAAACTTGTGGCCACCCAGCAGGAGAAGACTGATAATGAAGAGCTGAATTTTGCGCAGGCTGTAGCTGAAAAGGAGGTTCGAGAGGCACAACTGAAGCTGGAGGAAGATGAGAGGAAAGCGGCCATGATGAAGTCCATAGCAGACCACAGAGAAGCATTGGTAAAAAGTCCAAAACATTTACCTGTTACTTATACCTGTGGGTTAAAGGTGAATTGTGTAACTTTTTGGTTGGGGGTCCGTCACCTGCTTGTTTTTGCTCTGCTTGAATGTTCACACTGATTTTAAACAGCTCTACGTTACGTTTATTAAATTACAGGTGGTTTTATAGCTCAAAAAATACATAAGCGGGGTTGTCTCTCCGCAGATCTGACTTGTAACTTGTCAGGTTTGGTCTCCATGAAGACAGAAAGTTTTAATACCACACTGTGAAACATTCCAGACAAAGCAATAACATTTTCCATGGTGAAAAGCATTTGACGGACCCTCCACCGGAAAAGTTACACAATGCGCTGTTAACTCCTTTGTCAGAGGCAAGAAAAAGAGAGGATGAAAGAGGAGAAAAAAGAGAAAAACAAAGAAATGCTTCAGTCTACAAAGGAGGCGGACAAAATATACGCAGAGATACAGCAGCTCAAGGCTCAGAAGAGGAAAGAGGAGCTGCAAAGTTTACAGGAGTTTCACAGAACACAAATGGTATGTTTATGTGTATCGTTTTGGTGCAGATTATATCAAGGTGTCATATTTATGCTTCATTATCTTTATACCTTTAACACAGGCTGAAAAACACTCAAAGCAACAGCAGCAAATACAAAACACGGAGAAGTTTGAAGCTATGAATGCTCAAATACAGGCAGAGGACGAGTTCAAGTTTCAGTTATATGCAAAGGATGTTATCAGTACAGCGGAGAAGGCTAAACTTAATGTGGTGCCACTTTATAAAGCAGCAAGGGAGGGAATAGGAGGAGGATCTGGAGCTGCTCTCAGTGGAGTTCAAGACAGCAGTGGTGCACAAATGCCCAACTACGTCTCCGGTGCCACTAAGAATATTAAATCGCTGAATAAGGCTGTGAATATTGAGCGTGCAAAAAAGAGACTTGGGTTTACTTGGTGATCAATAAAATGTGTTGGCAATAAAAGTGTGTATCTCATTATTTATTGTATTAAAGGGCTCATAATAGGCTATTTTCTGATCTGTTATGTTGGTTCCTCATCAAAAACATACCTGGAGTTGTATTTTGTTCCATTCACACGGTTGACACATAAACCCTGTATATTTAGACTGAGTTGACCTTGTGATGTCATGTGGTAATACAGGAAGTGCTCTACTGTGTTTTTAAACTCCACACCCCTTCACTAGAATCATTTAGATGATTTCATTGCTACTGAACTACAGGTAAAAGGAGCTTCTAACTTCAAAACTACCACTTCATGACATCACAAGATGAAACAGAGCATTTTGACCTTTGAAGCTGCAGACTAATAATAAAGGATTACTCAAACATGTGAATGAACACACAACCACGTTTTTGATGAGGTAACATTATAACATGACTAAAAGCTCACAAGAGTCGATTTTGTGTAATCTAGGACCTTTAACAAGCAGAAATCATGAAATGCAGTTTAAAGAAAACACTAAATGCTAAAAAAGCTTAAGATATAAACACTTAAGTCTATCAGAAATGAGTTAAAAGTAGTGAAATTATCTTGCTGCATGGGCAGATAATTTTATTTGACAAGTTATTTTAAAATAAACGACCTTTGGACTAGAATTAAGCAATCTCTGAACTAGTAAGTTGATAATAAATTTGAAACAAGAATAATAAGTTACATACATTTTAAAATCTTGGCCTGATCATAGAAATTTGCAGGGTAGGTAATCTGGTTAGACCAGACTTTGTTCTCATTTCTAATTAAAGCCAAAGATTCAGTTTGCCTTTGGAGAACTCCCAATGGGCGGTGATATTAAGTCTGCACATTTAGGGTGTTGGACATTAAAAAAAGAAAAGAACACATGGGAAACTTCCTCACAACTGTGTAATACCGGGGATCTGCGAGAACAAACTGTTAGAACCAAGGCATCAGTTGTTTAAAAGCAAGAATGTATTTTTTTTTAATTCCTTCTTCAGAGCCAGAAAGGCAATGTCCAATATACTGGACAAAACTACTTGTACAAATTGTCAATAATTCCACAAGTAAATCAGAATAGTCTTAATTACAAATGGGATTACAGTAAAAGGCAGTGGAGGGGTGACATATGACTAAATCATAAAAAGAATATACCGACCATGCATCAAATTTTTTGTTAGTTGTATTTGAAATATGACAAAAATACAGGCACACACTCCCTCCAAAACCAACAGCACTTAAATGATAAAAACAAACAGTAGAAATAATTTAAAAAGCTCAACTGTTGGGGTTTTTTATACCCAAAATTCAATGTAAACCAAATAAAAACTGAAAACCGTCAAACTAAATCCTAAGACAATGAAAGCAGTACATTTAATGGCATCTTAAACCCTTGAAAAAAACACAACCTTGGCTGACTGTCATTATGAGGGTTCTTCTCGTTTTGGTATGAATCAAGATGTCACTTTAAACCAAAGAGTACGTGCCTGGTCGAAATAGAGCCGTAGCCTGACCTTGTTAACAGTGTCTTAAAGATGGGAAACACAAGTATAAATCGGCATGTCTCGGCTGGAGTTTTGTTAGATCTCTGCGCGCAACCTCCGGGGGTCAGTTCCAACAGTGTCCCCTGGCCGCCGTGGCCCCAGCTCATGGACAGACTCTGAAAGTCCTTTGTTCCACATGCCATACGGCTATCCAACTTAATTACTGCTGTATTACTATTACTGTTTATATTATGATGTATCATTGTTTCTGCCAAAATTCTCTGGAATAAAGTATTTATCTATCTGTTAATCTATCTATCTAATTTGAGTGGTCATTGAATTACAATCTGAACCCCATGGAGAGGTCATATTTAACAATGTGTGGAGTTGAAAGTCCACACACTTAAACTCAAGCCACAGGTTTCTTTTCAATGGCTTGAAACGTTTCTTGATAAAATAGATTTCTGACTTGATTGGCTTTGACTTTATCCTGGACATGGTGCTTTTCCTCAAAACATCATAAAGACTCTTATTGCAAAAATATCCAAATTCTCTACTTTAGAGAAAGCTTTGGCACTTCGTAGAATTAATAGATGACGTGGTGAGCACAATAAAATACATGCAGACTTGGTTATTATTGATATGGATCAATCATATACGGCTATGCAAGCTGTATAATCCATGCAGCCTCTTAACTAGATGGATATTTTTAATTTGTTTAGATGCATTGTAATTCTTTGAAATTCCAAAAAGTCTTCATCACAGTATATAACCTTTTCTTTTGCCAAAAAGTAGACTGAAATAAAAGCATGTCTTTATTGAACTGAAAAGCAGAAAGACATGCATCCTTACTCTGAGAAGGCTTTGAAACTTCGTAGAATTAATAGATGACACGTTGAGTGCAATAAAATACTTAGACTTGGTTATAACTGATATGGGTCAATAATATAAGGTTACGAAAGTTGTATCAGGTAATTGTGTAATTACACAGTGTTACGTCCCCTTGTTAGGGGAAAGGGAACGCACAAAAAAACAGGAGCACATTAAACACACACACCCAAGGGCTAAGGCCCGTAACAACAGTGAAGGACGTCTGGGCCATTGACTTGTGATGTATTTCGTACAAGACGTGATCCCACCTCCCTCCTGTGAATCAATGCTGCCTAACTACATGGATATATATGGATATTTTTAATTAGTTTAGATGCATTGTAATTCTTTGAAACTCTTCTTCACAAAGTCTTCACTATAGTATATAACTTTTTTCCCTGTGAAAAAGTAGACTGAAATAAAAGCATGTCTTTACTGAAGTGAAAAGCAGAAAAACATGGATCCTCCTGCTTGTTTTCAAGGAAATATTGTTCCTTTGGCTATAATATTACATAGCACAATATGCCATGAAACATATCTCCATGGGGAATGTTCGAAAGTATGGTTTAATGTATGATTTTCTATTTTCACAGAATCATACAGGTGACTTTCTACCTCCAGAAAGTTACATGTTATCACTTTAAATGAACAATGTTTCTTAGAATTAGTAAAGTTATTTATCAATTTAATTTAGACCTATTTGTAGGCAGGGTTCTATAGGCTTAGCAAAAGATGGAAATATTTGGTCAAACCCAAACAATGTAGGTCAAACATGAAAGTTAGATAAAGAAGATATAAATTAAGCCGTTTCAATAATGCCCCTTTTACTGTATTTATTATATTATTTGTTGACGTATTGTTCATGTGGTTGATGTTCTGTGGAGCATACAGTCACAACATGGCCGCCTGAACAGGATGGCTGTCAGTTATTGTACATTACCATGGCAACGTCCTCTCTAGTGTCTGTAGTCATACTGAATCTGTTGCTAGGTTACCACATAACAAATGCGGTCTTCATTCATTGTTGGGGGAAACTAGAGTTTGACTTACAATATTTGTTGTCTTTTCTTCTTGTTATACGTTTTTCTTCAAACAATGATGCTGGAATGTGAGCGTCGAAAAGGATCTGATACAAAAGGTAATGTTTGTTAGCATAGCATTAAACAGAATTTTTACTTCAGATATCTTAGCATTACCTGATGTGTAAACTGAAAAAGCTAGTAACTACACACTCTACATAATTTACAATACATTTAAAGCCACTTCATCTGATAATTCTTCAAAATATTAATGGTTACATTAAATTAACATTAAATTAAATTATTAACTCACTTATCTGTCCACATGACATGCCCAAAAGCCATTTTGTTTTACTTTTTCACCAGTGTCTTCAGCTGAGAAAGATGACACAATGATTCAATTACCAGATCTACGGCAAGTCACAGTCTTATCTAAATCTGAATCAATGAGGATACAAGCTCAGTTAAAAAATGTTGACAGAGAACAAGAGCGCAGAATACAACAGGCAAAGACAAGAGAAGCCATGCATCTGCAGTCAAAGGAGGTGGTCAAGCTTTGGTCCAACACTATAGCAGTGAGTATTTCAAACACAGATTGTATCAAATAATTTAATCTTAATTTAAATGGTCCTGCCATTTATGTTTACTAAAGGGACAAAGGCAGAAGAACCTGGAGGCAAAAGCAATTCGGCAAGAAATTGAGGAGGAGAAAAGAAAGCAACTTGACATAGAAGAAGCCAACTACAGGGAGCAGAAGAGAAAGGAGGCCATAAAAAAGGCTAAGACCCAGCTATTTTACCAAACAGACCGAGTCAAAGGCCTACATGTGTGGACATTTCCACTACATATTTCTGATGTGTAATATTGTTTTGTTATATTGTCATTTACACTCTCTCCTATAGGGTGCATACTTGCTTTCACATGTGCTTAAAGAAAGAGATGCACAGATTCAATTAAAACAGCATATCAAGAATGCTCGCAAAGATGTGGACAAAACCTTGTTGGAAGCAGCCAGGGCCAAGGCTGATGAAGCTCAGAGACGAGAAGAGGAGGAAGCACGACAAAAGAAAGAGCAGACTCTGACTGTTGTCGAGGAACTCAAGAATCAGTAGGTGTCTCACTCCACAACTGGGGAAGATTCATTTATGTTCAATGGTGGAACGTAATGAAGTTAAAGTAGTAAGTACTACGGCAAAAAGAGAAATTTCAATTGGACAAAAGTTTATTTTTGTTGACGTTTCGCAGCTCATTCAAGATGCTTCTTCAGTTCTAACTGAAGAATGGATTCTACCTGGACAAATGAGGGCTTTTACACATAGTAGGCCTAAGTACTACACTTAAGTATACATTTTAGGTATTTTAGGTATATTAGGTGGGTATTTAGGTATATTACAGGACTAAAAAGTAAAAGTACTTTTATTACAGTTTGAGACCTGCTGAAATTTTTTTTTCTACCTTTATTTAATCAGGAAAGTCCCATTGAGATCACTAATCCCTTTTTCAATGGAGTCCTGCCATGCACACATCACTTTCATACTAGGCAATGTGGGTGAAGTGTCTTGCCTAAGGACACAATGACAGATTCTTTGCCACCCCAATGGCGCCCCTGTGGCACCTGGAATTCCCAGTGGTCTCCCATCTAAGTACTAACCAGGCCCAGCCCTGCTGAGCTTCTGAGATGTGACGAGATCAGGCTTTCACAATCCAGTATGGCACCAGTTTGAGGGCCAGATGAGGGGTTTATTTTTAAAAACATTTGTACTTTGTATAAAATACACAACAGCCAGGAAAAAAATGAATTCAGGAAAAATATGAATTCATTTGTTTCTGTTGAACAAAATTCAGCACAAATCTTTATCAAAATCACTACATTTGAAGCTTTCAAGTATATTTTTAAACAAGTACTTTAGTACATTTACTTTAATGTACACTTTGGTTGTAACTTTTTGTTGGGGGTCCGTCACCTTATTGTTTTCATGGATATGTCATTGCTCTGCCTGTAATATTCCACAGTATGAAATTAAACAGCTCTACCTTACATTCAATTACAGGTGGTTTTATAGCTCAAAAATACCTAGAAAAACAGCATTCTGACTGTGAGCAGGGTTTACTCTCCACAGATCTGACCTGTAAAATGGTCTGGTTTGGTGTCCATGTGGATAAAAAGCTTTAATATCATATTGTTAAACAATCCAGACTAAGCAATCCACCAGAAAAGTTACACAATGCAGCTTTAATTTGATTTTTTTCCCCAATATACTTTTACTTAAGTATTTTTGCTCCGGTATCTGTACTTTTCCTTAAGGTACATAACTGAGTACTTCTTCCACCACTTATGTTCATGGGCCCTTTTCAGAATAAGGAAAAATGAGTTGGAGAAAGAACACAAGAAGCAACTAAAGAAACAAGAAGGGGACGAAATACAGCAACTTTATGAGCTCCATCTTTGGGAGCAGCAGCGAGCACAAGAACAACAACAAGAGGAGAGAAAACAGCTCATGCAGGTCCACCAGGTAGTATCATGGCCAGTTTGATCACCACCCTTTAACTGTTATGTAGGAAAAAAGCAGTTTACACATTTCTTTACAGGAGTATCTGACCAACAGACAGCTGGAGAAAGCTATGAACGACCAAAAACAGCAAATGGAGGAGGAAAAGAGAAAGCTGTACCTCTCAGCAAAGCAAAGAATGACCAAGCTAAGGAGAGACAAAGAGAAGGAAATAGTAAGGTAAGAGCCTCAATTCAATACTGGCATTTTAAAGATTTAACATGAGCTAAAGTCTTAATTATCTTGGTCTAAAAATGCTTTTTGGTATTTGTATTTTAAACCAGTTCTTTATTGTTGAGTGTGGATTTGAATACAGGATTATTTACCATTACTGTAGAGATGTGTACAGTATAATAAGACTTAAAGCTAAAATCTCATTTACTTCATAATATCTTTGCAATTATTTTCTTCACAATCTCTTCAATGTCTGCACAAGGTCTAGTTATTCACATAGCAGACCACTATTGTTAAACAGGGATTTGAATACAGCATTATTTACCACAGTGGAGAGAAGTATAATGGAACTTACCTACAGGAGCTTGAGTGAAATATGATTCTGACTTTCTGGCTTTGTCATTCTCTTTTCTTTCATTGTCCTGCCAAGATAAAAAAAAAAGATGAAAGAAAGAATCAGCAACTAACCTGCAAATAGTACGTTAACATTTTTAATCACTTGTTTTAGAGAGAACCAGTTAAAACGAGAGAGGATCTTGGAAAAACTTGTGGCCACCCAGCAGGAGAAGACTGATAATGAAGAGCTGAATGTTGCGCAGGCTGTAGCTGAAAAGGAGGTTCGAGAGGCACAACTGAAGCTGGAGGAAGATGAGAGGAAAGCGGCCATGATGAAGTCCATAGCAGACCACAGAGAAGCATTGGTAAAAAGTCCAAAACATTTACCTGTTACTTATACCTGTGGGTTAAAGGTGAATTGTGTAACTTTTTGGTTGGGGTCCGTCACCTGCTTGTTTTTGCTCTGCTTGAATGTTCACACTGATTTTAAACAGCTCTACGTTACGTTTATTAAATTACAGGTGGTTTTATAGCTCAAAAAATACATAAGCGGGGTTGTCTCTCCGCAGATCTGACTTGTAACTTGTCAGGTTTGGTCTCCATGAAGACAGAAAGTTTTAATACCACACTGTGAAACATTCCAGACAAAGCAATAACATTTTCCATGGTGAAAAGCATTTGACGGACCCTCCACCGGAAAAGTTACACAATGCGCTGTTAACTCCTTTGTCAGAGGCAAGAAAAAGAGAGGATGAAAGAGGAGAAAAAAGAGAAAAACGAAGAAATGCTTCAGTCTACAAAGGAGGCGGACAAAATATACGCAGAGAAACAGCAGCTCAAGGCTCAGAAGAGGAAAGAGGAGCTGCAAAGTTTACAGGAGTTTCACAGAACACAAATGGTATGTTTATGTGTATCGTTTTGGTGCAGATTATATCAAGGTGTCATATTTATGCTTCATTATCTTTATACCTTTAACACAGGCTGAAAAACACTCAAAGCAACAGCAGCAAATACAAAACACGGAGAAGTTTGAAGCTATGAATGCTCAAATACAGGCAGAGGACGAGTTCAAGTTTCAGTTATATGCAAAGGATGTTATCAGTACAGCGGAGAAGGCTAAACTTAATGTGGTGCCACTTTATAAAGCAGCAAGGGAGGGAATAGGAGGAGGATCTGGAGCTGCTCTCAGTGGAGTTAGACCCAGTTATGTGGTTCAAGACAGCAGTGGTGCACAAATGCCCAACTACGTCTCCGGTGCCACTAAGAATATTAAATCGCTGAATAAGGTTGTGAATATTGAGCATGGAAAAAAGAGACTTGGGTTTACTTGGTGATCAATAAAATGTGTTGGCAATAAAAGTGTGTATCTCATTATTTATTGTCTTAAAGGGCTCATAATAGGCTATTTTCTGATCTGTTATGTTGGTTCCTCATCAAAAACATACCTGGAGTTGTATTTTGTTCCATTCACACGGTTGACACATAAACCCTGTATATTTAGACTGAGTTGACCTTGTGATGTCATGTGGTAATACAGGAAGTGCTCTACTGTGTTTTTAAACTCCACACCCCTTCACTAGAATCATTTAGATGATTTCATTGCTACTGAACTACAGGTAAAAGGAGCTTCTAACTTCAAAACTACCACTTCATGACATCACAAGATGAAACAGAGCATTTTGACCTTTGAAGATGCAGACTAATAATAAAGGATTACTCAAACATGTGAACGAACACACAACCACGTTTTTGATGAGGTAACATTATAACATGACTAAAAGCTCACAAGAGTCGATTTTGTGTAATCTAGGACCTTTAACAAGCAGAAATTATGAAATGCAGTTTAAAGAAAACACTAAATGCTAAAAAAGCTTAAGATATAAACACTTAAGTCTATCAGAAATGAGTTAAAAGTAGTGAAATTATCTTGCTGCATGGGCAGATAATTTTATTTGACAAATTATTTTAAAATAAACGACCTTTGGACTAGAATTAAGCAATCTCTGAACTAGTAAGTTGATAATAAATTTGAAACAAGAATAATAAGTTACATACATTTTAAAATCTTGGCCTGATCATAGAAATTTGCAGGGTAGGTAATCTGGTTAGACCAGACTTTGTTCTCATTTCTAATTAAAGCCAAAGATTCAGTTTGCCTTTGGAGAACTCCCAATGGGCGGTGATATTAAGTCTGCACATTTAGGGTGTTGGACATTAAAAAAAGAAAAGAACACATGGGAAACTTCCTCACAACTGTGTAATACCGGGGATCTGCGAGAACAAACTGTTAGAACCAAGGCATCAGTTGTTTAAAAGCAAGAATGTATTTTTTTAAATTCCTTCTTCAGAGCCAGAAAGGCAATGTCCAATATACTGGACAAAACTACTTGTACAAATTGTCAATAATTCCACAAGTAAATCAGAATAGTCTTAATTACAAATGGGATTACAGTAAAAGGCCATAGATATACAAAAGTGGAGGGGTGACATATGACCAAATCATAAAAAGAATATACCGACCATGCATCAAATTTTTTGTTGGTTGTATTTGAAATATGACAAAAATACAGGCACACACTCCCTCCAAAACCAACAGCACTTAAATGATAAAAACAAACAGTAGAAATAATTTAAAAAGCTCAACTGTTGGGGTTTTTTATACCCAAAATTCAATGTAAACCAAATAAAAACTGAAAACCGTCAAACTAAATCCTAAGACAATGAAAGCAGTACATTTAATGGCATCTTAAACCCTTGAAAAAAACACAACCTTGGCTGACTGTCATTATGAGGGTTCTTCTCATTTTGGTATGAATCAAGATGTCACTTTAAACCAAAGAGTACGTGCCTGGTCGAAATAGAGCCGTAGCCTGACCTTGTTAACAGTGTCTTAAAGATGGGAAACACAAGTATAAATCTGCGTGTCTCGGCTGGAGTTTTGTTAGATCTCTGCGCGCAACCTCCGGGGGTCAGTTCCAACAGTGTCCCCTGGCCGCCGTGGCCCCAGCTCATGGACAGACTCTGAAAGTCCTTTGTTCCACATGCCATACGGCTATCCAACTTAATTACTGCTGTATTACTATTACTGTTTATATTATGATGTATCATTGTTTCTGCCAAAATTCTCTGGAATAAAGTATTTAACTATCTGTTAATCTATCTATCTAATTTGAGTGGTCATTGAATTACAATCTGAACCCCATGGAGAGGTCATATTTAACAATGTGTGGAGTTGAAAGTCCACACACTTAAACTCAAGCCACAGGTTTCTTTTCAATGGCTTGAAACGTTTCTTGATAAAATAGATTTCTGACTTGATTGGCTTTGACTTTATCCTGGACATGGTGCTTTTCCTCAAAACATCATAAAAAAATATCCAAATTCTCTACTTTAGAGAAAGCTTTGGCACTTCGTAGAATTAATAGATGACGTGGTGAGCACAATAAAATACATGCAGACTTGGTTATTATTGATATGGATCAATCATATACGGCTATGCAAGCTGTATAATCCATGCAGCCTCTTAACTAGATGGATATTTTTAATTTGTTTAGATGCATTGTAATTCTTTGAAATTCCAAAAAGTCTTCATCACAGTATATAACCTTTTCTTTTGCCAAAAAGTAGACTGAAATAAAAGCATGTCTTTATTGAACTGAAAAGCAGAAAGACATGCATCCTTACTCTGAGAAGGCTTTGAAACTTCGTAGAATTAATAGATGACACGTTGAGCGCAATAAAATACTTAGACTTGGTTATAACTGATATGGGTCAATAATATAAGGGTACGAAAGTTGTATCAGGTAATTGTGTAATTACACAGTGTTACGTCCCCTTGTTAGGGGAAAGGGAACGCACAAAAAAACAGGAGCACATCAAACACACACACCCAAGGGCTAAGGCCCGTAACAACAGTGAAGGACGTCTGGGCCATTGACTTGTGATGTATTTCGTACAAGACGTGATCCCACCTCCCTCCTGTGAATCAATGCTGCCTAACTACATGGATATATATGGATATTTTTAATTAGTTTAGATGCATTGTAATTCTTTGAAACTCTTCTTCACAAAGTCTTCACTATAGTATATAACTTTTTTTCCCTGTGAAAAAGTAGACTGAAATAAAAGCATGTCTTTACTGAAGTGAAAAGCAGAAAAACATGGATCCTCCTGCTTGTTTTCAAGGAAATATTGTTCCTTTGGCTATAATATTACATACCGCAGTATGCCATGAAACATATCTCCATGGGGAATGTTCGAAAGTATGGTTTAATGTATGATTTTCTATTTTCACAGAATCATAGAGGTGACTTTCCACCTCCAGAAAGTTACATGTTATCACTTTAAATGAACAATGTTTCTTAGAATTAGTAAAGTTATTTATCAATTTAATTTAGACCTATTTGTAGGCAGGGTTCTATAGGCTTAGCAAAAGATGGAAATGTTTGGTCAAACCCAAACAATGTAGGTCAAACATGAAAGTTAGATAAAGAAGATATAAATTAAGCCGTTTCAATAATGCCCCTTTTACTGTATTTATTATATTATTTGTTGACGTATTGTTCATGTGGTTGATGTTCTGTGGAGCATACAGTCACAACATGGCTGCCTGAACAGGATGGCTGTCAGTTATTGTACATTACCATGGCAACGTCCTCTCTAGTGTCTGTAGTCATACTGAATCTGTTGCTAGGTTACCACATAACAAATGCGGTCTTCATTCATTGTTGGGGGAAACTAGAGTTTGACTTACAATATTTGTTGTCTTTTCTTCTTGTTATACGTTTTTCTTCAAACAATGATGCTGGAATGTGAGCGTCGAAAAGGATCTGATACAAAAGGTAATGTTTGTTAGCATAGCATTAAACAGATTTTTTACTTCAGATATCTTAGCATTACCTGATGTGTAAACTGAAAAAGCTAGTAACTACACACTCTACATAATTTACAATACATTTAAAGCCACTTCATCTGATAATTCTTCAAAATATTAATGGTTACATTAAATTAACATTAAATTAAATTATTAACTCACTTATCTGTCCACATGACATGCCCAAAAGCCATTTTGTTTTACTTTTTCACCAGTGTCTTCAGCTGAGAGAGATGACACAATGATTCAATTACCAGATCTACGGCAAGTCACAGTCTTATCTAAATCTGAATCAATGAGGATACAAGCTCAGTTAAAAAATGTTGACAGAGAACAAGAGCGCAGAATACAACAGGCAAAGACAAGAGAAGCCATGCATCTGCAGTCAAAGGAGGTGGTCAAGCTTTGGTCCAACACTATAGCAGTGAGTATTTCAAACACAGATTGTATCAAATAATTTAATCTTAATTTAAATGGTCCTGCCATTTATGTTTACTAAAGGGACAAAGGCAGAAGAAGCTGGAGGCAAAAGCAATTCGGCAGGAAATTGAAGAGGAGAAAAGAAAGCAACTTGACATAGAAGAAGCCAACTACAGGGAGCAGAAGAGAAAGGAGGCCATAGAAAAGGCTAAGACCCAGCTATTTTACCAAACAGACCGAGTCAAAGGCCTACATGTGTGGACATTTCCACTACATATTTCTGATGTGTAATATTGTTTTGTTATATTGTCATTTACACTCTCTCCTATAGGGTGCATACTTGCTTTCACATGTGCTTAAAGAAAGAGATGCACAGATTCAATTAAAACAGCATATCAAGAATGCTCGCAAAGATGTGGACAAAACCTTGTTGGAAGCAGCCAGGGCCAAGGCTGATGAAGCTCAGAGACGAGAAGAGGAGGAAGCACGACAAAAGAAAGAGCAGACTCTGACTGTTGTCGAGGAACTCAAGAATCAGTAGGTGTCTCACTCCACAACTGGGGAAGATTCATTTATGTTCAATGGTGGAACGTAATGAAGTTAAAGTAGTAAGTACTACGGCAAAAAGAGAAATTTCAATTGGACAAAAGTTTATTTTTGTTGACGTTTCGCAGCTCATTCAAGATGCTTCTTCAGTTCTAACTGAAGAATGGATTCTACCTGGACAAATGAGGGTTTTTACACATAATAGGCCTAAGTACTACACTTAAGTATACATTTTAGGTATTTTAGGTATATTAGGTGGGTATTTAGGTATATTACAGGACTAAAAAGTAAAAGTACTTTTATTACAGTTTGAGACCTGCTGAAATTTTTTTTTCCACCTTTATTTAATCAGGAAAGTCCCATTGAGATCACTAATCCCTTTTTCAATGGAGTCCTGCCATGCACACATCACTTTCATACTAGGCAATGTGGGTGAAGTGTCTTGCCTAAGGACACAATGCCAGATTCTTTGCCACCCCAATGGCGCCCCCCCTGTGGCACCTGGAATTCCCAGTGGTCTCCCATCTAAGTACTAACCAGGCCCAGCCCTGCTGAGCTTCTGAGATGTGACGAGATCAGGCTTTGACAATCCAGTATGGCACCAGTTTGAGGGCCAGATGAGGGGTTTATTTTTAAAAACATTTGTACTTTGTATAAAATACACAACAGCCAGGAAAAAAATGAATTCAGGAAAAATATGAATTCATTTGTTTCTGTTGAACAAAATTCAGCACAAATCTTTATCAAAATCACTACATTTGAAGCTTTCAAGTATATTTTTAAACAAGTACTTTAGTACATTTACTTTAATGTACACTTTGGTTGTAACTTTTTGTTGGGGGTCCGTCACCTTATTGTTTTCATGGATATGTCATTGCTCTGCCTGTAATATTCCACAGTATGAAATTAAACAGCTCTACCTTACATTCAATTACAGGTGGTTTTATAGCTCAAAAATACCTAGAAAAAACAGCATTCTGACTGTGAGCAGGGTTTACTCTCCACAGATCTGACCTGTAAAATGGTCTGGTTTGGTGTCCATGTGGATAAAAAGCTTTAATATCATATTGTTAAACAATCCAGACTAAGCAATCCACCAGAAAAGTTACACAATGCACCTTTAATTTGATTTTTTTCCCCAATATACTTTTACTTAAGTATTTTTGCTCCGGTATCTGTACTTTTCCTTAAGGTACATAACTGAGTACTTCTTCCACCACTTATGTTCATGGGCCCTTTTCAGAATAAGGAAAAATGAGTTGGAGAAAGAACACAAGAAGCAACTAAAGAAACAAGAAGAGGACGAAATACAGCAACTTTATGAGCTCCATCTTTGGGAGCAGCAGCGAGCACAAGAACAACAACAAGAGGAGAGAAAACAGCTCATGCAGGTCCACCAGGTAGTATCATGGCCAGTTTGATCACCACCCTTTAACTGTTATGTAGGAAAAAAGCAGTTTACACATTTCTTTACAGGAGTATCTGACCAACAGACAGCTGGAGAAAGCTATGAACGACCAAAAACAGCAAATGGAGGAGGAAAAGAGAAAGCTGTACCTCTCAGCAAAGCAAAGAATGACCAAGCTAAGGAGAGACAAAGAGAAGGAAATAGTAAGGTAAGAGCCTCAATTCACTACTGGCATTTTAAAGATTTAACATGAGCTAAAGTCTTAATTATCTTGGTCTAAAAATGCTTTTTGGTATTTGTATTTTAAACCAGTTCTTTATTGTTGAGTGTGGATTTGAATACAGGATTATTTACCATTACTGGAGAGATGTGTACAGTATAATAAGACTTAAAGCTAAAATCTCATTTACTTCATAGTATCTTTGCAATTATTTTCTTCACAATCTCTTCAATGTCTGCACAAGGTCTAGTTATTCACATAGCAGACCACTATTGTTAAACAGGGATTTGAATACAGCATTATTTACCACAGTGGAGAGAAGTATAATGGAACTTACCTACAGGAGCTTGAGTGAAATATGATTCTGACTTTCTGGCTTTGTCATTCTCTTTTCTTTCATTGTCCTGCCAAGATAAAAAAAAAAAAGATGAAAGAAAGAATCAGCAACTAACCTGCAAATAGTACGTTAACATTTTTAATCACTTGTTTTAGAGAGAACCAGTTAAAACGAGAGAGGATCTTGGAAAAACTTGTGGCCACCCAGCAGGAGAAGACTAAAAATGAAGAGCTGAATGTTGCGCAGGCTGTAGCTGAAAAGGAGGTTCGAGAGGCACAACTGAAGCTGGAGGAAGATGAGAGGAAAGCGGCCATGATGAAGTCCATAGCAGACCACAGAGAAGCATTGGTAAAAAGTCCAAAACATTTACCTGTTACTTATACCTGTGGGTTAAAGGTGAATTGTGTAACTTTTTGGTTGGGGGTCCGTCACCTGCTTGTTTTTGCTCTGCTTGAATGTTCACACTGATTTTAAACAGCTCTACGTTACGTTTATTAAATTACAGGTGGTTTTATAGCTCAAAAAATACATAAGCGGGGTTGTCTCTCCGCAGATCTGACTTGTAACTTGTCAGGTTTGGTCTCCATGAAGACAGAAAGTTTTAATACCACACTGTGAAACATTCCAGACAAAGCAATAACATTTTCCATGGTGAAAAGCATTTGACGGACCCTCCACCGGAAAAGTTACACAATGCGCTGTTAACTCCTTTGTCAGAGGCAAGAAAAAGAGAGGATGAAAGAGGAGAAAAAAGAGAAAAACGAAGAAATGCTTCAGTCTACAAAGGAGGCGGACAAAATATACGCAGAGAAACAGCAGCTCAAGGCTCAGAAGAGGAAAGAGGAGCTGCAAAGTTTACAGGAGTTTCACAGAACACAAATGGTATGTTTATGTGTATCGTTTTGGTGCAGATTATATCAAGGTGTCATATTTATGCTTCATTATCTTTATACCTTTAACACAGGCTGAAAAACACTCAAAGCAACAGCAGCAAATACAAAACACGGAGAAGTTTGAAGCTATGAATGCTCAAATACAGGCAGAGGACGAGTTCAAGTTTCAGTTATATGCAAAGGATGTTATCAGTACAGCGGAGAAGGCTAAACTTAATGTGGTGCCACTTTATAAAGCAGCAAGGGAGGGAATAGGAGGAGGATCTGGAGCTGCTCTCAGTGGAGTTAGACCCAGTTATATGGTTCAAGACAGCAGTGGTGCACAAATGCCCAGCTACGTCTCTGGTGCCACTAAGAATATTAAATCGCTGAATGAGGCTGTGAATATTGAGCATGGAAAAAAGAGACTTGGGTTTACTTGGTGATCAATAAAATGTGTTGGCAATAAAAGTGTGTATCTCATTATTTATTGTCTTAAAGGGCTCATAATAGGCTATTTTCTGATCTGTTATGTTGGTTCCTCATCAAAAACATACCTGGAGTTGTATTTTGTTCCATTCACACGGTTGACACATAAACCCTGTATATTTAGACTGAGTTGACCTTGTGATGTCATGTGGTAATACAGGAAGTGCTCTACTGTGTTTTTAAACTCCACACCCCTTCACTAGAATCATTTGGATGATTTCATTGCTACTGAACTACAGGTAAAAGCGCTTCTAACTTCAAAACTACCACTTCATGACATCACAAGATGAAACAGAGCATTTTGACCTTTGAAGATGCAGACTAATAATAAAGGATTACTCAAACATGTGAATGAACACACAACCACGTTTTTGATGAGGTAACATTATAACATGACTAAAAGCTCACAAGAGTCGATTTTGTGTAATCTAGGACCTTTAACAAGCAGAAATCATGAAATGCAGTTTAAAGAAAACACTAAATGCTAAAAAAGCTTAAGATATAAACACTTAAGTCTATCAGAAATGAGTTAAAAGTAGTGAAATTATCTTGCTGCATGGGCAGATAATTTTATTTGACAAGTTATTTTAAAATAAACGACCTTTGGACTAGAATTAAGCAATCTCTGAACTAGTAAGTTGATAATAAATTTGAAACAAGAATAATAAGTTACATACATTTTAAAATCTTGGCCTGATCATAGAAATTTGCAGGGTAAGTAATCTGGTTAGACCAGACTTTGTTCTCATTTCTAATTAAAGTCAAAGATTCAGTTTGCCTTTGGAGAACTCCCAATGGGCGGTGATATTAAGTCTGCACATTTAAGGTGTTGGACTTTAAAAAAAGAAAAGAACACATGGGAAACTTCCTCACAACTGTGTAATACCGGGCATCTGCGAGAACAAACTGTTAGAACCAAGGCATCAGTTGTTTAAAAGCAAGAATGTATTTTTTTAAATTCCTTCTTCAGAGCCAGAAAGGCAATGTCCAATATACTGGACAAAACTACTTGTACAAATTGTCAATAATTCCACAAGTAAATCAGAATAGTCTTAATTACAAATGGGATTACAGTAAAAGGCCATAGATATACAAAAGTGGAGGGGTGACATATGACCAAATCATAAAAAGAATATACCGACCATGCATCAAATTTTTTGTTGGTTGTATTTGAAATATGACAAAAATACAGGCACACACTCCCTCCAAAACCAACAGCACTTAAATGATAAAAACAAACAATAATTTATAAAAGCTCAACTGTTGGGGGTTTTTATACCCAAAATTCAATGTAAACCAAATAAAAACTGAAAACCGTCAAACTAAATCCTAAGACAATGAAAGCAGTACATTTAATGGCATCTTAAACCCTTGAAAAAAACACAACCTTGGCTGACTGTCATTATGAGGGTTCTTCTCATTTTGGTATGAATCAAGATGTCACTTTAAACCAAAGAGTACGTGCCTGGTCGAAATAGAGCCGTAGCCTGACCTTGTTAACAGTGTCTTAAAGATGGGAAACACAAGTATAAAAAAAGTAATTATTATTATTTTATTTTTTTTTAAATGAGGCCCTCTCAGTCACTGTCAGAACTTGAGCTAGAACTAGGTCTATGTCTTCTACTGTTATTTCGGTCTTTGCCCTTACTACTGTCTGGCCTTTGTCTTTCTGGACTCCTTTTATCTTTGGATTTTCTGTCACGACTGTTTCGGCTCCTTCTTTTATCTCTATCGCTATCAGAACTGCTGCTATGTCGTCTTTTGCGGTTGCCAGATTCTCGTTCTTTATCCTTCCTATGCGTAGAGCGGTCTTTACTGGACTCTCTTTTGTTACTCTTGCTTCGTGAGTGCCTGCTCCTGTGGGCGTCTCTGGTCTTAGTCCTGTCTGAGCTTCTCCCTCGATGATCTCTGCTTCTGGACGACTCCCTCCTCTTAGTTTCCCTTTCACTATCACGGCGACGGTCTCGGCTTCGGCTCCGATTCCTACCCCTGTCTCTCTCCTTATCCCGCCTGTCGTCTTTGTCTCTGGATTTGGCACGACTGTTCTTATTTCTATTACTGCTGCTAGATCTGTGGCCAACTTTTCTGTCCTTGCTGCGTGACTTGGACCTATTTCTTTCTCCATTTGTTCCTTCAAAATCCTCTTTATGCTTTTTACTAGATTCATGTTTGCTTTTGTCTTTTCCATGGTCAGATTCTGAGTGTTTATCTTTCTTTGAGTCCTCCTTGTCTTTGCTTTTGGACCGTGCTCTTTTCTCGTCAGATTTGTGAGATTTGTGTCCCTTCTCTCTGCTCTTTGACCTTTTCTTCTCACAGCTTTTACTACGACTTTCTGCTTTTTTCTTATGGGTCTTGTGTTTGCCATGTTTTCCATCTTTATCCGCAGAATCATCTTCTTTGCTCTTGGATCTGTGATTCCTTGCTTTCTTGTCCTTTTTACCCTCTGTTGCATCTTCATGTTTTGAATTGGACAATCGTCTTTCTCTTTTGGACACCTCTTCCTTACCATCATTGACGTCACCTCTGTGGAAGAAAGGGGACTCTCATTTACAAATTGTAATATTTAAGACTAAGCTATACATTTTTATTTCCCAATATAATTATGCTTAAAATAATATTGTGACCAATATTTACATTTAAATCAAGATCTGATTTATTGGGACAAAAACAAAAATTACAGATTTGCTTGAGTTACATGGAATTAAACTTTAAGTGAGTATCTAGGTAGTCTTACCTATCCCCTTTAATCCAACGCTCCCCAGTAACAGCCCTCATCCTCTGACGTTGCATTTCCTGACGCCAGTGTGGAGGAGTTTCACTGCGTCTGAACCGATCTCTGGACCTTGAACGAGAGCGCGAAGGGGTTCGATAACGCTGAAAGACACATACCATTAATAAATCTTCTGTTATCGTTTAAAACAGACTACAGGTAATCAATTTAAGCAAGAAGAGCTTAATATAAATTTTCCCTTACCCTAGGACCCCTGCCTTTTATCTTTCTTCCGGAGCGGGTCATAACCAGCCTTCTGTTGTATGCTGAATTATAGGATATAGCAGCACTGCAGGAAAAAACCTGATAAATTTACTGCTGAACATAAAAAAGAAATTGTTTTTTTAAAAGGTATACCTGGGTCTTTCCCCTTTGTTCCGTTGTTCCTTTTTAGGCTCATCCTTCTTCTCCACTTGCTGTGGGCTTCGTCTCATCAGGAACCGATTTTCTGGGATGGGGGGAATCTCCTCCGGACGCACTGTAGAAGAAACTACCTCCTCCTGCTCCTTTTCATCTGCACTGGCATCTTCTGGCCTATTACAAAAGCAATTGACATCAATGATCACAATTTTTAATATATATATTTAAGTGGCACATTTTTACATATTTTACACACACTGTAAAGTTATGAAACTGAGGTGACTGGGCTGCCTCAAGTGAATACATGTCTGCCTGCGTCAACCTGATCACAACAGCTACTAGTCATGGTATTCCCCACGTAAGAACTATATAGGGGGTCCTTTAAAATACAAAAAACAAATACATACTTTGTTTTCTTTTGCTTCTTTTTGTGTTTCTTTTGTTTCTTTGTCTTTTTCTTTTTCTTCTTGGACTCCTTCTCAGAATCTTCTGAATCAGAGGATGATTCGGATGAGCTCTCAGATTCACTACTACTACTGCTGCTGGATCCAGATGAGCCTTCCTTTTTCTTTTTACTTTCTTTTTTGGCTGTGGGCAAATGTGAATCAACAATTCAGTTTGCAACACGACTATCTATGGTTATGCACATGCAACACTGACAAACCTTTAGATTTAGGGACAAGTTCTCCGCAATTCAGTACTTTCACATCAGCATAGGGTTTGCTGTTAGGGTCAGTTTTTTGGTTTTCCATGGTTTGAACAACCTCTTGACCAGAGATCACATGGCCAAAAACAACGTGGACACTAAAAATAACATCAACCAACATGTATTTCATTTTATTTGTGAAAATCCTATTTCACATATGTATTTCCTTACCCATCGAGGTGAGGTGTGGGTTTTGTAGTTCTATAGAATCAAAAAAGCAAAAGATAAATATGACCTAATATGTAAAGTTAATACAACATATCAAGATCACCAGGGAAAACTTACATGAAAAACTGTGATCCGTTAGTGTCTTTGCCTCTGTTGGCCATAGACAGCAGGTATTCCTTATTGTGTTTAACAGCAAAGCTTTCATCTAGGGGAAAAGCACAAGATTGTACTTCCGTCTTGAAGCCAACGCTGGTTTGGAAAACAAGTGACAGGTCTGGCAGCCGCTTCCTTTACCTTCAAAAAAGCCTCCATAGATCGATTCACCTCCTCTTCCATTTCCTATGAAAAAGCACAAAAATCTGGCATTAGGTAAAGAGTCGTAACCAAAGGGACACCAAAGAGTTCTAGATATGTTTTTCACAAATCACCTTCGCTAAAGTCTCCTCCTTGAATCATAAAATCTTTAACAATGCGATGGAAGAGACATCCTTTGTAGTGTAATGGTTTCTGGGTTCCTTTACCAACTCCCCTTTCACCTATGAATGCAGAAATTAATATAACATACAAGTGGTTTGAAATAAACTGGATTGGTGACAACTGTACTAGAACTTACCAGTGCAAAGACACCTGAAGTTTTCACATGTTTTGGGACAAATATCTGAAAACAATTCCACCACAATTCTCCCGACTGAAATAAAGAGCAGAGTAATGTGTGATTCAAAGTCAATCAGTACAAATAACACAATAATCATACACCGAATCTTACCAAAAACATTGCCAATGGCAATGTCCATGAAGCACCGAGGGCGCTGTGCCTTCACTCCCATTCTTCGCCTCACTTGTGAAGAATTAATCTTTAAGTAATTGCCCAAACCCAACGATGCAGCACCAGCAAATATAAAGACAAAGTAAGAGCATAAAAAAACAAACATAATGCATCCAGTTTCTATCATGGGTGGAAATGTAACGTGCTATCATCGCATGTAAGTCTACTGCAAGAACGTTGTTTTGGCATATATTAGCCAATAAAATACAGGCCAAACCAAATACAGGTATTATTCGAGCATTTCATTTTGACAACAATTTGACGCTAGGCCTACGTTAGCATTAGCAGACTATGCTAGCGTAGCCTGTAACAGAGCTCATTTTTTTAAACAAACAAATGTTCCGAGATGTAATGAGTAGTTGTACATAATAAATCCAAAGATTGTGGCATGTGTTCTCACCTGAATAACCGAGGATATCACTCCATGTAGGAAGCAACGATCCAAAGCGGTTAAAATTAAGTTTCATTCAGTGTCCAGCTCAATGTTTTCTGAAGATGGCGCGGCAGAGACGTAAGGGCACTGCGCAGGACGTGCCAGTTTTTACTCCCTGCACATTTTATGAAAGGTTTGATTTCTCTAATCAGTATTGCTTGCATTTTTGATAAGTATTCTTTGTTAGTATACTTTTATTAACCTTTAGATTGAAAGAAAAAACAGGTAGCACGCAGCAAAGTAACTATTTTTGCTATACATATATAATTATATTTTTATATGTTGCCTGGAAGGCAATAGTCCGGGAGTACAGCATGCCTCTGACTCTTGATTACGGAAGTGAAATATCAGCGCACATGCTAGGTACATTTGACTTTCATTTGAAATATTTTAAATTGTTTAATGTGCTTTTTAATTGAAGCATTTGCTAGGGCTAATTTTCTAATTAAAACTATACTGAGAAGCTTATACACAACTTTCTTGTTTGCACATGTGAATCCCGCTTTGCATGTCAGAGGCTGCCCCACTGTCCCCCCTGGCACATCCATAGACCGTACATGTACAACAGTTCATTTAAGAACAATCGTTGTATGACATGTGTAACCCGACTGTCATTCTAAATACAACCAAAGATGAGAGATATTCGAATCTGTATCCCTATCTTACTTTAAACATTTATTGTATCTCAGAAGAATTTCTCTATCTTAAATGCAGTATAATATAATTACATCTTGTTTTGTTTTTATACAAAGGCTCACATCAACCCATAACCTGCCACTGATCGTGCCTGTCAGCTGGATATTGAAATGGGAAAAAGAGGTTTGGGCCAATTCATTCTTCAGTGTGCTTCATCTCCTGTGCCTGAGTGATGCTCCGTCTGCATTGTGTAAGCTTGTGCCTCAGAAGGTTTCTCCACAGAGGGACAGTCCACAAGGACCTAGTTCTGGAGCAGCTGCGTGCTTGCTGTGTTGAAGACCATGTTTTCAATGTTGTGGGAAAGAATAAGGCAAAACTTAACGTTGATCATGTTAGTCTGGCTGTGGGCATGCTGTGGCAGTTTCAGAAAGAGAAACCACAGTTTCTCCGTACTGTAGATCTCGTCAAGAGTCACCCACAGTTTTTAACTCTGCGAGTTTTAGCAGAGAACAAAATATCTCAAATGGACAATTTAATGTTGATTGACACACTCTACAGCTTTCTTAGGTAAATAACTCAACATTATATTGAAATGTCAACTGTAATATATATATTATATATATATATAGTTTGGTTTTTGTCCTTTGTAGATTAAACATAGATCAACATGACTCACTCATTCAGCAGCTGGTGTCAGAAGCATGGTTGCGCCTGAACAAGTAATGTAGCTCCTCTTGACAATTACTTTTACAAAAACAAACTTTTGCATGTTTCATTATTAATATTATTTTAAATGTTTACTTTTTCAGACTTTCAATGGCATCTCTGTCCAAGTTTTCAGTCTGTCTCAGTGATCAGCATCTACAACACAGCCCACTTATGGGACAGATCACAAACATCATAGCTCAACAGCTGTCAACAATCGATGATGCAAGGTCAGTTCTTACATGTTGTGTCTGAATACAGAGACAGTCTTTTCATTTGACATTTTTTTCTGTCTGACTCACAGGATTTTGACAAATTTCATGATTACAGTGTCCTCCTTGGTGTCTCCATCTCTGCGAGATGCTCTCATAACAAAGATAGATCATTTACTGGATAACAGAGACCAGTCAAATTTTAATAACCCACGAAGAATAGTTCAGTTTCTACGGAACAGCAAGTACAGTCACCGTCCTTTGCTTGAGAAATGTAACCAAATCATTTTGATAAACATCCCCAGGATGGATGCAGAGAATATCAGTGTCATCATGGGCCTCTATCAGTCGCTACAATTCAATAACTGTGAATTCAGGATAGCTGCCAAACAAAGACTCACTGAACTCATTGATTCAAGCACTGACCCATTCTCTTTTACCAAGCTGTTTGTCACTTTGGCTCCCTTAGCCAGCCCAGAGATAAGAGAAAGGTTAGTGAAGTTATTTCTCCTTACATATAATTAACACTTTCTAAAAAAAAAATCCTCACATTATTTTTTATTTTAGGTTAGAAAAGACTGCTCTCTTGTTGGCAGATGAGTTTAATGCACAGCAGGCAGTGGCTATTGCTGAAGGATTAGAAGATATTCAGAGCAGAAACCTTAGCCTCCTGAACAAGTAAGTTTATATTTCAATTGCACACAAATGTCTTTTGCATAACAATGTAATATTACAAAAACACAAATATTTTTCAGAATTGCTGCAGTAATACAAAGAAAACTTCATGTCTACAGGCCAGTGGAAGTGGCCAGAATCACACAAGCACTCTTTCTTTTACAGTATCAAAACCCTGAGCTGTTTACAAAACTAAGAGTGATTTTGACCAAGTAAGCATTTGGATTATATCAAACATTATGATCAAATGAACTTTAAAAGTCCAGTATTACACAAAATTGATTCTTTGGAGCTTTAAGCCATGTTATAATGCTGTTACTTCCTCAAAAACATACTCTGAGTTGTGTTTTGTTTCATTCACACATGTTTGATTAATCCCAGTTTGTCTGCCAAAGGCCACCTTGTTCCACCTTGTAATGTCATGAAGTGGTAGGTCAACAAATATCTTTTACCTTTAGTTCCAGAGACTGGCAAATCCAGGGGTGAAATCATCCAAATGATTCTAGTGAAGGTGCATGGACTTTAAAACACATATGAGCTCTTCTTGTATTACCACTTGCTATAGAGTTTGTGTGTTAAACATGTGTGAATGAAACAACAAACTCTAGGTGTGTTTTTGGTGAAGAAACAACATCATAAGAGAGATCAGAAAATGGTGTAATATAAGTGGTGTATATAATATCTGATTTTGGTTTTATGCCCAGCTTCTTACAGGTCAGTGTATTTCCCTATGAAGTGACTATGCTCACTCGTGTGCTGTCATTGTTGCCTTCTCCTCGTGTGGATGAGAGCCTTATCGCTCGAATAGAGGCATTTGTCCCTCAGTGCAACCTCAGTGACCTCAACACTATCGCCCATGCTGTTGCCAAGTGGGTTCGTAATGATGCATCCTACCGCTATAACACCCCCAGTAAGTTTGTACGCCTCCTGCAAGCCCTGAACCAGTCCGGCCACGAGAGACTCAAGACAGCTGAGAAACTTGACCTGCTGCTGGACGAGCTCAGGTATGTTTCAGGGGAGTGGTTTGAGGAGATGTTGCTTGAAGAGACAATGGTGACACTGAAGAGAATGATGGATCAAATAAAATGGACAAATGTGCCAGCGCTAAGCCTGTTTCTGACCAGAATAAACCATCTCAACCCTCCGCTGATGGAGCGCATTGCTGATGTTGTCATTGAAGACATTGATAAGGTGAGTAAATGTAAAGAAAAATGTTTTGAATGCAAAGAGGAAATACCCAATCTGTCTTATTTTCTTTTATAAGTTTCACTACTCTGCAACCTATGCTGCCCTGCTTCCATTTTCTGTCCTGAATTATGATACTGTCAAAGCAGATGAAATGTATGAGGCCTGTATTCAGCACTTTACTCCACATATCAGTAAGTAAAGAAATATATTATAAAATATATATATTTATAAATATAGAAAATAAATACACCAGGATTAAACTAACAGTATAATTAAATGGTACAGGTTTGTTTGATCCACATCTATTAGTTCTTCTGGCATACTCCTTGGCGGTGGCTGACTGTTTTCCTGAGGAACTTATCAAAGAAATTTTCAGTATTGAGTTTTTGGGAAAACTTGATTCCCAATTAGACAGTAAGTGTTATATTTGTATCAATATTAATTTAGAATTTTATCTGAAACGGATGTATCACATGTTGTGATTTCTGCAGCCCTTCCTGAAGCTCTCAACATGCGTGTTCGGCTGCATCTGATGGAACTGAATAGAGCCGTGTGCCTGGAGTGTCCGGAGTATCAGGTGCCTTGGTTTCATGAGCGTTACTGTCTACATTTTCAGAAAAAAGGTAAGATTCGGATTTGTTTATTTTTGTTGATAGGCTTAAGATAAGCCCCATCATTCATTAGTGTTTTAAAATGTTTCATCAACAAATACATTGTTTTCTAGGTAATGGGTCCATCAACCCTCTACAGCAGCAGATTTACAAAATGCTGGGAGAAGTCCTTGGTGGACTTAACTACGTCAGAATAGCTGTGCTCACTCCTTATTTCTACACTGTTGGTAAGTTACATAAAGGTTATGTTTAATGGTGTATTGCTGTGTGAATGTACCTCATGCTCAAGATTCTAAGTCAAACACCATTTTGTCTGTAGATTTTGAGTGCATGCTGGACAAGGAGCTTAAGCCACTGCCTTATGTTGAGCCAAGTGCACTTCTTATTCCCACCTCAAGGCAGGTTCAATGGGGGACGAACTCCAACATAAGGGATGAGCTGCCCCCTGGTGCTCAAAGGTAAAACATTCTGACTTTGAGGAAAGTTTAAATACCTGCAATGCTGGCCTATGCAATGTGTTAAAGGACCTATATTATGCTATTTTCTGATCTGTTTTATAATGTTGTTTTCTCATCTAAAACCTGGAGACCTGTTTTGCTTCATTCACACATGTTTAACACATAAACCCTGCATATTTAGGCTAAATTGTTCTCTCAAACTGAAAACACTGATGTTCTGTGGTAATACAGGAAGTGCTCCATTGTGTTTTTAAACTTCATACACCTTCACTAGAATCATATAGATGATTTCAGACAAGGAATTGCCAATCACTACTGAACTAAATGTAAAAGTTAACTGTTAACTTGAAAATTACCTCTTTATGATCACAAGGTGAAACAGAGCATTTTAAGTTTTGGAGATGTAGACTACTAATAATCTAAGATTACTCAAAACATGTGTGAATTTAACAAAACACAACTCCAGGTATGTTTTTGATGAGGTAAAAGCATTATGACTTGGATTAAAGAGTTACCTTTGTGTAATGTAGGACCTTTTAATATGATGTTCTTTGTGTCCTAGAGTTGCTGTGGATTTTCTCGACTCAAAGTCATTTTGTAAAAACTCTCGTAATATAAAGGGAGAAACGTTGATGAGAAAAAGGCACTTGGAGATTTTGGGGTATTGGGTTATTCAGGTGAGACAATGACAGTAGCTTAAAAATTATTTTGCATTGTCATACCACAACATAAACATTTTACGCCACTATTTCTGTGTTGTAGATTCCTCACTTTGAATGGAACTCTATGGAACTGTCAACACCAGATGCTTGGAAAGATTACTTAAAGAAAAAAATATTTAGGGAATGTTCTTTATAATGAACATATTTCTAGAATGTTACATCTAGTTTGGAAAGTCATGCCAAACAGACAATAGTGTTAAAGTGATTAAAGTGCTATATATTTTTCACCAAAGGCCATATTTCTTCCAAATGAAATTATGTGAACATGTGTAATATGTATTTTTAAAGTAAATTGAATGTACTCGTCTAGCTTAATTTCTTTTTTTAAAGTATGAAACAATTGAACACCTATTTTGTGTTTCTGTAAATGCACTCTGGATAAAACATTTAAAACTGTACAAATCATATCTTTTCTTCAGTTTACATCTTGGGCATTTTGGCTGGATTCAAACGCATAGACACACAGGATGCTCCGGATGCAAAACGCATCTCTCCAATTAGACCAGTCCACTGATTCTTGTCCTCTTCATACCTAGAGACAGACTGAATGTTTATTATACTGCATTAAGAGTAAGTAAGAAATTGTAGCTGTAAATCAACACTTACTGCCAAATGTCAACCATCTCAGTGGCTGTGCACTCTTTGTTTTCATCCATCACCATTGCAAAGCCTCCTATAGCGTACAACTGCCCCGCACAGCTCACCAGGTTGACTGAACTCCTCTCCTGGGGGAACTCTTGGAAGGCCGACCACCTACAGCATCAAATCAGTAGGTTATGAGCACGGGATAAAGCATTAAGAACAGTTTAGCGTTTATGCACATACTTGTTAGATCCAAAATCGTAGACTTCACACCCAGATATGAGCCCATCTTCATTGACCCCTCCGGCCACGATTATCTTTCCTTTATGGATAACTGCTCCAAACATTGATCTAGGAGTTTTCATAGCAGCCACCTCCTTCCACTCCGCCCTCTTGTGGTTGTATGTGAACATCTTGTTGATTGTTTTACTAAAATTTGGAAAATACAGTTTGTTTAAAATTGTAAAACAATTTTGCTTGGTTAAATATTCGTTTACTTTTCATCTGTTTTTCCTCCCAAACAGTAAATCATCCCGTTCGCAGAGACAACACAGTGGCCATGGATCTTCAGTGGTAACTTCTTCGATTCACTCCACTTCAATTTTCTGAAGGATTAAGGGAAACAGATGAAGTTCAAGTCTTCCAAAAACACCAAAATATATTTCTTAAATATATTCACTAAACTTACTCAGTATCATAACACATGACTGTATCATGTGATTCATCGGTTTGTAAATCTTTACCAGCCACAGCAAAAATCAGATTGTCCACATCTCCCAGAGCGAAGAGACATCTTGGGGAAGGCATGGGCGGCAAAGCAACCCACTGGCAACCAATACTGTCCAACTGAAATAAAGTACATTAAATATTACTATAATAGACATGTAATTTGATAAACACTCTCCTGATATTTCCTTGATAGAATGTTTTTTAAGCTCCATTAAACTATATTTTGTGTTTCCTTATCTGTTATTGAGATATGTTTTAAGAAGTAAGGGGTAGTTCTTTTGAAGCATAAAGATGGAAAATAAATCAAAACAATAAAATAAAATTAGATGGCACTTTCCACACCTGATGTTATGTGCTTTAAATTTTGTGAGACATATACTGAAATATTTAATTTAACCTTGCAAAGAGCAATACTTTAACATTATTTAACACACTTTTAGAGCTATAGTTGAAGATCAATGTATCGTTTGCATCATACAGAAATAGTCAAAGGACCAAATTGTGAATACCTGGTAGGTGTAGCACTGCAGTGGATTCTCTGCTTCGTCCTCATCCACGAAAAGCCCTCCTACGATGTACAAGTTGCCTTTCTTTGTGACCAGGCTGACATGGTTTCGTGGGACCTGCTCAGACATTGCCACCAGAAAGCACTCGTTCTCCTGTCCGTCATAGGCTACGGCTGCTGCGTCACTGACCATCAGAAGCATGTCTTTTGCAAACATGCCATAACGTCGACTATCATTCAAATACCCAGGCAGCTTCCCCCCCTCTTCATCACCTTCATCTTGTCCTTTCTTAATTTTTGGAAGTTTACCCCCAAATGCTTCTTTAATTGTTTTGATTTTTTTCTGTATTTCAGCATCACCCTTAAACAGTTCTTCCTTCTCCACTTTTTCTTTGAAGAACTTTTCTGGAAGCAACCTGAATCGGATGCAGTCAAAGGCCTCACTCAAGCTTTTGGTACGATTTGCTTTGTCTTTCTTAACCCATTTTAACAACACCTCATATACTTCCTCTTCTTTTTCTATGTTTAAAGCATCTGCTCCGATTATAGCAAACAATTCATGTGGGGCAAGATCAAGGAATTCTGCCTCTTTTGACATCTGCTCAAATCTATCAGCAACATAATCTCTGGCTGCTATTGCCAGTCTGGGGCAGTTAATCATCAAGCCTAGTCTGTACACCGCCAGGCAGTTCTTCTGTGACAGCTGTTTCTGAAGGTAGTTAACACACACTGTGAAAACAGAGGGGATCTGAAAGCGATTTGCCACTACCAAAATATCTTGGACATTGTTGTCGTTGATGTCAATCTCGGCTGAGTACATGTAGTTTATGATTATCTCCATAATACTGGGATCCAGATTTTCCAGAACAACCTCCTTTTCTTGTGACTCCTCTCCATCCTCTGAAAAGTAAAGTTCACGGAAATAAGGACTACAAGCCGACAGGATCAGACGATGACAGGGGATGCTCCTGTCACCAATCTTCAGCACACAGTCTACTAATTTGTTCTCATTTAGGAGCTCCTTTAGTCCATCTTGAAGCAATGTACTCTGAAAAAGGCGTAGATCTTCCTTCAAACTTTGGGGGTCCATCCTCGATTGTCAAAAATGAGCAAAGGGAGATGACTGTTCCAGCTGGTGAACACAGAACTATAGAGAAGACAGGTCTGCAGCCACTTCAATATAACCTTGCCCCTTCTAAATATAACCAACAACCCCACTCAAAAAGAATTCACATTGGCCGAGTTGGAGAGCCCACACAGCTGTCATGGAGCAAAAACAACTGTGAAGACTTGTCTCCGTAGTAATCAAGAACAACAGTGTATAGCCCAGAATAACCAATGTCTAATCTATGACAGGAAACATATATTCTACATTGTCTTTCTCATTCATTTTCAATGTGTTGTGCAGCAAGTCAATATAGTATATGCCCTGTCCCAATAAATTACAGTATAATGTGGAAATAAAAGAATACAATTTTAAAGTTTATTAATAGTGCACAACTTTTGAACTTTTCACATTTTATTTTTATTTATCGTATCAGTCGTCTCATAGTAATGACCTCACATACAAATATACTACAGTACCCTCAATGAGTACACACATTTTCAAATGGTTATGTACCCAATATAACTGAAAGTTGAAAGTACATATTTTTACACAACTAAAAACTATATACATATATACACTATATAAAATGTATAATAGGTTACAGGTGGCTGAAAATACATTTCTAACCAGGAAAATACTCTATAAATAATGTCTTACATTCTGTCAGCACACTAACTACAGATGTATAATTTTAGCCCATGACTTCCCATAGTCCCTGTAAAGTAAATCCATCTCTCAGCTTTTCAATGGCGAGGCCCAGATCCTCTGAAAACACAGGCTCCCGGTCCTGTTGCTAAGGAAAACAAACAAAATAACAATAAATTAAATGTATTTTTAAAAAGTAAAATAGTAATGGAATATAAAATACCTTGTTGCTGTCTGCAAAGTAAGCCTGAGAAATAAAAGATAACAACTTTTAACATAACATTATAAGTACAAATCTAGTCTCAGTTTATCCCCACACTTTCTGAAACTTACAGCGAAAGCATCAGTCTGTTCATCAGGCTCAATCTCCACATCGTCAGGAGGCTGTTCCACCGTCAGCCTTTCCAACGGCTGTGGCTGTAATATTTATTAGTGTCATGAAAACATTATGCACTGATGATACAACAAAATAATATTTAGAAAGCTTAATTGTACCTTTTCTTCCATTTCATAGTCTACTCCAAAGATGGGGTTTGCAGAAAAAACCTTATGCAGTGAATTTATTTCTTTTAAAGCATCTTGAAGCTTCTCAACTGGATCTATTTTAAAACCCAGCACATAGCCTCCACTCTAAAGTATGGTTAGTGGTGGTTAATAAAAGGCATCAAAGAAAATGAAATGCTACATGTGTAGTAATGTTGAGGACTTACCTGTCTTGAACTCTCAATTACCAGGGCCAAACCAAACTTTGAATCTCTTATTCTGATTGACCACTAAAAAGAGAGGAAAAAAACTTTATTTTTTGTGTAGAGGTAGTGAAGTTAGTCAGTTCACTTGATAACTATCTTACAATCTGAAGGTAAGGGATGCTGACGTTAAAACTTTCATTCATGTTTGCATGCCAGACAATACGAACATTGGTGATAAAAAATGTCCCAAGATTTCCCTAAAAAAGAAAAATACATTTGATCAATAACTGTACTATATTTTCTGTTAAAATAAAAAGAAATATTTACTCTTCCTTTCCTGTTGAAGTTAAATGTATGATTTCATATGTGCATTACCTGATCACAGGACAGATTCCATACACCATTGATTTTGTCGTATACTTGCTCACGAGGCAGGAGTCTTAACTGCTTGTTTTGAATAAGAGAAGCTCGCAATTTCAAGTCTCTGTACATTTTAGAAGTCTCATATGCTCTGAAGAAAAACAAAACAAAACATGTATTTATAATTTTGGAGTGACTTAAGGGTAATTTATCTTTAGCACTGTCCTGTTTTACCTGTGCACTGCAATGACAGAAGTGAAGAGACGTGGACTTCCTGGTACCACATTTGTGAATATGAACTCAAATCTTGTGTTGTTTGACTTTGTCAAAATGTAAAGTGCTTCAGTTTGACCTCTTAATTTCTATTAAAAATAAAACTAGCTTGTAATTAGAATAATGTAAAACATACAAAACACAGCTTAAAAGTTATAAAAATGGGCTCACAGAATTTGCTGTCCGTGTTGTAATGTTTATGATGGAGTTGTAACCCACAGCTGCAAAATATCAGGATATGTTGCTGAAATCAATGGTAAAGGTAAAGAGATGATAAATGGTGAAGGTCTACATACATAAATTGACTCTTGGTAGTGCCAGAGAATGCCAGATAATTCTCAGGTTTGTCACTAACAATCGCCCTGCATTTAAAAAAAATGTCTCATTTGAATTAATAAGAAAAAGAGAAATAAATAATAATTGTGTCACTAATGTACCTCGATCTCCATTGTTCCCTTTGGTGTCTTCTATTGAGTCCAGGCAATCTATCATCACCTCCCCAGGGCGAGTCTTCATTTGTCTATTAAAAATTGAGCAGAAATGTTTATTATCTTAAACTGCTTTTTTTCAAATAGTTTTAGAGGATATCATTAGTTTTTTTAATAGTGCCTATCTTTGTGTATTTGTGTTAGGTTTATTTCCACGAGGTTAACTAAATGAGCAGCTATCTATGATTAGCAGTTAGCTTAAGAGACAGAAAATATAACGTTAGCTAATGTGTTTACTCACTGCGCTGTTATGTCAAATCTAACATCCCTGTCCTCCCAAAGAGCATCGAGGACTGACGACATTATTGTGGGGTTTTGATATTCTTATAATTTACAAATAAACCGCAAAATAAATACAGAAAGTACTGCCCGTAAAACTATAATACAATTTGCCCGTGTGGCTAATCCGCTAAAGCTAACCTAGCGTCACACATCACCATGGAAACAGACGGCAAGCAAAATGGACAAATTACTGCTGTGGGATTGTTTTATAATAAATAATAAGATGCGCATTCTGCTAAATGCTGAACAATGATGTAATAATGTTGTATGATTATGTTTAAATGATGACTTTGAAAGAAAATACAGTGTGACAAGAAAGTCGTTATTGTATTTTATTTTATTTATAAAAAAACATCTTTCAGTCAAATTACAAAACCCAAATCAGTGCCAAAGGAGCTTCTCCCAGTAAAAGTCCAATTTTAATGTCCGAGCTTTATATGAAATTGCAGTTATTTACAGTTTAACATAACTGTAAAAAATACCAGTAAACAGGTCCATAAGATTAAAAGAAAGTACATTATTTTACATTAGGTCCATGTGGCAGTGTAAAATGGTCTTCAGTTTATTACAAAAGCATGTAAAAAACACAAGCGCATTCTGTTTCTGAAGTCCCATAGAAAGCATTACACTTCAGTTATTTAGCAGTCATATCCAAAAAAAACATTTAGTCTTGTGCTTGTGACTTCCTTTTTCAACCTGGAATAAAAATGGAAACTGTTATTTAGTTTTAAATGTATGATGTTTTGTATGATTGTATGACAATACCTATTCTGCTTTGAACACATGTTTTCTTGCATTCCTCTTCTTTATCAAAGCGATTATCATTTCCACCACAGCCGCCATACCAAAACTGTGCACAAGAATTGGCCTGTTTGTCGTAGTACCAACGAATTGTGTAGCTTCTGCAGCTGCCTTGCTCCAGGGTCAGGTGACAACGAGGCTCAATGGCAATGGTCTCTGGAGAAATATAATGACATGTTCATAGGTTAAACTCAGGTTATCAGCCATGTACGAAGGAGGTAATGACATTATAACATGATTTAAAGCTCACAAAAGTCAATTTAATGGGTCAGTAAGAACATTTTTAAACAAGATATTTACCTTGAACTACAACTTCATTCAAGCCAGACTCTAACTCAGACTTTAGTCCAGACAACTTTGAAGATGTTTGTGTTGACAGTGATGTCTCTGATGATAGTGATGAAGAGGTGGAAGAAAAAGGTGTGGCTATTATTACTGATGAAGATGATGATGATAAAGTAGCTGATGTCAAAACTTCACCTGTTTCTACAGTTTCTTTAAGAGGTGTTAGAGTCTTGGACACTACAGCCAATGTGTTAATTCCTTGTACTTGTGCTAAATCCAAGTCCTCACCTTCATCGTCCTCTTCCACCTGAAATAAACACACGACTAGAGATGTTACTGCATTTAAAGGGCCCGTGTTACATTATTTTCTGTTCTATGTTATTTAATATATATACATATTATATATAATGTTGTTTTCTCATCAAAAATATCCCTGGAGTTCTCTCATACACCTTCTGTTCCACCTTGTGATGTCATGTGGTAGAATAGGAAGTGCTTCACTGTGTTCATACAGCATCACCTGGATGATTCGGATAATTTCAGCCCTGGAATTTCCAGTTTCCACTGATCTGAGCTGTTAAGTTGAAAACTACTGCTTTGTGATGTCACAAGGTGGAAAAGAGGATTTTGAGATTTGGACATGTAGACACACTAATAATAAAGGGTTATCCAAACATGTGTACATGGAATAAAACACACATCCAGGTATGATTTGAGAAGGTAACAGCATTATAACAGAGCTCAAAGCTCACAAGAGTCAATTTTACATAATATAGGACCTTTAGAAGTCAAAATGGAATGATAGTATTACCTGAATTGGGAGAGGATCAGCACTGATGGGCAGAGTGAACGTGTCCCCTCGGCCCCTGATGCTGACGTGTTTGTCATAGTCATCTTCCTCCTCAAAGTGATTCTTTTTCCCATCGTTTCCATAATTAAAACCATTATTATTATTACTATAGCCCATTAGTAGTCCATTACCATGTCCATGATTTCCATTGAGCCCAAAGCCATTCCCATTGCCATTCCTGTGTCCATTTGTGACGTGGCTGTAGATTAAGGCGCCGTTTTCATCTTCACAGAACTGACTGACAAGTTGTGACTCCAGTGCTAAAATAAAAAAAAACCAAATAATAATGTAAATGTAGGAACATAACATTAAAAACATAACATTTAAATGTGCACTGCACAACTTTTCTGGTAGAGGCTCCACTGCCTACTTGTCTCCATGGAGATGTTATTGCTTTACTATGTTCCATGGTATGACATTATACTTGTCAATTTGGCATTTATTCATTACAGGTGTTTTTATTGCTCAAAAAAACATGAATTCTTTCTGTGAATAGGGGCTGCAATGTGCTTGTCTCCCTTGACAGGTTTAATCTATATTGTGAAACATTCTAGTCAAAGTAATAGTTCCATGGAGATAAGCAGGTGGCAGACCATCCTCTAGAAATGTTATACAGTACATCTTTAATACTCACTGTTGGGAAGTAACTAAATACATGTACCGAAAATACATATTCTGAATATTAATTCTGAGTAACTCTATTCTGATGCAACTTGATGTTAAAGGATTCTAAGGATTCAGAATACATTACTCTGATTGGACCATTTATCAGAACATTCAAAATACTTTTTAATTTGGATATTCAGTATTCACTGTTAATACTTCCAGTGCTATTACCTGGCAGAGTGTTGAAGTCATCAATAAGGTACATATGTTCAGTGTCAGGGTCGGAGGCAATAAGGTTGAGTTCTCGGAGGAACTCGGCTTGTGTAGGATCAGAAGAATTGACGATTCCCAGGGCGTACATCTCAATGTTGGCAGCATGGGCCTCTCGCACAGCGATGTCAAGTTTAACTGGCTCTCGTTTGTCCGTCTGACCATCAGTGATGACAATAGCTACTTTTCTCACTCCAGGCCTGGCACTGAAGAATGCTTCCTGGGTAGCCTTTCTGATGGCAGTGCCAGTGTACGTGCCCTCTCCCATGTATGGGATTTTCCGTATTGCTTGTTTGACCTCTTGCTTGGTCATGTAGCGAACTAAGTTAAACTCCAAGTGGACATCTAAACTGTACAGGACCAACCCAATTCTAGTGGCGTTTCTTCCAACTGTAGTGCCTTCAACCAGCCTGGTGACAAAGTCCTTGATGATCTCGAAGTTCTCAGGACCAACACTCTCTGAACTGTCAATAACAAACACAAGCTCCATAGGGCTTTCCTTGCACTTGATGCCACATCCTTAGAATCAAAAAGACATAATATCATAACATTATATTTTCACCAATTAGTCTTTTTGTTCTCTTATTTATGTCTTACCACAGATTTCTTTGATAAGCTTAATGACATCTTCTCTCTGAAAAGTAAACACAAAATAAGGGATAGATCCAACTAACATTTTTTATTGACTGATGTAAAGAAACATACTGTGAGTCCTGGTTCTCCCTTAATTCCAGGCCTTCCCTGCAATAAATGTATTTATACTGTTATGTATTTGTTACTGCATCTAGTCTTTGGTAAAAACAAAAAAACATGAGTGAACTCACAGCATCACCAGGAATTCCAGCATCACCCATCTCTCCCTTTACCCCTTTTAGTCCTCTCTCTCCTTGTAATCCACGATCACCCTGTGTTAGTAACAGCATTACACTATTTAATATACATTTATGAACAATTAAAAAACAAATCTTTGTCACCTTTGATCCTACTAAGCCTTCTCCTGGGGGCCCTCTTGGCCCAGTCAGACCCTGAGATCCTGGTTCCCCCTAAAATTGTATTGAATTTAAATAAATCCTTGTACTGTATGTATATTAAAAATATATATACTTATTTTGTTTTGTATTGATGGTGGTCACCTTTGGACCCTGAATTCCTTGTCCTGGAGGTCCCACTGGACCAGGAGGTCCAGGTCGCCCAACATTACCCTTAAATTACAGAGGCTGGTTTATTATTATACAGGAAAAGTGTAAGAAGTTTAATACTGGGTATAAATCTTACTGGTGGTCCTTGTGTGCCCTCTCCAGGAGCACCCGGCAAACCAGGAAGTCCTCTGAATCCTATGTCCCCCTAAAGATGCACAGTTCATCATTTTGTAAACTACTGTACTGAACATTTTTACAATGACAAAAACCAAATGTGATTTAGATACCCACCTTTGGACCAGGAACGCCGATACCCTCTGGTCCTGGTTCACCTGGCAACCCTGGTGGGCCTGGAGGACCCTGCAAACAACACCATTGTAATAAGACATGAAAACAAATTAGATTTATATTGGTATACTTTTTACAGAAACATTCAATACGCACCACTGGACCAGGGAAACCTTCACCTTTTGGACCTAATGGACCAGGTGAGCCAATTTGCCCACGATCTCCCTGATAAAATAAGACAAAACATGATGATGCTCTAACCCACCTGTTTAATATGTACATGACAATGCTATTTAAATAGTACTTTTGGACCAGGAAGACCATGGCCTGTTTCCCCAATAGGCCCAGGTGGTCCAACAGGACCCACATCACCCTGAAAAGGCACCAACACTTCAAGTCAGCAATTTGGTGTCTACAGTATAATATGTTTACTTTATTTCTTACCTTTGGTCCAGTAACAGAACGGCCTGGTGGTCCTGGCATGCCCAGCTGACCTGGGACACCTCTTTCACCCTTAAATACAATCAAATGGTTACATAAGTCACCCATGCTGCTATTGCTAATCTGTGGTGTCATTGATGATTAAACATTGTTATTAATTTGACTTGACTGTTTCCAGTTTGGTTTGATTCACCTTTGGTCCAGAGGGTCCAGAGATTCCAGGAGGTCCATGTAACCCACGGAGCCCCCTCACACCCTGATCTCCCTGAGATAAATTGGTAGATGATTTTATCATTATTATTTGTTACAAAAGCTTCTCTTATTTTTTAAAAATGTACCTTTTCCCCTTGAATGCCAACTCCTGCTGCTCCTTCTGGACCCCTTACACCAGGTAAACCAGGTTCACCCTGAAAAAATGTGTAGATTAGAACATTTGCAATGAATCAAACTAATGCTCCCTGGTACCTTCTGTCCTGGTGCCCCTTCCTCTCCTGGCAGACCTGGCAAACCAGCCAATCCACCAGCTCCAGGCTCTCCCTGGAACAGTCACATATAAAGTCTCTAAAGTCTATATATTACATCAAACCAAACATTATGACTAGACTTACCTTTGCACCAGGTTCTCCAATGCCTCTGTCTCCTGGTGCCCCTTGTTCTCCTGGTAAACCATGGTCTCCCTGTGTAAGAACAAGGAAAATAATAAAATATTTTGGTGTAAATTGTGGTAAACTGAGCACTTTTTTATTGCACTTTTTATGTAACTTTTGCTTTGTATCAGAAAATTAACTTTTAATTTGGGATATATTGGAGGTTGAACTTACCTTTGGTCCAGGTAAGCCTTCTCCTGGAAGTCCTCTGACTCCTGGTGGACCTCTTGGCCCCTCCACACCCTGAACAGCAGATCAGTTAGCTCCAATAGAGATATGTAATTTTACTTTTAAAACCATAAAGTACCAACCTTCTCTCCTTGGATGCCCACACCTGTTGGTCCAACTGGTCCAGGGTGACCTGGAGGGCCTAATTCACCCTGCAGAACAATGATGTGGGTGTTTTTTTTGTTTTAATGATCAACACTGATGTGGAAAATATAGAAAAGTTTACATATTATAGTTATATTTGATTATATTATGTCATTATCAGTAACTGTTAAATCAATATCATAATTAAAGGTTTCTGTTATATATACAAAACCATGTATTGCAGATAAATACTACTGGTTACTGGCTTTACAAGTAATTGTATGTATAGATGAGCTCAAGTATATTTGAGTTCGTCTCTCAAAGTAAAAACACTCTTTTCCACCTTATGATGTCATGTGGTAATACAGGAAGTGCTCCACTGTGTTTTTAAACTACATACATTTTCACTAGAATCAATTTGGATGATTTCAGCCCTGGAATTACCCATCTAAAGGTAAAAGGTAGCTGTTACCCTGTAAACTACCACTCCATGACATCACAAGGTGGAACAGAGCAATTGAGCTTTGGCGTTATAGATAGACTAATAATAAAAGCTGAATGACATGAATTAAAGCTCACAAGAGTAAAATTTGTGTAACAGGACCTTTAAACTAGCATAGAGTCAGCTGGATTAATGTTTTGGATTAATGATGTGATAAATGTACCCAGACATTAAACCTAATACAGATGGTTGTACTGACCTTATCTCCTTTGAGTCCAACCCCTTGCTGGCCTCTGGGGCCTCTTGGTCCTGGAAGACCGCGGTCGCCCTGTGATATAAAAATAGGTCAACTGTCAACTGCCTGGCATTGTTCTTGGTGTAGATTGTGTGGAATAAGTCTAGGTAAATGTACGTGTTAGCTCTTGTTACATTCCTGTCAGTAGTTCAGAATGATTCATTGCTTAGAGAATGGCAACCTTTTTGTAGCCCTGAAGAGTTTTTTTAAGCGTCAATTGTGTTCATAAATTTAAGAAAACATTGTCAAGGTTGGTATGATCACCACTCTTTGACTTTTTTCCAAAAGCTATAACACACAGGAGGTGGGACATGGGTTGCGCAGGTAAATGCTGGAGGACAACCCTCTGAGCATTTCCTTGAACATATAAAGGTGTTCTGAGGTCCCTATAAAACCCTCACCGCACTGCTCATACAGCTCACAGGTTGAGACGTGAAAGCAATAAACAGGAAATAAAACCTACAATTCTTGGTGATGCCTTTTCAGTGGTCTAATAAATCATAACAAAGGCTTTATCTCCTCAGCTGTAAAATAAACATGTCAAAACAGTATGTAGTCTTCATCTTTTTAGTGTCGAAATTGGCACATGCCCTGTATCTAACATGCTGCAGCAAAAATACAGCTGCAGCACCTGAGTGAACACAGGAGTGGGGTCTCAGTGGAGCAGAAAGCAATCTCTTTTTGACAGAAACAGGCCATGAAGTAGTACAAAAATGTACACACTTTTTACAAGATGCTACAAAGACATAAGTACATAAGCATGTCTACTCTAAGTGCCCTATGGAGTTGGTGCTTGTGGCCTGTTCCTCAACCCAGTCACTACATAATGTGGATAAAAAATAAACAAACAAACCTTTGGTCCAGGTAAACCTTCACCTGTGGGTCCTCTTTCACCTTGACTTCCTTGAGGCCCTTGAGGTCCCTGCAGATTAAACCGATTAAGTGAATGAGCTGCCACCCAACAGACTGGAGCTCCCATAGATTGTATAAAGAATATAAGCAGTCTAAGGGAGGTCCTGTCTGCATTATTATTAACTGCTCATCAAAAGTTAAATGGTGTCTATGCACTTTTAAATTGTCCCCGCAGAGTTTGATGATGATATAATACAACAGAAATACTTACAGGTGGGCCAGCTTCACCCAGTCCAGGAGGACCAGGAGGACCTGCACGGCCTGTGAAGCCCATATCCCCCTAGAGATTTAGGTCAGAAGAAGTACATTAAAATATACTTCTTAACTTTTACAAATAGTGTAAATCGATATAACTTCATGCACCTTTGGCCCAGGAAGTCCTATGCCAGTCTCCCCTTGTATGCCAGGTGGGCCAGGGGGACCACGCTCTCCCTACAAAATCAGCACAATATAAGTTAAAAATCTTTACACTTACTATAAACATATAGAATAATATATAACAGATATAGTATATGACCATAAAGATCAAAGGGGACCACCATGACTTTTGTGCAAACGCCACCTGCATGTTTGCACATGGTTAGACTGTGATTGTGCACACACACTTTCTATGCAGGCTTAGGAGCACACTTAAAATGACAATGCTGAAGGCACTTTGTGGTCTGTATTTAGAAACAGGATACAAGCCATTAGAAAAACTCAAGTGATTTTGTTTAGCAGTGTGTCACTATAATTAGGGGGAGTCCATGGCCGGAAGCCAAGTGTTCACACTGAGGCCTACTATTTAGCCCTGCACTGCATAGTAAACACAGAGACGTAGTAAACGTGTCTTGTTTAAACTAATAATACTGGGAAATGTTAAGGTTAGAGCAGATGTGCCTCAGGGAGACAGATAGGATACCAACCTGCTTCCCCTGAGCGCCCTCTGGTCCAATATCACCCTGTTGTCCTGGCAACCCCTGTGCAAGAGCAATAAATCACCATAAAGTGGCATCTGACAGAGCAAATGTACAAATGTGTTTAAGCGTCATACATTACAGTCCATAAATCACAGTAAAATACTGTGTTTTAAAATTTATCTGACCTGCAGCCCTCTCATTCCTCTTCCTCCAACAGGCCCCTCAGGACCCTAAAGCACATCAGAGATGAGGCATTAACTGTCAGCACATCTGTACAACCGCACTCTTGATGAATTTAAATACCATACCTTGTCTCCTTTGATTCCAGGGGTACCACATTCGCCTCTCTCGCCCTGTTAAAAATACTTAATAAAAACTGAACAAACTTGAGTTTAATTCAACCAGCAGACTGTTGTACCTTTTCCCCCTTGTAACCTGGTTTGCCCTGCAAGTAAAATATGGGATGTCAGTGGCTCCTCAGAGAAACCTCCTCATTTTATGGGGCAAAAACAATAGTGGCCTTTACCTCGCCACCTTCTCGTCCTGGCAGTCCACTCAAACCAGCTTCACCCTAATACAGTAAGATACCATTACAAAACAATAAAATAATGTAGACCAACAAAGAACATTTTCAGAAAGTAAACACTGTGTTGTTAAGTAATACATGTAATGATGCAACACTGAAAAATGCTACTGGCATAAATATAAGTCAAATCAAATGTGTGCACCTTTTGGCCTTTTGCCCCTGGGGCTCCATCTTCTCCAGGACGACCTTTTTTTCCCTGGAAAAGGAAAAATAAAACCAGAGTTAAAGATTTTTTCTAGTAATAAGCCTCAGTGACCCTTTTTGAATCATATATGTTCTCAATCATTTAAACAATGAAAACTGTAAGCACTAGACTGTGTTATATATGTGACTATGTGAATGCAAAGTATGACGAAAGCAGGCGTGAGGCGTCTTGTCCGCAGGGTTAAGGGTCATCATTCTGAGTTGCACCTGGACAATGTGTGTCAGTGGAGGTCCACCAACAACACCAGTTTGAGACTAAAAAAGCAATTAAAAGAGGCTCACAGTCTGGAAGTAAGAATCTGTGGAATCCTTCGGAAAAAGCACCTGGTCAATTGTCATTCAGTCAGCAGCTCCATTATCTGTCACATCACTCAAAACTACCTGAGCTGTCAATCATTCTGAACAGAGATGGGGACGTGTGCGTTTGCATGTTTAACCATTACTAACCAAGAGGAAATTAAATCTGTGAGAATGTGTGGAATATGTGAAAACATTTATGATCTGCAAAAGGGCTACTTTCATGTATGGGAATTTATGTCATGACATTTACAGTGAACAGAGGTCCAGTTTTATAGGCTTCAGGTTTGGGAACATGTTATTATTGTTTTTGTGCATTAGAGTGTAGAAAATATTAGTACTTTTATTGCACTGCTACAAGTGATGCATGTAGATAAAAAAGAATCTGGTAAAATTGAAACAAGGTTGGTTAGGTCAGGTATTTTCATGTGTTTATAATACAAGAAGTAGAGAGGTTTCTATCCCATTACATAAAAATTCTGAATCACAAGTCATAGGGAGTAATGCGGACCTGGAGAATATAATAGTGCTTTTAAAATATGACCCAGTGACCTTAGGTTTTTTCACCAACTATTAAAACTTAAAAGAAGTGAAGGCCCACAGACTACTGGACAATAAAGTGAATCAGTCAAAATGTTGTGTTTGACTGAGCCACCACATCTTTAATAAGGTTTGGAAAGAATAAAGCATTTATTTTAGGCCTGTATCATATCAAAAGGTTTGTTATTTCAGTTATGATAGTAGAATTTTACATAGCTTGCAGGAACAAGTAGTACTATTAGTCATTTTGGCCAGGTCAGCTGAAGCCTGAGGGACAATCAAAATTGGTCTGAGGGCCACATTTGGCCCCTGGACCATAGTTTGTGCACTCCTGCCTTAGACCCATCAAGACCATTCTAAAACTGTTCAACAAGGGTCTAATTTTGTCATATTTTTTCATATTTATGTAATCTACTTCTGTTTCAGCACCTCAAAAGCAAATTTTGTTTAGTTACTAGTTGAAGTATTGATTAGTATCTTGTATCTTTTCTTTTGATTATCCTGGTATTGAAAAGACATTTCAACAAAGAAAAGACAATGAACATTATGAATAAACATATTTATGCGAGAAGGAATGAAGTCGTCTCTTTAAATTTCCAGTTCTGTAGGGAGCCATAATGTAGTTCAGGACCACCTTTCTTCAAACTTCCCACAAGCAAAATAACTTGCAATTATGCCTTCAACATGCACAATTACCACTTTCAAAACATCATACCCATGTCAAGCCATTTCTGATGGTATGGTAATAGTTCAAAGAGAAAAATAATATAGCTGGGGGCACTAGTTCAGAAGTTTAAACAACAATACTTACTGCAGGGCCTTGGATTCCTCTCTCTCCTTTCTCACAAGAGCATTTTTGAGCCAGAGGACACTACAGAAAAAGTATAATAAATATATAGTGTTTATATGAAAGTAAAATTTAATGAAAAGACTTAAGGAATACATACCCCTTCATCAGCCAAGTTCGTCTGCGAAAAGAAGAATAATGATCACATTAATAAAATATGACCATAATTACTAAACCCAAGTAAAAGCATGGGTGCATCATGAATCCATTTTATCTTCCTTAAGGTAAAAGGAATGCACTTTTATGTTATGACCCAAAAGCAACCCAGAAGGATGTGCTCACAAAATGATAAATCTTCTAGGCTTAAATAGGAGCTGTCATAGACACTCTCATTGTTGCAATGCTTTTCAAATACTTGACTAAACATGTCCAATACACGTACCAGTTCAGAGAAAAGGGCACAATATTCGGATGTATTTAAAAATGGGGCACTCACAATTTCATTAACAATTTTGTTCACAATGTCTTCATCTTGTAAGTTGTGGAGGAAGGTGGAGGTGGGAGAGCTGGCGAGCAGACGGAGCTGTGCCACATTAGCTGGATCTCTGGCGCTTCGTGTGATGCCCACAGTGAAAAATTTGATTCCTTGGTTCTTTGCATCAGCAACAGCAGAGAAGATATCAGGGTTTCTGGGATGGGACACGCCATCTGTGAGGAGCACAGCAATTTTGATGCTTCCAAGACTGGATTCTTCCAGGTAGATCTTGGTCACGTTGGTGATAGCGTAGGTGGTGTAAGTGCCATGGCCAATGTAAACAAGGGGGGTGATGCGGGTTTTGAAGTTGTCTGCTCCTCTCCAGTCTCTAAAGGTTTGTTCAGTGATGACGTGACTGCTGTACTGGAGGACAGCCACTCTCAGGCTCAGACGCCGGCCGGCCTGCAGCTGGACGCCCTGAAGGGTCTCCACCACATTCACAGCAAACCTCTTCTCCTGCTCGTGATTGTCCTTGGCACTTTCAGAGCTGTCCAGCAGAAAGGACAGTTCTACAGTACAGTCTTCATCAAGGATGGCTGGAGAAGACAAGTCAAATATTGTTATCATATCTTTAAAAGAAGCTTTCAAATAAGTTTGTAGGTAACTAACTTAACATGTGTGGGAGTAGTTGCTCAGGTACATAACATTTTCAACCATTGGTCTGTGACTAATCAAAAATAAACATACTTAAGTTCGAAGCTATATCTGAATAATAAAAAACACTTTTACCAATGTCAAGTATGTTATATATAGGTATAAATATATAAAGGAAAAATCTAATATTACCATTACCTTGCCCATCATGAAGACTTTCTGCAACTGGTTTGGCCTTGGACCTTTTGCGACTGGCAAACACACTTTGGGCCCATGTGCTGGGCAGTGCTGTGAGTAACAGCACCAACATGAGCAAACGAAGCATTCTTATTTCTGCTGTGGAGACACATACATACATTAATAAAAATGTAATACAGCTGTGCTTGTTTTTAACAGTGATACACAATAAGAAATATGACATGAATGGGTGATCTAACCTTGAGCAGTCCAAATTTTGCAGAAACAGGATTCAGGATTCAGGAGGAGAAACAGCAGAGGAGTTATCTCATGGATTCAGGAGGAGCTACGGTGCCTGTCATTCTGGGGAGAACAGACAGTGATACAGCGAGCGGACTCCTCCTTATAAAGAGGAGCCTGCACTAGACTAGACCCCTCCTGTTGGCCCTCAGGGCAGGGGTCTGCTGAAACACATACAAATGAACTACTGACTATAATAGTTAGAATATGGTTTAATTCAGCTTCAGAATCAAGGAAAAATTTTGCAATAAAACATGAAAATAGGTTTCTATGATCCAGTGGTGAATTGTGAGGAGCTGTTTGACACCTGTCTAAATCTGTGAGAGTTGAGACTCTGATTGAATCTGAATACAAAAATGACACAAAAGCACAGAAAATAGAGGAGGTTTATACTAAACAAATTTTAAGTTGTATATTCAAGTGACTCTTTTTAATAATAAACATAATGTATGTAATTATAATGTGCTGTGCACATCTGTGCTTGTGCTGGCACTTGTACCATATTATAAATTCCATAGAAAGACTGTTAACCTTTAGAGCCCATAATGCTAAAAGGTTTGTCACCTTTGGTCTTTGGCCTGGCGCTGGAATGACCATAACTGCCTGCCTGAGGTCAAAGGAGTTGATGGATCACGTTATTGTCATTACATCATATTGTCTCAGATAGTAGATACTTGTAATCCCACAGAGTTTGATATTTTTGAGGTTTAATTGTTTTATATTATGTCACTTTTGATGTTTAATAGTCTTGTGTAAAAAAAAAAGAATCTTAACAGAAGACAAAGGGTCAGATACTGATTGTTGTTGTTTTAGACATTTGATTCCTCGCAGCGCCTATATATAAGAAATATCAAAATGAATACAGCCTCAGGTCCACTGACTCATTGGTGTCTTTATACAAATATCAACACACCAAATTATATTCTGTTGGTACATCACCCACAGACTGCTTGATCTTTACCAGTCTGATGTAGGATGAGGCCAGTCCTGTGCAGGCGTGGTCTTGACCATCTCCATTCAGACCAAAAGGTGAAAGGGTTTTGTATTCCAAGGCTCCAGGGAAAATGAAATTAGAGGAGACTTTCTGACATGCAGGAATGTTGCACTAGAAAATAGCAGACAAAGACCTACTACTAAGTGTTTCTGTGACAAATTGTAATTGATTTATACACATGTCAAAGAATGAAACTCCAAAGTAATTTATTTATATTTTTCAGTCAAAATAAGTAAGTAGTATTCATTGTGTAATTAAATGGCCTGTGAATCACATGACTTTGTACAAAAAGCTGTACCTATGACCATACTTAATAATGTAATTTCTTGATGCTGTGTACAATTGAAAGACAGTCACTACTGCTAGCAAGCTGCTTGGGATTACTCTGCCAAGTATGGAGAGTATCTATAGAGACAGACTTGTTAAAAAGGCTGATAATATCATTGAACAAAGCTCACATCCGTTGTCTTCTTCATTTCAACTCCTGCCATCTGGACGTCGTTTTTGCCTCCCCCTGCTGTCCAAAAATAGGTCAAGGTTTTCTTTTGTACCCCAAGCAATAAAAGCACTAAACGAAGTGGTAAACCATCCAATGTAGTGTGTGCTAGTGAGAATAGCAATTTTTTTTTTTTTTTTTTTTTGCTGTGTATGTGTTCTTTCGTATGCCTGTCTGTGTCTCATGTCTTGTGCCAGCGACTGTACTGCAAATACAATTGATCCATGGGGATCAATAAAGCTCTAACTAACTAATTGTGACTTAACGCTCCTTGTCAAGATGCCGATATGTTTCACCCAGTAATCTGCTTTTATGTGGCATACTCACTTTTATAACATTTTACTGAGCTCAATATTTTGGTAGCCTATAGCCATGTACTGATACATTACTGCTTTAATATTGTTTAAAGGGTTTATATTATGCTATTTTCTGATCTATGTTATAATGTTGTTATAATGTTGCACATTTAGGCTGTTCTTCTCAATCATATAAAATACTCTGTTCCACCTTGTGATGTCATGCGGTAATATGTTCTTTAACTGTTTTTTTTTTTTTTTTTTTTTTTTTTTTTACTTTATACATCTTCACTAGAATCATTTGGATCATTTTAGCCCTGGATTTGCCAATCTTTACTGAACAAAAGGTAAAGGTACCTGTTAACTTCAGACTAACAGACTAATAATAAAGGCAAACATGTGTGAATGTAACAAAACGCAGCTCCAGGTTTATTGTTGCAGAGGTAACAACATTCTAACATGGCTTAAAGCTCACAAGAAAAAATAATAAAAATAAACAAATAAAACACTACAAATGACCTACTATATTGGCTAACATTGAAGAATGGTTTAATTACACTGCTACTAATCATACACTATTTGTTTAAATTAACCAATGACTGTAAACAGTCAATGTATAACACAATATAAGATATAATAACACACTATAAGAGAGTTTTACTGCCCTCTCGTGGTGACTTCAGTATAAGGAGCTGCAGACTGCGCATGCGCATACCGGCAGCTGAGCTTCCCGGGATCAGACAGGCCCGTAGAGCTGTGCCTTCACCTTCAGCCATCTTAACCATGCTGGGAGCTGTAGGACGCTGTTGTTCTGGGGCTCTACGGGCTTTAAAGCCTGGAGTCAGCTCAAAAATCTTAAATGGAGCACAGGCATCTCTTTCCTCTTGTAAGTACACGGGCCAAATGTCTATGGTGTATTCTCATTGGCGTTTCTTTTTAGTTTAGGCAAAGTGTGAGAGGCCTAAGGTTGTCATTCATTTGGGAATGTTTAGCAAATGTTTTAGTTCCTAGTTCTTTGCACAAATGATTTGTAATTAAATGTTATACATGATATACGACTCAGTCACCGAGGGCATTGCTTCGGTTTAAGGACGAAATGACCTTTATGCCTTGGGCAAACTCTGAGCACAGGACAAGGTTAACTATCCTTGTAGTACTTACCAGTGGCATGTTCACATAATGTTTTTATGATCATGTATGCTTATACTATGCATATATACGATGCTGACCTTGTCATCCTCCTTTAGGCAGGGGCTATGCGGCCCCGGCGGCCCAGGCTGCTTTAGCCAATGGCCGTATAGTGGCTGTTATTGGTGCTGTGGTCGATGTCCAGTTTGATGAAGGTCTGCCTCCCATCCTCAACGCCCTGGAGGTGGCGGGCCGTGACAGCAGGCTGGTCCTGGAGGTCGCACAGCATCTAGGTGAGAATACTTGGCCTCTGCTGTAAAGTGGGTAGCTGTTAGAGTTAACTTAACCTGGTTTCTTTAGGTGAAAACACTGTCAGAACAATCGCTATGGATGGAACCGAGGGTCTGGTCAGGGGCCAGAAGGTTCTTGACACCGGAGCCCCCATTAGAATCCCTGTGGGTCCCGAGACTCTGGGTCGGATCATGAATGTCATTGGCGAGCCTATTGACGAGAGGGGCCCAATTAGTACCAAACAGTAAGTAAAGATGTAAAATATCCTTGTCATGTAAGATTTTCAGGTGTATAAATAATAACTACCTACAACATCTGTGGCCTTGTGGTTTAACAACATCTGCAACACAAACTGTAGCTAATGGTTTGTTATTTCAGGACGGCTCCTATTCACGCCGAAGCCCCTGAATTCACTGACATGAGTGTAGAACAGGAGATTCTGGTGACTGGCATTAAGGTGGTGGATCTGCTGGCTCCTTATGCCAAGGGTGGAAAAATTGGTTGGTGATCTTGTTTTATTTGTAACAACCCTGTTCACCTGCAGTTTATACACTCAGCTGTTCTGTCTGTGCAGGACTGTTTGGTGGTGCAGGTGTGGGCAAAACTGTCCTGATTATGGAGCTTATCAACAATGTGGCCAAGGCTCATGGTGGTTACTCAGTGTTTGCTGGTGTCGGGGAACGCACTCGTGAAGGAAATGACTTGTATCATGAAATGATTGAGTCCGGTGTAATTAATCTGAAGGACACCACTTCTAAGGTGAGTTGTGTTATAGGTTCATCGTGGATCTTTCCTCTAAGTGAGATTATACATAAATGATGCTGTTTCAGGTGGCGTTGGTGTACGGTCAGATGAACGAGCCTCCAGGCGCTCGTGCCAGAGTGGCTCTAACGGGTCTGACTGTGGCCGAATACTTCCGTGATCAGGAAGGGCAAGATGTGCTTCTCTTCATTGACAACATCTTCAGATTCACCCAGGCGGGTTCTGAGGTTGTTACAGTGGTCATTAATGCATTTATTTATTGCAGGATTTGAGTCTTTTTGTAACAACTCTATTGTTTCTAGGTATCTGCTCTTTTGGGTCGTATTCCTTCTGCTGTAGGTTATCAACCCACTCTAGCCACGGACATGGGCACCATGCAGGAAAGGATCACCACTACAAAGAAGGGCTCCATCACCTCTGTGCAGGTACATGAAAGAAGATTTCAGTCAAAACTAATTTATCCTTAATAAGACTAATAATATTTAGTTTTCCACATACATTCTGGGGGTCTAACCGTAGATATGAGGGGTGATGATCTGTGTTGTATTGAGAGTTTATTTGGTGTGGCTATGGCCAACAACAGCTATTTTCATTAAACAGACGTTTTACCCTCATGCTAGTGTTTTTCCTGCCTCCAACGCTACAATACTAATAATATTTACAATTTTCACATCTTGGCTCTAGGCTATCTATGTACCAGCTGATGACTTGACTGATCCTGCTCCTGCCACCACCTTTGCCCACTTGGATGCCACCACTGTGCTGTCCCGAGCCATCGCTGAGCTGGGCATCTATCCAGCGGTGGACCCTCTGGACTCCACCTCCCGTATCATGGATCCCAACATAGTCGGGGCAGAACATTATGATGTAGCTCGTGGTGTACAGAAGATTCTTCAGGCATGTTATTGTGATTCTAGTCAATTATCATCCCTGAAGAGCTAAACTAATGTAGTATTTGCATGTTTAGGACTACAAATCCCTGCAGGACATTATTGCCATTTTGGGTATGGATGAGCTGTCTGAGGAAGACAAGCTGACAGTAGCTCGTGCTCGCAAAATCCAGCGCTTCCTGTCTCAGCCTTTCCAGGTAGCAGAAGTGTTCACTGGCCACATGGGCAAGCTCGTGCCTCTGAAGGAGACCATCAAGGGCTTCAAAAGCATTCTAGGAGGTAATTTTAATGCCTCAACGTTTACATTTTGTAAATTGTGCTTTAAAAAAAAATATTTCTTTCTCAAAGGTGAATACGATGCACTTCCAGAGCAGGCCTTTTACATGGTTGGTCCAATTGAAGAAGTTGTTCAAAAGGCGGAGAAATTGGCAGAGGAACACTCGTAAACTCAGGCCGGAGGAACCATTTGTACAGTTATTCCCCAAAATATGTTTTTTTTCTGTGTGTAAACAAATTAAAGTCTATTGTAATATATTGGATGTGTTTATTTCTCTTTTAACAACAGAGGTGCTTCACTTTAACCTGTCATGAGTAGAAGTTTCTTGTTTAATTCCCGCTCGTGAGTGAGGAGGTTTCTGCTGTGTTCTTTAAAAGCTTCAAAGTCCTAAAAACAAAAATGAAAACAAAAGACAAAAATGAGAGCAGTGTTATTCTTACATTTGCTTATGGCCATTTCATTTTTTTTTTTTTACCTTTTTCATCTTCTCATATTCTGTTGTATTTTCATCAAGTGCACTGTGAAGAGACTTGACTCTTACATCGGCGTTGACCAATTCCGACTCTCGTTTAAACCTGATGTGTTAAAAATATCTTTTACTCCAAATATAATACAAAGGTTTGTGTTTAAAGGCACATTGTGGACCTTTTCTGGTGGAGGGTTCATCAAATGCAGGTGATAGATCCCAACCAAAAAGTTAAATCGTACACTTTAAATGTCCACTTACCTCTCTTCTGCTTTAGTTCTGAGTTGTTTTTCTTTCCTCACTTTAATTTCCAGTTGCTCAAGTTCTTCTTGTTTCTCCTGTGATCGAAATCATATTTAAGTGACTGCCCAGTTTTGATACATGACGTGTCTGAACAAATACCTGTATTAGTTTCCCCCTTTCAACTGAAACTTGCAGAAATTTGTCCTTCTCATTGCGAAGTGCTGCTACAGTCTCCATCATGTTGGTCTCCTTTGACGTAAACTCCTCTTTAGTCTTTTTGAGCTGCTTTTTGAAATCTAAACAAAGATGACAAAATAATTTAACTGAGTTGTATGTGAAACTTTAAATGGAAATTAAAAAAGCGACTCACCCTCACACATTGCAGCAGTTTTCCTCTGCATTTCTTCCAAAGATTCCATTTTCTCAATAAGTGACATTTCTTTTGCCTCATAATCACGGGTTTGCTTGAGAATTTTGGCCTTAAATCCTGCAATTCTCTCACTTAAATCATATGACAAATGTTAATATAATTATGTTTAAAGATGCATTGTGTAACTTTTCTAATAGAGGCTCCATCAAATGCTTTTCTTCCTGGATATGTTCTTGCTTTGTCTGGAATGTTTCATGGTATTATATTAAACCTAAATCTTCATGAAAACCAAACCAGGTCAAATTACAGGTTATATCTGTGGAGAGGCAACCCCACTCGCAGAATATCTGTTTTTCAAGGTATTTTTGAGATATAAAACCACCTGTAATTGAATAAATGTAAGGTAGAGCTGTTTAATATCTATAGAAACAAGCAGTTGACAGACCTCCAACCAAAAAGTTACATAGTGCATCTTAAAATGTGAATTTATAGCACGATTTAAAAAAATATACCTGTAATCGTGTTCTTTCTGTGCATATTTATCCTTTAGTTGGTTGATTTCTCGTGTCAGATTCTGCACAGTTGTCTCTTTATCTTGCAGCTTTTTGGAAAAGAGTGATTCATTTTCAGACTGAAGATCTTGGTTTCTCTGTCTTAACTCTTCATTCTCACTTTGGTACTCATCTTTAAAAACAATTATGGCATCATTGTTGGCTGCCAGTATCATAAATCTCTTTTCCAAAGTCTCATAACTTTTTCTCTCCTTCTCCAGTTGTTCGTGACAGTGTGTGATTTTGTCCTCTAACTCTGAGTTGAGTTTCTCCAGAGCTTGACTTCGCAGAAGGAGCTCGTCTGACTTTTGCTCCATTATACTTATCAGGAATGACTGTTCATCGATCCTGGATTGCAGCACCTCTGTGTCTATGGCATCTTCTTCAGAAAGCACCTGAAGCTTTCCCAGTGCAAGATACAGACTTTCTATCTCCTGAAAATAAAAATAAAAATGTGTGGATCTAATGTTATCACTAATGCTAACATTTAATTGCAATTAAATTACATGCAAATTGTAATGTTACATAAATAAGCCCATTGTTTTAGGGTCATGATTTGGAAAACAGTTTTAAAGTTGATTGCTTGTTAAGTTAGTGTGACCAGATTTTCTAAATTCTAAACACGCACACACCCAGGTTGGTATAAATAAAATTGTGAAACAGCATGCAAGATTGTGCTTTCTTGTGTCAGTCATAGGGTGAACAGACGTCCCTATTTCCCCGGGACAGTCCCAGTTTTGAGCCCCGTGTCCCCTGTCCCAGCAGATTTATCCAAAACCACTGATTTGTCCCAGTTTTTTACAAGAAATTTCCCAGATGTCCCTATTTTTGACTAATTTAATCCCTGCCAACAGTAAAGAGAGGCATACACCTTCATTTGTTTCATTAAATACAGAAAAGCTGCTTAAAAATGACCAAAACACCAAGAAAATGCGACTATTGCCAGTCATAATCTGAGGAACTTCTGTTGCTGCATTTTTTTGTTTGTTTGTTTGCTTTGTTTTTTGCTCTTTGTCATTTGCAAACATGGTTTTCTGTATTTTGGCAAAACAAATGACAATTTATGCTCCTCATTACTGTTGGCAGGGATCAGAATAGTCATAAATGGTGAAAGTCTTGTTTTAGTCCTGGTTTAGACCTGGTCTAGAACAAATTGGTCAAAAATAGATACACCTGGGACATTTCTTGTATAAAACTGGGGCAAATCAGTGGTTTTGGGTAAATCTGCGGGGACAGGGGGGTTACAGGGCTCAAAACTGGGCCTGTCCTGGGTAAAAAAGGACGTCTGGTCACCCTAGGATAACAGTTTTAAAGTTTAACGCTCGTTAAGTTGATGTGTAGCTAGTTTGGGTTTATGAGCAAGCTAACGTTAATGTTAAAGTTACCTAACAACTAATATTAATACGTGAATTTTATTTAGCTAACTCCTAAATGTACAACCTTACCTCCACTGACTTGCCCTCCAGGAGGTTATTGTCGCTGCTCGCTGCTTGCTCCATGTCCCAGTCTGTAGTTTGTAGTTTGTAGTTTTACTTTTTTATACGCCCGTGATAAAACGGGACGTATTATGGTATGGCGCTGTCCGTCCGTCCGTCCGTCTGTGGACACTTCAAAGCTTTGAAGTCTTTGAAGCTTTGTCTTCATGAAAGATCTGAACTCTCTTCTCAAATGTTCTGCTGCTGAAAGCGAGAACAACCCACATTCTCTGCTTCTTTGAGCTTTGACACATTAAAGCTTTGTAGTGTCTTTAAGTTCTGTTGCTGCAATCTGATTGGTGGAATTCCGATTCTAAAATTCTATATACAATAATTCAAAGTACGGGCGTATTTTGCCCCGCTGGCGGAGCTCTTGTTTTCGTTTGTAGTGTTGCTAAGAGTTTTCACTTTCTCTGTCCGCGCTAAACTTCAGAGGTTGCTAGTGGCAACCGCATGCTCTGATTTGTGCTGCTGTTACAGGACGCAACCACAAGATGGCGCCACCAGACATCTTTTAGCTTTGCCAGTCCACGGTCTGCGAGAGTATCGCTCCGAACTTTGTAAATCAGACCCACGGACTGGAGAAGGTCCACAAAAGGTCTGTCTCTAGTCTGTGATCTCACTTGAAGGACTAAAGAGCCAAACGACACCAACGAGGAAGTCTGTCATACCCAGGGCGACCAGACGTCCCTATTTCCCCGGGACAGTCCCAGTTTTGAGCCCTATGTCTCCTGTCCCTGCAGATTTTTACAAAACTACTGATTTGTCCCAGTTTTATACAAGAAATGTCCCAGGCGTCCCTATTATTTGACCAATTTGGTCTAAACCAGGACTACATCAAGTCTAAACCAGTACTAAAACAGGACTATCACAGTTTTTGGCAAATCTGATCTCTGCCAACAGGAAAAGAGGAGCATAAATTGTCATTTGTCAAAATCATAGACGTAAATATCATATATACGGTCTATAGTCAAAATACAAAAAAAGAAGAAAAAAAAGCTAATTTGGTAGCCCTAGAATGTAAATACACACATGCAGACACTGTATACCTTATCTTTTTATTTATAGTTTGGTTTTTTTGTATTTGTGTTATGTCTTATGTTTATTTTGTGATTAACGTGCTCAGTATTTAATGTTACACGCTCTTTTCACAATTGTATTTTTACAAAACTATTCATACCCCATTCACTTTAGTTCAGCTCCTTATTAGATTTGTTTAAATAACCTATATTATTTCTAGCCACACTTGTGAACTAAAGTATATAACTTCATAGCCATTTTCACTTTTGTGCATTTATTTCACATAGGCCTACTTGATATAGAACTGGTGAGTAATTCCTGCACAACATTTCCTCTGTGTGCATGTAAAGGAAATAAACTACCAGCCTTGACAGCCATATACTTTTCCGCAGTCATTTTAAGCATGGCTCTCTGCAGCATTATGCAGGTTCCCGGGTCGCGGGGATTTATTCGGAGGGCCCAGGGTGGGTTGGGGGAGCGGCCTTTGTGCACGCCCCTTTTCATCAACTAGCGGGCCAAGAAAGACAGACAGGGGAAAGCAACAGCATCCCAGCCCCAGTCCTTACAGCTCCTCCATCTGCTGCTGAGCGGAGCTGGACGGACCGGCCAGAATGTGGAGAGCACTGCTACTTAAACTCCTTGTCGTCTTCATTTGCTGTGTGAGTTGGAGCCACTGTGAGGGTAAGTTGTTTGATTCTTTTGTTCATACACTGTCACTGCCTAAATGATTCATGAGACAAGTCACTCAGTGCACTTGTTGCTTTCCCAAACCCTGCTGGCATTAGGCTAGAACAGCTGCTCCTTTAAACGTTTAACCTACTTTTTTACATTAAGTACTTTTTTTTTTAATCACATGTTTATTTCTCATGTAAAGGTGCAGTCATGTGAGCTGGCTTAAATAAGTTTTTACTAATACCACCACATGGCCACTCATTGTTTGTGTCAGTTTGCCTAAAGTGCACAGGCTCTAGTGTGACTCTAAAGGTTTTGCACACAAAGCTTTCCTCAGACAGATTGGAAGTTCTCTTCAGGAACTTTTGCCTGAGCTTTACTGTTGCTAGGTAACGGGAAAGAGCATGTGACTTGCAGACAATCTGTGAGGACTGAGGGCTACTGGTACAAATCTCGTTCAGTGTACCAGATCTTAACTCAGGGTCCGCACCTAAACTGTGTCAAAGCCCCCGCGTACTTCCTGCACACTGATAAAAAAAACAATTCTTACATTAGCTATTTATGCATGACTGTTGTATTTGTCGTTTATGTTTGTACCACAGCTAGATCCTATTCTCAAATTGTAATCTGCTTTCTTTTTGCTCAACCCTCAGTACGTAAGCTCCTTAGTGTGAATCAAGCAACTAATTACGCTGCAGCTGTTGTAGACATTTCCACCTAAGGAGCAGACTCAAGTTAGGAGAAAATACTGTGACTGGAAGGGCCACTAAAGGTGCACTGTGCAACTTTTCTACTAGAGGGTCCGCCACCTGCTTGTTTCTAAGGAGATGTTACAGTTTTGCCTTGGTTATTCTACAGAAATAAACAGAAATAAACTCGTTAATCACAGTCGAGACAGGTTAATGGTCAGATCTATGGAGAAGCAAGCCTGCACATAGTAACAATTCATGTTTTTAAGATATTTTTTAGCTATTAAACACCTTTAATTTAACAAAACGCAAGGGAGAAGTATCGGACCCACTACCTTAGACGTTACACAAAAAATGTACTATATAATATTGTTATTATGTTGATGATATTTATGATTTAACCTATATTTAAAGTGGGGATAAAAAACCAAACCAAAACAAAATACTAAATACAAAATAAATACTGTGTCTGTTGTACCAATAATATTTTTGGTGAAACTGTGACAGAAAAGTAGAAAAAAAGTAGAAAAAATCTGAAGGTATCAAAAAAAGGTTTACTGTATAATATAAAGTTTCTATGCACTGAAAAAAGCAAGCCTTTGTCAGTATTTTGCAAGTCTGAGGGGGTAGTATTTATATAGTTATAGTGTTGTAAACTCCAAAATACTGGATTTCTGCCCTGTCTACACTTTTTTTTTGCAGAAATCAGGTGTGCAAAGTGATGACACTGTGAAACCTACATTAGTCCTGTCAGCAAATATGTGTTAATAAATGATTTTAATAAACTGCAGTTAGTTTAGTAGTACGAGGAAATACCTGATTTAACCTAATCTAAAATTTGTATTTGCAATCTAGTGATGGATTAAATGTATATATTTAGGCATGCTTAGTATTTTTTTCTTTACTTAGTATTCTTATTATTTCTTTCTTTTATTTCTTTTTCTATGTAACTTATTGGTTCAAGGGTCCATCACCCGATTGTTTCTATGGATATGTCATTGCTCTGTCTCGAATGTTCCACAGTATGACTTTAAACAGCCCTACCTTACATTTATTCAATTACAGGTTGTTGTTTTACTGCTCTAAAGTACCTAGAAAAACAGGATTCTGAAGATAGAAAGGTTTAATGCCATACTGTGAAACATCCCAGACAAAGCAATAACATCTCCTTAAAGAAAAGCATTTGACGGACCCTCCACCAGAAAAAGTGACACAATGCACCTTTAAGTTAGATAATAGCTTTTCTTCCATGACCTCCTGTTACATAGTGACAGCTCCATAGTGCTTACACTGACATTAATAGCTAATATAGGTTGATTTATTAACAACTTAATTTTGCTGTGGTCAGATGCTCATACTAAAAAGAACCATAATCATTACCAAAATGCCATTCTAGTGACCTATTTATTTAAAGGTCCTATATTACGCAAAACTGACTCTTGTGAGCTTTTAGTCACGTTACAATGCTGGTACCTCCTCAAAAACATACCTGGTGTTGTGTTTTGTTTTATACACACTTTTGAGTAATGCTTTATTATTGTTGTGTACACATCTCCAAAGCTCAAAATGCTCTGTTGTGATCTCATCAAGTGGTTGTTTTCAGTTCAACAGCTTTTGTTCAGTAGAGACGGGAAATTCCAGGGCTGAAATGATCCAAATGACTCTAGTGAAGGTGTATGCAGTTTAAAAACACAGTGGAGCTCTTCCTGTATTAACACATGGCATCACAAGCTGGAGCAGAGTGTTTTCTTTTTCAAGAACTCAGCCTAAATATGCAGAATCTGTGTGCTAAACGTGTGAAATGAAATGAAACAAAACACAACTCCAGGCATATTTGTGAAGAGGAAACAACCTTATAACATAGATCAGAAAACAGTGTAATATCAGCCCTTTAATATTGATCATTTTTTCCTGACATATAAAAAAAACCTGTTGAACTATTCCCACTAGTACCCACAATCCCCTGCCAGCACGTGCATTCTAAGCCCCACACATGCCAACTGCTTTCCGGTGGTGCTGCCTTGTGCAACAACAATACTGCGTTAGCAACAGGAAAACAGTTGGCACAGATTGACAGCCAATTCTTTCTTTTCTTGTAACTCACCCAGTCTAGATTTCAGACACTGGACGGGGCCTCAAGCGTAGCCTTTTTACCTCTGTAAGGACAAATAAAAGGACCCATATTACGCTGTTTTCTGATCTATGTTGTTTCCTCATCACAAATAAACCTGGAGTTGTGTTTTGCTTCATTCACTCATGTTTAACACACAAACTCTACATATTTAGGCTGAGTTCTTCTCTTAAACTGAAAACACTCTGTTCCACCTTGTGATGTGGTAATACAGGAAGTGCTCCACTATGTTTTTAAACTCCACACACCTTCACTAGAGTCATTTGAATAATTTCAGCCCCAGAATTGACCATCTCTACTGAACAATGTGTAAAAAGTAGCTGTTAAATTGAAAACTACTGCTTCATAGCATCTCAAATTTGCACAGAGCATTTTGATCTTTGTAGATATAGACAGACTAATAAGGTGAATGAAACAAAACACAACTCCAGATATGTTTTTGATGAGGTAACAACATTATTACATGACTAAAAGCTCAATTTTGTTTAATATAGGACCTTTAAGCAGTCCACAGTCCAAAATTCTTGCAGTGTATTGAAAACATAATGGGTGTTTCATGTTGTTCTTTTAACCTATTCCCAGACTTCATTCATAATCTGTTTTTGTGTTGACTGTAACTATAAAGAGCCAAAGTCACTTGTTTGCCAAATGACTGCATTCTGTTACATCGATTTCCATATGAAACAGGCACCCCTCACTGACAGCGCAGACAAGTCCAGCGTTTCAAGCTGCCTATGGCCGCTCACAGTACTTTGTCCACACACATGCATAAAGAACTGCACCAGGTCACTATAGAATAAAAAACATCTTATTTTGTTCCACCGCCTGGTAAGAGACAGGTGTTCAAATGATGTGGTCAAGAGTACACTTACAAACATCTAGTGAAAATGACTTGAATTAAGAAAGTTTCATTATGATTTGAGTAAATTTCAGTTAACAAGTAAAATAATCTGCCAATGGAACAAGACTTTTTGTACCTAAACTATGAAAACACATCTTTGTACACTTAAGATAAGAAAAACAACTCTATGCACTTAAAATAAGAACGGAAATGTAATGTTGCTTGTCAAGTTGAATCTTACTCAAATAAAGTAAAATGTTCTTAATTTCAGTCATATTAACTTGCCTAAATATTATTTATTGCAGTGTAGGCCTGTTACTGTAATACATTTTGAAGCACGATATATTGCTAAAGAAAATATAGAAGATCAACAATAGCACTAAAACTAAATCACACCACTGACACAATAAACCTGAAGTAGAAAAAACCCTCCATAAATATTGTCAATGTAAATTATGGTTAAACCACAAATAAATAGCAGAAGGAAACTGTAGTCATTAGTTTGTATCTGTAATGAGTCATGGAAGTTATTTATTTAATCTTTTACAGCTCAAATCTAATCATAGTACAGAAAAATAGCAACAAAAAGTCCCAGTAGTACAAGGAAAAAGTACATGTGATAAATACTGACCTCCAAAATGACTGAACGATAAGTCCATATAGTGATTATCGTGACAGGCCTAGTCAAGAGTGGTCTCACCTTTGTTGGAATCTAACTTTATTTCGCTTTACAAAGGTGGCGTGTCTTCTAGTTATGAGTTCACATCCCTGCTGGAGGCTCTTTTGTATGGCTGTAGCTCCTCAGCGTGGTTTAAAGTGTTGGCATGGCTTCTTTCTAATGAAAATTTCTCCGCTTACTGGCCTGCTTTGTTGGCTAACCAGAGCATCCTTGTGTTCCTAAGGGATAGTGCAACAGTGCTCTCCTGCTGAGGGTTTAAGTTGCTAATTAGAAAAGGCAATAAAAAGGGAAGGCAGTAATCACACAAAACACTGACAGAAAGAGAGAAATTTGAAAACGCAAATATTGAGAAACATTCAGATCACACATCTCCAGTCTGGATAAATGGAAGTTTGAACTAGGCTACAGAGAAATATTGGGATAGACGATAATATTGAAACTACTTTATGCCACTGTCACAAAGTAGAATAATCCCAGAAAACACATTTAAAATATACAGTTACATTAAAAGGCCTGAGCTGAACCAATAATTTGCCATAGAATATTTATTCAACCCTCTACAGCTCAAATCTTATGTTATTACATAAAAATGGCAAAAATCTCTCCACTATTGCAAAGAAAAAGAACACAGGATAAATAGAGAGCCAAAAATAGAGACCCAAAATATGTAGTTCCAGCTTTCATGTATTGAACGATAAATCGATATTGTAATTATCGTGACAGCCTAGTTTGAACTTAAGTGGAGGAAAAGTGTTTCAAATAGAAGCTGCTTTTGTGGGCTGTAAGTTGAGCCAGTTGAGGATAGTGCAGAGAGTTTTGCTCTGAGTGCGTCTGTCACCTTTCCCAGAAGTAATACTGTCAGGAAACACTGGGTTCACCTCAGCTTCAGGTTAGGATTCAAACGATCTCAACAGATCCAAGTGAATGAGAGTCCACACATTCCTTTCACATGCATTTCTCCCACTGGATTTTATTTTCATAAATGTTGGTTTATATTTATTTACTCTAAATAAAATTAAATAACCAATAGAGACCTTTATAAGGAACATCAGATATGGCTCTAAGTTAACATTGTTTATTTCATCATTAGAAACACTCAAATCTTTGTGCATTGGAACATAATTTGTCAGCATTGCCTTTTAAAGTTTATAGAAAACCAAATGCAAAAAACTTCTCTTGTTAATTGAATCTTTTGATAAAAAGTCCTTTTTTCTTTATTATGGCTGCCTTAGAAGTTTAATTGCAAAACCTGTGGTACCACTCAGTACCACTATTTAGTCTAATTACATTTCCCGTCATTAATCAGGCTGTCAGTGAGACAATCAGAAATAGTACATTCCTATTAGGAGAGCTCTGATGGAGTGCTATGCTCCTCAACTATGCCTCTGAATCAATCTCCTGGAGAACGTCAGGGAAGGTAGCGCCGTGGTACCTTATCTCCACAGATGCCACTCAGAGCACACATCAAAAGGAGCTGGACAGGGTTGTGTAAGTCAGTCTGGGGGGTGGCTGGCACGCCTGTCTCCGGGCATGTCCGAGCTGTTAACAACAGCTTAAGCTTTCTTATCCACATGTGCTCATTAACATCTTTATTAAGATAGATAGTATCTCAACATGCCCACAATTTAAGAACTAGCTGAGCAGGTCAAAAGGTCATAAAGAAAAAAGCTCTCATGGTTAATGATTGTGTGGTTTTCTTTTCTGTGTAGGATGTGAGATGGGACAGTTCCAGTGCGGGTCAGGACGCTGTATCCCAAACGAATGGCACTGTGATGGGACCTCTGACTGTACAGACGACTCTGATGAGCGAGACTGCCGTGAGTCTTCACCATCATCACTTGTTTAGGACACAGGCCTACAAAGTTCTGAATACATATGTGTTTACAGCTCCCGTGACGTGTGGGACCCTCTTCCAATGTCTAAGTGATGGAGACTGTATCTCAGAACTGTGGGTGTGCGATGGAGAGGAGGACTGTGAGGATGGCTCTGATGAGAGGCAAAATTGCCGTAAGTACAAGTAACATTTAAAATTAAGATTTGATGTGTAGTAAATTAAACTAGTGCCTGTGTAATGCAGCTGGAAGGACGTGCACCAGTGCCCAGTTCACCTGCAATGATGGGGCTTGCATCCCGTCTGAATACCGCTGTGACCGGCTGGCTGACTGCTCAGATGCATCTGATGAGAGAGACTGCCGTGAGTCATCTCGGGGGTGGTTTCCCCTTTTTCATCCTGGGCTCCTGTGGCATTTTAATCAATTTGTTAAGATTAAGAGGCACGTTGACTGACAGAATGGGTCACAATATACTACTTGTTGTCAGAAGTTGATTGCAGATTCCTTGGTGGATTAGTCAAGCTGAAGTTCAGCTGCTATGCCATTATTATGCCGACATAGACTCACTGCAAACTGTGGTAATCTTACAATTGTATAAAGAATGCTGTGGCGACTGCTGTTGTTGTGGTAATGTTGTTAGATTCAAGTTTCTTATCCTCACTACTGTGTGGGCTTTTCACAGTTTAGAGCTCGTCTCATCACAGTTGTCAGGATGATTTACACATGAACTTTTGGCCTAAAGATGCTCTAAATTTACAGATTACCCAGCATGCCCAGAGCTGAGGTGCGACAATGGGGCCTGCTACAACCGCACTCAGCGCTGTGACCAGATCCTGGACTGTCGTGATGGTTCTGATGAGGCAAACTGCAGTAAGGATCCAATTATGTTTTTGTTTTTTTATTATAGACTGTATATATAAATGGACATAGCTAACCCGCTAGCCTCCATGTTCCAAATAGGAAGTGTTCATGGGGGCACTTCCAGATCAATCAACTCTGGCTTCAATTGACTTAACATTGAAAAATTGTCACCTCTCTCTGTAACTGCTGCATTGAGCCTTGTCATTTTGGTCTTAAAATGTTCATATTAACCTGCTCTACATAATCCTTTTTATTTTTCTATTTTGTCCGTAAATCCGTAAGTTCCTATTCCTAATATGGAACTGCACTCCAAATTCGCCCCTGTAAATACTAGCCTCGTGAGCTTCCGAACTCTGTGGGTGACGTCACACTCCCTTAGTCCACTTCTTTATACAGTCTATAGTTTTTGGGGTATTTCATTTATTTACAGATTAAATGTTTTTTATATGACTTCCAGCACAGCACTGCAACTCTGGCCTCTTCTCCTGTCGTAATGGAGGATGTGTTCCTCAGCGTTACGTCTGTGATCATGATGATGACTGTGGAGACCGCAGCGATGAGCAGAACTGCAGTACGTCCGCTCTCCATGTCGCTCAAGGGTTTCATACGTGTTTCTCAATAGTTTAGAATGTAATGATTTTTTCCTTCCTCCACAGCGTATCCGACTTGCAAAGGGAACTACTTTACGTGTCCAAGTGGCCGCTGTATTCACCAAGTGTGGCTTTGTGATGGAGAGGACGACTGTGAGGACAATGCTGATGAAAAAGGCTGTGGTACGAGAAAAACAAACAGAATATTCAGATATTATTATGGTCATAATAGAAAAAAATATATATTTGAAAATATTTAAATAAATCAAACTGGCAACTTATAGTTTTAAGTTTTGACTAAATTCAAATTTTGCCATCTCCAAACAACACTGAACATTTTTCTGTATATCCTGTATCTTGATACTTAGCCGTGGGCCGTGGTATCACGCTGGGGGTTTTCCACGTGTATCTGTATGATGAAATGTTCAGGAGTTACCATGTTGACATAATGCACACGTCAGCAAATACAGACAAAAAGTTTTAAGTCAAGAAAAAATACAAAATGGATTTAAACATTTTGGGGGTGGGATTAAAAAAGTTATACTTCTTCCCACTCCTTTTTGAACATGTGAACCTATATGTTCCTATCATATATATAGCATCTGTCATTTTGACTTATGCTTTAGTGTCAGTGTATGATTTTCATTTTTTATTTTTTGCATGTTTGAAATAAATTCATTCATTCATTCATTCATTCATTCATTCAAACAACACATTTTCAGACGCCTGTGATCTATACGAGTGTTAATGGTCCTGTTTAAGTGTTTGTGGGCATGATTAGCTGGGTAGCTTGTGACTAAGTTTATCTGTGAGAGACTTGCAGCTCACATCAGCTCACCTGTTATAGTTCAGTTCTTTATTGTCATCTTGTGTCAAAATAGTCTAATAAACCCTTAGACAGAGCAGGGCCTACAGTTAGCATCACACCCCCAGGCAATGTTGATGACATCAGCTGCAAAGTATCAACAGTATCTCCCAAAACAAATCTTCCATTCCAACCTGGTTTACTTCCAGTTTCCATGGATGGATTGGGCTTTCAAGACGCTATGCCTGTGCTCTTTTAAATGTTTTATTCAATTGGCCCTTTGTGGCTCAGGATCGTGCAGCCCCCCAAAGCGCTTTAGAAATCCTCCAGAGGCTGTGAAGAGTGTGTGTTTTTAGAGGATACAGAAGCACTCGGAGCCCCATGTGACCCCCTCAAAGCCACACTCCCCTACATCCATTTAAAGGACCTATATTACGCTATTTTTTAACTCGATCTATGTTGTTATGTTGTTTCTTCATCACAAACATACCTGGAGTTGTGTTTTGTTTTATTCACACATGTTTAACACACAAACCCTGCATATTTAGGCCTGGTTCTTTTCTCAAACTGATGTCATGTGGTCATACAAGGAGTGCTCCACTGTGTTCTTAAACTCCATACACCTTCACTAGAATCGTTTGGATGATTTCAGCCCTGTAATTGCCCATCTCAACTAAACAAAAGGTAAAAGGTCGGTATTGACTTGAAAACTACCGCTTCATGACATCACAAGGTGGAACAGGACATTGTGAAATTTGTAGATGTAGACAGAGTAAACCATAAAGGTTTAGACAAAAACATTGAATGAAAGGAAACACAACTCTGGGTATGTTTTTGAGAAGGTAACAACAACAGGGAACATTCTAACATGGCCTAAAGCTCACAAAAGTCAACTTTGTGTAATGTAGGATCTTTAAAGTTACAAGAATTTCCCTGTTTGTTACTTTCTGGTTAATAAAAAGCACAGTTGGATAAATTCTAATGTTTCTGCATTCTACAGATAATATACCAAGGGAGTGTTATCCAGGAGAATGGGCTTGTCCTTCATCTGGGCTGTGTATTCCCATGGATCATCTCTGTGATGGGACAATACACTGTCCGGATGGAGAAGATGAAACCAACACTACAGCAGGCCGCAACTGCAGTCAGTATAAGTATAACCAATGTATTTAAATATGAATGCCTCAAACATTAACTTTAATTTGCTTTTTTGTGCTTTCAGGTATTTGGAAATGTGCGTCTCTGAGCTGTGAGCACCGCTGCCATGCTTCTCCTGATGGGGGCACCTGTTCATGTCCCACTGGATTCATTGTCGCCAATAATTCTCGGTCTTGCACAGGTTAAAGAATTTTCTGATTTTTTTCCACCTGCACTATAATTTTGATTTTAATTTGAGTAAGTGGACGTGGCCATACCGGCTTGTCAGAGCTTGATCTTGTCAGATCTTAGAAGCTAAGCAGGGGTGGGCCTGGTTGTTGTGTTCTTAGGCAAGACACTTCACCTTCTTGTGTATTTTTATAGATTTTGATGACTGCTCGATGTGGGGAGTGTGTGACCAGGTGTGTGAAGACCGGACAGGCTCTCATCACTGTAGCTGCCATCAGGGCTACACACTGGAGCAGCATAGATATTGCAGAGCCAATGTATCAAGTAAGTATTTCTATTTGTACACAAAACTTATTATATTTGATTTGTTTGTCATTAAATATATGATTTTTATTTTCTTTGCAGCGGGAGCACCATCTCTGTTGTTTTCAAATGGAAGAGACTTGTTAATAGGTGACATCCACGGTAACAACTATCGGACGCTGATTCATTCACAGAATCGTGGCGTTGCAGTGGGAGTGGACTTCCATTACAATCTTCAGAGGATTTTCTGGTCGGACACGATTCAAAACAAGGTAATTTAAAGTAAGAGTTGTATATTTTGGCCTGTGTAAACCTGTGTTTTAGCCACTTAAACAAACACAAAGAGCAGGATTGGAGAGAAGCTACTTGTGATAGAATTCCTTTACTTATCCTTAAAATATCTGCAGTGTTGATACTATAATAATGGGGAAAGCACTTGGCTCCTATGCGGCGCGCTCTTAATGAAGGGAAGTAGACGGGGAAAGGAATCCAAATGGTCTAATCTTGAAACCCTCCTGATATGCCGGTATGATGTTCACATACCAAGGCTTAATTTTTGAAACTCTATCTTGTTCAAAGTAATCGTGTGCTGCGTTTATTTCCAATCACTACCTGTGCATTCTTGGCTTTCTGGAAAGTCTTTGTTTGGCTCTTGCACTGGTTTCTTAGTGGAGCTTTTTCAAATGCAGTCACTGTGCAATTGGCAGGTGAGCCTTTAAAAGTAGGGTGAGTGCAAAAGGGCATGTGAATGCTCCAAAAAGGTGGCACTACAGCTCTTCAGTTACCTGCTTGTTTTTATACATCTATATCACCTTTCAAATTAAACAATGCTCTTCTAGCTAGTTTTGGAAGCCAACGCTTCCATTTTGGTAAAACAAGTACTTCTTAAGTACTTCTTTTTAAACCCTTAATTGAGGTGACATCCACCATCCTGAACGATTTATTATTATCTGGTTCAAGTTCTGTCATTGCGTCCTTAGGGAAAACACTTCACTCACTTTGCCTAGTATGAATAAGTGTGGGAATGACTGGTGGTGGCCAGAGGGGCCGATGGCACAGATTAACGGCCTTACTTCCATTAGCCTGCCCCAGGGCAGCTGCGGCTACAGAAGTATCTTACAGTCGCCAACTGTGGAGTGAATGAATAATGATACATACATTATAAACATTATGGTGCTTTGACAGGCTTCAAGTGCACAATTATTATTAAATATGCCACTGTTTTTTTTACATTGTCTGTTCAGTGTAAACATGATTCTCCAACTGCCATCTCCCTATAATAATTACATTTTATCGACCGCACCTGCATCCCATGTCCTCACCACAATGCCGTCTTTTGTATGCAGGTGTTTTCAGTGGATATGGACGGTTCCAACGTGCAGGTGGTTTTAAATGTATCAGTTGACTACCCAGAGAACCTGGCGGTGGATTGGGTGAACAATAAACTGTATGTGGTGGAGGCCAGTGTCAACAGGATTGACATGGTGGACTTTGATGGGAGGAACCGGGTCACGCTCATCACTGAAAACCTTGGAAACCCGAGAGGCCTGGCCCTGGACCCCACAGTCGGGTAAAGCACATCTTCTGCCATTCCCGGTCTCCATGTACTGTATCTGTGTCACGCTTCATTGGTGTGGAATAATGGCTATGTGTGGGAGATTAGCAGATTGGCCTGGGTGGATTAGAGAGGAGCAATGTAAGTGATGACCCACCATTGTAATCCAATAGTATAGTTCAAGGGGGCGGAAAGCCAGGTGGTTACAGATAAATTGTTGGACTTAAATTAATGTCTCTTTGGTGTGAGCAGGAGCCACCCAACTGGAAACTAATTTGAAATTTAAAGTGATATTAATACAGTGATGAGAACAATACTTGTACAATAATGTATACTTGAACAATAATGTATTTAGTTACAAAATTCTGAATATCCGCATTAAAAGTGTTTTGTAACGTATTCCAATGCATGGGCCAATCGGAGTACTGTATCCTGAATACTCAGAATACTTTCACACAGAGTTGCATTTAAATTATAAGGTAAAAACACAATTCTGTACAATCTGAAACCTTAATTGAGTGAACAAGTACCACCATGTTTTCCTTTGATTTTAGAAAACTAACTATACTCTGAATACCACCAAATGAATAATGAACTGTACTGGAATAGTTACTCAGAATTAATCATCAGAATGTGTCTTTTTGGTACATGTATTTATTTACTTACTTTCCAACACTGTTTTCATCCTTATATTGTTGCAGGTATATGTTCTTCTCTGACTGGGAGGCACTACATGGACAGCCAGGTCTTGAACGGGCCTACATGGATGGAACCAACCGCTATGGCATAATACGGAGCAAACTGGGCTGGCCCGCTGGTATCACAGTGGATATTGAGGCTCAGCGCATTTACTGGGTTGATAGCCGCTATGACTACATCGAGACTGTAACATATGATGGTCTTTATAGGTAAAGACATCACACATAACAAATGAAGAGTTAGCAAAAACAGATATTTCTGTTTTGAAAAATGGCCAAAAAGTTATTTTCTTTTTGTTACCATCTTCTAGAAATTATGAATGGCAGTGAGGGGCCCAAGGGTCTTAAGGACACAGAATTGGACTCTCTTTGTATTTATTTATATTAGAGGGGGGGGCCCATGTTAATCTTCTTGCCCCAATCCCCCAAATTTCTGTCAACGGGTCTGTGAAAGACAATAATATATAGTGGATTTTATCAAGAAGGGATGGAATAATATTTTGATAGCAGTAAAATGCATTTAGCTACTAAATGCATTTATACTATACTAAGATTAAACTACAATCTTCCAATGTCTTTTTCAAATGACACTTATCTGTTTTTGCAAATTAACTCTTCAAATACTTGCCTTTTTTTGTTTTTTTTTAATGGTCAATTTAATATGTTCTTAATTTAAAGGAAAACTGTGGTTCATGGAGGAGCGGCAGTCCCCCACCCGTTTGGCATCAGTCTGTTTGAACACACTGTCTACTTCACAGACTGGACAAAGATGGCTGTGATGAAAGCTAACAAGTTCACCGACTCAAACCCTCAAGTGGTCTACCGCACATCTCAAACTCCCCACGGTGTCGCTGTCATCCATCCACTCAAACAGCCCTACGGTAGGAAGTGTTTAAAACAGATTACCAGATTTGTGAATTACAGTATATAAACCACAAAGACTCAAACATTTCAGAGAGCTATTTTTATGTAGTGTGGTATTATGACAAAAATACAAACTGCATTTTTACAAAACAGTATAAATGTGTATATTAAAGGCCCTAGGTTATGCAAAATTCTCTCAGGTTATAATGGTCTTAAATCATCAAACACAGGCTGGAGTTGTGTTTTTTTTTCATTCACTCATGTTTGGATGATCTTTTATCATCAGTCCGTCTGCATCTCCAGAGCTCCAAATGCTCTGTTCTGTTGTGATGTCATGAAGAGATAGTTTTCAGCTACTTTTTATGTTTAGTTCAGTAAAAATGGGAAATTCCAGGGCTGAAATGATCCAAATGACTCCAGTGAAGATGCATGTATATTAAAAACACAGTGGAGCACTTCCTGTATTGCCACATGACATCAGAAGGTGGAACAGAGTGTTAAATATTCAGGATTTGTGTGTTAAACATGTGTGAATCAAACAAAACACAGCTCCAGGTATATTTGTGATGAGAAAACAACATAACATACAGTAGATCGGAAAATAGCGTAATTGGGCCCTTTAAAGTGGAAGAAAGATATTTCCAGAACAACTTACCTTGTGTTTCTCCATCAGTGTCCAGCCCGTGCAGTGTCAATAGAGGAGGATGTGAGCAGATCTGTGTTCTGAGTCATAGGAGTGACAATGGAGGACTGGGGTACCGCTGTAAATGCAGACTGGGCTTTGACCTGCATAATGATGGGAAGAGATGTGTTGGTTTGTAAAATTCTCTTCTTCTACCTCTTCTACCTCTTCTCCTACCTCTTCTTCTTCTTCTTCTTGCTAACCAGTTGTTGTTTTTTTAGGCCTGAGGCAGTTCCTTTTGTTCTCTAGTCAGCTGGCCGTAAGAGGAATCCCCTTTAACCTTTCCTCTCAAGAAGACATCATCCTTCCCATCACCGGGGCACCCTCCTACTTTGTTGGGGTGGACTTTAGTGCAGAAGACGATGCAATATTCTTCTCAGACACTACAAAAGATATTATCTACAAACAAAATGTAGACGGCACTGGTGAGTAATGTTAGTTCTGCTTAGTTGTTGTTTAAAGATGCACTGTATAATTTTTTGGTTGAGAGTCCATCACCTGCTTGTTTTTATGAATATGTCACAGCATTGATTGGTCCACAGTATGACATTTAACTCTACTTTAGACTAAATAATTACACGTGGTTTTATGGCTCAATAATACCTAGGCATTCTATATAAAAATGTGACCATTTAACACCAATTTGTCTTACCAAATGTGCAAAGAAGCAAACATTACTACAACTTTTACTGAATTTACAGCATGGAAGTGTTGCCTCAGACAAAGGTCACCACTCTGATCGTCCCGGTTGTTTTTGGAGCAGCTTTGGCTCTTTCTACCCTGCACATTTTATGGAAATGAACTCTGACAGTTTATTTATTATTTAAATCTGCTTCTCTTTCATCTCTGTGGCAAACGGTGGCTTAATGGCTTTGATTTGTGCAGGCAGGGAGGTGCTGGCAGCCAATCGTGTGGAAGGAGTGGAGGACCTGGCTTACGACTGGATCTCCAAAAACCTTTACTGGACAGACCCCCGATACAGGAGCATATCTGTGCTGAAGCTGGCTGACAAGTCCAGGAGGGCTATTGTACAAAACCTTAATAACCCCAGGGCCATTGTGGTACACCCTATCCTCGGGTAAATAATACATCTACTTCTTACGGCCTTGGGGTCATAAAGCCTTGTGTCTAGAATGTGAGATTAGTATGAAGGGGAGCATTGTATGAACTTTGCTAAGGAGGTTTACATGTCAAGCTTTCATTTAGACAATTTATAGTATACATACTCAGAAAGAAGAGTTCAACTACAAAAACAGATATCTCCATTTTTTTCCTTCTTGTTACCATTGTCTACATTTATTATCAATGACAATAATGTATAATGGATGTTATCATGAACAGATGGAATAATATTTAGACTGAGGTAAAATCCATTTCTTTTGAAAACATTTCCATACAAAGAGTAAACTGCAAGCCTCTGATCTGTTTTCTTCATTTGTCAGCTGTAACATAGTTATTTAATGCTCTGGATAACCTAACTATGGTTTACATCTTTAGGTATATTTTCTGGACTGACTGGTACAGACCCGCAAAGATTATGAGGGCTTGGGGTGACGGGTCACATGCCATATCTATTGTAAACACTACTCTTGGTTGGCCAAATGGTCTCGCAATTGACTGGAGGTAAGTCAGAAACTCTACACATGAAATACTTGGTCAATGCCATGTTTAACTTATGTGTTCATTTCAATTTGTAGTGCTATGCGCCTTTATTGGGTGGATGCCTTCTTTGATAAAATTGAGCACAGCAATTTTGATGGGCAGAACAGGCTTTCTTTGGACCGTATCTCACAGATCTCTCATCCTTTTGGCCTGACCATTTTCGAAGGTAAAGAATGTTATCAGATCGTGTACTGACTGTGTGCCTCTTGCTTTAATGAGGCTCATTTAAGGGGCTACTAAAGTTACTGTGAAGTAATGAAAGATTCAATACTAAGGTTTATGGTCTGTTACACATGTCATCCAGGCTATGCATACTTCACTGACTGGCGACTGGGTGGCATCGTGCGTGTGCGCAAGACTGACGGCGGAGAGATGGTCATTATTAGACGAGGAGTCAGCCACATCATGCATGTCAAGTCCTTCAACTCCAACACACAGATTGGTCAGTATTTTATCTTTTTTCTGATAGCACACATTATTAACTGTAACCTAAACTCCCACATTTTTCCATCTCATCATGTAGGTTCAAATCTTTGCAACAGACCGACCAATCCAAATGGAGACTGCAGCCACTTCTGTTTCCCAGCTCCAGACTCCCGCAGAGTGTGTGGGTGTCCATATGGAATGAAGCTATCACCTAACCATCAGATATGTGTAGAGGACCCTTCGAATGAGCCCCCCACCCTGCAATGTGGAGTCAACTCTTTCTCCTGTGGCAATGGAAAATGTGTCCCAAACAGCTACAGATGTGATGGTGTTGACGACTGCTATGACAACACAGATGAAGTCAACTGCGGAGTTCACAGTAATATTTCAGATACTGTTTTATTGAAACTTTGCAGCTGAGGTCATTAACATTCCCTGGGGGTGTGAAGCTAACTTAAAGCACTACTCTGTTAGAAGCTCTGTTACTCAAGTCAGACTTAATCTGAACTTTATTTTAACACAATCTGACCATAAAGAACTGACTTGATTGGAGCTATAACTGGTGATATTATGTGGATGCTTAACCAGTCTCTCACATGTAAAATTACAGTCACAAACTACCTATTATTAACTAACTGTTTTTCAATTTGTCGCTCTCACGTCAAAATCAAACACCCAAACAGACAGTGAACGCCGGTATTGATCCATTTTGTATTTTTTCTTGAGTTTTCAGACATTCTTAAAAATGTTTTGACAGTGTTTGCTAGTGTGCAGTGTGTCACCATGGTAACTCCTACACATTCTGCCATTAGAGATACATACAGAACACCCCAGCATGATGTCATTGCAAAGTATCAGTACATTTACCTTTGTACAATGTGTTCATACATTTCAGACACCACATGCTCTCCCTCGGCGTTCACCTGTGCAAACCAACGCTGCGTTCCGGCTTCATGGCGCTGTGATGGGCACAATGACTGCTTTGATAACAGCGATGAGAATAACTGCCCTACACGAGTGCCTGGGACCTGCTCTGCCAATCAGTTTGCATGTGCCAACCAGCGCTGCATCCCACATACCTGGCGTTGTGATACAGATAATGATTGTGGAGACAGTTCAGATGAAGAAAATTGCCGTATGTATAGCCTTCTATAATCAGCTTTTTTTTTTTCAAATGATCATCCTTTGACATTATCTCAATGTGTTGACAGATATTGGTGGCACCTGTTATCCTGGACAGTTTCAGTGCCCTGACCATCGCTGTATAGACCCCAATTATGTCTGTGATGGAGACAGGGACTGTGTAGATGGAGCAGATGAGCAAGGATGCAGTAAGTGCTTTTATAGTTGAATATGACACATTAATAGGTAGCCGCTGGACTAATTTAAAGAGTTGTAAACACTCTATGTAACCTGTGTGCAAATAAAATATACTAGAAAAGTTGTACAGGTCAAGTGATCGACTAGAGAAATCCTGTGGGATTTTGTTAAGCCTATTACTTTATTGATCTCATTACTTGTTGCATAAGTCAACATATGAATACACATTCATAAACCACTGAAATGTCAGATTTAACATACTTGTGTACTTGGTTGCCCCGACAGTATATAACTGCACTTCGAATGAGTTCAAGTGTGCTAATGGCCACCAGTGCATCAACTCCTATTACAGATGTGATGGAGTCTTTGACTGTAACGATCGCTCAGACGAAAGAAACTGTCGTGAGTAATTCAATGATTCAGTGTTTATAGCATCCATTGATTATTAAATAATGCACTAAACCACATGTTTGACCTGATATATTCATAATGTTTTCAGCTACAAGGCCTCCAGGGATGTGCCACCATGAGAGTGAGTTTCAATGCCAGTCAGATGGCAGCTGTGTGCCCTCGACCTGGGAGTGTGACGGGCACCCGGACTGTGAAGATGGCAGTGATGAGCACCATGCCTGCCCCCCACGTACCTGCCCCTCCACACTGTTCCGCTGTGATAACGGCAACTGTGTGCTGCCCAGCTGGGTCTGTGATGGGGACAATGACTGCAGAGACATGAGTGATGAGCGCGACTGTCCCACTCCTCCTTTCAGATGCCCCAGCTGGCAGTGGCAATGCCCTGGGCACAGTGTCTGTGTCAACATCACCAGGGTTTGTGACAACACCCCCGACTGCCCCAATGGGGCGGATGAGTCGCCTCTCTGCAGTAAGTCCAGTTGTAATCTCTTTACTTTAATTTGTTTAATCAAAATTCACATCATATTCAATATCAATATTCAATATATTTATTGATTCAGTGTGGCATAGTGTCTTTATTTTACTAGTAAAAATATGAAAATGTGTATGTTAAAATCAAGCATGATTGTGATTTCACCGGTTAATCTAAACACAATCTGTGATCTTCCTTTCTTGCCTTTCTTTCTCAATATCATCAGATGAGCCTTTACCAGGTAAGAAAACATGTTGAATCTTAATCTGTAATATAATAGTTTGATTCTTTACAAACATTTTTCCAACACTTGAATTCATATTATGAACCCTATCAAATATGTATAAAACATAATGTGTTTGATCTGACAGAATTATAGCTACAAATATTTTGTGTCATTCATATTGTTTTTAAAATAATTTTAGTTTTGATATTTTGTTAAGAAATAGAAATAGTTATTGTACACTTATATTTAATTGATTCTTTATCCTATTGCACCCAGATCAGGAAAGCTGTTCAGACAACAATGCAGGCTGCACTCATGGTTGTATCCAGGGCCCTTTTGGGGCACAGTGCACGTGCCCTTTAGGCTTCCAACTCAGCAATGACTCTAAGACATGTGAAGACCTGGACGAGTGTAGTCCTCCTGGACTTTGTAGCCAACATTGTTTCAATGAAAGAGGCTCCTTCCGCTGCCACTGCCAAGACGGATACACCCTTGAGGCCGACCAGCGAACCTGCAAAGCCTCAGGTAAGATGGTTTCACATTAGCAAGAAATGTAGTAAGTTAGAAAAATAATATTTTATGGATGATTTTACCCCATCCTTTCTCATAGCACATTTTGTACTTACGATACTCGCTTTTGGGCTGGAATGAACAATAATTAGCTTTGACTTGGCCTCTAAACCACAGGCCTGCCATAGTCTCCTCTTCCATCTCTTTGCTGGCAGATCTGATTTCTATAGATAAGACAAATAACATATATGTCACTCAGCACCCATCCCTGGCTAAATTAGTACATAATCACCAACAAAGAGCTGTTTATAGGGAGCGTGGCCGACGTGAGCTCCTCTTCAGAGTTCAGAGCGATAACCTGCTGAAAGACTTTGTGGTACAATAGCACATTATCTGGGCACATTCCCTCAGGACTGTCATCTGAGTCTCCTCTGTTTAAATGCGCTGGTGTTTCTTTGTGTCAGACATGCACACGCTGATAAAGGATCTGATTGAATGAAAAGATTTGGACACTGTCCTGTTACAGATTCTCGAGAGGCATTCTTGCTGGTGGCCAGTCGAAACCAGATTGTACAGGATGATATTACGAGTCAGCCCAACGTGGTCCGCTCTGTGGTTCGTGATGGACGCAATATTGTGGCCATAGACTTCGATTCGGTAACAGATCGAATATACTGGTCTGATACAAGCCAGGATCGAATTTGGAGTGCTCATAAAAATGGAAGTGACCGGGCCGTGGTGAGATACTGATTTTCTATGTAATTATTAATTGAAATATTGGACTGCTGTTTTTAAAATGTGTTTTTATTTACTAAGATATTCGACAGTGGAGTGACGGTTACAGAGAGCCTTGCCGTGGATTGGGTCGGAAGAAACCTATACTGGACAGACTATGTTTTGGAAACGATTGAAGTGTCCAAACTGGACGGCTCCCACCGCACTGTACTAGTGAGTGAAAACGTGACCAACCCTCGAGGCCTGGTGCTGGACCCAAGAGACAGGTCAGTGGTGTCTAGTTTTTCCTTTCTTCATTATATTGGACTATGATGCCTACTTTAGTTTCATCTTCTGTTTTTAAAGCAACTGATGTTAAAAGATGAATATCCAACTTGCAGCACTCACCTGATGTTCTGGACTGACTGGGGAAGAAACCCACGCATTGAGAGGGCCAGCATGGATGGGCAATTGAGGACTACAATTATAAACAACAAGCTCTACTGGCCAAATGGTCTCACTATAGACTACCCAAACAGACTGTTGTACTTTGCGGATGCCTACCTGGATTTTATTGACTACTGTGACTATGAAGGCAACAACAGAAAGCAGGTTCTAGCCAGCGATCTGGTGAGTGCCATTCATTTATATTCACATTATAAATTGACTGAGAAAGATGCACTATGTAACTTTGGGGTTTGTGGTCTGTCTCCTGCTTGTTTCTATGGATATGTTATTTCTCTGTCTGGAATTAAACAGCTCTACCTAGCTTTATTCAGTTCCAAGTGGTTTATAGATTTAAAAAAAAAAGTCTAGAAGAATAGGTATTCTGACTGTGAGCGGGGTCGCCTCTCCACAGATCTAACCTGTAATGTGGTCTGGTTTGGTCTCCAAGAAGATAGAAAGTGTTAATTCTGTGAAACATTCCAGACAAAGCAACATTTCCATAGAGAAGAGCATTTGACAGGCCAGAAAAGTTTCACAGTGCACCTTTAACTTTTTGAATGACATGGTATTTTTGCTATTCTCTATTGAAAGGTACTACAACACCCCCATGCAATTACCATTTTTGAGGATTTTGTGTATTGGACTGACAGATACATTAACCGTGTGATGCGAGCACATAAGTGGCATGGGGAGAATCAGACAGTAATGCTTTTTAACCTGCCACAGCCAATGGGTCTAGTAGCTGTGCATCCCGCCAGGCAGCCTACAGGTAATGCCCGACATGCGATCTTGAGAATATTAGGTCTAATAATGTTGTTTCCTCATCACAAACATACACACAAACCCTGCATGTTTCGGCTGAACCCTTCTCTCCATCCATCCATCCATCTTCTTCCGCTTATCCGGGGCCGGGTCGCGGGGGCAGCAGTCTAAGCAGGGGCTCCCAAGCTTCTCTCTCCCCAGCCACTTCCTCCAGCTCCTCCGGACGGCCATTTGTTCAGTAGACAATGGCAGTTCCAGGGCTAAAATTGAGATGTATGAACCCTTCTCTCATACATCTCAATTTTAGCCCTGGAACTGCCATTGTCTACTGAACAAAAGTTAAAATATATATGTTAAGTTGAAAACTACCGCTTCATGACATCACAAGGTGAAATTGAGCATTTTGAAGATATAGACAGACTAATAATAAAGAATTACTTAAATATGTGTGAATGAAACAAATCATAACTCCAGGTTTGTTTTTAAGAAGGTAACAGCATTATAATGTGTCTTAAAGCTCACAAGAATCAATTTTGCATAATATAGTACCTTTCTTAAGTGCATTTATGATTTACATGGTCATATTTTCTTCAGGTGAAAATCACTGTTTAAGGAGCCGTTGTTCACATATCTGCCTGCTGTCGTCTGTGGGACCAAATTACTTCTCGTGCGCGTGCCCCTCAGGATGGACACTGGCACAAGACCAGATCAACTGCATCAGAGGTACAATATTGTTCCAGCCAAATGGATCAACACATTCACCTTCATTGATTAAGCCTAGAGTCATTTGACATGCAGTGATGGAAGGAATATTTTAATGTATTTAGTTACAGTATACTGAACACCCAAATTAAAATGTATTTTGTAATGTGTTCTGATACATGTTCCAGTCAGAGTATTGTGTTCTACAGCACAATACATGGAATACTTTTACATTAAGTTGAAATTATAGTGTAAAGATTTAACATTGCATTAATAACAGCTTTATTTTTTACTGTTTTAAAGCATTTTCTATCACAAATTGGAGATGGAAAAATCACTCTTGCACTTACCACGAGAGCAGAGTTGTATATTTTCCTCACTGATTCTGTGCAGTTTGAAGAATTACATGACCAAATACCATGTTTTCCTTTTTCCTGATTTTAGAAAAGTAACTGTATTCTGAATACCACCTGTACCTGAATACAGTTTCTCAAAATTAGTGTTCTGAATATGTACGCCTGGCACATGTATTTCCAAGACTGACATGGGATGTAGCAACAGAACTCATGATATCACTGGTTCAGTACTGTCCCATAGATAGAATAATAGTGAAAGCCAGGTGAGAGATCCAGATAGTTGTCAACAGCCCCATATTAATTTTAATGCACTCTTCCAGACTTATCAAAGATCGTACCTGTTTTTTCAAGTTCTTAAGAAGCTGAGCAACCTTTAATTCAAAGTCTCCCTTAGGTCAACAGCTTAAGTCATCTCAGGTTTCAGCTCATTCAAGCCAAGCAGAACCCAGTCTCCCCCAGGGCACTGATTATCCTAGAATGTAAATGGCCCACAGCCATTCACTGATACTAATCTTTGATGACAATGCAAAGCAGATTTTAGAATGAACTTTCGCTAGTCAATTCTTCCTATAGATCAAGACCTGGTATCTTAGGTTTGCCAAATCTCATTCACAAAAATGTTGGGTTTTGGATTACTGAGTAATTTCCGAAATCAGGAAGTCTTAGCTTCTTGATTATGCTTCTGAGTTGCAGTGCAATTTATGCAGGTTTTAGTTGGAAATATGAACCTATTACACTGTAGTTTTGGCACTACTTTTGTCTCATGTTTGCAGATGAGGAGCCGTTCCTGATTATTGTAAGAGACAGCATCATCTATGGCATTTCCTTGGATCCCAGTGACAAGAGTAATGATGCGATGGTCCCTGTGGCTGGTCTCCAGAATGGATATGATGTTGATTTTGATGACACTGAACAGAACATCTATTGGGTGGAGCATCCAGTAAGGCTGAGGACTAAATGAGTGACTGATTATATTCAAATATAGTGCTACATTAACACAATTAATATAAAATCTGCTTTCTATTTAGGGTGAAATTCATAAAGTGAGGTCTGATGGAACAAACAGGTCTGAGTTGGCCCCTGCTGCCATCCTTGGCTCCCCTGTGGGCCTGGCCCTGGACTGGATGACTGAGAATCTGTATTACACCAATCCAGCCACACAGTCTATTGAGGTACTGATTCTTGCCTGTAACATTCTTGATTATAAAGAAGCAATGTTTTATATACCGTAAGTGAAAATGACATTTCTCAACCAGGTTTTGAAGCTGAAAGGGGAGGTGCAGTATAGGAAAACTCTGATCACAAATAACGGCTCTCCAACTGGCGCTGGCACTCCTGTTGGCATCGCCGTAGACCCTGCACGTGGGTAAGCCCCATTTAACACAGTCCTGGCACAGACGCTCTCACTGAGTGTGAACAGCCACCTCAAAGCCATCTGCTTTGCCTCAAGAGAGAACTCAACTAGTTTTACTGAACCTTTCATCAGCCTCCTACAACTATCAAATGATAAAACAGTGCAATACAGTGTGTCTGTATAACTAAACAGATCAAGAGATCAGAGAAAAGCTGGAAGCTGATGGCCATGCAGTTCAGAGAAAGTAAGGTATTTAATCTGTTTTTCTTTTCTCTTTTAGCAAACTTTACTGGACAGACCAAGGGACAGAGAGTGGCATCCCCGCAAAGGTGGCATCTGCAGACATGGATGGCCAAAACTCTGTCACTTTGTTCACCAATAATTTAGACCACATTGAATTCCTCACTGTGGACATCAAAGAGAATAAGTTGTACTGGGCTGTAACAAGCACTGGCATGGTATGTACTGACCATATATACACTTATATACAGTCTATGCTACTGACTTATAACTGAGTGGACACAACTTTAGCTACTGCATGTTAATATATTATATTGTTGCAGATTGAGCGTGGTGACCCTGATGGCACTAACCGCATCACGATAGTGACAGGTTTGTCTCACCCCTGGGGTGTGACTGTCTACCAGGACCACCTGTACTTCACGGATCGAGATTTTGAGGTCATCGAACGTGTGGATAAATCCACTGGTGCAAACAGAGTTGTGTTACGTGACAATGTATCTGGACTCAGAGTTTTAAAAGTGCATTATCGAGAGAGTAAGTATGAAAAGCATGTTATCATTATAAGGTACAACTTGAAATGTAGAATGTTCTTACTTCCTTCCCTTTTTTTTAAAAAGCCTCTGTAGGGACATCAAACGGCTGCACAAACAATGCTGGAGCATGTGAGCAGCTCTGCTTGCCTCGGCCCCACGCTCTCTTTACCTGTGCATGTGCCACAGGTTTTAAACTAAACACAGACAACAGGACCTGTGCTCCCTACCAGTCTTTTGTTGTCATCTCGACTTTGTCTGCGATTAAGGGCTTCAGTATGGAAGGAACTGATCATTCAGAGGCCATGGTGCCTATAGCTGGGAGAGGTGTGTCAAATATATTGTACCGGTATATTTAAAATAGCATTTCTCTACTGTTTATATAAATGTAATCTCCAATCTGCTCTTCAGGTCGTAATGCGCTCCATGTTGATGTCCACATGGCGTCTGGTTTCATTTACTGGTGTGACTTCAGCAGTACAGTAGCTACACAGAATGGGGTCAGACGAGTAAAGCCAGACGGCTCAGGATTACGGAGCCTTGTCACATCTGGTATAGGACGCAATGGGATTCGAGGCATTGCTGTAGACTGGGCAGCAGGTACACTGAAACAAACTACATGTTCAATATCATTTCCTGAATCCTACTTCTATAGTTCATTACAACTGTGAAAATTCATAAATATATAAAAAATATAATTTAAATATGTATATATTCAAATGTATTTAAATTTGATTCCCTTTCTTTTTTCAGGTAACCTGTACTTCACAAATGCCTTCCTGACAGAGACATATGTAGAAGTCCTTCGTATCAACACCACGTTCCGCAGAGTTCTTCTGAAGACACAAGTGGACATGCCTCGGCACATTGTGGTTGACCCAAAAAACAGATTTTTGTTCTGGGCCGATTATGGTCAAAATCCCAAAATCGAGCGCGCCCTTTTGGATGGTACCAACCGCACAGTGTTAGTGTCATCAGGAATAATCACTCCTCGAGGTTTAGCGCTGGACTGGCTCACTGGTTATGTGTATTGGGTGGATGATTCACTGGATATGATTGCTCGAGTTAGTCCTAATGGAGGAGACACAGAAATAGTAAGATATGGCAGTCGCTACCCAACTCCTTATGGGATTTCAGTGTTTGAGAGCAGCATAATCTGGGTGGATAGAAACCTCAAGAAGGTTTTTCAAGCAAGCAAAGAACCAGGAAACACAGAACCGCCCGCTGTCATTAGAGATAATGTAAACATGTTAAGGGACATCACCATTTTTGACAAACGAACCCAGCCCACAAGTGCGGAGGAGCTCAATCACAACCCCTGTATGATGGACAATGGAGGCTGTGCCCACTTTTGCTTCGCCCTGCCAGGGACTGGCTCTGGTCTCAAGAAATGCAGCTGTGCTTTTGGAGACCTGGCAGCAGATAATGAAAATTGTGTAGTTTCGAGAGACGATTACCTTATTTACACCACAGAGAGCACAGTTCGCAGTTTACGCTTAGATCCTGACGATCATGCACTGCCTTTTCCTGTGGTCAATGTCCCCCGCACTTCAGTGGCACTAGATTTTGACCTGGCTGATGGGAGGATCTACTTCACACAGAGTGTGGGATCAGGAGCCAGTAAAATAAGCTACATCAGCCTGTCGTCCCCAACATCAGCCCCTGTGGAGGTGGCCTCAGGTGAGCCTCAGGCAGTCATCACTCACACAGTTTCACTGAGATCTGAAACATAATCATTTCTCTTACAGACCTCGGGGCTCCTGATGGGATTGCATATGACTGGATAAACAAAAGAATTTATTACAGTGACTTTGTGAATCAGAGCATCAGCTCCATGTCTGTGGATGGCTCTCAGAGGACTGTTATTGCTCATGTATCTAGACCAAGAGCGATCATGCTGGATCCTTGCAGGGGGTAAGACTTAGTGGTCTGTGGGTAATACTAAGATTAAAATCTTTAAACTAAGTGTTAGTCTTTTCTGTTTCACAGATACATGTATTGGACAGACTGGGGAACACATGCAAAGATTGAACGTGCCACATTGGGAGGAAACTTTAGAGTTGAGATTGTAAACAGCAGTCTGGTCTGGCCTAATGGACTAACACTGGACTATGAGGATGCAAGGCTGTACTGGGCAGATGCCAGCTTGTAAGATCTAACAGTGTGTAATTTAAGCTACATGCCTGTCCTTTTTCTTTGCTCTCATAAATGTTTTGCTGTACACCAGACAGAAGATTGAACGATCCTCTCTTACTGGCTCTGACCGCGAGGTCGTTGTAAGCACAGCCATCTACCCATTTGCCATGACAATGTTTGGCCAGTTTATCTACTGGACAGACTGGAACACACGCAGCATTTACAGAGCCAACAAGCATGACGGGTCTGACCAGGTGGTCATGGTCCAGAACCTTCCATCTCGGCCAATGGACATCCATGTTTTAGCCAGCCGTAAACAGCAACGATGCAACAGTCCCTGCCTGCAGTTTAATGGAGGCTGTAGTCACATCTGCACACCAGGTACACCAGCTTCTGTCTATTTATGTTTTATGAACTTATTAAGTTATCCAAATGTATAGGATGTGTCAATTATACATACAGACATACATACTGCAAACCTGCTCTCTGTTTGGGTTTCCTTTAGGGCCCAGTGGAGCTGAGTGCCAGTGTCCGTCAGAGGGTCGTTGGTATTTGGCTGATAATAAACATTGCATACCCGACAATGGGACTCGCTGCCAACCGGGCCAGTTCACCTGTATGAATGGGCGCTGTATCCGTGCCCAGTGGAAATGTGATAACGACAATGACTGTGGAGACGGAAGTGATGAGTTGGAACGAGTGTGTGGTAAGAAGTTATTTAATTAATCTGCTTGCAGTTGTTTAAAGGTGCACTGTGTAACTTTTCCTGATGATGGTTCCATCACCTGCTTCTCTCTGCGGAGATGTTTCCTGGAATGTTCCACAGTATGGCATTGCACTTATTTATTTCTATGGAAACAACAAGAGACGCCACAGGGTCAAGTGAAATCTAGGAAGAGGCGAGTCCACTCACAGAAAGAATGCATAATTTTAGGTCACGAAAACCCCATATTGAGTAAATGCAAGAGAGACATTACAGACAAAGCAATAACATCTCCATGGAGACAAGCAGGTGACAGACCCCCAGTCTAAAAGTTATATAGTGCACCTCATTTTTCTCCTTCTCTTTTTTTCCCAAGAATTACTTACACTAACAACTTTAATTTCCCAACCTTTTTTTGCTGCATAAGGACCCAAGATCTATTTTAAAACCTATGGTGTGTATGTGTACTTGCTTTGTTAACAATACATTTCTTACATTTCTAAACTAATGATTTAAACTAACAAATCAAACATATAATTACTTTATTTGCATGCAGTCCCTCCGATGCTATCATCATTTATTAGCTTGTCAGGTAAAGCAATAAAAATGTTACTTCTGAAATGGCTCTTTTGTACACGCTAACTTATTCGTGTTCGTGATTGTCAGCTTTTCACACGTGTGATCCTACGGTGTTCACCTGTGGTAATGGACGCTGTGTGCCCTACCACTACCGCTGTGACCACTACGACGACTGCGGAGACAACAGTGATGAGCAGGGCTGCCTGTTCAGACCGTGTGACCCCAACACTGAGTTCACCTGCGCTAACGGACGCTGCATTGCCAAAGAATACGTGTGCAATGGCATAAACAACTGCTACGACAATGGGACCTCCGATGAACAGAACTGCCGTAAGTCTGGGTATTGATATTTTGCGGTGGTGTTCTGCATGTATGTGTATGGTGGAATGTGACACAATGCACACATTAGCAAACACTCACAAATACGTTTTAAAGGGACAGTTGGGATTTTTGGACATAGAGCCTCATTTCCTAGTGAGCCAGAGTGTTGGAGATGTGTGGAGACACTTTTTTAAATCTTCCATCCAGTCCTTGTATTTGGAGAGGTTGCTGGTGCTAGGCTAGTGCATGTCAATGGCCATAGTTGTCCTGACACTAAAAACAGTCTTACCCGCTCCACAGTGCACCGAGTCAGTTATTACACCAGACAATCAATGTGAATGTCTGTGTAATAAAACCTAGCAAAGTATTAGTTAAAAAATATGTAACAGTTGTATTTATGATGTTGTACCTGCACTGCTTTATAATTTCTAGCTGAGAGAACATGTCAACCAGAGCAGACTAAATGCCAGTCGACCAACATCTGCATCCCACGGTCCTATTTATGTGATGGAGACAACGACTGTGGAGATATGAGCGATGAAAGCCCTACACACTGTGGTAAGTTCACATTCGACAAGTAGGTTTTTAAATACTGGCACTAGTGCATAAATAGCTTGCACTCAAAGCAAGATTTGTGGGCCTTTCACTGCAGTTTCCACCGTCAGTATAAAACAGACATTATAGGCAAAATCCTTGAGTTTAGGTAGACTTCCACATCCGCATCTTGAAATCTGTCTCCAGGCATAAAACTGTGACTGTGCCTGTCCATTGTTCCTGGCATTGTGGCCCAAATGCATTGAAGGATGAGTCAAATCATAAATGGTAAAAATGCCTGCACCATTGACTTTACATCTCTCTGACTCTTCTCTCTTTATAAAATGATCGTATTAACCTGCTCTACATGATCCCTGTGTTTTTATTTTGCTAATACGTAATTCAGCTCCAAATTCACCCTATAACTGGGAGCATCGTGAGCTTCATTTGACTGGAACACTATGGGTGACGTCACACTCCCAAAGTCCGCTTCTTCATACAGGCTATGGTCCTGATATGTCTGTTTTTGTCTGTCTACAGCTGCAGCCACATGTTCCCAGAGTGAGTTTCGTTGCTCCAGTGGCCGCTGCATCCCCGCTCACTGGTTCTGTGATGGAGGAGCAGACTGTGCCGATGGATCTGATGAACCCCAGTCCTGCAGTGAGTAGTCCACCTAAGCTTGTCACAATAATATACAAAACCTGGAACAATATATTTTGAGGCAAAATATTGATCATGTGTATAATTTCTTTGTAAAATTAGGGAGATTTGGGGTAGTCTTGTGATAATATAATAAAATTAGCGTTTTAGAGAGTTAAATGAAATACTTCTATGGCTATTTTGGTTCGCTCTTCTATTTATCTGTTGCAGCTCAGGCTTTTTCTACAGCATATTTAAAGGTGCATTGTGTAACTTTTTTGGTTGAGGGTCTGTCAAAGCCGTTTCCCTATGGAGATGTCATTCCTTTGTCTGGTAAATTTCACATTATAGTATTAAACGCTCTTAAGTACAGTCAGAACGCCTGTTTTTGTAGGCATTTTTGAGCTATAAAACCACCTGTAATTTCACATTTGTAAAGTAGAGCTGTTTAATGTCATACTGCGGAACATTACAGGAACAAGCAGGTGACCCCCAACACTGCAAAAAACAAAATCTAATCAAGCTAAAACCTGACCTGGATGAAGAAAGTTTTACCATGATTTGAGTAAATTTCACTTGACAAGTAAAATTATCTGCCAGTGCAGTAAGATTTTTGTACTTAACATATGATAATATATCTGGCTTCACTAAAAAAGAAAAACAACAACTTTTTGCACTTAAAATAAAAAATAAAATCAAATGTTGCTTGAATAAAGAAAAAAAAACACTTATTCCACTTCAGATAATTTCACTTGTCAAGTGAAATTTCATGATTTACCATGATTTCTCAAATCATGGTAAAACTTTCTTAATCCAGGTCATTTTATCTTGACTAGATTTTGTTTTTTGCAGTGTTGGGGGTCACCTGCTTGTTCCTGTAATGTTCCGCAGTATGATATTAAACAGCTCTACTTTACAAATGTGAAATTACAGGTGGTTTTATAGCTCAAAATGCCTATAAAAACACAGGCATTCTGTGCAAAAATCTTACTGCACTGGCAGATAATTTCACTTGTCAACATGAATCCACTCAAATGAAGTAAAATGTTCTTAATTTACATCATTTTAACTTATCTACCACTAGATATTATTTTTTTCTAGTGAACAAAAAAGTGACATAGTGCACCTTTAAGTAGATAATTTGACAAATTCTGCAAAATATACTCAAATCAGGATAACATTTTCTTAATTCAAGTCATTTTAACTTGGCGAGATTTTAGTTTTCGCATTGTTTCATGTTTCCAAATTTGTTATCATGACAGGCTTAAGTCAACTCCCATCTGCCCCCTCCCCCATTATCAGCTGCTCTGTCTTTGGGGCTGTCTTGCCTCTGCGTGGTGGTAGAGAAGAGATGCGCCCAGGAGTGACTCAGTGGTGTATGGCTTTGTTTGGGGATGTGGTCAGTCAGGCCTCCCTATTGTGGTCCACATTCCTGCCCAGTGACGCCCCCTCCGAGTGCGGTGACAAACAGCTCCACCCCCTCCCTTTGTCCAGCCGCAGTTGCCCAGCCTCACTTTGGCTTTTGTTTAGACAACTCACCATGCATGGGAATGTGGAGTTGCCATGACAATAAGGAAAGCCCTGCCAAAGTTTAATTGCACCCCGTTTATTAGCTTGAAAAGTTGTGGGGGATGCACCGAGATATTTACTAAGACTTAATTAAAAACTGTTCACAATCCACAATATTAGCAGTTATAAAGACTTAGACAAACTTTATTGATCCACAAGGGAAATTATTTGGACACAGTAGCTCACCCATATACAGCCTACACAATATAATATAATAAGAAAGAGTGAAAATATAAATGTAATAAGAAATTCAAAGTACTAGACTAGTATTAAACGAAGGACAATTATGTAAATGTATATGTACAAGTCAAATGAAATTCAAGCTAATATGTTTCTACATTTTATATTTACTTGTACATATAGATTACTTTTGCTACGTATTTCAAATATATTATTACCATTCATATTTTGGCTCTTCCTTATATTTATTGTGATGTGTGAGCTACAGTGTATAAACAAGTTCCCTTGTGGATCATTAAAGTCTCAGTTATATAATTATGTCTCATTTTATACCAATTTCATGCTATTTTTGCTACTTATTTTGACTGTATTATTACCTTTTATTTATTTATTTAATTTAAAGCATACATACATTTTAAACATTTTTAAATGCAAGATTGTAGGTCCAAAACATAACAAGACAAACTGATTCAAATGGAAAGACAGAAGACTATTATTATTATTATTACTTTTTAAATAATTATTTGTGTGTTAATTTGTGCTTTGATTTGTTTTGCAGCGACTCTCACTAGAACTTGTAACTCTGACCAGTTTCGCTGTGATGATGGGAGGTGCATCGCGTCATCTTGGATCTGTGATGGGGACAATGACTGTGGAGACATGAGCGACGAGGACCAGCGGCACAACTGTGGTACAGACTTTAAAACAGCACTTTATTTTATGGGGCACTTGTCACTTAACTTTCACCCCAGACTAGAGCCCATTACAAAGCCGCGATGTGGCGTCTGTCTGGTTTGTCACCTGCAGGCCTCTCAAGGGTCCTCTTACACATGTTGAGAGGAAGTGGTCGGCATTCCTGATTTCTCCTGCTTCACTTGTTGCATTGTACTTTTTTTTTCTTTTTAACAATAAGATGCCAGAAGTTAAAGTCATTGGTTTAAAGGGGACGCACTGTACAAAATCAACTTAAGAGCTTATAAAGGTCCTCATTACACAAAATTACGCTACATTACGCTATGTTATAATGTTGTTACCTCCTCAAAAACATACTTGGTGTTGTGTTTTGTGTTTTGTTTCATTCACACATATTTGAGTAATCCTTTATTTTTAGTCTGTATATCTCCTTTTACCTCTAGTTTAATAGAGATGACAATTCCAGGGCTGAAATGATCCAAATGATTCTAGTGAAGGTGTATTGAGTTTAAAAATGCAGTGGAGCAACTTCCTGTGTTTTTAGTTTGGCAGAAGAACTAAATAAGAACTTAAATATGCAGGGTTTGTGTGTTAAACATGTGTGAATGAAACAAAACACAAATCAAATGTTTTTGATGAGGAAACAACATATATCAGAAAATAGCTTAATATGGGTCCTTTAATCTTCTTATATCAGGGTTGCTTCACCCCTTTTGCTCACTCAGAGTTGTGTGTAGATTTATAAAGATCAAATTCAGTTTCTTTGGGCAGCAGTGGTGTGCAAACAGGGCCTCAGACTGATTCATCCCTGTTTGACAAATGCATCTTGGGGGTGCGGGGCAAACAAGTGCTCAGAAAATATCAGTTTTCACATATCTCTCTGACTTGCATTTATTCCAAAAACTCCAGGTCTGTTTAAAAAATATTGTGTAGGGATTTTTCATAATTAAAAAGACATAGATAAACATTTGCTGCTTGCTGCGCAGAAATGCCACTATCAAGATCAAGAGCAAGATTTTTGAAACTGGAATTCAATAGTCAGTAGTTTCTATTCTCGTGGAGGGTCTTACACCTACTTGTTTCTATGGATACGCCATTGCTCTGCTTACTTCCACAGTATGACATTAAATTGCTCTGCCTTACATTTATTACATCTTATAGTTTTAAAACTCCTTGAAAAATATTCTGTATTCTGTGAGCGGGGTTGCCTCTCCACAGATTTGACCTGTAACTTGGTCTGGTTTAGTCTCCCTGAAGATAGAAAGGTTTAATGACATACTGTGAAACATTCCAGATAAAGCATTCACATCTCCATGGAGAAAAGCATTTGACAGACCCTCTACCAGAAAAATTACACGATCCAACTTTAAGATGTTATAGATCAATTTTGCCGTTTACTATGAACAAAATGTAAAAGAATGATGTGATATAATTTAATGGATTAACAGTGAATATTCAAAAAAAGAATAATATGTTAACCCACTCTTTAATTGAAACACTGACCTATTTCCTTCGATCTGCAGCAAATCGCACATGCTCAAATTTAGAGTTTACCTGTGTGAACAACCGGCCGCCCCAGAGGAAGTGCATTCCTCGTGACTGGGTCTGTGACGGCGATGCAGACTGCGCCGATGCACTGGACGAGCATCAGAACTGTTCACGGAGATCCTGTGGGGTCAATGAGTTCACCTGCAGCAACGGCCTCTGTATACGCAGCTCATACAGGTAAAGCAGGAATTCAGTTACTTTTTAGTGCTAGAAAACTATTGCCTGACCATCCAGTCACTTTCACAGTCTGTTTGAATCCAGAAAGGACTGAAAAACCTCAGTTCAAACTTGAGACATCTAACCACAGCCTCCCATTTGTATCACGTGTCCTTCACATGCGGAAGACATCTCCTTTCCAAAATTCTCACAACATTCAGACAAAATACTGTATATAACTTCTTTTACCTGAGATAAGTAAAAGTTGTTTGGTGATTTGGTTGTGGATTTATGTTGTTTTTTCCCTCCTTTTTATGTACAAGCAGCCATGTTTGTTTTTGATGTGAACACCCCATGCCTCCCTCTCTCTGATTGGTTAATCTGGCTGTCATTCATGTCCTCTGAAATCAGGGAGACTCGATACAGTTCCAGTTCAGTCTTTGTCTTTGTCCAGTTTTGTGAAAGTGTGTGGTTCTGGCAGGTCAGGTAAAGAAAAGAAGCTATTATTATTATATTACTCAAATATTGCATTTTGTTTTGTGTTTTTTTACCTCAGATGTGACCGACGCAATGACTGTGGGGACAGCAGCGATGAGCAAGGCTGCACCTACCAGCCCTGTCAGCAGCACCAGTTCACCTGTCAAAATGGCCGCTGTGTGTCCCGGGATTTTGTCTGTGATGGGGATAACGACTGTGGCGATGAATCCGATGAACAGGAGCACATGTGTCATACCCCAGCCCCCACCTGCTCCCCAGGACAGTTCAGGTGTGAAAACGGACACTGTATCCCGAATCAACAGATTTGCAACAGAAATGACGACTGCAATGATAACAGCGACGAGAAGGGATGTGGTGAGTATTTTTACAGCTTGGAAACAGTTCTTCTGAAACAAATGTGTAAATAAGTTGTCAGTAATTCTTAAAATGTCTTTAAATCCAGGTAACTACAGATTAAATGATCATTACTTTTACCTTGTACCCATAGACTGTATATATAAATGCCAATCCAAATGTGAAATGAACGTGATCCTGGTGTTATTATTTTATTATTTTGTCAGCAAATTAATCCTTATTTTTAATATGAAACTGCCTCCAAATTCCCCCCAAAACTCCTAGCCTCGCTGAGCTTCATTTGACTGGAGCCGAACGCTATGGATGATGTCACACTCCCTTGGTGCCCTTCTTTATACAGTCTATGCTTGTACCCATGCCAAAAAGTATTACAGTAATTAATTTGCAATAAAAAACTAAATAGATTAAAATAAATGCTGCTGCCGCTGCTCCACTGAGAGACACAGGAAATCTTTCCTGCCTGTCGCCATCAAACTGTTGAACTCTGCACTTTAAATCACAAACTACTCTATCCTATTTTATCCTATTCCCTGCTCACACATGTATATAGTTGTAAATATATCACTGATGTAAATAATTTCCCAGAGAGAACTATTTTTATCTTTTATCTTATTATATTTATCTTATCTTATTTTTGAAACTTGATTCTATCTACATGCTCTTGGTCGGTTGCATCTGTAACGAAGAAAGTTTCCCCTCGGGGATGAATAAAAGTAATTCTGATTCTGATTCTGAAATCTAAAAAAAATCTAAACTTTACATCAGAAATATGTGATTACAACGCACACAAAATACATGACTTTGTTCAGTTATTAAGGTGCACTATGTAACTTCGTATGTAACAGTCGCTAACTGCTTGTCTCCATGGACATGTTATTGCTTTGCTTGGAATATTCCATGGTATGGCATTAAAAATATTCATTCACGACTCTGCACAGCTCTGAACTGTAAAGTAGGGTAGTTCTGTAACTTATTTGTCTCCCTTGTATTAGACAGATTTAATCTATACTGTGGAACATTCTAGGCAAAGCCATAAAATTTCCACTAAGACAAGCAGGTAGCGGACCCTCCAACAGAAAAATTACACAGTGCAGCTTTAAGTGTACCTGGTTATGCCACCACCAGTTGCTTTTGTTTATTATTGTCACGACAAAAAGGTGATTGCAAACTCTTGATTTCTACTATTTTTACTACAGGTATCAATGAATGCACAGATCTATCCACTCACAACTGTGACCACAACTGCACGGACACGCCCACCAGCTTCATCTGCACCTGCCGCCCCGGTTACCGCCTCATGTCCGACGGCAAAACGTGCGACGACGTGAACGAGTGCGCCGAAACCCCTCACGTCTGCAGTCAAATCTGTGAAAACACGGTGGGCTCGTACGTGTGTAAATGCGCCTCGGGATACCTGCGAGAACCTGACGGACGCAGCTGTCGTCAGAATAGCAACATCGCTCCATACCTCATCTTCAGCAATCGCTACTACCTGAGGAACCTGTCCACCGATGGGGAAGCCTACTCCCTCATCCTGCAGGGTCTGACCAGTGTGGTGGCTTTGGACTTTGACCGTGTGGAGAAGCGTTTGTATTGGATCGATGTAAACCGCCGAGTGATTGAAAGAATGTATTTCAATGGTAGCAGCAGAGAAGTGGTGGTGAATGGGGTGCTGCACGGAGAGGGGCTGGCTGTGGACTGGGTGGCAAGGAAACTCTACTGGGTGGACAGCTTCTTGGACTGCCTCAGAGTTAGCGAGCTGGACGGGCGCTTTGTGAGGAAACTTGCCGAACACTGTGTGGATGCTAATAATACATACTGTTTTGAAAACCCAAGGGCACTAGTTTTGCATCCAAAATATGGGTAGGTTAATATTTGGAATTATCATGTTCTATATCAGTGTTAAAGTTTTTAAAATAACGAAAACAAAAAAGAAATATAGATAGAAATATAGAAATATACTATGTAAATGATTATGTAACTAGCACAAGTATGATTGTATAATAATGTAAATGGTAAATGTGAAATAGAAATAGAACTATGTAACTTTTTCTGATGGGGGATCCACCACATGTCTCTATGCATGAAATGTTCCACAGTATGGCATTAACACCACCAGACCAAGTAAGAAACTATGTTTTTGAAGGTATAAGATAAGATAAGACTTTATTGATCTTGCAGTGGACAAATTCAACAGTAACAGTAGCTCCAGGACAGTTTAGTGCAAAAAAGGAAAAAAAAGTGTGATGCAATTAAGATAAACAATAATAATAAAAATAGAAATAATAATCATAAAAAATAATAATATAAAGTGAGTAAGTATATGTACAAAATTTACAAAGAGAATTGAAATATAAATACTATATATATAAAATAAAGAAAGTACAAAAACAAGTTGTCACAGTACAGTGGTGGCACAGACATGATTATTGCACAGAGGAGTTGTATAGTTATTGCACAGAGGAGTTGTATAGTTTTAATGAATATTTTTTACAGAATAAATGCAAGATAGGTTTTGAAGTTTGATGCCATACTGTAGAGCATTTCAGGCATTTGTGGTGGATCTCCCACCTGAGACGTGAAGTTACATATTTTAATTAGTAATCATCAAAACAATACATTTTCTGTGTAGTTTAACATACATTGCAGTTTGTGATTCTAATTCTGGAAAAACTACGCTCAAACCACTAAAATGATTTTGATTACTGTGCTGTAGTGTCATCTACACTTTATATTTTTTTTTATTTTTACTTTTACTAGGTTTGTATACTGGACAGACTGGGGAAACAAAGCATTTATCGGTCGCGTTGGGATGGATGGTACCAACAAAACAGCTATAATCACCACAAAGTTAGCCTGGCCTAATGGGATCACTATTGACTACACTAACGACATGCTCTACTGGTCTGACGCCCATCTGAACTACATTGAGTAAGTCCATTCAACTATAAAGCTCCTATATTACACAAAATTGACTCTTGTGAGCTTTAAGCCATGTTACCACCTCAAAAACATACTCAGAGAGACGTGTGTGAATGAAACAAACACAGCTCCAGGTATATTTTTTGATGAGGAAACAACATTATAACATAGATAAATAAAGTGTAATATAGGTAATATACGTTCTGTTGACCCATGAATCTGTAGCTAATCATTCATTAATCATTCATTCTTTCAGATACTCGGATTTGGATGGTCACCACAGACACACAGTTTATAATGGGAATTTGCCCCATCCCTTTGCCCTGACTGTGTTTGAGGACACTGTGTACTGGACAGACTGGAACACACGAACTGTAGAGAAGGGAAACAAATATGACGGGTCTGGACGTGAAGCTTTAGTTAATACCACACACAGACCCTTTGATATCCACGTATGTCATCCCTACAGACAGCCCATTGGTACGTATGCTCACATTGAAGGTTGTGTTCACACTGGTCCGGGTTTAATCGTCATTTAGTCCTTGGTTTGGTCCTGTTCTAGTCCCGGTTTAGTCATAGTTTAGTCTAGTCTAGGGCTGGGAATCACAGGGTCTCTCACGATTCGATGTGATACACCATACATACGGTATTATTACAATATGGTGATGTGATAATCAATATATTGCACATGATACCACTGCTTGTGCAAAGTTAATATGAAATGCATCTATTTTAATCTTCAAAGCAGTGAATATGTCACGAGTAACAGAAATGATAACATATAACCAAGTTCCCTTCCACAAAATAAGCAAAAAAATTCTAAAACGTTTTTAGCGATATATCGATACAGAAGCCCACGATAACGATACTGTATCACCAATTTTAGTGTCACAATATATCAACATTTTGATATTTTTGCACAGCCCTGGTCTAATCCAGGTTTAGTTCGATATTTAGTCCCAGTTTAGTTACCATTTTGAAGTGCAAAACTGCACAATATTTCGCAATCAACATATCACAATTTGAGTTTGTGCATTTATCTAATTATTTTAGTCATATAATGTCGTCTCCTCAGAACAAAATATGATGTTTTTTTATTGAAAAAAGAAACTTGTACCTGTAGATTAGACCTTTGCAAAAGGTCTAAGGTCTTGTATTAATTCAATTCAATTCAATTTATTTTTGTAGCGCCCAAAATCACAACAGTTGCCTCTAACGGCGTTCCAAGATTTTGATGAGTAAGACATACACACAGACATATCAAAACAGGAATAAACAACATTCATGTAAAGCAGCAAATGAAACATCGTCCAGTCATCCCCTGTCCTTACACCCTCCTTCTCAGCAAGGAAAAACTAAAAAAAAAAACATTAGTATCATCTCGGATCTCAGTTTCTTTCAGTTGTTAACAGAATCCTACGTTTTAAAAATATTGCCCCAAAACTCTGAAAAATGAAAAAAAAGTCCAAAATTGTGCATTTTTAGTGGTGCGTATACAAGTGCGAACACATCCAAGATCCCAAGGTTGTGTTGAGAGATTTTCAAGTCAAACAATACCTTCCTTTTCTTCGCTTGGTGATGGTGACTTGAGATTGATTGGCCTCCTTTCCTCTCGTAGTAAACAACCCCTGCTCCGTGAACAATGGCGGCTGTTCTCACCTGTGCTTGATCAGTCACGGGGGGCGAGAACACACCTGTGAATGCCCCGACCACTTCCTCAGCGTTCAGATCGGAGGTGGGACCCGCTGTCTTCCAATGTGCTCCAGCACTCAGTACCGATGCTCCAACAATGAACGGTCTGTCACCTTTTCTTTATGGTTCCTTTACTTACAAAGGCCATTATCTGTTATAGAAAACACCTTGACAACAATGAAACGAGATTTTGCATACAGTATTATTACCAAACCATTGCCATATTTCTATAATATATACTGGAAAACCTTCAGTAATGTATATTAATTAATATGCTTTGTTTTGGCAGTAATGTAAAATAGATCTTACTTTTTTTTAGTTATAATAAAAACAATTACATAGGTCCATTTGGTAATACTTACATAATGACTATACTTTTAATATGAAAATGAGCAAAAACTTTGTTAAAAATGAGAAAGCCAGGTTTAGTAACTACTTGAATATGAATTAAGTACAAAATCATTCTTAATAAACGATTTGTTCATTATGAATTAAGCCTTTGATCATGCTATGTTAAAGGTGCATTGTGTAATTTTTCTGGAGGAGGGTCCATCAAGTACTATTCTCCATGAAAATGTTATAGTTTTGTTTGGAATGTTTCACAGTATGGTATTAAACCTTTCTATCTTCATGGAGACTAAACCAGACCAAGTTACAGGTCAGATCTATGGAGAGGCGACCCCGTTCACAGTCAGAATGCCTGTTTTGTGAGGTATCTTTGAACAGTAAAACCACCTGTAATTGAATAAATGTAAGGTAGAGCTGTTTAAAGTCATACTGTGGAACATTCCAGACAGAGCAGTGACATATCCATAGAAAGAAGGAGGTGACAGACCCCCAGCCAAAAAGTTACAGAGTGCACCTTTAAGGCTAATACAGTTATAGTTATGAGAAATTGGTACCGGCCATATAGGTTGACTAGAAGCCAAACACTCTTATTGTGAAAAACTATTATTATTATAACGTTCTATAGTGATCTCTGATGCCAAACCCATGTATTATCTTCCACAGGTGTATTCCTATCTGGTGGAAATGTGATGGGCAGGCGGACTGTCGAGACGGTTCAGATGAGCCCTCAACCTGCCCCGCTCGCCACTGCAGACTCGGACAGTTTCAGTGCAACGATGGAAACTGCACCAGCCCCCACTTCCTGTGCAACACTCACTCTGACTGCCCCGATGGCTCTGATGAGGACCAAGTGCTCTGTGGTAGGCTGTGGAAGAATTACACGACAAACTAAACACATAAAATGACGTGATAGAGATTTACTGTACATGTGTCTTCTTATGGTTTAATCATGATTTAATCCTGATGTGAACTTGGTTTGGTCCTGTTCTAGTCCTGGTTTAGTCATGTTTTAATCCAGTGGTGGAAGGTAATGAAGTATAAAAGTAAAAAATACAATACTTAAGTACGATTTTTAGGTATTTTTACTTTACTTAAGCCAATTTTACAGTGGATACTTTTTACTTTTACTTCACTACGTTTGAGAGCAGGTATCTGTACCTTCTGCTCCACTACATTTTAGATCTGGACTGAAACGTAAAATGTACTTCTCTTTGAGACTGGCTGAAATGGCTGAGACTTCTTTTTAGCACATTTATTTTGAGTTAATGTCCTGAGCAAAGTAAATACACAAAAAGAGTTAGAAAAATTAAGAGATCAGCTGAATCATTTCAAATAAGCTAAATTCTTTATCAAAATCTCTACAATTCATGCTATAATTGTTCTAAAAATCTCTGCAAAATACTTCTTAAACAGGCACTTCAGTAGTTTTACTTAGTAGATTTTTTAATGTGTTACTTTTACTTTTATAGTAATTTTTTTGCCCCTGTATCTGTATTTTTACTTTTATTGTAACAAAACTTAGTACTTCATGCACCTCTGGTCTAGTATAGTCCAGGTTTAGTTCCACATTTAGTCCCAGTTTAGTTACAATTGTGAAATGATGTGTAGGCTGCACAATATTTTGCCATTTAAGTTGGTGCATTTGTCAAATTGCAAATGCTGCAGTTATTTTGGTAACATAATGTCCTCTTTTAAGGACAAAATATCCAGTTTTTATTGACAAAAACACTTGGTGTACCTGTAGTTTACAAGCATTAAATTCATGGAATTCTTGTATTATATAATTTCACATAGTTTCTTTCACAGAACTATAGAAGAATTACTTGACAACCTAAACAACACAAAAAATAACAATAAAGATTTACAATAAAGCTGTTTTTTATCTAGCTACCCACCAGTGTGAAGCTTACCAGTGGCAGTGTGCAAACAAGCGCTGCATCCCGGAGTCTTGGCAGTGCGATGGTGAGGATGACTGCGGGGATCAGTCTGATGAAGATCCAGCCCACTGCTCCACCAGGACCTGCCGCCCAGGACAGTTCAAGTGCCGTAATGGACGCTGTATCCCCCAAAGCTTCAAGTGTGATGTGGACGACGACTGCGGAGACAGCTCTGATGAACCACTGGAGGAGTGCAGTAAGTACATACAAGAAACTATACCCCTGGTTTAAAACGCTTTGTTGTGTGCATAAGAATATACCCAATATACTGTATAATAATAGAAATGTAAGTATTTCTCAGACATTTTCCATCCTAACTTTGAGATTTTACACCTCCTTGTGATTTTGCAGTGGGACCATCGTATCGCTGTGACAACCACACTGAGTTTGACTGTAGGACCAACTACCGCTGTGTGCCCCTTTGGTCTGTGTGCAACGGCCACAACGACTGCAGAGACAACAGCGATGAGCAGGGATGTGGTGAGTGAACTCAGCCAAAAGCTCAATCTTTTTATTTGCTAAAGGAATAAGCGAATTAAATGTGTTTTTATGTTCAGAAAGTTATGATGAAATAAAATCCTGTAATAGCAAGTAAAGGTTGCCCCATGAACGACTTTGCAAAGACCAGAGTGAGCGCTTTAAGTCTGAGTGAAGGGCAATTAGCTGCACCTCAGCCTCCTGCGGACGTTGCACAGTGAGGAGGTGGGAGGTGCTGATGGAGATGTCTCACGTCTCTCCCTCCCCCGACACTGGCCACTCCCTTCCTCTGTGCAGATTTATGATGTGTCCAGGGTATGGCGCTACATGTTTGTGTGTGTGTGTGTGTGTGCGTGTGCTCTGTCCTTGCTTGGGGGCAGGGTTCACACAAGTCTCTTTGTACTTTGGTACGACCCAAACACACTCACCGTGACCCTCCCGTTTCTTATCAGAGGCCCTGCTCCATTAGTGCCATGCTGGAGCAGGAGGGGAGATCCGTGCTAATCTTCCCATAAGAATGCAGCAGATGGGCCAGGTGGACTGGCTAACACCGCTCTATCTCTGACCCCCAGCACCGTGTGGTAGAGACAGCTCTCCTCCGCTCCTCTCCCGTCTGCGCTCCTCATCCATGAGCCCTTATCCTGTGCACTGAATAGTGCAGGAGAAGGAGGTCACCCATCTGTCTTAGGCATGCAGCTTCACTCCCTCTGATGATTACACTTTAATTAAAAAGCAAGATGCTTGACATCTTCACCATTATTGAAACATCCTATAATCCCTTCGGAGATGTTTCCCTGAGCAATGTTTTAATACCTGCTTATATCAGTGTATCCTGTGGTTGTGTTGGGCAAGACACCTGACCATTCTTCACTTACACACTGGTGTATCAAGTGCTTATGTATGTGAATGAGTCAATGATTGCCTTGAGAATACTCTTAAACCCTTAATGAGATTACAGTAACAATTTTATTTCCGCTCTATAAAAAGTAACATACCGTCCTACTTTCGTTTTAAAAGTAGGATGATCTGGTGCCAACGTCATAGCAGTTATAGCTCATTATGTTTTGTATTGAACCATTCAGTGGTTTATCTGCATTATGTCATTCAAATGCCAAAATGAACATACTTTCCTCTTTTTGATGTTTCCTCAGGTGAGTTGACCTGTGACCCCAGAGGAGACTTTCGCTGTGACAACCACCGCTGCATCCCTCTGAGGTGGAGGTGTGATGGAGACGACGACTGTGGAGACAACTCTGACGAACGCAGCTGCAGTAAGTATTTCTTACACTGATCCAACTCTTTATTTTGCGCACTACATTTTAGCGCTTACTTGGTACACTATGTAACTGTTTGGGTTTGAGTCAATAAACATCACATTCCTCCCACCAGATCTCACATAGGAGTACAAGGGTAAACATAACTTAACTTGTCTACAACTCCAAAGCTCAAAATGCTCTGTTCCACCTTATGATGTCATGTAGTGATAGTTTTCAAGTTCACAGCTACCTTATCCCTTTTGTTCAGTAGATATTGATAATTACAGGGGTGAAAGTATCTAAATTATTCTAGTGAAGGTGTATGGAGTTTAAAATCACAGTGTAGCATTTCCTGGATGACTACTTTACTCTAGAGTTTGAGAGAATAACTCCTCAAATATTCAGGGTTTGCGTGTTAAACCTGTGTGAATGAAACAAAACACAACTCCAGGTATGTTTTTGATGAAGAAACAACATTATAACAGATCAAAAATTGTGTAATAATTGCCCTTTAAACAGATTACAGACACATGTTGTTATAGTGTAAGTATATGTAAGTAGATGTAGAGTGCGATTTCGATGTAGACTTGTGCATATGTTCAAATAAAAAGGAGTGTAGATGGTGACGGATAGACCTGCTATTGCTTTATCAGATGGTTTTGTAAGGGGCTCAACACTTTGGTGGACAGTGGAGAGTGTTATCAGCTGCCAGAAACAGCCTGTCCTCAGTGCGTCAGAAAATAGGAGTGAGGGAGTCTGTCACCCTTTGCCCCAGAGAATTTAAACAAGTCTGAGAACATGCCAGTTAAAAGGATCATTTAGTTTCTATAAGGAGAAAGTGGAATGGTGTAAATCACGACGGGAAGCTATGACCTCATGGTAATCGCAGATAATACTTAGTTTAGTGTGAGAGTTCAAAACATGTGAGAAATATGAACATGTCTTCTTACAGTAAGACCCTCTACAGTGTTTCCCAACCAGGAGCACTCAGCACTAAGGGGATTTCAGAGCTTAAAGAAATGTGAAATTGAATAGTACCGTAGTTTTTGGACTAGAAGTCACACTTTTTGTCAGGGTTTGTGTTACGTTTTTCACACTGACAGCCCATAGACCGTATATATGAATCGTATATATGAATTCAAAATGAAAAAAAAAGTTTTCTGTTTTTTCATATCAGTATTATATATTCATATCATGTTTTTAGAGACAAACAATAAAGAAAAGGGTTGTTTTTTGTTTTCTTATTTTTGGTTCTATATTGAAAAATGAATTGATGAATGATATACAGATTATTCTCTTTTTATTACTATAACTTCTATAACTTGCCTTTCAAGATGAAATGTCAGTTCTTGGTCTCTGATTTTACAAAATAAATTTCCCCCAAAAAGTGTGACTTATAGTCCAGTGCAATTTATACATGTATTTTTTATTTTTTTTTTCATTATGCACTTTTTGGCTCCGGTGGGATTTATAGTCCGAAAAATACGGTATATGGATTCAAAACATTCTTTCTAATGCATTTTACATCCTTAGAATGTTTTGGAGGATTTTGGACAATATACTAACAGATGTATTGAGTTATTTATTTATTTATTTATTTTTTAATAGCAACAGATACAACAAACATAGATTCAGTAATCTGATGTACTGTAGGTATCACAGTGTTTATAACCCAGCTCAGTTTGCAACATCAGCCCCCAAAAGGGCTTTTACACTGTCCACTAAAAAAAGATTATTGGTTGAAAAAGCAAGAAATACAGTGAATTTGTCAAAGATTTATTCTGTCTGTTTATTTGCACTGTATGAAACAAAACGCAGGGGGTACTCAAAACAATTGCTCTAATAGACAACATTTTGTACCTTGATAAAAAGTAGTAGGTTTCTAAACATCAACATTTTACCTGCAGAAAAAAAGTCTAGTTTATTTATTTATTTACACGGTGATAAACAAAGCTTAGTGGGTACTCAAAGCAAAAAACATTGCCCTAATAAACAAAATAAAAGTAGTATTTTTGTAAACATCTAATTACTTGCAGAAAGAAAAAATTCTAACATGCTAAAGTAGTACAAGTAGTAGTACTCCGTTGTGTTGAGTGTTTTGTTTTTTCCTCCGAATCAGAACCAAAACAAGTCCATATTTTCATAGAGAACACATACAAATGACTTAATGGCAGCCGTAATTTACACTACATATAAAAGAATATGCAAAGTTTTCTCCTTTTTACGTTAAGATGAGGTAGGTCAAGTGGTCGTGCTCATTTGTGTGTTTTGTGTTTTTCTCAGCTCCGCGCGGTTGCACTGAGAGTGAGTTTCGCTGCGACAATCTTCGGTGCATTCCTGGCCGTTGGGTCTGTGACCATGACAACGACTGTGAGGACAATTCAGACGAAAGAGACTGTGGTGAGTCGAACCTTTTTGTTGGGGCCTGTGTTTTTAGAGTAAGAGAGGCTGCACAAAACAAAGCCCACGCATACGGCCACAGTCACTGATTTGAAATGACCGTCATAAATTACTGCTGTCACAATGCAAAAACTAATGCACAAATAATTAACTGAGCACTCGAAGGGGAAACAGTGAGATTCTGAGCAGATATGGAAAACTTTTTGTAATATTTTGACAAAATTGGACTTGGATTGATGTAGTGTGGAGAGAGGGGGTGGGGTGTGGGAGTGTTTTGCTTTGTTTTTTGTTTTTTTTGTGATGTAAAAATTCTAATAATAATTAACTGAGCGTTGGACACAATGTTGTCATGATATTACAAACTATTTCCGTGTTAAGGGAAAAGCTCGATATTGATTTTGATACCAATGTGATCCCAAAAAAGCTCTTTTGCATTAGATTGATATGTGATTTTAAGCACAAAATAATATTGTTTCTTTGATATTATTATGTTGCCGTATACCGTATTAGCTCTGATACAGCTCAAGATTCTTATAAAGCTAATCAAGAAAAGTCTGTTTTTGTCCTGTTAATTTGTTAATTTTTATACGTATAAATGAGTATCTAGTTTTGATACTAGTTTTTGTATCAAGGGTATCAATACTTTTTTTCATAACAAAAATAAAAGCAGACCAAAAAAAATAAACTTAAAAACAAAACAAAAACATTGTCTTGATATTAAACCAATCCATGGCACAAAAAAGGGGACTGCTGCTGCAATAGAGTATCAGTACTTTTGACAACCTTATTAACAATATTTACAGTTTGCCTTGTGGCGTTTGTGTGTTTGTGTTTCAGAGTTGCGTTCTTGCCTCTCTGGGTATTTCCAGTGCGACAGTGGACACTGCATCGCTGAACGATTCAAATGTGACGGAAATGCCGACTGTATGGACTCTACAGACGAAATGTCCTGTCGTAAGTGTATTTTATTGAGTTATTAGATTAGATCGTCAATGGCAATGTCTGTTGCAGAAACATTGTATTTTTGGTCTAGTTTCCCAGTTTTACGTCATAAAATATCTTAACAGATGATTCTGTGTTTCAGCGACACGTTATCCCAATGGCACATACTGCCCTCCTTTCCTGTTCGAGTGTAAAAACCACGTGTGTGTTCAGCCTCAGTGGAAATGTGACGGAGACAACGACTGTGGGGACGGGTCAGATGAGGAGCTCCACCTTTGCTGTAAGGAACAACATTAGTCACAAATCAGAACAAAACAAGACATTTAAGCTAAATGTAATAACACACCAGTCCATATTTTCATTGAGAATACATACACATGATTTAGGATAATAATACATATAAAAGACATTTGGGGGCCCCTGCAGTGTTTTTGAGTCCCCTTATCCCACTTTAGGAACCACTGGTATAAATCAAATACATACTGATCATGTATTTTTTTCCTTTAGCTACCGTTCAGTGTGAGACTCCTTTCCGTTTCCGGTGTGACAATAACCGCTGCATCTACAGCCATGAGCTGTGTAACTCTGTGGACGACTGCGGTGACGGCTCTGATGAGAGACAAGAAAACTGTACGTCTTTATGAAGCTAATCTTAAAGCCACATGTAGTAACTCACACATGATATCCTGTTTATGTTTAGGCCTGACGCCGACACATGGCCCCTGCTCAGACGAAGAGTACAAATGTGGTAATGGGCAGTGCATCCCTCTGCAGTACGCCTGTGACGAGTACGACGACTGTGGGGACCAGTCAGACGAGCTGGGCTGCCGTAAGTACACAGACCTGCTACATAAAACCCGGTATTATAGTCTGTGTTTCTCAGCTGTTTGTCTGATGTAGACCAGGGCAGCGGACACACATGCAGAGACAACGTCTGTGAGCACAACTGCACTGACCTGACAGACGGGGGCTTCCTGTGCTCCTGCAGACCGGGGTATAAACCCAAAGAAACTGAGAGACACAACTGTGAAGGTAACAAAAGCTTCCACAATAATCATGACAATGGCTGGAATTTGCTTTGCTCTTCTCAAATATATCAACGCACTTAACTCACTGCGATATCATCATTTCTTTTTTCCCCACAGATATAAATGAGTGTGAAATCTATGGCACATGTCCGCAGGAGTGTAAAAACACAAAAGGCAGTTATGAATGTTTCTGCACTGAAGGATTTGAGTCGTTTGGTGAACCTCGGGGAACTGAGTGTGCTGCCCAGGGTAAGACCACAGACTGTATAAAGAAGTAGACTAAAGGAATTTGTAGCCAGTTTTACTTTAAGAATAGGAATTTATTTACAGACAAAATGGCAAAATAAATATAATAACACCAGGGTCATGTAGAGCGGGTTAATACGGACATTTTAAAACCAAAATGATGAGACTCATAGCAGTAGTTACAGAGAAAGGAGACAGTTTTTCAATGTAAAGTCAATTGCAAACAAAGTCAATGGAGCCAGAAGCTCCCCCTGAACACTTCCTATTTGAAACATGGCAGCTAGCGGGTTAGCTATATATTGTAACATGGGCCTTTATGACTGTTAATTAAACTATACATATTTGTTGATTTAATCCTTTAACACTTGATACTCACTACTTATTATGTCTTTACAGGAAATCCACCAGTGCTACTCTTGCCAGACAATGTTCGAATCCGCCGTTTCAACCTTTCCAATGAGGAGTATTCAGACTACGTGGATAATGCCGAACACATTCAAGCTTTGGACTATCTGTGGGACCCAGAAGGACAAGGCCTGAGTAAGTCTAATGAAGGGCCCATATTACGCTATTGTCTGATCTATGTTATAATGTTGTTTTCTCATCACAAACAGACCTGGAGTTGTGTTTTGTTTCATTCACACATGTTTAATTAACACACAAAGCCTGCATATTTAGGCTGAGTTATTTTGTCAAACAGAAAACACAACACGTTGTGATGCCATGTGGTAATACAGGAAGTGCTCCACTGTGTTTTTAAACTCCATACACCTTCACTAGAATCATTTGGATACTTTCAGCCCTGGAATTGCCAATACCTACTGAACTAAAGCTAACATCATAACGTAGAGCAGAGCATTTAAGTTTTTGGAGATATAGACAGACTGATTCACCAGGGTTATTGAAACATGTGAATGAAACAAAACGCAACTCCATTTATGTTTTTGAGCAGGTAACAACACGTCTTAAATCTCACAAGAGGCAATTTTGTAATATACAACCTTGACAACAAAACAGTGTAATGTGACTAAACATTTTGTCATTTTCCGTAGGTGTGGTGTACTGGACAGTGCTTGGACGGGGATCTCAGTTTGGCACGATCAAAAGGGCTTATATGACCACGTTCAATGACCACGGCAACAACCCTGTGAAAGAAGTGGATCTCAATCTCAGATACATCGCAAACCCAGACGGCATCGCTGTGGACTGGGTGGGCAGGTAAAAAAAAGACTCTTACAGTAGTGATTTCTTTAGTGTAGTGCTATTTTTTATTATTTCTCATTACGTATTTATGTTATAGGCACATTTACTGGACAGATTCAGGGACCAATCGCATTGAAGTGGCCATGCTGGACGGGCGATACCGCAAATGGTTGATTCACACGGATCTTGATCAACCTGCTGCTATTGTTGTCAATCCATCACTTGGGTATGTTGTAATGTGTCTATTTTTTATTATTTATTTTTCATCGGGTATTAACAGTGACAGGAAGGAAAGTTATTCCGATACCAATGTCGGTATTTGTCGGTTGCCGATTTTAACCAATACCAGGGCTGAGACTGAAAATATAATGTATTTCCTTTAAAGACAAACAGCATATGGTAAACAATGATCCAAATGTAACTACAGAACAGCTTTGTAAAAATACAAGTTCATATTCTGAGACGTTTAGGGACAACAGTGGCTACTCTTATTACAGTTACACCAATTTTTACACCAAAATGGGAAACTGGCTAAACCGATATATCTTGGGAGCTGATTTCTGATCTACCAAAATGTTCAATATTGGCACCAAAATCAGAATACTGATATGTATTACATGGTCCAATCAAAGTACTGTGTTCTGAATACTTAGAATACCTACACATTGAGTTTCAGTATATTATTGTTACGTGACATAGGATTAAAGCAGCTTTACGTTACATTTTTTAGAATACTGGGCGACAGTAGCTCAGTTGGTAGAGCATTTGTCCATTGATTTGAAGGCTGATGGGTCGAATCCAACTCACAGCAGTTGGATAATTGTTTTAGCGGTCATGTCGTTGTGTCCTTGGGCATGTAACCCTGTGTCTGTGAACACTGATGTATGAATGTGTGTGTGTGAATGTGTGAGTGGTTCCTTGATGTTAAATGCCTTGAATGTGGAAAAGTTCTATATGAAGAGGTGATCATTTACCGTCGTATACAATTACTCAAAATGTATATATTTTTGGTACATGCCTTTTGATTCTTCCAACTCTGGGTATTAAATGTTTTGTGTTTTTTGTGGGACAGCATGATGTACTGGACAGACAGAGGCAGAAGTCCAAAGATCGAGTCCGCCTGGATGGACGGACAGCACAGAGAGGTGCTTGTGGGTCAGGAAGACTTGGGCTGGCCCACTGGACTGGCTGTGGACTATACCAATGGAAACAGGATCTACTGGTGTGACTCAAAAGAAAACATCATTGAATCTATGAAACCAGATGGCACAGACAGAAGAATTGTCACATCTGGAGGTAAAAACATCTACACACTCAGGCAAACTGTATAGCAAAATGTATAGGACTTTTAATATAAAACCTTTCATATTTTTTGGTTCTCCCCTTTCAGACATTGGGAACCCGTACAGTTTAGATGTTTTTGAAGGTCACGTGTACTGGACCACCAAAGACAAGGGGGAAGTATGGCGCACGGACAAATTTGGGAATGGTCACAAAGTCAAGGTCCTAACCATCAACCCCTGGCTCACTCAAGTCCGCATTTACCAGGAGCATCGGCACAACCTCACAGGTAGTGACAGGAGATCATACGTAATAACCACAGACTGCATAAAGAAGTGGATTAAGATGGTGTGACGTCGCCCATAGCATTTGGCTCCAGTCAAATGAAGCTCACAGAGACTAGCGGTTATGGGGCGAATTTGGAGTTCCATATTAGGAATTGGGATTTATTTACAGACAAAATAGTGAAATAAAAACACCAGGATCATGTAGAGTTTCCTGTAGGTTATTATGAACATTTTAAGACCAAAATGATGAGTCTCACTGCAGCAATTACAGAGGGAGGGGTGACAATTTTTCAGTGCAAACTCAGTTGAAGCCAGAGTCGATGGAGCCAGAAGAGCCTCAATGAACACTTCTTATTTGGAACTATATATACAGTCTATGGAAATATCCTTTGAAAATCATGTTGTTGCTTATTTTAATTAACCTGAGCCAGTCACAGTGTAACTGGTTAGGGCTATTGTTCTTCGCCGGTTTCTTCTTCTCTGTTATTATTTTTACTTGTAAACGATTTCGATTTTGAGGGCCTGAAGCTCGCTGAAAAGTCCCCAAACCGGGTATGGAATTGACCAGTCTGGTGAAAAATTTGGTAAAACAGGCACTGCGACAAAACATAGACAAATAAAAATAACATTGCACAAGTGTGAGGGCCATTATCGTATTATTGTTTTTCAAAAGGGGACATATTATTATTACAATTATTTAAAAATTCTGTTTTGCCGTTTTTGACACGAAAACTGACATGAATGAACCTGTTTCTAATATCAAGCCAATGTTCTGGTTTACAATGAAGAAAATGTCAAATAATGGTTTGACATATGTTACAGGTTAATACTAAATATCAAAAAAAGCCTAATATATCTTCTTTAAAGCCTTTATGAGAAATTATCCTACTATTCTCCCCTTTGTTTAGTGACCAACCCGTGTAAGAGCGTGTGCAGTCACCTGTGCCTCCTGCGTCCTGGGGGTTACACCTGCACCTGTCCACAAGGCTCCTCTCCAGTTCAGTTCGACTCCAATATCTGTGATGCAGGTATTTCATCACTGGCCAGTTTCTCCATCAGTGTCTGTGTTGCATCTTGTCCACTCCTGATATCTGCATGGCTGCTATGTTTGATCTTTGGTTTGGTTGTGACCAATGGTGGAACGTAACAACATAAAAGTAAAGCACTGCACTCAAGTATAAATTTTAGGTGTCTAGGCATCTTTACAGTGGATCCTTTTTACTTTTACTTCACTACATTTGAGAGCAGGTATCTGTACTTTCTATTCCGATACATTTTTGAAAAGTAAAAGTAGAGACCTGCTGAAAAGGCTGTGTGGTTAACACTTTTATAATTTGAGGAAACAAAAAAAAAAAAAGTATATTTTTAAAACTTTTACCTAAGTAGATTTTTTCATTTGCTACTTTTGAGTATTTTTTCCCTCCAATATCTGTACTTTTGCTTAAAGTTGCACTGTGTAACTTCTTTGGTGGAGGATCCGTCAACTGCTTGTTTCTATCGATATGTTACTATGACATTAAACAGCTTTACCTTACAAGTATTCAGTTACCGGTGGTTTTATAGCTCAAAAATACCTAGAAAAACAGGCATTCTGACTGTGCGGGGTCGCCTTTCCACAGATCTGACCTGTAATTTAGTCTGGTTTGGTCTCCATGATAATAGAAAGGTTAAATACTGTGAATTGTTTGAGACAAAGCAATAATATCTTCATGGAGAAAAGCATTTGACAGGCGCTCCACCAGAAAAGTTACACAATGCACCTTTAATTAGTCAAATTTAGTGCTTCTTCCACCACTGTGAGACGTGTGTGTGAGTTTTATTTTATTGTTTCTGTGTTGTTTATGCTTGGCTTTCACTCTTGCAGCCAGTGAGCCTCCTGTCACAATGCCCCCTGCATGTAGGTGCATGAATGGTGGAACCTGCTACTTTGATGAGGAGGCGCATCCAAAGTGCAAGTGAGTCTGTCTGCAGTGGTCTTCATGAGGAAAAATCATCACATGTTTTGTTTTTCTGTTTACATTTACTCTTTTGGTTTGAGCATTCTCAGATGAGATTACTGTGTGTGTTTTGCAGATGTCCTTATGGCTATCTGGGCAGTTACTGCGAAATGGGGAAAGTGAAAAGTGCTCCAGCTGGGACAGGTATGTTCACATGCAGCGGTGGAGGTAAAGAAGTGCAAGTTATAAAGTTTAGTACTTAAGTAGAATTTTTTAGGTATCTGTACTTTGCATAAGTAAATTTTACAGTGGGTACTTTTTTACTTTTACTTCACTACATTTGAAAGTACTCCACTCCAATAACTTCTACACCACTACATTTTTTAACTGGACTGAAAATAGTTGGTGTTCCAGATCACAAATAGTTAGTATAATTTCCAAATTCAGTTAGTGGTAAAAAAAAAGATAGTCATGTCACAGATAGTAATCTCAAGACTCACCGGTTTTGCTTAGCTTTTTGGTGGGTGGGCGTGGTTCTTTTTTAATAACTGTAAAGTGGTTTGTGTTGCATTTTTGTATGAAAAGTGCTCTATAAATGAAATTTGATTGATTGAAAAGTAAAAAGTAATTTTCATATGGTTTTAGAGGGTATTTTTTACCATGTTTGTGGTAACATCCTGACTAAAGGTTTTGAATTTAATGGGCTTTGAGCAAACGAAAATAAATACACAAAATACATTTAAAAAATTAAGAAATTGATTCGCATTGCAACTGTTCACCAAACAAATTAACACCACTTGTGTGGTATACAATACTATACTCTTAAAGTATATTTTAAACATAACTACTACTACAACTTAAATACTTTTATTTAAGTAGATTTTTTCATGTGATACTTTTACTTATGCATGAATAAGTTTTTGCCTCAAAATTGAGTGCTTCTTCCACCATTTTTCACATATGACACATACTGAACTAAATTAAATTACCATATTTTTCGGACTATAAGTCGCACCAGCCAAAAAATGTGTAATGAAGAAAAAAAAAACCCCAAAAAAACCAAAAAAAAAAACCATATAAGTCGCACCGGACTTTTTGAGGAAAATGTATTTTATAAAATCAAAGACCAAGAACTGACATGTCATCTTGAAAGGCAAGTTATAGTAATAAAATGTTCAGCGCTGCTCAAATGAAGGTCCCAATGCTCATGGTTACAGGAGTGAATCTGGAGCCAGGCTCTATGTTACGAAGAGGATTTTTTGGACAGACAAATGTGGACGGAGCTCAATGTTTCACCCATAGACCGTATAAAGAATTGGACTAAGTGAGTGTGACGTCACCCACAGCAAAATAGTGAGAAAAAAAAATTCAGGACCATGTAAAGCAGGTTCATACGAACATTTTAAGACCCAAATGATGAGGCCACAGCAGCAGTTACAGAGAGAGGAGTGATCAAGATCGTAAGCGCGTTAGCTCTGCCTATTCATATATACGGTCTATGGGCTGTCAGTGTGAAAAATTTAATATACAAGTCGTATCTGAGTATAAGTCACCACCCAAACTATAAAAAAAAGTGTGATTTATAGTCTAAAATTACGGTTGATTATACTAGTAATGAAATCATAACATTTCTACAACTAACTAAGCAGTATGGATATTATTATTACATTTATGACTTTGCAGCAGTGGCAGTTCTACTCGCAGTCCTCATCATCATCATTACCGGGGCTCTGGCTGTTGGAGTTTTCCTTAACTACAAACGGACCGGATCCTTTATTCCGTCAATGCCAAAGTTACCAAGGTATGGACTTTTACATTATTTACAAATTCTGTCAATATGAAGGGCAATATGTATGGGAGGGTTTTATTTTTATACATTTTTTATTTTATTTTTATTTTTATTTTTATATTTAGTCTATTTATTTAGTCTATTTTTATTCTTTTTTTGTCTGTTTTGTTTTTGTTTTGTAAAATATTAAAATAAATACAAATACACATACATAAAACCCTTCAACTGAATAAAGTTTCTGCTTGTTTTTCCCCTTATACAGCCTGAGCAGTCTGGTGAAATCCGGGGACACGGGGAATGGAGTGACTTTTCGTTCAGGTGAAAACGTGGACCTTGGGCCGACACATATCGGAGTGTCATTTATTGACACAGCCATGCAGATGGTGAGTTCAGGACTTGACCTTTATTCACTTCAGTAACTTAGTACGTAACATCAGCGATTTAATTAAAAACAAGAGTTAGGTTCATAATTTATTAACCAACGCCGACTGCTCATTCAGCAGCTTAAGGTGCATTGTATCATGCAGGTCAACAGGACTCAAATGCAGCACAAAGAACGCCACAAACACAATGTCTTATTTCAGTACAACAGAAAATGTCCTACAATAGGTAAAGCTTAACTGGCAAATCAGGTAGAGAAACAACAAAGGAATATATGATTTATAATGTGAACTAAAATATCTTCCAAAACTGGGAATTACTTCAATAGGTAAACAGACCAGGAAAAAAATCTTTAATCAGGGAATAAATCAGAACAGATTTCACATACAAAGTTGCTGATACAGAGCTTGAGAATGGATCTTGACAGGTCAACAATCCAGCGCAGACTGAGTGAGGAGCAGGATTATATATAGACTACCTGGGATCATTAGGGAATGAGAGACGGGTGACGGAGAAATGGGGAGGGAGTAAAAAGAGGACCGGAACAGACAGGGAAACGGAGCTGGACTGGGGAAAACATGTTAACAAAAGACAGAACTGTGACATAGTGTGTAACTTTCCTGGTGGAGGGCGCGTCAAATTATTAAATCCATGGAGATGTTATTGCTTTGTCTGGGATGTTTCACACACAGTATGGGATTAACTCTTTCTATCTTCATGGAGACCAAACCAGACCAAGTAACAGGTCAGATCTGTGGAGAGGCAACCAACACTCACAGTCAGAATGCCTGTTTTGTTAGGTATTTTGAGCTACAAAACCACTTGTACTTGAATAAATGTAAGATAGAGCTGGTTAATGTCATACTGTGGAACATTTCAGGCAGAGCAGTGAAATATTCATAGAAACAAGCAGGTGACGAACCCCCAACCAAAAAGTTACATAGTGCACCTCAGTGTGTTTTAGGTTGACATGCTTTATCAAATGTAAAGCGTTACTAATTCTGCACAGGATGATAATTTTGCACTGGAAGCTGGAAGGCAACCGATGACCTTTGAGAATCCTTTATACGCCAATGCAGCGGGGGACCCAGCTGTTATTCATGCCACACAGGTACTTTTTTAAATTGTTACAGCAAGTTCTTAATGGTAAAGGTCCTATATTATGCAAAACATTCTCTTATGAGCTTTAAGCCATGTCAGAATGTTGTTACCTCATCATAAACTTACCTGGAGTTGTGTTTTGTTTCATTCACACATGTTTGAGTCATAATTTATTATTAGTCTGTCCATATCTCCAAAGCTCAAAATGTTTTGCTCCACCTTGTGACGTTATGTAGTGGTAGTCTTCAAATTAATAGCTACCTTTTACATTTTGATTAGTAATTTTCACGAGGGGGAACGCGGTGATTTTCAGTATAAGAGAAGAATTCAGGGTAAATATATATGTTTTGTGTGTTAAACATGTGTGAATGAAACAAAACAAAACTCCAGGTATGTTTGTGATGAGGAAACAACATTATAACATCACAACACTATCATAAAATAGTGTAACGGGCTCTTTAACGCAAGGTCAAATTATTCTCTGTCTTGTTTACAGGTCACGGTCAATGTGAGTAGTGATCCACTGGCAAACAACTTTGTGAACCCAGTGTATCACGGAGAGCGAGGTGTGGCTGTGGTGAATACTGCTGAAAGCTCTGCATCTGAAAAGGTATTTGAATAAGTATTTTTAATAAGAGTGTGTCATTGTTTATCCCATGTACATGTTGTAGACTGTTTATATAAATGGACATAGTTAACACGCTTACCGCTGCGGTCCAACTAGGAAGTGAGCATAGGCGCAATTCTGGCTCCAAATGACATGACACACTGAAAAACTGCCGCCCCTCTCTCTCTTTAACTGCCGCTGTGAGCCTCCTCATTTTGGTCTTAAAATCTTTGTTAACCCACTGTACAAAATCCTGGTGTTTTTTGTTATTTTCTCTCTATTACAATATTGAACTATTTCTAATATTGAACTCAAATTCGCTCCTATAACTGCCTCGGTGAGCTTCATTTGACTGGAGCTGAACTATGGATGGACGCCATCCACACTCCCTTAGTCCTCTTCTTTATACAGTCTATTTCTTTATCATTTGTCTGTTTGTAGGAGTCAAAGTGGAGCCAATTCAAAAGAAAACTGAGGCCGGGAACCACATTTGAAAACCCTTCATATTCAGAGGTAGATTTATATATTTTTGTTTATATAAATATATATTTGTCTTACATTTGTTAAAGGTTCACTAAGTAACTTTTTGGTTGCGGGTCTGTCACGTTCTTGTTTCCATGGATATGTTGTTGCGCTGCCTCGAATGTTCCACAGTGTGACATTAAACAGCTCTCCCTTACATTTATTCAATTACAGGTGGTTTTATAGCTCAAAAATACCGTGAAAAACAGGCGTTCTGATTGTGCGCGGGGTCGCCTCTCCACAGATCCAACCTGTAACTTGGTCTGGTTTGGTCTCCATGAAGATAGAAAGGTTTAATGCCATAGTGTGTAACATTCCAGACAAAGCAATAACATGTCCATGGAGAAAAGCATTTGAAGGACCCTCAAAAGTTACTCAATGCACTTTTATCATATTGGTTTGTCTGCGTTGTAGATGAAGGACGAGAAGCCTGTGGGGGGCAGCGCTGAGTCCTCTGAACCGTCTCCATTCGCACCTCCAGCCAAACCGCAGAAGAAGGACCGTCCCGTGGCCTTCTCTCCCACTGAGGACACTTTCAAAGACACAGCCACTCTGGTCAAAGAGGACAGTGATGTATAACACTTGTTTCGACCATGGGAACAAATAAAAACACACTTTGCACAGAATTTATTTTTTTATGCAGCCTGTGTACAAAACTCAAATTATTGTTGGAGAGAAATATGTTTCTATAAATGAAAAGGTTTCTTGTATGACTGACTATGCCTTCGAATATGTCTTATGCCAATTTTGTTTTATGTTTGTGTCCTTTATTCTGATGTACTTTATGTATATCTTTGCACTGACGCTGCTCATAGATTTGTTAATATGTTGTATATTTGTAAATTTGAAGATGTAAGTTTGAAGTCCTGTTTCATATAGATTTATATGAATAGCTCTACTGAAATTTGTACAGTACTTATAATGAACTTGCCATGAAGAAATCTAGATACTTTTTTGCATAAAACATTTATATATACCTCATATCAGGGCTTAAAAATCACTAACTGTTCATATTGACATTTACTCTGGCCAAAAATACTTGAATGTTTTGCATTAAAAAAACAAATTTACATAAATGTTTGTTTAAAAAAAAACATTGTTAAAGGTTCATTTTTAGATGTTTTTACAATGATTGTTTTGTATCTGAATGAGAACAACTCTCTGATCAACCCAGAATTATTCCATTTGTAAATCGCTGCTGCTGAAACTGAATGAATAAATTTCTTATTTTGTAAAGTGGTCTCAACTTTTTACACATTACATGAAGTTAAAGATAAAATGTCAGCTTTACACATTAAGAAGTATGTATTCATTACTACTAATAATAATACGACTGTAGTTATTATCACAACATATATTAAAATTCAAGGTATAAGCAATTATACTACTACTACTTTTACAATACTTATACTGAAAGGTCCTATATTGCACAAAATTGATTCTTGTGAGCTTTTAGTCATGTCAAAAATAGGTAGTTTTTGAAATCATCCAAATGATTCTCGTGAAGGTGTATGGAGTTTTAAAACACAGCGGAGCACTTCCTGTATTAACCCATGACATCACAAGGTGGAGCAGTGTTTTTTGTTTCAGAGAAAAACTTAGACTGAATATGTAAGATTTGACTGCAACAAAGCACAACTCCAGGTCTGTTTGTGATGAGGAGACAATATTATAACTTAGATTTTAAAAAACAGTGTAATATGGGCTCATTAAAATGCAAGTAGTACAAGCAGAATACTCTTTTATTCAGAACCTTCCTGCCTTGTTTGCTTCCATTGTCACTTTTTCATGAACCTTTGGGCGCAGGAAGAAGTATTTTAGCCACAAAATCTGCCATAAAAGATGGGAGGTAGGACAGAGGAATCCAGAAGAGCTTTGCATCCCAACCTGCCCCATATCTGGTCCTGGGGTAGTACGCAGTCAGGGCGTGCTCCATGCAGTTAGTCACTTTAGAGAGGTCTGCACTACACAACAAGTCCAAAGAGAAGTCCTGGGATTTTGCAACTGAAATGGAAGACAAAAATATTCAAAAATATAACCCCAATAATTATGATCAACTTTACTACTACTACGATAGTTAAAGGTCCTATATTACACTAAATTAACTCTTGTGAGGTTTAAGCCATGTTAGAATGTTGTTTCTTCATCAAACACATCCCTGGAGTTGTGTTTTGTTTTATTCACATATGTCTGAGTAACCCTTGTTTACATCTCCAAAGCTCAAAATGCTCTGTTCTGCTTTGCAATGTCATGAGGGCTACATTTTGCCGTTTGTTCAGTACAGATCGGCAATTTCCGGGCTGAAATTATCCAACTGATTCTAGTGGAAGTTTTTGGAGTTTAAAAACACAGTGGAGCACTTTCTCTATTCCCACATGACATCACAAGGTGGAACAAAGAGTTTTTTCTGTTTAAGAGAAGAACTAAGAGTGTAAATGTGCAGGATTAGTGTGTTAAACACGTGTGAATGAAACAAAACACAACTCCAGGTATGTTTGTGATGAGGAAACAACATAATAACAGAGATCAGAAAATAGCATAATATGGGCCATTTAAAGATGCACTGTGTAACTTTTCTGGTGAAGGGGCCGTCATTTATTTATATATAATAATTCTTTTAAGTTCCTCCTAAAGACTCACTTTTTTCCTTGGCTTTTAACTCTATTTGAAGTTGTTTTGTGTTTAATCTGTGTACAGCACTTCGACTGTCGACTGTTTTTAACTGTTTTTAAAGTGCTATAGAAATGAAGTTGAGCTGACTGTCTCTATGGCAATGGTCTCCAACCTTTTTCCTCCTACCCTTACAAAACAAAAATGCCAGAGAGCTACTCATTTTAGCGACTGCAAGAAATTGAGATGATTATAAGAAAGAGGGCAAGCCTTCGGATACAGTTAGATGTGTCACAGTTCTGTCTTTTGTTTACATGTTTTTCCCCAGTCCAGCTCCGTTTCCCTGTCTGTTCTGGTCCTCTTTTTTCCCTCCCCGTTTCTCTGACACCCGTCTCTCATTCCGTAATGATCCCAGGTAGTGTATAGATACTCCTGCTCCTCATTCAGTCTGCGCTGGATTGTTGACCTGTCAAGATCCATTCTCAAGCTCTGTATCAGGAACTTTGTATGTGAAATCTGTTGTTTGCCTTTTGAGCAATTCTGATTTATTCCCTGATTAAAGTCCCTGTTTCTGAGTTTTTTCCCGGTCCCTTTTCTTATTGAAGTAATTCCCAGTTTTGGAAGATATTTTAGTTCACATTATAAATCATATATTGTTGTTTGTTTGTTGTTTCTCTACCTGATTTGCCAGTTAAGCTTTACCTATTGTAGGACACTTTCTGTTGCACTGAAATAAAACTTTGTGTTTGTGGTGTTCTTTGTGTTGCATTTGAGTCCTGTTGACCTACATGACAAGATGTCCATAAAACATAAACATTGTCCATTTATTAGTGCACAAAGTTCAACCCAAAACATACTGTAAGTGTGAAAGTGGTGAGTGTCGGTGGTAGTTTACCACCACCGGGTCTGGAGTGGATGAACAATGCTCTGTTAATAATGCTCTGTAAAGCGTCTTTGAGGACATCTGTGAAAAAGTGCTATAACTATTGTTATAAGGCGACCTTGGGTGTTCAGAAATGCGCCAAATAAATAAAATGGTTGTTGTGGTTGTTGTTGTGTTTGTTGTTGTGGTTGTGTTTGTTGTTGTTGTGTTTGTTGTTGTTGTGGTTGTTGTGGTTGGTGTTTGTTGTTGGTAGTGTTTGTTATTGTTGTGTTTGTTGTTGTTGTTGTTGTTGTTGTTGTTGTGTTGTTGTTGTGTTTGTTGTTTGCTGTTGTGCTGTTTGTTGTGGTTGTTGTGTTTATTGTTGTTGTGTTGTTGTGTTTATTGTTGCTGTGTTGTTGTGTTTATTGTTGTTGTGTTGTGGTTGGTGTTTGTTGTTGTGTTGTTGTTGTTTGCTGTTGTTTTGTTGTTGTGTTTGTTGTTTGTTGTTGTGTTTGTTGTGTTGTTGTTGTGTTTGTTGTTTGTTGTTGCTGTTTTGTTGTTGCTTTGTTGTTGTTTTGTTGTTGTTCAAAATGACAGTTTACACATTTTCTGTTATTCAGAACAATGGTATAATACCATAATCCCTTGGTGAGCTCCTCTGAAGGGGGTGGAGACTGAAGAGCTACTGGCAGCTCCTGAGCTACAGGTTGGAGACCCCTGCACTACGGAGATGGGGTCAAGTTGCATGTCAGATCTGTGGAGAGGTGAGCCCACTCATAGTAAGAATGCTAATTTTTAGGTCAGTTAAAATCCCTGTAACTGAGCAAATGCAAGATGGATATGTTTAATGCCCTACCGGGATATTGCAGACAGAACAATAACATCTCCATGGAGACAAGCAGGTGGTGGACTCTCCATCAGAAAAGTTACACAGTACAACTTTAATCATTTGTAGACTGTTTTGCTTACATTGTTCCATGTAATTTTCCCCATAGCTGTCCTTGACTTCTTGTGGTAGGCGGTCCCACAGTCTTCTTACGTCACGCTCCAGAATTTTGGAATTGGTTATATCCGTTTTGAAAAATCCCGGTTCAATTATGCTCACTTTGATGCCGAAGTGCCGCATATCTAGCCTGGAAAAGAGAACATTTTAACATTTTTACAACATCTCTGGTTTATCTGACTGAAATCATTACAGAATATGTTTAAAATCCGAAATAGCCAATATGAGCTCAGAGATACGGCCATGTTTATAAAAAAGAAAATCAGAATAAACATGAAATTGTGTATATCTTCGGAAGGGGTGGACCTCTGAAACAATTGTACAGAAGCCCTTAAATGTTGCACCACTCTCTTCCACTTTACAAAGAAGTTTAAATTTTTAACTTTGGGCAGATACATGAATTATTATGACACTTTACTATGATATATATACTCAGTCTGTGCCTGTTAAAGGTGCACTGTGTAACTTTTCTGGTGGAGGGTCCATCAAATGTTTGTCTTTGTGGAGATGTTATTGCTTTGTCTGGAGTGTTTCACAGTATGACATTAAACCTTTCTATCTTCATAGAGATCAAACCAAATCAAGTCACAGGTCAGATCTGTGGAGAGGAGAGCCCGCTCACAATCAGAATGCTGTTTTTTTTTAAGGTATTTTGAGCTATAAAAGCACCTGTAATTGAATAAATGTAAGGTAGAGCTGTTTCATGTCATACTGTGGAACATTCCAGGGAGAGAAATTACATATCCGTAGAAACAAGCACCAGAAAAGTTACACAATGCACCTTTAAATATGACTGTTTGTGGAATAATGTTAGAATATACCTGTGACCAAAATAAATGAATCAATCTTAGTACCTGAGACTGTCGGAAAAAGCCTCCACACCGTACTTGGACATACAGTACCCTCCTCCTATGAGAGATAGTCGGCCAAAAATGCTGGCCACGTTGACCACTCTGCCCTTGGCCTTTTTCAGGAGGGGCAGAAAGTGAAGAGTTACATCAATAACACCCAGAAGATTCACATTCAGAATCTTGGTGAAATCCTCGAGCTTCATCCAATCAGTTGGACCAGCGGGGATGGAAATACCGGCATTATTGACAAGACCCCACAGACCTGTGCACAGAACATAAAACACAGCATTTAACTTGTGCTTTACACAGAATATAAAATACATGTGGACAGAATGTATGAATATTATGTAAATTAAAATGTGTTGATGCTTGAAATCAATATAGTGCAATTTAAGATAATCAGACACTTAATGCATTATTCATTCAGTCCACAGTCTAAAATCCCAGGACTTCTTCTGATATTCTGAGGTGGTAAACTGCTTTTGTAGCCACAGCTGCCCTGGAACAAGGAGAAACAGCTCAACTTTGATGTTCGGTATAAGAACCCTTTATCTTAGTGCACCCCCTTGTGGCCAGTTAATGTACTGCTCCAGTCACTAAGTAAGTCTGCTTAGTGCTTTTAAAAATCTCTTTTCTCAATATTTATGGTGCTTCTGTTGACCTTGCATTATAAAAACTTTAAGTAATGTCATTATGGAAGGCCAAAAGCAAACCAGGTAGGTATTTAACATTCAAAATAGTTCAGTATAAAATAAAATCATATGTTTCAATCCAGTGTGAAGGGTCGAGTCAATGATCAATGCCGTCAATGTAAGACAAACATGTTTTTTGACTCAAACTGCTTAAATAAATTAAAGGTGCACTATGTAACTTTCAAGGTGGTGGTCTGACTTGCTTGTCTCCATGGAGATCTTATTTCTGGAATGTTCCACAGTATGGCATTTAACATATCTCCCTTACATTTATTCACAGGTGTTTTAAAGCTCATAAATACCTTACAAAACATGATTTTTTTACCATGTGCAGGCTTGCTTCTCTGGGTTTATTTCCATACTGTGTAATAATCATGGAAAAAAGCAGAAATATCTCTATGGGGACAAGCCGGTGACAGACCCTCCACCAGAAAAATCACACAGTTCACCTTTAAATTAAACACAGACGCTATAGGTTGTATATATTTTACAGCAGACCCCCACAGTCAGGCCACTTCAGAGACATTTACAGTTGTTTCCTGTATAAAATGTAATGTTATGTAAAATGTTCTCTTGCTAAAACTATTTGTTAAAGTAGCTTTGACTTATTTCTGGGAGCACTACATATTTATGGCAGGAAAAATTCAATATCTTCTTTACTGCCAAAATAAGAAAGCATGTTAATCTCACATGACAAAACAAATTCTCACATGTAAATCGTGGTCTCTGGGAACCAAAGTTTTCTGTAATAAATGAGGTATGCTCTAGAGTCAGTAGGAGGATGATGTGTTGGTGATGGGGTGGTCCAGGTTTGCCTTTATCTTAACGGTGCTTCACTCGGACTGGCACCCTATCGGAGCGTGTACCCCCCTGCAGTCAGTGGTGGAAGAAGTACTCCACTTTGTTACTTAAGTAAAGGTACAGATACCACTGCAGACAAATACAAGTAAAAGTAAAAAATATCACATGAAAAATCAACCCAAGTAAAAGTATTAAAGTACCCGGTTAAAAATCTACTCTAGTTTGAGAGTAAAAAGTAAAAGTAGGGCTATTTCACACAGATTTTGAGCTCTTCAAATGTGCTGCTTTAACAGAAACAATTGAATGTTGTTGTTTTTTCTAGCTGTTTTAATTTGTATGTTTTTGTTTGCTCAAATAAGAATGTGTTAATAAACCCCTCAGCCTTTTCAGCAGGTCTCAGACAATAATGACTTTTACTTTTCAGTCTTGTTCAGAAATGTAGAGTACAGAGTACAGATACATGCTCTCAGATGCAGTGAAGAAAAATAAAAAAAATATTGACTTTAAAATGGACTTAAGTAAAGTACAGATACAAAAAATGCGTGCTTAAAGGCGCAACTTTTCTGGTGGAGGGTCCATCACCTGCTTGCATGGAGATGTTATTGCTTTGTCTAGAATGTTCTACGGGAGAGATTAAACCTATTTATCATGCGGGAGACAGTTATAGGCCTCATTATAGGGGTGTAACAATATCCAAGTTTCATGATACGATATCGTCACAGTATGAACCTCACAATACGATATTTATTGTGATATCGTGGCTCACAATATGACGGGGAGGCTCACGATATTATGATATTCTACATAACAAGACTGAAATAAAAGGCTTTGATCAGTCATTTGGTACAAGATTTATTGTCATTAGGAATGTAACAATATCCAAATCTCTCTGTATGATATTTTCACCATATACATCTCACCGTACCATATTTATTGGAATATTTTGCGGAGGCACAAAACTGTGAATATGCTACTTTTTTCTCTAAAAATGCCTTCACAAGACATAATCCAAAGAAAGAATATTTCAAAGTGCTTAGAACAGTTATTTCTTCATGTAGTCTGCACTGAAACGGAGCAAAGGATCATGGTCTATGTAGTCCCCTCTTTTTTTCTCCCTATTTTCGCATCATAACTGTTTATTTAAGCAAAAAGTCTTGTGATTCGATATATTGTGATGGTCCACAACGTTACTGTGAGACCTCTGACGATACGATATCACCATATTTCGGTTATTGTTACATCCCTACTACATTACAGGTCAGATCTATGGAGAAGCAACCTTATTCACAGTGAGAAGTAATGTATTTTTAAGCGAAGGAAACACCCGTAATGAACAAATGCAAGATAGATGTGTTTAATGTCATCCCATGGAACATTCCAGGCAAAGCAATAACATCTCCTAACACACAAACCTGCATATTTAGGCTTAGTTCTTCTTTTCTCCTTAGTTTTTCTACTTCCACCCCTGCCTGCAGTCCATCCACAAGCCCACACTTCCTCCCCCTGTCCACGCCCACCTCACCTCTCGGTCCGACCTCTGCCCTCACAAACTCCACGACCTTCTTGATGCTCTCGCTGTCTGTAACATTTAGTGACACCGTCTTGAGTCTGGAGGAGGTGATGGCCGACAAATCCGCCGCACCCTTCTCCGTGAAACAGCCAGCTATCACGGGGATGCCCTTGGCGTCCAGCTGCCGGGCCAGCAGGTTCCCAAAGCCACTGTCGCAGCCCGTGATCAGCACATGTCTCTGGGTGAGCTGATCCACTTTAAAGGAGTCGCGGATGAAGCGCAAGATTAAGAAGGCGATGGTCAGGAAGGCGAAGGAGGACAGCAGCAGATGAGACTGGATTATCTGAATGAAAATATATCAGAACAAAATATATCAAATCAATACACTGGAATACTATGAGATAAATGGCATTTAACAGAAGTAACAGCTGTAACTATATGAAACGCAACAGACTTAAACTTAGACAAGCATTATTGATCCACAAGGGAAATTATTTGGACACAAAAGCTCACACATCACAATATAATATAATATATTATGACCCAGTTTAGGGACAGATGACATTGTCAGGGACAGGTAGTTTTGTGATTGTGTGCACAATTGCTTCAATAAGTCAGAAATATTTGATGTTGGCATTCCACAACAATATATATGATAGTGTAGGTATTGATAGATACTGATATTATGAGAGGTCATATTTTTGGACAATTATCAGCATGAGAATGGAGAGAAGTGTGAGGAGAGACAGGAAAGAAAAAAATATATACTTAGATTTCATAAATATACATTTTAAACTTTCTTCTGTATAGGCTACAGGGTAAATGCTGTATTTATTTGCCCCTGAATGAACTTCAGTCACCAGGCCCCTTCTTATCTTTGTATGCAAATATTAGCAGTAGACTAGTGGAGCCACTCCTATCAGACACAAGTCTTAATAACCATCTTTCTTTCTATTACACTTAATTAATTTCCTTTTTTTTTATATAAGTTAAGTGAAACTGTATAAACTGTATAAAATTTTTTATAACCAAATGTCCATTTAAGATGTTGAATGTTCTGATTATGGCAACCATGAACAATTTGTTATTATGTCTGACCAGTTTAAATTGAAGATGGAACAGGAAATACTCATTTATATTTATATTTATATATATACACACACACTCACCTCTAACAAATCCATTTTTAAAAACCTGGTGAAGAGAAAACAAAGCAGTTGTGTGTTAGAACATCCAGCAGGGGGCATCATGGCAAAAGAAAGAGACAACTAAAGCCGCAAGCGGCATCGAACAGCCCTCACGGGTCGAGCTTCACACTCGGCCGACCCGGTGCTCCCCCGGGTGGCGCTGATGAGCCTCTTGTCTCTGTGTGTTTGTGGCTTTGGGCTGAACTTGTCACTAAACACATAAAGTCCACACACACACTGATGCTGATGTGCTAATATAGACAAACATGGGCACTTTGGGACATTGCCATGGCAACACTGTGCAAAATACAACTTTGGCCCCTGGACTTTTTTGTTCGGGCTGACCTGAAGTATCACTGTGCCAAATTTCACGTTCTTCAATTAAACTAGTAAGCCGTTATATCACTTAGAAATGTAAGAAATTGTTTAAAATTTTCCATTAGGATAACAGAGATTTCGTGCATCACTGTGGCAACACGATTTAAAATACCATATGGTTGCCATTGACTTTTTTGATTGGGATGACAAGAAGAGTCATTGTGCCAAATTTGAGAATATTCTGTGAAAGTAAAATATTTTTCATGAATGGGAATTTAGCTGATCTCTGCCATAAGGATAACATTGGAGCTTTTACGCATCACCATGGCAATACGGTTAAAAATACCATATGGTTTATATTGGCTTTTTTGATTGAGATGGCCCAAAGTAATTTTCTCCAAAATTTGGTACATTTTAGAAAAATTAAAATGTTGACCCTCCATGCAAAATTTTGTTGTGTCCTGCAGGGGGCGCTATCACACAATTTTTGCTCGTGTCACAATTAATAGGGTTTGGCAAGAAAGTTTTACAAGCGATTCAAATTTGAGCCCAATCGGGCTTGCGCTCAACTTTGTAAGAGGCATCATCGTTGCGAAAGCAATAGGCCCTACGCCCTACGCCCTGTAGGGGCTCGGGCTAATAAAGCTGACTTATTTGTTTAATGTCTCTATAAATCTCTCCAAACCTATTTAACTTAACATCAGTGGTGGAGCATAACAAAGTAAAAGAAGTAAGGTAATATACTTCAGTAAAAACTTTAGGTATCTGTACTTTACTTAAGTAGAGTTTAAAGTGGATACTTTCTACTTTTATTTCATTACATTTGAGTGAAGGTATCTGCATTTTCTACTGCACTCCACTGCACTTTTGAAACTGGACTGACTAAAAACTATCAACTAAATTGTTTCTGTTGAAAGTCACTACATTTGAAGCTTTAATATAAGACCCCTGCACAATCTGCACAAAATATTTGAGCAGTGAAATACCTGAGTAGATTTTTTCATGCAATACATTTACTGTTTTTGCTCTGGTATACTTTTACTTAAGTATTTCTTAGCTTAATATGAATAAGGATTGTCACTTACTACTTTTGATGCATGCAATGAGTACAAATGTGCGCTTCCGTGGTCTGGAGATGGCGGATGTTTCTGCACTTGGCTGGTCTTCGGTTGATTTGGTGCCAAGGTCCACCACTAACAGAGTTGTGCAATTACCTACACAATACTTAACGTCCTCTGATAAGTGCTGCAGCCTTTGGCCTGGTTTCCCCTCAGTGTGTATGAGGTGAGTAAATGAATATAACAAATGCAGTCAGGAAGCAGTAAACATGCCACATCTTGTAATGAAGTTAAGACATGCCCTAAGAATGTGATCTAAATAGAACGATAAGTAATCTGATCTGCATGCAACAGGGCAAGAAGATGAGCAGTTAACAGTGCTATTGGCTTTAGAAGACTAGTTAGGGAGGAATGTCATAAGATTTTATTATTGATACTTGTACAGTTTTATTTCACAGAGACTATTCAATCTTTTGGTGAAAAGTTAAAGGTGCACAACAATCATGCAGCCACAGAGACACTTAGAGCTGAGTCACTTTGCTCCTGTAACTGACAAAACTGTCTTAGAGATCGTCACCAGTCTGAGTTCATCCACATGCTGCCTCGATGTGTTACCCACTAGATTTCTGAAGTCCGTCCTCATCAGTTTACTTTCACCACTCGCTCACATAGTTAAGGCTTTGGTGAAGTTTCAGAATCATGCAGCTAAAACCTGGAACCGTCTGAACATGTGAGACAGACTCTACTCTGACTCTGTTTAAATCCAGGCTCAAAACGGTTCTGTTTAGCTGTGCATATGACTGAGAGGTTTTCATTTTTCATTCCACACTTTTGTCTCCTCATTCTTTCTAATTTAATGTCCCATCTCTATTTTAAAACTTTACAATGATTATTTATGTTTTGATTTGTTTGTATTGTGATTTTAATGTATTTCTTATTCTGTAAAGCACTTTGAATTACATTGTGTACGAATTGTGCTATACAAATAAACTTGCCTTGCCTAAGAAAATAAGAAATATGGAAATCTTGGAACAATAATGAATAAAACAATGACACAAGGTTTATTAAAAGAGGAGGCTATTCTTAATAATTCTGAAAAAAGAAAAAGGAATGTATAGTGATGTGTCCTCCATGTCGAGGCTTCGAAGCGTGTCCGGAGTAATCAGAGTGTATAAAAGAATATATACAGTCTATGGGAGTAATCCAGGAAGGCTTTGGTGAAGCGCATATCGAGGCTCGTTTCAGTGACGTTTGTGCTGACAGATTCAAGAAATGACAGATTCAAGAAATGACTCGTGGATTTGGCGCGTGATTCGAAACATAAGGGCCAGTGAAACACAAAGGATTCCCCTCACATTTTGTGGTTTTGGGTTATTACATTACATCCATCTCTCCAATGTATTCCTACTTTTTATTTAAACCCGACCAAGGTTCAAGGTTCTTTATTTGTCATTCAAGCATGCAAAAAGAAACACATGACTGAACGAGATGTGAAAATTGAATGATGTGAAAGCTGGACCTCAGCCGAGATGTTCTAGCTTTGATGCTCCTTTGTCTCCTCCCAGAGAGCAGAGGGACAAATAGATGGTGGGAGGGGTCCCCCATGATCCTGGAGGTCCATCTCCTGCAGCGCTCCTCGTAAATATCACTGATGGGTGTTAAGTCACATTCAGTGATCTTCTATGCCACTCTGACCACACGCTGTAGAGCCTTCCTTTCCTGGGCTGAGCATTCATGAAAACAGACTCCATGTTAAGAAATATACAATTTATGTCAATACCACAAACACATCAAATATTTAATCATTAATTTGTTCTATTTAGTCTTCCCATCTGAACCACTTTGATCATGTTGATTGTACTAGTATCACTCTGCCTGTTATACTTTTTTTGGAGAAGTGGAGCAAATGAAGCACCTTCAAGCATTGGACTAAACGCTTCAGTGCTTCATGGGGCTTCATCTCGCCATCACTGTCTTGTTCCTGCCGCAGAAGCCTCACCTGTGTTGGGCTTCGGTCTGTGGGACAAATGCGTGTAAACAAGGAAGTGAAAAACGAGCCGCAGTGACTGTGCCTCCCACGAGACGGCAAACAAGTGCACCCCAACAGAACAGAAACAGAAACAAAACAGTACAACGGCAGATCAAGCGAGGAGGATCAAGCGGGAAGTGAATGGGAAAAGAAGAAGAATGTGAAAAGTAAAGGAATGGAGAAGTGAAGGAAGTCGGAAATGTAAGTCAAAGTAATTTATTTTGTGGCCAGGATCAATGTCACTGTCTGTTTTCTGCTTGATCATCCTCACTTGATCCATAGGAAAATCCCGCAGCCACTTCCGTTGTGGCTTCTTTTGTTGTGTTGTGGCGTTTATATTTGTTGTGAGCCCCTCCAGCTTCCGTAATTTTGACCGGAAGTTCTGTTTCCCCAAATAGTTCTAGTCCACTACTTTATATTTCTACTTGAGTGCTTTGAGATGCCTTTGAAGTGACTTTTTTCTTATTTTAGCGTTTATTTTTGGCTCCTCCAACACCTCTGCTCACAAAGTCCCACAAAAACAACTCAAAGTGTTTGAAATCAAGGCCCAAAAGCGTGTTTCAGATCGTTTTTATTGTCAGTTTGGTACAGGAAAGTTCTCAAATCTTTAGTTTAGTGTTTCAGAGGATGACAAAAGCCTTATATTTGGGTAAAACTCCACCAACTTTAAATGTAAATAAAGGTTTTCCTCTCGTCATACCATAAAGATTCCATGAGTCCTCTGCCCAGGTGGTTGTCCTATTACACGGCAAAAATAAAAACTCAGAACTCATTTTCACGTAGGTAGACATTTATTTTTACAGTGAATAGTCACATTTTGAGGCATGGCCGAACCAAATACAAGTGTGTAACCACCTCTTTCTGCAGATCAATAAATAAAACCAACTCAAAATATGAAAAAAATAAATTAAAATGGCCCCAAAAAGTCACCGTAGCGTCGTTAGCGTGGTTAGAATTTGTACATCCAATAAGGGGAAGGGGAAGTGGCCTCACAAATACACGCGGGGAGGTGGGCGGGGTCGGCATGCTCACAAAACTCACACAGATATGAACGTTTTCTTTCTGATTCGGCAAAAAAGTACGTTTTTTTACACAACAGGTTTTGCACGATAATACCCGGAAACGATAATTTTTCCCACACACACGCACACAAATGTACACACTCGTACGCATCACGATATAATATTACATAAAACGCTATGAGAGGGCAGCTGAGAAGAGGAGTCGGGCTGCAGGCGCATCCGAGCGGAGGCTGTGTCCACGGAAACGCAATTTGAATTTAAAATGGTAAAGGTGCGTTGCATAGTTTTTCCGGTTCAGGGTTCGGCAAATGTTTTTCTCCATCGAAATGTTTAATTGTTCTGAATTAAATAGTTTGGAATCAAAATATTCTCCATCGAGTTTACTTGGAAATAATAATTCTGAATTGAGGTTTCCATGGAAGCACGTTAAATCGTTTTTATTTAATTGGGCTCAGCGTCAGACCAAGTTACAGGTCAGATCTGTGGAGAAGCGACGCCGCTCATGTCAGAATGTCTATTTTTCTAGGTAGTCTTGAGCTATAAAACCATAAAACCATGTCATACTGTAGGACATCCCAGGCAGAGCAATGATGTATCCATAAAAACAAGCAGGTAACAGACCCCCAACAAAACGTTACACAGTGCATCTTTAAATTTTGATTTGACGATTGGTCATGTTGGTCATGTTGGAAAGGAAGACTATTTTTGGACATTTTTAATAAACTGCCTCCCTGGAATCCATAATTAACACTTTTTCAATACTTTACAAAGACGTTAGTTTGGTCACTGGTGAAGACATTTACTTTTTATTGTTAATCGCCATGGCAACTGCCCTAAAACTCACGCATAAAAGGGTCACCAGTAGAAGTTGAAGTCACAGAAATAGAAAGTTAAAACCAAACCATACTTCGGAACATTACCCGTGGAGATAGATATGTTTTACCCCACTCTGTGAAGTACTACAGCCAACGGATCTCCATGGAACAAGCAGAAGGAAGTAAGAGTCAGGTTTGTGGAGATGCAAGCATGCTTTGCTAAGTTTTCAGTGAAATAAAAACCTAAAAAAGGTGGTTTTGGAGCTCCAAAATGCCTAGAAAAACAGGCATTCTGACTGTGTGTTATACACAGTGTTTTCTTCCTTCAAAAGACATTTACTTTTAATTGTTAATTGCCATAGCAACTGCAAGGAAACCCATGCAAAAAAGGCACCAGTTGAAGTCGTTAACTGTCGTGTTTGTGGTTTAAAGCAATGCATGTTTTTTTGTATGGTGCATGGAAATAAGACCATAATTCGGAACATTCCCCAGGGATAGAGATAGGTTTTATGCCACACCGTGAAGTACTATAGCCATCGGATCTCCATGGAAACAAGCAGGAGGACGTAAGAGTCAGGTGAAGATGCAAGCCCATTTTCCTAAGTTTCCAGTGCAATAAAAACATAAAAAGGTGGTTTTATAGCCCAAAAAATACCTAGAAAAACAGGCATTCTGTGAGTGCAGAAAAGCATTTGACGGACCTTCCACTGGAAAAGTTACACAATGCACCTTTAAAGCAGACGGGGGGCAGCTCCACTCACATTTAATATAGCTAAAAAGCAGGTTTTTGTAGTACCACAGTGAGTTCTTGGGTCTAGTCACTGATAGAAGCGATAGAAATTATCATGTTTAGCATCTGTGAATTAAATCTTTGGATATTCCTGGAATCAAGAGAGAAATTTGGGGGTTTGAATCTGAAACCCTCCAATTTGCGCAATTCAGGGCAGTTAACCCATTGGAATATTCTGGCCACGGTAAAAGAGCTCCAAATGCATCAACGTGGACACAGCCAGAGCCCGGAGACACAGACCGACGTAGAAACTGCTCGGAAAACGCCCTCGATTGGCAATAACGATGGACAAATCTGGAGCTAAAATGTTCTCTGTTTACGTAATCGTTGATTGGCGGCATACAAAAATAAAAGGAGTTGCTCTGGTGCATATTTTGAGTCATCTGCATTCTGTCTCGATGCAGATGGAAGGAATCGTTACCAGGACACCACCACCGATACCTCGCCGATACTTCGATACTCTCCCCTTTGAATTCCCCTCTAATAATAAGAATCAATTGTGACCTACCGTAGCAGCTCCGTGGAATCTGTTTTATGCATATTTGGAATCTGTTTATTAAAAAAACTTAAAATCAGATTCCGTCACAGACACATATAAAAAGGGCAATATCAGGGCTAGCTAGAGGGACTAGTGTGACTGCAGTAGTACAAGAAGGGGGCTCCTAAGTGGATTTCATGAGCAACTATTGGACTTACGGGTATTCTATCGTATCTGGGAGTATGGGAGCCTGTTTGGGACATTTAGGTGATGGAAAATACTGAATTACAACTTTCGCCGTGCATTTCGCAAGGTTAACGTCAAATAAAGACATTAAAGGAGACGTATAACTCAAAATAATGAACACATTTTGTAACAGAGAAGCTTCTTTTTTGATATATATGTCGTGTCAAGTTTGAATAAATAAATAAATAAACAACCTAAAAAAAATCCTGGAAAATGCATTTTAAATAAGGTTTTGGTCGCTATAACAACAGTGTATTCATGGGTAACGGCTTCCTGTCATACGCAACGATTTCTCGATTCAAGAGAGACTTACTTTTAATTGTTAATCGCCACAGCAACGGCACATATAACCTTGTTAACTGGGTAGATGTTTGCAGTGTTTAAAGCAACAGCCACCAGGCTGTGCCCCAAAGAACTTTGAACTTTTCATAGGTAAATATTGAATATAATATGATAATATGATATAATATGAAAATATGAAAAATTTGGCAGTAAACTTTCTAAACCTTGAATCTTTGAATCTTGAACAGACTCGATTTCCGATGTAGTTACTAATCCCATTTATTTACGAGTGAATAATATTGTTTGAAAAATGCTAAAAAAAAAAACGTTCCCGAACCATTTTCTTTCAACAACTTTCAGTTTCTCTTCTTCTTCACAGTCAATAGTCGATCCTCACTTGTTGCTTTGGCGGCTCGAGCCTCTCGTCGTCGCTGGAGTGGGCTTTCGCATGTGCAGTGAGAAATCAACAGAGGTAAGTGTAAGGCTGTTTATAAAGTTAAGCGTTTTGTTTGTTAGACTCATGGCTGTTGTAAGATGGATTAAAGTGGTGTTAAGCTTCTTCAGTGTGAAAATTGGCGTTTTACGTGGAAGTTACGAACTTGCCCCCATCACTACACTATTTGTTGTCATTACAGACTCACTGCCACGGCGAGATCTCCGCTGAGGCAACACTGATCTGTGCTGTTTTTTGGCTTCTAACAGTATTCGACCACCTCTAGCAGTGGACTTTAACTCAAACGTGCCAGAGTTCATACGTCTCCTTTAATATGGACACAAACGTGCTCCCATATGCTCCCGGAGCTCTACAGAGAGACAGTGCATGCCCGTGTGTGACTACACTACACTAGAGTCCTTCTAAAGTGTACAGAACTGGGGTTAACATGGCCGAGCCCTTGAACTATGGACCTATGACTCCTGCGGTTCTCCTACACACACTACTTTTTGCACGTTTTAAGTTAACAGTCGCTCACACGTGTATAAATCGTTTTCTGTTTCCAAATAATACCAAACGGAGAGCAGACTAGTTGCTACACAACATCTCGTGTTTGCAGAAGCACCTCCTGGCTGAGATCTCTGAATGTCGGCGATGGGTTCAGGATGAGGTGGACTATATAATATACTTTGATGAGTCTTTGTATGTTTCGTCTAAAGCTGAGACTCCACCTGTTTCTTCTCTTAAAGTGGCACCGATGCAATGGCTATACTTGTGTGTCTGAAAGTGTCGTTGAGGTGAGCACAAGAGGCTCTACTCACGTTCACCGGGAGATGTTTGGAAACATGCGGATGATGACTTCCAGTGTAGTTCCCGACACTGGGCACGTGGTAAAATTGTGGATTCAGCAGCATCTTCACAACCTGCTAAAGCTTTCCATGGGGGACGGGACTCTAATCGCATCTTTGATGTCACTTAGGCTAAGTTCAGGCTGCAGGATTTGGATTTTTTCTGAAATCTGATTTTTTTTTTTGCGAGGTCATTCACATTTCCAATTAAATGTGACTTGTCTGTGATCTCCAGTGTGAACTTTAAATGCCCCAAAATTGACCTGCATGCGCATTGGAGGACACGACAACGTCACACCCAGCGAGCATGCTCAGTGTTTATGGAAGTCGCCTAAACAATGACACTGCATCGAGCACCTGGTAATTTTCAAGTTGTTGTTGTACCACTCTCACAGGAGGAAACACATCTTTGGCCTATTTCAGGGAACAAACACATCTGTGTTGGGCTGTATTGGCTCACTACAGGTGCTTGTTACAGCACAATAGCCGACCTCTTGCTTGTTGATTACGTGTAGGTCTGATGTAGGTTGGATGAAGATCGGATATGTATCGGTTTTAGGAGCACATATCCAACTGGTCTGGGTCGCATTTGAAAAAATCGGATCTGTGTCGTTCAGACTGTCATTAAAAGATCAGATCCAGCTCGCATAGGGGTAAAAAAAAAATCTGATTTGGGTGACTTGAGGCTGCAGTCTGAACGTAGCCTTTCAGATGGCTGGTTGGAACATCTAGTTGAAGAAAACCAGGTCATTTTCTCAGTTTTCCCAGATTTTGTCAGAGTTTCTTTCGCCAACAGAGCCCAAAGGAAGTTGTCATCCGCAGGTTTCCAAATGTCTTCTGTTTTTGTGACGTAAGCGTGAATGAGTCAAGTGTAGGGCTGTAGGATGGGACATTTTAAGAATAGGTTGCGTTCATTTTCTTGAATTCGAGATATTCCAATGGAGAGGAAGGTACGGATTTTTTCATTTTAACTTTGAAACTGGTTTGTGAAATCACTCAGTCGTCCAGGTCGGGTGAAACTGGATATATAAACATGAGCATAATAGTACATTTGAAAATCAGTAGCTCAATCACTATAAAAGTGGTGACTGGTGGTGTAAGAGGCTGATTTTTCAAAATGGGACCCACATGGGAGCTATGGTACTATCTTACCACAACCAGTGTGATTTAAACCTTATTTGCACAGGATTAGTTTTACATGTGGACCTCTGGTGATTTGTAATAATTGTGGAGGACGCCTGAGATCTTAATCCCATGTGAATGCGTCATGTCTGTAATTTGTAAACTAAAAAGTCCGCTACAAATTACCTACTATATTTCGCCAAACACAGACATCCGGTGATATCACGAGTCCTGTGTGAATCTACATCTCAGTGTTTGTTGTTGTAATCGCGCCTTTTCTATCTTTCTTTTCTTTCCGCCTTTTTTTCTCTTTCAATCTCAGTAAATGTCAGTAAAATAGTGTCACTTATAGACTATATTAAATTCTATATTTCATGCTATATTTAACTACATTTTGTGTGTTGTGAGAAGTGACATTGATGATTGCTAGTTTTTGTTTCACCCAGAAATTACAAATGTATAAATATGAGTTTTAATTTGATTGTAGAATTGTATCTCGTCTTCCATCTCAAATTTACACTTTTTAAGGCTCATTTATGCTCCACTTTTGAACAAAAACAGATCTGTGCGCAAGTGTCCCTGCATTTATACTTCCAATTTATACTTTCCGGTGTTAAGGCTGCGTTTTCTTAAACAACCACCAGAGGGCACTGAATGTCAGTTTGAGAATTGGCCAAAATAGACAAAATTGCGCAACAAATAAACAAACACAGAGGCGGCAGGTTTAAGATTGCGTCTGTGAGAAAAAAAGCCAAGAAAACGAGGACAGAGAAGCATTTATTCGCTCTGAAGTTGGTTCCAGTCACGTTTTAAATAGTTTAGCTTCTGTTATCGAGCTGTTTTCAGTACCGCCACCAGAGGACAGCTCAAGTACCGCTCCGATCTGCGTATCTGCTTGTGTCTTGAACGTAGAGCATAAATGAGCCTTTAGGACGTTATAGTTTCACGTGAACGATGAATGCAACCTATTCGGACCTCAGACCCTCCCTCATCCGGTGCCCACAGCCCCACAAACGTGCCCTGTCCCAGTGAGCACAGTGTAGCAGACCTTCCCGAAATGTTTTGCCTGGAGCCAAGGCTGGGGCAGCTCGGCGTCTATGGCCAAAGTCCTAGAAGAGATAGAATATCCGGAGGAGAGGAGCAGAGGAGGACGGGCGGAGGACTGTGGGGGTTAGAAGAGGTCCCTCGCTCTCTCTCCCTCTCTGCCTCACAGTCGCTGGGTGAAGTTCTCTGGGAAAACCCCTTTGGCGGCGCCCTCTCTGTTCTGCTGCCAGTCCTGCTGCTTGATGCCCATGAGCCAGCCATCGTCCTGGGCATACGGAAAACAACGGTTAGTGTGTTCATTTATATATGGAAGCTGTGGGGATTCACAACAAATGCAAACGCTGCAACACAACAAACACAAAAAGCCATTACAGAAGTGACTGCAGGACTTTATTTTCCGATGGACCAAGCGAGGAGGATCAAGTGGGAAATGATTTACAACGGTCAGACAGTGACATTGATACTGGCCACTAAACAATAAATTACTTTTACTTACGTTTCCAACTTTGTTCACGTCTCCGTTCCTTTACTTTTCACATTCTTCTTCACCAACTTTTCCTATTCACTTCCCGCTTGACCCTCCTCGCCTGGTCCGTCAGAAAATAGTCCTGCGATCACTTCCGTTATGGCTTTTTTTGGTGTGTTGCATCGTTTGCATATGTGTTGCGGCGTTTGTATGTGTTGTGGTGTTTGCATTTGTTGTGGATAATCCCGGGTTGGATAAAAGAGCCCAGCGGTCACTTCCGTTGTAGCTTTTTGTTGTGTTGTGGCGTTTGTATTTGTTGTGAGCCCAGTTTCCGTATTATGGTAGAATAATCATATACATGGTGACGGTGTGTGACACACGCACAGGAGAAATCTGATCGTCACAAACGTCTGGTAACATGAGTTAAAAGCACTTTTTACATTTACTAAAAATAGATTGTGACATCACATTGCAAAGCATTATGGGATTACACTTAAAGACGGGTTTACACTGCGCAATTTTATAGGATTTTTCTATGTTCTAAATTAATCCATGTATCATTTGTTCATTCGTTAAACCAAAAATAAGAAAATGAAAAACAACTCTTTTCTTCATTTGTCTACAAAACCCCAAAATGAAAAAAAAAAACGGATAACGATTTATTTTTTCAGTTTTTGTTTAAATGAATAATGGAAAAACGGCTGTTTCCCATTTCCCAAACCAAACTCCTGGTCCTAATATCCAGTATGGAGCGTCTGCACACAGAGGGTCATTAGAGGAAGACTGAGCCGATCAGGACTGGACCAGGACTAAACCAGGTCTAAACCAGGTCTAAAACAGCCTGATTTATCAGCCGGTTTCACTTAGTCGAAAGCGTCTGACCGCGCAGCATTAGGATTCGTTGTCTCGACGGTAGGCGGGTATTTTTTTTATTCAACCAATTGCTGCTTTTTGGTGGTGATGCATGTAATGCGCCGGAACGCTCCGTGGTGTCCAAGTAATTGTACCACAACAGCAAATCCCGTAGGAAGAAGGGTAATAATGTATTTCCCCTTGATAAAATTCACCAAACATTCTCTTTGTTCTGGCTTTAAATCCTTGATGACGGGAATCGTTGCCAACAGAAAATGTCTGGCTTCATCTACATCCATCTGGACCGCTTTGTTTACTGTTGTTCCCTAACCACAAGGTTAGGGAATCCCAAGTGTATTCTGATTCCTGACTAGTCACTGGAGAGAAATGAAATTGAGCGGAGGCACTAGGTGGCACCTGACCCTGATCTGGGGCACTGACCTGTTCGTCCGGGTTGTCAAAGGGAATGACCAGCACCACGTCTCCTGCCTTCATGTCCAGCTCGTCTGTGTCATTGGCAGCGTAGTCGTGCATCACCTCCACCTACAACAGTGTTCCATCAGATCTCCATGTGACAGTATGAAAGTGTGTGAGCTCTGGTTCTGCTCGTCCTCGTCTCCTCACCTTGAACAAGAAGCCCGGGGGCAGCTCTGGCTCTGCTACTGGAGCCTCTGTGGGTTCTTCTGCAGCTGGTGCTGACGCTGCAGACTCCTGCACAAACATGACAGTGAAGACAGTGGAGCAGAGGTTATTTTGACAAGTAATTTTAACTGAGTTTTAGACTGATTCATTGTCACTGAATGAAGGAAACAAACAATGAAATTACCATTAGCAACTCCTAACACAAACAAGACAACACAATGAAGCCAAGACGCACTTCGCTTCAACAACCACTCCATTCCCAAAGATCTGCTTCCTCATTCAGACTCTGATCACGCTGCCAAATACTATACACACAAAACAAAATGGACTCAAAACAAACCAAATGGTCATCACTATAATACTGAAATACAACAATATTTTCAGATCAAAAACAAAAAACCTATTAAAACACACAATATCTATAGGAAATATCAATAACGTAACAGTATCACTCTCCCCTGCATTTTTTTGCACTTTATTTTATTTGGTTAAGTGTATTTGAGTTTTTTTTTCTCATGTGTAGCTGGTTTTTGCATGTTACATGTATATCATTTGTGTTTGAGTGATTTTGTGCTGTTTGTGTGTTTTTGTCGTCCCTGGTTGTCCCATCTTGCTAACTGTGTATTTGAGCATGTTGAATAAGAAAAAAGTGCTCCTTGAGTGGGAGCCTGTTTAAGCAGAATACGACGGTCAAAATAAACTTCATATAAATGAGTGTAAATGTGACATAACTCAGGAATAAAGTGTGATCCTCGTGTGCAAAAAGCATCAAATCTACTGTCCCTAATCCAAAGAAATATGTTGTAAAACTGGGGAGGTTCACTTTATTGGATCTAGACAACTGTAAACAGAAAACATAAAGTGGCTTATTTCGACGGGACAGCATGAATCGATAGACGTCACTGTCAATTTAGGCTGCGGGAGCTCATTTTGACAGAACACCGGCTCCAAATTTGCTGCTACCACTGCTCGCCTCATTTGACTGGAGCTGAATGCTGGATGACGTCACCCTCCCTTCGTCCACTTTGTCTATGGGTTAACCTTTGCTGTAACCGCTGCAGATCTAAGGTGACCAGATTTTCACAATCAAAAACTGGGACAGCCTCGGTTTGTGGTGGTTGTTGATAATAAAATTGTGAAACTAGTGCATAATTAAGGAAAACTGTTCTGAACTCAGCCCATTTATGACCAACATGTGAGTTAGAGTTACATTTTCTTTGTGTTTCACTCGTTTTTAAGCTGCCTTTCTGTATTTTACCTAAACAAATGACAGTTTATGCCTCTCTTTACTGTTGGCTGGGATCAGATTGGTCAAAAATAGAGACACTTGGGATATTTCTTATATAAAATTAGGACAAATCACTGGTTTTGGACAAATCTGCTGGGACAGGGGACACAGGGCTCAAAACTGGGGCTGTCCCGGGTAAACAGGGACATCTGGAGATCACATCCCCCTGAAGTGTGCTGCCCTCACCTGTTCCGGAGGTGTCGGTGCAGCTTCTGGTGAAGTGGCAGCTGCTCCTGAGTCGCTCTGCCAGGAGGAGGAGGAGTTTCAGTGTTAGGGTTGGACATGACAGACACAGACCTGCAGACAGAGACTCACACAGGACAGAGAGCACCATGACTGAGGCGTGCGGTCCAGACAAGCACACGGACTACAGCGTTAGCTCACAACAGCTCAGTGACGGTCGTGTGATGTGTGTGAGACTGTGTGTGTCTAAATCATGAGTGTGTCTAGTGTCTGTGGAGTGTGTGAGCAGCGATATTCTCCTAAAGAGTAAAAGAGAATACCTCATTGGAGCCTAATCCATTTTCCTTTCATACCCACACTCATGCTCACTTTAAATCACCATTTTCTGTCATATTTAAACAATTTAATTAAGCATTTTTAGGACATTAGTATTAAAAACACTTTGGAACAAGGTAGAAAAGGTTTCACTGTTTTGGAAATCAAGACATTTTTGTTATCTAATTTGACACTGGATTAAGACTTTTGTTTGTTAATGGTGTGACCTTTGAACACTTTTCTACCCTGGAACACTCCTGAATGAGGTATAACTTCTGAAAGATGACATAAAACAATCATTTAAACTCAACGTTTGATTTCTCTCCTCAGTCAGACATCAACTAAAGGGTTCAAGATTGAGGACTACCTTGAGAACGCTTCGATATCTATTGTCCCTGAGCACTTTTTTATTTATTTCACACCTTCTCCTCCAGTACCGATGCATCCACCACTGTTAATCCAAATGCATCTCTCTCCAGGACTGTTACCTGACCCTCCTCCACATCCACCGTAGGGGCTGCCTCCTCTGGCTCTGGGTTAGCCTCTGGGGCAGCCTCCTCCACAGCTTCTGGAGGTCCCACGGATGGTTCCTCTGATGGTTCTTCTGGCTCTTCCTCCTGAGTTATGGCAGCAGCCTCGTCCGTAGCTGGTTCTGCCCCCTCCTCGCCCCACTCCTCCTGCTCGTGTGGGGTTTCCTCCTCGTAGTTGCCCTCTTCGTCGTACTGCACGCCCTGGTCTTCCTCCTGGTCCCAGCTGCCGTGAGCAGCTGCCAGTGGGTCATAGCGCACGGGCTGGGTCCCGTCATCTCCCCACCCCTCCTGGGCGGCGGCGATGGGGTCGTACCGGACGGGCTGAGTGCCGTCGTCACCCCAGCCCTCCTGAGCAGCTGCTATGGGGTCGTAATGCTGCTGGGCGGGCTGCTCCTCCTCCTCGGCAGCGCCCTCATCAGTCTGGGGCGGGTAGTACAAATATGGGTGTGGAAGAACATTTCAGCTAAGTTACAAAAATTATTTCAACATGTCACAGTTGCATTAACGGTGCACTGTGTATCTTTTCTAGTGGAGTGTCTGCCATCTGCTGGTCTCCATGGAGATGTTGCTTTGTCTGGAAGGTCCCAGTATAGCATTAAACCACCAACCAATATCCATTTTGCATTTACTAAATAAGTGACCTAAAGACTTGCCATCTTAGGGTGCGCTCACATTAGGATTTAAGAACCGCACCTATGCATGGATCACCCATAAAGCGCGGTACATTTGTCCAGTGTGAGGGTACCAGAACCACGCTCAAGCACGGCTGAGACTTTGGCCCGGTTTGAGGAGGTGGGCCAAAGCACAGCACAGACCTCATGTACACGCACAACTTCACTATACGATCCCCGTCAGGTGCGCTGATGTTACTCATACGATAAAAACAGTGAATAAAGTTTACTCTAAAACACCCAGTGAATCCGTGCTTACCTTCAATAAGGACTGTGACAGCGACAAAAGTTTTGCAGCCTCGTCTCTGGCTGTTCCCTCTCCAGCTCCTCCTCCTGTCCTCACTGCTCCTGTCCTCACTCCTCCGTGTTTTTGTTATCTCCATAAACTCACGGAGGAGCACGTATAGCAGCAGGACTCAGATCTGTCTCACTATTTAATAGATACTTGTGCCGCTGGACTTATTTTCTCTGCTAAAAGCGTCGCTCTGCTGCGCGACAATAGATCCTGTGCAACATATAAACAAAGAGCGCCCTGTGATGACGTCATTGGCCGTGGCTCGGTTCGGTTGTGCAGCGTGGATCTATAATAGTTCTATGTTGTGCCGGTGTGAGTGCGGAACATAGAAGTCCTAGTGTGAGTGCACCTTTACTGTGAGTGGGCTCGCCTTTCCACAGATCTGACATGTAACTTAGTCCTGTGGTGTCACCTGCTTTTTCCGTAGAGATAAAAAAGTGTAAAGCCATACTGGGGAACATTCCAGGCAAGCAAGAGACAGCCCCTCCACCAGAAAAGTTACACAGCACACCTTAAAATAAAGACTGGAATTTCTAAGAATAGAATTAGGGATTAAAAACGAGGTATCAAAAAGGGTTTTGGGATCAAGTTAATTTATGAGAATCTATCTGTGATTTTGCATGTTTTAGAGCTGAATGTACTACAATTAGACCATACTGTGATTTGGTTTGTAAAACATGCAAAAATCACAATTATGGAATTATGAAAGACATTATGAATGAGAGATTAGATGGTCCTGTTTGATCTAAGAAGGGATAAAACTGGATGCGTTACGAAGGAGCAGGGGAGGTGCCATGGACATCGTCTGAAGACCTCCATGGTTGATGTGATCAGATCATCAGAAGATGGACCTTGGCTCTGACGGCACAACTCAAAGACAGATGAAGAGGAGGAGGAGGAGGAGGTGGCAGGAAACAGGAAACTAAAGTCAGAGCAGATTGTTTTTTCCATCAGAAGATAGAGGCTGGTTCTTCTGTGACACAGGGCTATGTTCAGATGGAGAAAGAGGAGGTTTGTAAGAGGAGGCGAGTCTCCAGGGTTTGCTCGGACACAACTCTCTTACAGTTCTCGGGTTAGTTCATGGATGTGTTGGCGGAAGGGGCAGAGGGGGCAGAGGGGCAGAGGGGCAGGCAGGGGCTGGTGAAGTGAAACCCGGGTGAGGGCACAGCTTCACCAGCGCAAAGAGAGAAAGAGCTGGTCCCTGTGTGTCTCATGTGTGGACGACTCCGAACATACGAGACATGAATACAAACAGGGAGGCCGGGGGACGCACAGCAACTCCAGGAAGTCAATTCAGCCGTGCAAAATTACCTTCATTTATTTTTTACATTTATATTTAAAGGCATAATATGTAACTTCTTGGTTGTGGGTCCGTCACCTGCTCGTTTCTATGGAAATGCACTCCAAATGTCTCTGATCTGGCCAAGATTTTAAAACTTATATCATGTTCTTCATCTTGTTTTCAGGTTTATTCTCTACGTATGAGTTCAGAGACGGCTCCATTCTAGTCTAGAGGTTGCTTATTTTAAGATAACTTGACAAGTAAAATGATCTTGCTGCATGGACAGATAATTTCACTACTTTTAAGTCATTTTCTTACAGATTTAAGTGTTTGGATCTTATTGCTTTGTCTGGTATGTTCCACAGTGTGATATTAAACAGCTCTACTTTACATTTATTCAATTACAGGTGGTTTTACAGCTCAAAAATACCTAGAAAATCATTCATTCTAACTGTGAGTGGGGCCGCCTCTCCATAGGTCTGACCTGTGCACTGCAAATTTCATAAAACTGAACATGATTTATTCTCTTAAATCTAGACAAAAAATAGTATTTTTCTTATTTTAAGGGCTATATACTAAATGACTGATAAATATGTAAGATTATTAAGATAAAGAAAATATTACTTTTTTTCTTATATCTATAAACTAGTCAGAATGCACAAAACAGAGAAAACAAGTATTAAGTGTTTTTATGGATGTAAATCAGTCGATCTTGAACTGAAATTGTTCAGTATCTCTGAACCTTCTGTTTGTCACATCGAAAGATTCAAAGATTTAAAAGTTTTAGGAGAGTGCTGCGAATAAGTGATTTTACCTTATTTTGAGATTTATAAAGGCCTAGATATATTTTCTTGTTTTAAAATTTCTTGATAAGTAAATTTAACTTCCTGCTCTGGCAGATCATTCCACTTGTTTCTGGGGCATTTTAACTTAAAACAAGTGGATTTTTGAGGAGGGGTATATTTACAGTGTCTCCATGAAGATAGAAAAGTTTTAAATAGCACACTGGCCACGCTTACATGATGTGTTTTTTTAAATTCTGAATGAATTACTCTGAATTAAAATATTCTCCTTCGAGGTTATATGGAAATAATAATTCTGAATGAGGGTTTCCATGGAAACATGTTAAATCATTTTTATTTAATTGGGCTCAGTCTCTGGGGGTGGGGAAAGGTTCTGACTGGACAGGGACAAGAACGTATTTACATGTTTGGGAAGAAAACACACACTTCAGCTGCTACCGGCTTTTCTGTCATCTCGGTTTGCTGCAGACACAAACACGATCCAAACTTTTTTAGAAAAAAGTATTTGATTTGACGGACCCTTCACAGAAAAGTTACACAAAGCACCTTTAATAAAGTACTTTTGTCAGGACTGATTTGAGAAAAGGTCAAAATAGAGTTAATAACCCAACACTAGACAAAACAAACAGAGAAGCAGGCAGATTAAGCAACAGAAATAGAAGAAAACTAACATATAACAGGCAAAACAGCCAAAATGTCAAACGCATGCAACATGGAACAAAGAAGGTACAAGGAAATCTGCCTGAAGGTTACAGATCGGAGTGAAGAGACTATATTTCCTGTTATGAATTATAAAATTACACAGTTCAAAAAATAATAAAGTACTACAGTATTACAGAACTGTGATGAGACTAGAGTTCAGTACATGTCACTACTGCTTACCCAGGAATCCCAGTTTGCAGGCTGTGGAAAGAAGGCGAAAAAGTGAGACAAAACTGAGCAAAAACCTCCTATAATCAGGTGTGGGGGCACCTCTAGTCCATGCGGTCTAAAAATCTCTTAAAGCCATTAGCCAAGGGAGAGAAAGAGATCAGAAGAAGCAGAGTTGGCAAAAATGCTATTGGCTAATAACCATGTCCAGAGTCGGTCAGACCAAAGCAGAAGAAGAAGAGTCATGCTGGAAGTGATCAGTAGAAGAAGTGCTCGCTCTAAAGCAGTTTGAGCTCTGTCCCATCGTCATGCCATTTCAATCACCCAGAAGATGAACACAACGCACGACACGCTTTCACAAGACATTTTCACATGAGATTTAAGTAGAATAACATTTTTTATGCCACTGTGTTGTATTAAACCCCTCAAATAATGTGTTAGACCAGTGACTTGATTTAGTCATACTGCAACTTTCTCTGATCTGGCCAAGGTTTTAAAACTTATATCATTATTCATCTTGTTTCCAGGTTTATTATCTACTTACTAGGGGTGTAACAGTACATGTATTCGTACCGAAGTGTTTCAGTACGGGGCGTTCGGTTCACTGCAGGGCTGTGCGCCAGTGAGTTTGTGCATTTGTGTTGACTTAATTCAGCAAGATGCCGCTCTGAGTAAAACAGACAATTTTGTAAAATAGGGTGTGAAATTTCACTCAAGCTCCCCTGCACTACATGGCAGACATAAAATACTACATCCCCGACTCAGAATGCCGTCATGGTTCTGTAGAAAAGTCGAGTTAGAGAGCTTTGAATTAACGAGAGTGGGGCTAGATTGTGAGCAAGCCATTCATCAGAGCGATATTGTCTAACTCGGCGGGGGAAAGAACGGCTGCTCGGTGCGGGTGGATTTTTTCCATGACTCAACTCATTAGAAAATCTTAAATTTAGGCATCCATCCATCTTCTCACGCTTTATCCGGCTGGGTTGTGGGGGCAGCTCACTGCCCAGTCCTCATAGCACCTGACCCCCAATGAACCCCTCTGTGAGTGGTGAGCCCACAGGAGAGTGGACGCCATGGTCCTTGATGTTAGTTCATAGGGTGCTGCAAGTTTTGAGTTAATGGGGGAAACCGGAGTGCCCGGAGGAAACCCATCCAGACATGGGAAGAACATGCAAACCACACAGAAATGCTTGGGAGATAGTGATACAGATTTACTTCATACAGGATGGACTGTTTTATACAAGAAATGTCCAAGGTGTCCCTATTATGGAGAAATTTGAGCTAAATTAGGACTAAACCAGGTCTAAACCAGGACTAAACTAGGACTAAATCAGGACAATATCAGGTCTATATCAAGTCTAAACTAGGTCTACATCAGGTCTAAACTAGAGCTAAAATTAGAACTATATCGGGTCTAAAGCAGGTCTAAACCATGTGACCATTTTTAAGATTATACAACCAATTCAGAACTAGTAAGTAGATAATAAACCTGAAAATAAGATTAATAACCTGATATAAGCTTTAAAATCTTGGCCAGTTCAGACACCCCTGATGTACATGACAGTGTTCTGGACAGAGTGTAAATGTCTTGAGAGGCGTGGCCTGTGTTGGGGTCCCTCTGGGGGCGCTCATGCCTGGGATGAACCACCTGTGCCACACTGGAGGCAGACTGCGCCGCTGCACTGAAAGAGTCCAGGTCCAGATCCAACAGGCTGCTGCCTACAGGCTGAGCACAACGACAGGAACACAGCACTGAGGGCGGAGTCATGGACAGGAGGGTGGAGTCACGGGTAAGAGGGAGGGGCAGAAAGAGAGGGTGGAGTCACGGACAGGGGGCGGGGTCACAGGTAAGAGAAAGGGACAGACAGGGGGCGGAGTCCCGGACAGGGGGGCGGGGTAACGGGTAAGAGGGAGCGGGCAGATAGAGAGGGCAGAGTCATGGACAAGGGGCGGAGTCACAGGTAAGAGGAAGGGGGCAGATAGAGAGGGCAAAGTCATGGACAAGGGGGTGGGGTCACAGCTAAGAGGGAGGGGCAGATAGAGGGGGTGGAGTCATGGACAGGGGGTAACCGGCACCATTCTGGCCTGAAAACAGCTAAGGTGAAACAGAGCATTTTGATTTTTGGAGATGTAGACAGACTGATAAATAATAAAGGTTTACTCAAACATGTGTGAATGAAACAAAACACGACTCCAGGTCTGTTTGTGACGAGGAAACGGCATTAGAACAGATCAGAAAACATATTTGCCGCTTTAAGACTTAACCATGAGGATGTGTGACAGGGAAACAACAGGGACGTGACAGGGGCGAGCACGGAAGAGGCTCAGCACTGACCTCTGTGGGAGATGTGACGCTGATGTCTGGATTGTTGGCTGAGTCGAACAGGTTGATGATGTTTTCGGTCTTCATCTCTTTAGAGGGGGTCACCTTTGGAGGAGGAGGCACTGCTGGCTTTAACTACAGACACACAACACAAGGGCAATAGGGTAAATATACAGATGATTCTAACATCCACAGACTGAATAAAGAAATGGACTAAGCGAGTGTGACGTCACCCACAGTGTTTGGCACCAGTCAAATAAAGCTCATTGAGGCCGGCAGTAATAGGGGTGAATTTGGAGCAGTTAAATATGAGGAATAGGAATTTATTTACGGACAAAATAGCAAAATACAAACACCAAGATCAGGTAGAGCGGGTTAAAATGAACATTTTAAGACCAAAATGGCGAAGCTTAGTTTTTCAGTGTAAAGTCAATTGGAGCCGGAAGTGTGGCTATGAACACTTTTTATTTGGAGCGCGATGGCTAGTGGGTTCGCTATGTCCATTTGTATCATGCATCTATAATAAGATGCAAGAGAGATCAACTAGTGGCTGCTCCAGGTACTGCAGCTCCTGGGAGCTCCGTCCCAGGAAGAATGGACTATTATCACAACAGCAGGAAGTGCCGCGATATTGAGTCGTGCAACTTCTGGCAAAATACCTGGGGAAAAGTGCTGCATATTTTTGACCAGCTTAATAAATCTGTCCCAACACCAAATCTTCATCCAACAAGGTCGACAAAGAACATATTGTGTCCATGAAGAATTTATCCACAACTATCAAGGTAAGAGAGACGAATACTTAAAGGAGAAAAACGACGAGCAATAGTAGTAGTAGTAGCCTTTATTTATCAATTCCTTCACGTGTACAAGACATACAAAGCAATCAAAATTGGACCTGTCACCCCGTCCATACATTCCAGCACACAAAGAGAACAATATTACATGGGGAAGACAACATGGACCGGACAGGAAGGCAGGTAGCAGATAAAAATAAACAAAAAAACAGCATCACATGAGGACAGGGGGAGGGGAAAAAAAGAGGACCGCCCCAGACCATGCCCCAGTATCAGGATATCGTTTGGAGTGAGTACACAAAATAAAAAAACCTCCGAGCATCAGCGACATAGTCAAAACACAGTACAGACGTTCCACAGGACCAGCAACAGGGTAGGGGAGGGGTGTGGAGGAGGCCCAACGTAGGCAGGCAGCCATCCGGAGACTGCAGCCATGAGCGGCGCTGGATGCAACAGACCCGCCCACCTGGTCGGGGGTACGACGTTGCGAGGGGGTTGGGAAGGGGCCTGGCTTCCGCTGTATTCTCAGGGTGATTTGACACCAGCCCGGCCTTGGTCATGACCAGTGCTGCTTGGGGAGGCCAAAAGATTAGATTGGGTTGTTTTGGTTTTAGAGTGAGCAGCTGCATCCAATTTCCACAACATTGCTCTGTTTGTCCATTGGTCTCAAGGTCATTTCTATGCAGAGCTCCAAGTTTCCTCCAGATTTTATCCAAAAATTGCGATTTAGAGCCACCATGACCAAGCATGTCCATCAGCGGTCAGTGACCACGACCTCTGCCCATAGTCACAAAGTTCGAGCACTTGAAGCTCTGCCCCTCACTCCAAATTCCGGGCAGCCAAGTGGGGCTTTGAAAAGCTGCCTCAGTATTTGAATTTCTGGAAAAATCAGGTCCAAGCATAAATTCCAATGTGCAAAGTCCCGTAATCCTGGTTCCGAATAGATACGCAGGTTCGCCCAACCCTGCTTGTCTTGTTAATGGTGTCAATAGCATTCAGAGACCAATTTATCAAATCCATAATTAATTTGGTTTTGGAGAGCAGACCGGAGAGAGTCATTTAAAGAAAAAAAAGACGAGACACTAGACCAGACGAGACAAAGAGCAAAGCAGGGAAAGATAAGGGTCGGGAGAGGAGAGAAAAATGCGTCCGCCCTCGCCAAGAGCCAAACGAGAATAGTGAAACTACTGAGCAAAACTAACGTTATGGTCATGAATAAAACAAATAACTTGTTCATTCAGACTGATTGTAGAATTAAAATAAAAAATTGATTTTGTGATGTCGATATATTAGCATAGACAGAGAAATGTGTACAGTTTAAATGTTATAGGCACTTAAAGATTAAATGTCTACCATTTAAACTCACTTCACTATGGTTAGCATTAAGTTTTCGTCTTTCTTACCTTGATAGTTAAGTGGATAAATTCTTCATGGACAGAATATGTTCTTTGTCGACCTTGGATGAAGATTTGGTGTTTATGAAGCTTGGTCAAAAATATGCAACACTTTTCCACAGAACCGCCAAACTTCGGATCAGTGGTCATTTTATTGCTCTGTGTTATTATATATATTATTGTGATGTATGAGTTGCTGTGTCCAAATACTTTCCCTGGTGGATCAATAACGTTTGTCTAAGTCTGAGTCATAATTCTCTGGAGTTTACCTTGGATGGAGACTTGGGGATGGGTGGAGGTCCGCCTGGCCTGAGCGTGTGGTTTGACGCCTCTTTACCACTAAAAATAAAACAGAAACACAGTGACATTACAGAGAATAAACCAAACACTCAAACCGAAGAGCAGAGAGGAGGAAGAGGGTTCACGTTAAGTTAGATGCTGACAGTAGCTACAGAGAGGGTTAGCATGCTGTTAGGACTCAGGCAGCAGATGTTACAGTGGTCGTCATGCAGATCATTGGTCCAGTGGAGGGTCCCATGCAACAGGCCCAGTGCTCCTCAGACTCAGAGTGAAGAGAGCATCCAGAGTTAGAGAAAAGAGAAAAGACAGGCTCAACTCCAGCTCCAGAGCGGCACATGTAAATGTGGGTGATTACACTGTCATCTAAACCAGTCCTTTAAAGTTGAACTCCGGCAGGTTTGAAGCTAATGTCCATTACTAGAGGTGGTCGAATATTGTCAGAAGCTGTCAGAAGAACAGATCAGTGTTTTCTAGGCGGAGATCTCACTGTGGCAGTGAGTCTGTCAAGGCAACAAACTAGTGTAGGGATGGGGGCAAGTTCTTAACTTCCAAGTAAAACACCAATTTGCTTCACACTGAAGAAGCTTAACACCACTTTCTAACCCATCTTACAACAGCCACAAGTCTAACAACTAAAACGCTCTGCCTGGCTCACGCATTAGTGTCTGGAAACGTTATAAAACAAATTTCTAATTCTATTTATTTACAAGGCAGCACGGTGGCTGAGTGGCAACACTCAGGCCTCACAGCAAGAAGGTTGCGGGTTCGATCCCCGGGTCGCCCGGGCCTTTCTGTGTGGAGTTTGCATGTTCCTCCCCGTGTCTGGATGGGTTTCCTCCGGGTGCTCCGGTTTCCCCCATCAGCTCCAAAACATGCCCGCACCCCTATGAACTAACATCAAGGACCATGTTGTCCACCCTCCTGTGGGCTCACCACCTGCAGAGGGGTTCATAGGGGGGGTCAGGTGCTATGAGTATTGGGCAGCACGCTGCCCCCGCGACCCAGCCGGATTAAGCGGGAGAAGATGGATGGATGGATGGATATTTATTTACAAGTGAATTATATTTTTTGAAAAATGCTAAAAAATACATTCCCGAACCATTTTCTTTCAACAACTTTCAGTTTCTCTTCGTCTTCACTGTCAGTAGTCGATCCTCACTTATTGCTTCTGCCGTTGCTGGAGAATCTCTTCTTGCAACAACGAACTCACGAGTGATGTCAGAACGAGAGTTCAGAACAGAACTGCAAAAGCTAAAAAACACTACCCAATGCCTCCCCATGTTGTTACACGCTCTGCAATATTGTGATAATGATTTACTTAACCACAGCCTTTTTCAAAAAATATAATTCACTCGTAAATAAATGGGATTAGAAACGACATTGGCGATCGAGTGGGAAATCAACAGAGGTAAGTGTAAGGCTGCTTATAAAGTTGTTTTATAACGTTTCCAGACACTAATGAGTGAGCCAGGCAGAGCGTTTTGTTTGTTAGACTCGTGGCTGTTGTAAAATGGGTTAGAAAGTGGTGTTCAGCTTTTTCAGTGTGAAGCAAACTCGCATTTTACGTGGAAGTTAAGAACTTGCCCCCATCACTACACTAGTTTGTTGTCTTGACAGACTCACTGCCACAGCAAGATCTCCACTGAGGCAACACTGATCTGTGCCGTTTTTTTGGCTTCTGACAGTATTCGACCACCTCTAGCAATGGACTTTAGCTTCAAACGTGCCAGAGTTCCCCTTTAAAGGGAGAAAATACTGATTCAGATTTCATAACCATTACCTGTGTCCCTATTGTCATATCAATCTATTCTTGAGAACTGTAAAATTATAAATTATGTTTTCAGTTTGTGTTTTCAAGATGATTCTGCTACGGCAAAAACAGTTTTGTTAAAAAATCTAACCTAACCTCTAAAAATAAACCCCAGGGATCAAACTGGTCAAAAATAGGGATATCTGGGACATTTCTTGTATAAAACTGGGACAAATCATTGGTTTTGGTTAAATCTGCAGGGACAGGGGACACAGGACTCAAAACTGGGACTGTCCTGGATGAACAGGGACATCTAGTTCCTCTATGAACCATGTTGAAGAGGTTAAAAGTTGCGTGTTAAACCCAAAATATCTGCTTCTATTTCTGAGGTGCTGCTTATGATCGATTTTCCATGACCAAACAAACTGAACATGTGCAGCTCTGAAGCGCTCCGATCTCACACATAACAGTACAGAGAAACATTTTGCCAAAGTGAGAGACGTGAACAGACAGGAAGTGATGTCACAGGTTACCACGGTTACCTCTGGTTAGCTCCCAACGCCGCCGCGCCCCGGTTACCTGTCCTGCTGCAATGTCCAGGGTGACGTCAGGTTAATGTCAACGCTCTTTATTCATTTAGTATTCATGTTAGACCATTCTACATATACTCTCCCTCACTGCTTTTCTCCATGGAGACATTATTGCGTTGTACGGAATGTTCTACAGTATGGCATTAAACCTTTCTGTCTTCACAGAGACCAAACCAGGCCAAGTTACAGGTCAGAATGCCTGTTTTTTAAAGTATTTTTGAGCTATAAAACCACCTGTGACTGAATAAATCTAAAGCAGAGCTGTTTAATGTCGTATTGGTCATGTTTACATGATGTTTTTTTTAATATTTATATTCATATTCTCCTTGGTGTTTACATGGAAATAATAATTCCGAATTGAGGTTTCCATGAAAACACGTTAATTGGGCTCAGCGTCTGGAGGTGGGGAAGGGTTCTGATTGGACAGCGACACTAAATTCTTTACGTCAACCGGAAGAAAACACACACTTCAACTGCTACTGGCTTTTATGTCATCTCGGTTTGTCATTAAGCTGCGAACACAAACACGATCCAAACTTTTTCTGTAGTCGTTCCAATGATAAATGAAGCAGCATCTGGAGAATTCCATCCTCACGCTTTACATAATTACCGTAGAAATAATAATGAATAATTTGAGAAATATACTCGTACAAATGAAAACTGTCACAGCTCAAACAGCACAAATGAAAGACAAACATTTTCTATATAATTTTCTGCCTGTTTTGAGGCTGTTTAATATTTTGAGTGGCTGGACGACGTCATCGGCCAAACATAAAACTGTGAATATCTTGAAAACCAGAATCGCACTTTTTGCAGCACTAAACAGCACAAACGAAGCACAAACGGCTGACTCCATTTTGGCCATTTTAGAGCATTTTTAAGCTTCCTGGCGCATGGCCAACCCCAATTTTACCTATAAAAGAATCGTTAATTTCTCAAAAACTAAAGCAGCACAAATGAAACTTTTTGCAGCACAACGAAGCACAAAAGATTGACATAGTTTTTGTGTAAGTCTGCATTTGATGGGGCCAATTTCACAAAGGTGTGAAATAGTAGTTTTGATTTAGTATAACAAGGAAGTGTGTTTCAGTTTGGTCATAGATATATAGGCCTGTTCTTATCCATTTTATAATACTTTCACATTGAGTTATATGCCGCGGGTTATGTTACGGTGTAATGACAAATTAAACAGCTTTTTGTTAGTTGCACTGTTTGTAAAGTTTATTTATAACTGATTACTTATATTATTATATAACTGATTTACAGAAAGAAAACAGCACCTGCACTGACCAAAAACGTGTATTCTCTGTATGTATTTTCACTGCATGCAGCCTATTTAGTTCCGGTTCCTTCCCAACACTGACTACTTAATACCGTAAAGAGCTTTAATATGAATACATAAAAAAATAAAAAATAAAGTAGACAAACCTGCTTGTGTCTGTGTTCTCCAGTTTCACCAAAACTTCGTACAGGTCCTGGTCGAGCTGCAGAAGAAGACAGAACAGGTTTCGTTGATCGTTTGGACAAGTGTCACTTTGCTAACTCGCAAAAAACAATATCAATATATATAAAAGAATATATTAGTAAGTTAAAAGACTGAAATTAAGAACGTTTTACTTTATTTGAGTCTAAGTCCTGAAGTGGTACTGGCAGTAGCTAACATTAGATTTAAAAAAATCTCGACGTCTTAAGTTGCTCGGTTGCTCAGTTTGCGTTGCATGGTCAGATTCCGCTCGTCCCTCTCTTCTTTAAATACAAAGTGATGGCTGAATTTCCAAGACACAAATGCGTTTTTGCCCGTGCACTGCTGGATCTGTTCTACTGGCTCCTCGACTTCGTCCATCGTGTGACTGATGCGGTGCCACCAGCGTTAACAGGACGTTTACGTCCCTCTTATTGTGTGTTCTGTTTGGGTTTCAGGCAAAGTGGAATTGCCAAAATATAAAGGGATTTAGCCCAAAATGTGAAAACAGGAAAATACCGCTGTGTAATCAATTTATTTTTTACCACTCATTGAAACAGTAACTGTAACAGAATACAGTTACTCATAATTTGTATTCTAATTACGTAACGCCGGTACATGTAATCCGTTACTCCCCAACACTGACTGTGAGCGGGGTCGCCTCTCCACAGATCTGACATGTAACTCAGTCTGGTTTGCAACAACGTCTCCATGGAGAAAACCATTTAACGGAGCATCCACCAGAAAAGTTACACAGTGCAGCTTTAAGTGTAGACAGATGCATTTTCAAGTACAAAAAGTCTCGTTCCATTGGTATTGATTGTTTTACTTGTCAAATTAAATTTACTCAAATCATGATAAAACTTTCTTAATTCAAGTCATTTTAACTTGGCCAGATGTTTGTTTCTGCAGTGTGGCCCTCGGCAGGGTGGGACTCTGCGTGCGTTTCTATGGTAATCGGATCTCCTGTCGTGTGGAACAGCAGCGCAGGGAAGTACCAGAGCTGTTCTCTTGAATTTCAATTAAGAACGAAAAACAATAAAATGGGAAAAAGTTTGTTTCATTTTTCTGTTTTAGTGTCAAACAAAAAAAACTGATTTTGATCTCTATTTACAATATTTAATTAAATGTTTATTTCAAATCACACCAATCAAAAAATGCTCCCGGTGCCTATTTTAATTTGGATAGTTTATTCTCTCTGGTTTATATGAAGTTCTGCTGTTTATCGCCTCGTGTGAATTCAGAGTCAGCCACGGTTCATTAATAAAAACTATTTTTATATTATAGTTCTGTGGAGTCTATTCTTCCTATTCTTGTCCTGGAGTTCAACATTTACTTTCTGAAACGGCAAAGTAATGCATCACTATAAAAGAAGACGACATGTTTGTCCACAAAACTGCAACGATTTTCCAGGTGAGTCCTTCAGCAGCAGAACTTCAAATAAACCAGAGAGAATAAAATATCAGAATTACAATAGGCACTGAGACTCTTTTTTGATTGGTGTGATTTGAAATAAACTTTTTATTGTTTTCCATTCACAGGCTCAGAGTGGGCCTCGATTTAAACATTTTCAAATGTTCATATTGTAAAAATACCAAAGAATCCTACAAAATTTGATTTTAATGTAATCTGTGGATGTCCTGTCAACTGAACACAGTTTGATTTGGCAAAAAATGCATTGTGCTTCTATGGGAGAATCCTTTCTAGGCCTGAGCTCACGGGAGCTGCAGGACCTGGAGCGGCCACTAGTTGATCTGGCTCGTGGACAGAGTAAGTAAATATGTAAGTGTTTTATTTATTTTCCACAGACATATGTCACAGAGACGCTGTACAGAGCATTCTGCAGACAGAGGGGGAGGGGCTTATCCACTTCTATTACAGATCCATGATTCACAGACTCACCCGGCTCATCTCGTGGTGGAACTTCTCCTCGAAGGCGGCGAGGCTCTGGAAGGTGCTGACGTAGAACCCCACACGGCTGCAGACACACACACGGACACACACACACGGACACACACATGGACACACACACACGGACACACACACACACGGACACACACACGGACACACACACACGGACACACACATGGACACACACACACGGACACACACACGTGGACACACACACACACGGACACACACACACGGACACACACACACACGGACACACACACACACGGACACACAAGGCGGACACACACACACGGACACACACACACGGACACACACACACACGGACACACACACACACACAGACACACAAGGCGGACACACACACACGGACACACACACACGGACACACACATGGACACACACACACGGACACACATACATGGACACACACACACGGACACACACACACGGACACACACATGGACACACATACACACACGGACACACACACATGGACACACACGGACACACACACATGGACACACACACACGGACACACACGGACAGAGTGAGTGGGGAAACAGCTTAACTAAAACTAAAGTGTACAGACTTCAAAAAGTCTTTCTGAAGTGGTCGTCAGAGTCTGAAGGTGGTTGTTCCATTGTACATTCCCTCATTATTTCAATTTGTTTTCTAAACCTTAAAGTGGATGCATCTAATCATAAGCGTTTTACCCTCCTTATTTGGAAGTGCCCTGTTAGGAAATGCAATGAAAACATCTCATAGTTTTTCTGGTCAAAAGATGGTTTAACTGAACAGTTCTAATGCATTCCTTTTCTTTTGTTTCTGACCAAAACGGCAGATAACAAATTCATACATGATGCAGATTCTGAAACTTGATACAAACCACAGACTGTATAAGAAAGTGTGACGTCAATGAGAAATAGTGGCGGTGGAATAATTGCAATCCCGATTTTGTCCACTTGATGGCAGCGCACTCAGTGGGACAGTTTGGAAAGCGCTTTGGCTTCTGCTTCCTGTTAGTCGGCAGTGAACTGGAAAAAAACAATCTCTAGGTAAGCTAAAATGACTTAAAGTAAGAACATTTCGCTTTGAGCAGATTCAATTTGACAAGTAAAATGATCTGCCAGTGGAATAAGTTTTTCTTAATTTAAGCAACATTTGATATAAATGTCTTATTTTAAGTGCAAAAAGTTGTTTTTATCAAGATGTATTTTCATATTTTAAATACAAAAAGTCTCATTCCACTGGCAGATCATTTTACTTGTCAAGTGAAATTTAGTCAAATCATGGTAAAACTTTTTAAATTCAAGTCATCTTAACTTGACTAGATTTTGTTTTTTGCAGTGCAGCAGAAAGCTGAGGCAACACAGAAGTAACGTCTCCATCTCATTTTTTTCTTTCAGTGACGATCTCTCCCCACACGTTCAGCCTGCAGCCCGAAGTGACACAAATCTGATCTGTGTTCCTTGTCAGTTCATTCCTCGTCAGTCCCTCGTCCTGCTTGTCCACGTCGTCCTGCTTGTCCATGTCATCCTACCTGACCTTATCGTCCAGTCCGTCTACTCGTGAGTCTACCCCAGTGTCTTCCCTCCGGCTAGGTTTCCAGCCAGCTCCCATCACCATATCCTGCAATCCCGGCAATAAACCTGTTTAACATCTACCTGCGCCTCTTTCTCTGCTTTGGGGTCCTCTACCACACTCAAACTACGACAGATGCGACCTGGATCTGATCTTTTAATGACAGTCTGAATGACACAGATCCGATTTTTTTCAAACGCGACCCAGACCAGTTGGACATGTGCTCCTAAAACCGATATATATCTGATCTTTTGACATGCAGCTTCAGTCTGAACAGCCAGGTCGCGTTCATCTGACCTACATCCGACCTACACGTCGTCAGCAAGCGAGAGTTTAGCGATTGTGCTATAACAAGCTCCTGTGGTGAGCCAATACATCCCAACGCCGACGTGTTTGATACTGAAATAGGCCGAAGACGTGTTTTCTCCTGTGAGAGTGGTACGACAGCAACTTTAAAATCTCCAGGAGCTCAATGCAGCGTCCATGTTTAGGTGACTTCCGTGAACACTGTGCACACTCCCTGCTGTGACCTTGTTTTGTCCTCCAATGCTCATGCGGGACACTTTTGGGGCATTTAAAGTTCACACTGGAGATCACAGACAAGTCACATTTAATTAGAAATGTGAACGACCTCACAAAAAAATTGGATTTCACAAAAAATCCAAACTGAGCATTAAGCCCTGCAGTCTGAATGTACCCAGATGAACCTGAAAGAGCCGCATCAGAACTTCTTATTTGGAACATAGCGGCTAGAACGTTGTATGTACATTTATGTCAAGTCTATGGTACAAATATCTTGTATAAGTGTGAGTCACAGACCTATTCCAGAGTGAAGGCAGCTCCTCCTGCAGGTCCAGGTTGATCTCCTCAAACACCTTCTGGGCTCTTTCTAGCTCCTCCTCAGCCTAAAGCACAAACACACACACAAACAGACACACACACACTTACGTAACACTTTTACACTCCCCCTGAGTTGGCGTACCGTCCGCAGTAACTATCACAGGGCTGTTTGAGGAAATGGCCTCTTGGGGCACAGACCTCCCCTTAAATCTGACTGACCACCCCAGTCCAGTGGGGTTGAGGCAGGATATTCTGGGCCAATTTTGTTTAGTTTTACTTTTAAAAATGTTTAACAACCAACAACTAAATTTTGACTTTTGAATTTTGAAAAAAGAGTAAACATGTACATATACTATAAAGTTTTTAACAAATGTATTAGAGCACCTGTCATGAAAACAAGAAAATAACTTCATAGTTTATCCAAAACTTGTTTCAGATTAACACATTTATTGTTATTCATTAGAAAATTACTAACTGGAATAACAAAATAGCCCTTTTTTGACAAATAATGACCAAAAATGTGAATATTTTGCTTGTAACAGCTGCATTCTTAAATTGTTTTTATGTCGGTTTGCAAAGTCTCTTTTATTCTTGAGTTCCAAATAGTTTCAGTATAAAAAACCCATTAAACTTGAAAATGTATGAATAGCAACAATAGTTCTATTTTAGCATTAAAAATCTGGTTTTGATAAAAAGATCTTGCAAATGGGCCAATGATGTATAAGGATTTTCAACAGGCAAATTGTAAAATATAAAAAAACATTAGTTTCTACTGAACTTTTTCAAATATTTACAGTGTCAGGTGTGTAAATCTGTTTTTAACATTTATATTAAGTATTTTTAGTGTAAAATGTCATGTGGTGCGACAGAGAATAACCTTAAAATTGTCTTATTTTCTAAAACATGGTTGGAATATTAATCTAAGTTCTGAGTAATATAAAGTGTATAGAAACAAACTGTTGGCGTTTCTTTTGATTTTTAATGCATATTGATATTTTCTTCAGATGTCCAATATGACACTCGCCTGCTTGTGTTTAATGAACTGAAATGAAGAAAAATGCCTAACGAATCGAATTTACCCAAGTCTACTTTGTTATTAAAATTCCATAGAATTACTGCTATTATTAGTCGCACCACATGATGCACTGTCGCACCACATAACATTTTAACACTTTAAGTACAAAAAACATGCAGAATAACTCATGATTTCTGAAAAAAATGATTTGGTTCCATGGAAGTCAGAGGTACTACAGAAATGTGCTGAATTATTATGAAATTTGAACCCTTTTTATCTGAAGAAACTGCAACTGTACAGAAAATTTAGGCATCATATAGCCTACGTATGGCAGCAGCAAACTGGGTGGTGCTCTAATACGTTTGTTAAGCACTGTAATTCTTAATAGGTGAAGAGTTACATTCTCAACATTATTACTTTGTCCATCCCACTGGAAAAAGTCAGAACACGGCCCTGGTACACTGTACTAACCTGTAATCCAACCCTTCTAATCCCAAACTACACTCGTATCTCCATGAATGTACACATATAGCCTCATGTGCAGTAAAACAAAGTCTGCCTCACACTTTATTTTCCACCAGTCAAATCTAATTACTGCTCCACCTCACACAGATGATCTCTGTGGACTTAGCTCCCAGACAGTTCTTATACACACGCATATTTATACTGATGTGAGGCAGTGGGTACCTGGCTCCTGGACAGGCTGCTCTGGGCCACGTTATGGGCAGACAGGATGCCCTGAGCCCAGCCGGGGGTGGCTCTCTCCAGGAGGGTGGATGGCTGAGAGAGAAGAGGGAGTTTCATGTGATTATGGAGTAAAACAGAACAGCTCCAGAGACTTCAGAACTGAGCAAAGAACATGACAGAGATCTTGTCCCATTGGATCAGATATTAAAAAGTTCTAGATATAAATGGATTTTTGTGATGTTATTAATGTTGTTACCTCCTAAAAACAGACCTGGAGTTGTGTTTTGTTTCGTTCGCATGTTTGAGTAATCCTGAATTATTGGTCTATCTGCATCTCCAAAGCTCAAAATGTTCTGTCATGTAGCGGTAGTTTTCATTAACAGCTCCTTTTACCTTTACTTCAGTAGATATTGCCATTTCTACTGCTGAAAGTATCCAACTAATTCTAATAACGGTAAATAGAGTTTAAACACACAGTGGAGCACTTCCTGTATTATCACATGACATCACAAGGTGGAACAGAGTGTTTTTTTGTGTGAGAAAAGAATTCAAGCTTAAGTACCGTAAAATACCAAATAAGAGCCGGGGTCCAGTTAACTGCTGGGTGCAGGTGTATATTTGTATAAACGCCGGTTCCAAATAAACGCAGAGTCTAATGTTCGTGCTGAAGACAGAAGTTGTGCTGCAACAACAGGACGCAGGACTGATGCTCACTGCGTCAGCCACACTCACTGCGTCTGTCATTGGTTTTGCTAAAGAAATGTGTTGTGGGAGGGTTTGAATGACTTTCTGTAATTCAGGAGTCACTTTCAAATGTGGGAAACTCTCCGTTCTGTAGATATTTTGATATTTTAGATTGTTGTAACATTTCAAATTAACTCGCCTACGTCTGTATAGAAGGAATTAATCGCCCCAAATTGCCGCCTGGTCTCAAATAAACACCTGATCTGTGAAGTTATTGAAACAAATGAAAGAAATTTGGTATTTTACAGGGTTTGTGTGTTAAACGTGTGAATGAAGCAACTCCAGGTCTGTTTATGATAAGGAAACAACATAATAATACAGATCAGAATATAGCGTAATATTGGCTCTTTAACCGTTAAGTAAAACGTAAGCTATTGTCTTAATTAAAATACCGGCTTTTACCTTGGTGAGTTTGATGCCTCCGTCCTTTTTCTTGGTCTTGTGTGTGGCAGCGTAGTTATGTCTGGCACTGTCATAGTCCACCAGCTTTCTGTCTCTTTTGGCAATACGAGCCTGCACAAAAAATGAAATAAAAAACATAAGAGAATGAAAATACTTGATACTTGAATTTCCGTCCGGATTAATGTGTGTATGTGTCTGTATTTTACATTTATATAATTACCCCTCATTTGAAATCAGTCACCATTTTTGCTGCTTATTTTGCATTTATGAGAAATCAGAGAAATTTGCAGCTACTGTCTCCTCGTGAAAGTTACATGTCTTATTGCTTATGTTACTTACTTATTTTGTGAGCTGAAGCGCTGTTTTAACTGGAGGAACACACAACATTCAGAGCTGCCTGGTCCCGTCTCATCAGCTCTGACATTAAGGACAATATGGCAAAGGTTTGGTCCTGTGACATTTCCTCGGGGACAGTTCATTGTTTTAACTTTAGTTGTTTTAATCCAACCCCCTGGCAAGTTGTATTTTATAACAATTACTAACGCATAATAATACAATACGATACCTATATTTTCCAGAAATTTGCTTATGAGGATGTGTTGACTGCATTTATCTGTTTATCTAATAAACAGAAGAGGACCTGATACTGATCCTTGATGTTCCCAGTGAGTGAAAAGAATGGTGTAGGACAGGGGTCTCCAACCTTTTTCCTCCGGTGATAAAGCGGATTGTTTAAATCAGAAAAGATGAGCACGTCTTGAAACAGGCTGGTGTAGTGCAGCTTTTCACCAGGAGGGGCGCACGTTTACCTTGATGTCAGGGAACTGTCCCAGGTAAGTGTCCATGGAGATGAGGGCATGATCCACCAGCTTCTGATGGTAGTCCTCCCACAGCACGTCACAGTCCTGAAAAAACAAACACAGCCGTGATTAAGGGTTCAACAGTTCAATAAAGCTCCTGTATGACACAAAACAAACTCTTATGAACTTTAAGCCATGTTCGAATGTTGTTTCCTCCTCAAAAACAAACCTGGATTTGTGATTTGATTCATTCACACATGTTTGAGTAACTCTTCATTATTAGTCTGTTTTACAAAACACTCTCAAATGCTCTGTTCAACCTTGTGATGTCAAGTGAACAACTCCTTTTACCTTTAGTTCAGTAGAGTTTGGCAATTCTGTGCTGAAATTAGCCCCTTAACGCTGAGTGTCACAAATATGCAACAAACCTTTTGGATGAAGCTAAGATCGCGGCTGCATTTCTGGTTAGTGCAGATGCAGAACCTTCCTAAGAACCTTTGGGAAGCACTTGTTTCTAATTGTCGCAAATTTGCAACATACACAGATTTCCATTGATCTTTTTTTTGCTACAGTCAAATTAATCTCAATTTACCATCCACTTAAAGGCAAAAACACACACCACACTTTTTCTACATACATCTATATAAATTCAGGTGTTAATGTGTTATCCAAACGATTCTATAGTGAAGGTGTGTGGAGTTTTAAAATGCAGTGGAGCATTTCCATTATGACATCACAAAGTGGAAGTGTTTTCTGTTTGAGAGAAGAGCTCAGTTTAAATCTTCAGGGTCTGTGTGTTAAACTTGTGTAAATGAAAAAAAACAACTCCAGGTCTGCAATGAAAAAAAATTACTTGTAAGATTTACTAAAAAAATCCTCGTAACAATTTGCACAAACACTTTTAAGTAAATTTTCAGGTACAATTTACTTGTCAGTATTAAGTAAAATGTACTCACCACCATGATTAACAGTCATGAATTTACTGAGTAATTGTTACTCAAATATATTTTTTAAGTTAGAAGTCATATTTATGTAAATAAATTAAGTAAAATATATAAAATATTTTAATAATAATTAATTGCATTGCTGTGATGAAATAATTAAGTAAACATTATATGTCTAGTATTTACTGGTGCTGTGACAAATATTATTAATGAGTTAATGCAAAACAATTTAAACTTTTTTTTTTGCAAATTATTTTTTTCATAAGCTCTGGCCACTGCTGTAACATCAGAAAAACTACAGGATTTGACTATAAACAGGAAGGAAAACAATTTGTACGAAGCAGCCAAGTCCTGTCAGGTCCCATTTTGGGTGTTTTAGAACATTTTGAAGCTTCCTGGGGGCTGACCCCAAACTGACCTATAAAAGAATTGTTAATTTCTCAAAAACTAAAGCAGCACAAATTAAACTTTTTGAAGCACAAAACATCACAAATGACTGACATAGTTTTTGTTTAGGTTTGCGTTTGATGGGGGACTAACTTCATTGAGGTCTGGAGAGAAGACTGAAGATCTGAACTGACAAACTGACACCAGAATCCCGTGCGTTTCAGATCATGTTTGTAAAAGTGTAAACTACAAATACAACAAGACAGTTTTCCCAGAGTCTAACCTCCACGATGGAATCCACCTTCCTGTGTCCCTTCCACTCGGGCTCGTACATATCGGCCAGACACGACTGAATGTTCTTGGAGGACTCGTGCATGGCTGTGGGAGAAGATCAGGAGAACAACATTTAAGGTGTAACTTTACTTGTAGAAGTATTTTTGAGCAATAAAACCACCTGTAATTTAATAAATATTAGATGTAGAGCTGTTTAACGTCATACTGTGGAACATTCCAGGCAAAGGAGTGGCCATAGTATCCATAGAAACAAGCAGGTGGTGAAGTGCACCTTTACACAATCATCTTATCTACAATCTAGGGATGCACCGCTGCGGCTTATTCATTTCCGATTCCGATACACTGGGTTCTATTCCCGCTTACATCAGAAACCAGGAAGACGTTTGGAAACATGCAATGACGACTTGCGACGGGATCTGTTTGCGGAAGTCACAAAATGAAGGAAAAATGAGAAAATGTCCCAGTTTTCTTCATCTCCATGTCATTGTAGCGTTCTGTTATGTTCGGCTCATCCACAATTCCAACCGTACCTCAGTTTTCATCATTTCCCCACTGACGCACAACTCCAAGAGCACTGGGTACATGCGATCTTTGTTTTTCAAAATAAAACCAAAAATAAGAAAATGAAAAAAAAAAAAACTCTTTTCTTCATTATTTGTCTCCATAACCAAAACGAAAAAACGGATAACGATTTGTTTCCTGTTTCCCAAAACAAACTCCTGGTCCTAAAACCCAATGTGGAGCGTCTGCGTACAGAGGGTCATTAGAGGACTGCCAGGACTGGACCAGGACTAAACCAGGTCTAAACCAGGTCTAAACCAGGACTGGACCAGGACCACCCACCCCAACTGATTTTCTGCAGGAAACACTCATTCTTAGTCAAGTCCTTGTTCAGTCCTTATTCAGACCTGGTTCAGTCCTGGTTTAGACCTGGTTTAGACCTAGTTTAGACCTGGTTCAGTCTTGGATTAAACCTGTTTTAGACTTTGTTTAGACCTGGTTTAGATCTGGTTTAGACCTGGTTTAGACCTGGATTAGACCTGGTTTAGACCTTGTTTAGACCTGGTTCAATCCTGGATTAGACCTGGTTTAGACCTGGTTCAGTCCTGCTTTGTTCCTTGTCCAGTCCTGGTTTAGTCCTGGTTTAGAATCTCCACACTGGATCAAAACCAGAATTTGGTTTGGGGAAACGGTCATTATCTGTTTTTTCCATTATTCATATAAACACAAAATCAAAAAATTAAAAAATAAATCTGTTTTTTAATTTTGGTTTTGGAGAAAAATAATGAAGAAAAGAGTTGATTTTAATTTTGGTTTTATTTTGAAGTTTCATCGCATGTTTCCAAACGTCTTCCTGGTTTGTAACGGAAGTGTGAACAGAGCCAATAGCTTTAAACACTTTCCAATACCTGATATCAACCAGTACCAGTGCAGAAACAAAAAATATACTTTATTTTCCTAAAAAAAAAAAAAAAAATACTGTACGGCAAAATGTGTTATGTAGTTGTTGTTTATCGCTCTAGTATCTACAGAACAACTTCGCCATAAATAGTCTTATTATGTACATTTATAGGCCCAACCAGGATATTACCAGGATATGAATCAGAGCCAATACTTTGGAGCCGATACCTGATCCATCAAAGCTTCATGGATCGGCGTCAATATTCAATACCAGTTTCATTATCGGTGCATCCCTAATCCCATCAGCCTGTTACCTTTGACTGCCTCCAGGTATGCCCGCAAATCCCTCTGGAGTTTACTGCCTTCTGCCTGCGGAGGACACAAAAGTATCTTAGATCAGAGGTCTTCAACAGGGAGGTCATGAAATTGAGCCCATTTTCCATGATGACATTGCTCCATTGATGTGGCCTTCTCAGAGTCACCAGAACTGTTCCATAAAGAGCAGATTAAAGGGAGAGTTGTGAGTTTTGGACATAGGGCCTCATTTCCAGAGTGTTGGAGACATGTGGAGACACTTTTTTAAATATTCCATCCAGTCCTTGTATTTGCATAGGTTGCTGGTGCTAGGCTAGTGCATGTCAATGGCCACAGTTGTCCTGCCATTAAAAACAGTCTTACCCACTCCACAGCACCCGAGGCAAAACTATTAGAACTCCAGACTGTCCATGTGAATGTCTGTGTCCAGAGAATCACTTTAGAAGTAAAACCAACGTTGCATTTCAAGGATTTATGTCTGAGCAGCAGCAACAATTTGTACTTCCTGATAGAAAGCTCGACAGCGGCCGAGCGGCCGGACTGATATATCAGAAAATTCACATGGACAATCTGGAGTTCTAATAGTTTTGCCTCGGGTGCACTGTGGAGTGGGTAAGACTGTTTTTAGTGGCAGCACAACTATGGACATTGACATGCACTAGCCTAGCACCAGCTATCCTGTGTGAGTGAGGAGGACAGAGGCTGTTTCCTACTGGCTGTTCTTATCTGTGGGCGGGGTTTGAGGTTTTGGTGAGGCAAATTCGGACCAATCAGATCGCTTCACTGCACCATTTCCTGTTTGTTACTAAATTAGATTGGATCACTTTGGATCGATTGCTTTTGCCTTGGCATCTTGGATTTTTGCTGCAAATGTTTTTCACTCTCCATTCGGAATTTTGACTGTTAAATTTGAGGGATTGAAAATATATGTTTGTGTTGAAGTTTTTTTGTTGTTTTTTTAATTGAATTTTAAACACTTTGAAAATACACACTTAAAATCTCAGCAACTAAAATTCAAAATAAAAATATTCAAAGTGAGAAATTCAGTGGCATCTGATGAATATTTTACTGTCAATAATAAATCAGTCAAACTTTATTTATAGAGCGCTTTTCATACAAGAAAATGCAACACGAAGCGCTTTACTGTGATTAAAAAAGAACAATCCCACATTTCCTTCCTTTTTTGCTACTAACAATCTGGAATCTGAAAACTGTACTATGTGGAACCATCTCTTTGTAACTAATGCAGTGAGCCTTGTCATTTCGGTCTTAAAATGTTCGTATTAACCCACTCTACATGATCCTGGGGTTTTTATTTTGCTATTTTGTCCATTAATAATCCATAAATTCCTCTTTCATAAATATCTTCTTCCTAATTCCTCTTCCTGTTACTGCTAGCCTCGGTGAGCTTCATTTGACTGGAGCTGAACACTGTGAGCGATGTCACCCTTGCTTAGCCTCACTTCTTTATACAGTTTATAGTTTTGTCACGTGCGTCTCTGGAGCTGTAACATGAGCAGTGGTCTGGACTGGACTCTGTGGACGGTCCTGGTCTAAAGCCCGGAGGCGATGCCGTGCTCCGATTGGTCCGGACTTAAGGGGGAGGGGCTTATCCACACGTGTTACTCACATATTGTTTGTTGAAGTTGATCACCCACTCCTCGAAGGCTTCGTCTTTGGTCTCATCAGCCTTGCCAAGCTTCTGGAGAACCTGTGGAATAAAAAAAAGTATAACTATAATTCCAAACAGTGCAGACTTTCGATATACAGTGAGTGTGTTTAGGAGAGCACTTTTGGGGACAGGAGAACATCTGCAGGGACAGGAGAGCATTTTGGGGATAGGAGAGCATCTTTAGAGACAGAAGAGCATCTTTAGGGACAGGTGAGCACTTTTGGGTACAGGAGAGCACTTTTGGGGACAGGAGAGCACTTTCAGGGACAGGAGAGCACTTTTGGGGACAGGAGAGCATCTTTAGGGACAGGAGAGCATCTTTAGAGAACAGGAGAGCATTTTTAGGGAACACGAGAGCATCTTTAAGGACAGGAGAGCATCTTTAGGGACAGAAAAGTACTTTGGGGTACAGGACAACATCTTTAGGGAACAGAAGAACATCTTTAGGGGACAGAAGAACATCTTTAGGAATAGGAGAGCATTTTAAGGGACAGAAGAGCATCTTTAGGGACAGGAGAGCATTTTAAGGGACAGAAGAGCATCTTTAAGGACATGAGAGCATCTTTAGGGATAGGAGAGCATTTTAAGGGACAGGAGAGCAGTTTTGAGGACAGAAGAGCATCTTTAGGAATGGGAGCATCTTTAGGGGACAAAATAACATCTTTAGGGGACAAAAGAGCATCTTTTGAGAACAGAAGAGCATCTTCAGGGACAGGAAAGCACTTTTAGGGACAGGAGAGCATCTTTAGGGACAGAAGAACACCTTTTGGCACAGGCCCTTGTCCCTGTCTCCATGGACACACTCTGAAAGGTTCCACACACCATACATCTACACAACGCTTCACTATAAATTGAATTACTGCTAGTACTATTATGTTTCATTGTTGCTGCTGAGAAATGAATTTCCTTTGGGATCAATAAAGTATTTGTCTATCTATCTATCAGGGATGATACTCAATTTCCACAAAATGAGACAAGAGATTGGGTCCACGAGAACAAGACAAGACTTTAAGCTAATTCCTCATATATAAATTTCACGATTCAGTCTCCAATTTTGGCCTCACAATTTTTTATGTTTCTGATTTCATATTTTTGTTTCCTTTCTAATACTTTTTGGAACCATAAAAGATGTAACTCGCAAATCTATCTAACTGTCTACTTCTCAGTCTTTTTATCTGGTGCCGTTGGTGTGGCTTGTGACAGGATGTGAAATCTTGATTAGAATTTTAACACTTGTGGTGTGACTGCAGCTTGCCTTTGTATCAGACTCAGACCGAGCTGCTGCACACTGGAAAATTACAACAGAAAACAGAAAATGTCTTTGTTTGTACGTACAATATAGAATTATAGTTACGATTATTCTGAGGTGAAAAAAAATTATTATTCACAATTATTGGCTCCAAACAGTGAAATTTTCCTTCCTTTTCTTTCGCTATTTCTAAATTGATCACCACTGGTCACTAGTTCTCGAGATCGACCGATATTATACTGTACATACACCGATATTTTGAGTTTTAATGCATTGGTTATTGGCCCGTCAAATACTTTTCTGGGTCGCACCACATGACATTTTACACTAAAAATGCTTAATATAAATATTAAACAGAGATTTATGCACCTGACACTGTAAATATTTGAAAAATTTCAGTAGAAATTAATATTTCTTTATATTTGAAAATTTGCCTTGTAAAAATCCTTATACGTCATTGTTATATTAAAAATGGAGTGCATGGAGATGTGTGCGCTTTCACCGTGGGGGTGTTTTTTGTTTGTTTTGTTTTGTTTTTTGACAAAATCTAACTTTCAGTCATGCTCTGAAAAGTGTTTGTAAGACATTTAACATTTTCATTTAAGAAAAAAAAAATACAGCCTTAATTGTAACTTTTTATAGTGAGGCTCCCTCAAATGCTTTTCATCATGAATATATTATTGTTTTGTCTGGAATGTTCCACAGTATGGCATTAAACCATTCTATCTTCATGTAGACCAAACCAGACCAAGTTACAGGTCAGATCTGTGGAGAGGCGACCCCGCTCACAGTCAGAACACCTGTTCTTCTAGGTATTTTTGAGCTATAAAACCACCTGTAATCTAATAAAAATAAGATAGAGCTGTTTAATGTCAATGTCAATTCCAAAGCAACATATCCACACATATCCATAGAAACAAACAGGTGACTGACCCCTAACCAAAATGTTACACAATGCACCTTTATATCTCCAGCATTAGCCGATATTTCATTTTGATCAATCTGTTGGCTAAAAATACACAAAACCTCCATAAAACATGACTCCACAGCTCTCTTGAAGGTCGCGGAATAAGAGTGAGAACGAAAACGCACTTTTGCATTTTTGCTTCAGACCGTTTCTGTGTAAACGCTGCCCAAGATTTGAACATTTTCAGTAAAAAAAAAAAAAAAACGCTTTTGTGAAGATGTTATTGTTTTGTCTGGAATGTTCCATAGTATGGCATTAAACCTTTCTATCTTCATGGAGACCAAAAAGACCAAGTTACAGGTCAGATCTGTGGAGAGGCAACACCCTCACAGCAAAAATGTTTTTCTTGGTTTTTGAGCTATAAAACCACCTGTGAGTGAATAAATGTTAAGTAGAACTGTTTAATGTCGTACTGTGGAACATTCTAGAGCAATGATATAACTATGTAAACAAGCAAGTAACTGACCTCAAACCAAAAAGTTAAAGAGCGCACATTAAAGTACAAATTTGCATGTACACTTCTTGAACGAGGCCCTTTACTTTTCCTTTTAACTCCATTTATTGTGAAACCCCTCTGTGTTATTTCCAGACTTCGGGCCATGTAAAATTTCAGTTATTGTTACGTCTTTTTAACCCAGCGGACTTGAGTTTGATCAGGGTTGGGATTTGATTGTGGTTCTCCAGTGTTTACTCATCAAAGACAAACATTTCATCAGCTATTTTAGGTTCGCGGCAGAACATGAGACGCGTTTATGCGCTGACAGGCGTGTCTGGGTCCGGTCCGGCCGCTGTGATTGGTCAGTGTGTGTGTAACCATGGTAACCCCGCACACCTGCAGACCTGTATGTGTCTGGCTCTAATGCAGGGGGCAGCTGGATGTCGTCCGTGTAATCTGCTCTGAAGTATACGAGGCAGAACGATAACAAACACCTTTCTAAACATATAAACGTCTGTTAAATGGACTCTCGTGCGCTTTAAGTCATGTTCAAATGCCGTTATCTCCTCAAAAACAGACCTGGAGTTGTGTTTTGTTTCATTCACATGTTTGAGTAACAGTTTGTTTATTATTATTAGTCGGTCTACATCCCTAAAGCTCTCTTCTACCTTGTGATGTCTCCTTTTACCTTTAGTTCAGTAGAGATTGGCAATTCCCAAGCTGAAATGATCCAAATGATTCTAGTGAATGTGTGTGAAGTTTAAAAACACAGTGGAGCACATCCTGTTTTATGTTTGAGAGAAGAGGTCAGCCTAAATGTGCAGGGTTTGTGTGTTAAACATGTGTGAATGAAACAAAACACAATTCCAGGCCTGTTTGCGATGAGGACACGGCATAATAACGTTAGAAAATAGTGTAATATTGGAACTTTAAATGAGTCTGTGACGAATGAACACCACAGTCTGAAAACACAACATAAATTGCAAACTGTGGAACTCTCTCTCTGCTAACATAAAGACAATAACTAAACTGTCCACCTTCAAAAAACAAACTTAATCTTGGCTCAACAGCCATGTAACCATGTCATTTGATATTAAGTGTGTATGTGTGAGTATGTGAGGTGTGCAAAGGTGTAAGCTTGAGTATGTGTGTATATAAACCTCATGAACTTTTATTAGTGCTAACTCTGGACATTTTATTGTATTTACTGTTCATTTTCAACTTTTCATTTACCTAAAGGCCTCTACACACTACAGGATTTTTCGGTCTTAAATGATTTTTAAATGTGCGATAAAACACACACACCACAGACACAAGGGGAAACTTATAAGACTTAAAATCTTTGATCGCAAAGACTGCAGCGGGATCTATGTGTGGACCACAGGATATAAAGGGACATTGAGAGAGTGGACTCATACAAGTACCTGGGTGTTCATCTGAACAACAAACTGGACTGGACTCACCACACAGATGCACTGTACAGGAAGGGCCAGAGCAGGCTCTACCTCCTGAGGAGACTCAGGTCCTTTGGAGTGAAAGGGCCCCTCCTGAGGACCTTCTACGACTCTGTGGTGGCATCAGCCATCCTGTACGGTGTGGTCTGCTGGAGCAGCAGCATCACAGAGAGGGACAAGAGGAGACTGGACAAAGTCATCAGGAAGTCCAGCTCTGTCCTGGGCTGTGCCTTGGATTCGGTGCAGGAGGTGGGGACAGAAGGGTCCTGGCCAGATTCACTTCTATGCTGGACCTGGAGTCTCACCCTCTTCAGGGCGCCCTGTCTGCTCTGGAGAGCAGCTTCAGTGACAGACTGATCCACCCTCGCTGTGTGAAGGAGAGGTTCCGCAGGTCTTTCCTTCCTGCTGCTGTCAGACTTTACAATGAACACTGCTAACTCTGCTGCCTGTGCAATACTGGGACCCTGTGCAATAATGTAAGATAGTAATTTATTGTATATATAGTTTTTAGATAGCAATTTATTGTATATATTGTCGTAAGATACCAATTTATATGATACATAGTTTTATAATCCTTATCTTTTTAGATTCTTATAGTGTTTGTCTATTTTTAACTTAACTGTACTCTATTGCTGCTACTGTTTCTTGCTGTTCTCTTTACTGTGCGTTGCAACACTGAAATTTCCCCATTGTGGGACAAATAAAGGATATCTTATCTTATCTTATCTTAAAGTTATGAGTGCGATGGCATCAGCTTTTTTCTACAGTAAAACAAGTCACTTTGAGACTCTTAAGTGTTCAAAAGGTCAGTGTTATTATTATTTGTGAAATGTGGTGCAATACTTCAGATACAGGATTTTTAAAGCATAAAAGAGGCAATAAAGTCCACAAGTAGAGTCACTATTGCTAATCTGCAGGTTCAGCGCACGCTGTGTGGGTGTAAACAAACACACATGAGGAAACACGTTTTTTTTACTTTTAAAGAACACCGCAAACTGGATTAATAGCGCGGTTTTGTGAACTGGGGTCATTATTTGTGGAGGACAATTTCTAAGGATAATGTGGGTGAGATGCTGCACTTTAAATGTACCACTTAAAATTAGGTGAGTAATAAAGTCTTTATTTTCGCTATATCCCGAGTTTGTATCTTGCGTCTCTGTGTCACTCCTCTGCCCCTGACACTCTGTTTTATCCGCTGCATTGTGGATGTTTGGTGGTTATGTTCTTACACTCGCACCGCACACATGAGGAGCAGCAGCTTCAAAATTGCACACAGAGACAAAAAGTCGCCTCCTCGAATTCGGGAAGAACTCACAGCCTGTGGTGTGTGGTGGCCTTTAACTGTTAAAAGCCCATCTAGGGACCGGTGCTGCAAATTAGCCATGGCTATAAACACTGTGATGCTTGCATCAGATTATTCTGATGCAAGGATCTATGTTTATTGTATCTGTCCCTATCAAATGAACAATAAATAAATAAACAAATCCCAGTTGCAATGATTTAAACGTACACTGTGTAACTTTCCTGTGGAGGTCCAGCTACCTGTTTGTCTTTGTTTATCACCGATGTACCTAGAATGTTCCACAGTACAGCATTAAACTTGTTTATGTTGCATTTATTCAGCTCAGTTATTTATTCAGAGTGATGAGCGATACCAGTTGTGTTGTCACGAAACTAAAATCAAAGGAATACAGTGCTCAATAAATGTATTAGAGCATCTGTCATGAAAACAAGAAAATATAAATCACTGCTTCAAATAAACATAACAATGCGGTCATCACCGCACCCCACCTATTTTTTTATGAGACAGGGGCAGTGCACAATCTACATGAACCTTAGCAGGAGAGATGCATTGTGCAGGCTGTAGCTCTACAGCTCATTTCCACCTGTCGTCCCTGGACAGGTTTATGTTAGTTCATTTTTATTGCAAATACATTAAAAAACATGCCATATTGCTGTGAGCAGACTCGCCTCTCCACAGATCTGACCTGTAACTTGCCCTGGTGGTGTAGATTGGTTGTCTCAAACCAAAAAGAAAGGAGAAAGGTAAGTTTAATGCCATACTGTGGAAAATCTCCATGTACACAGCAAAACTGGAGGCTTAAAATTTCAGGGTGAAATATGTCAGAGTTGTTTTTAACACAGTGTTATTTATTTTAACTATTTGAAAGTTAAATGAGAGTTTGAGTTGGTATGGTTGAAGTTAATTCTACTTCCCTTAGTGTTAATGTGGCTCCTCCCTCCCACCACTTAAACTCCTGTGAGAGAAGATCCGTTTGAACCAGTTTTGTCTTAAATTAACTAAAATAAAGTGTTAAAATGAAACACCTCTGTGTTGTTTCGCTAAATCAGGATAATCCTACAAAGTTTTATCCGTTTACTCTCCAAATGCAGTGGCGGAGTTGGCAATTTGGGGGCCCTAGGCGAACTTGAATTTGGGGCCCTCATTATAATGCTGTTTTATTGAGGTTTTTGTATTTTTTTAAATACTGTATTTATTATTTGTTCCCCCCCTTTTTACTTGAGACACACACATCTCTGTTTGCATTAGGGTAGATTGAACACTTGTCATCCTAGTAGATAAACCCTTTGACAGTTAACATAGTTTTGACAATCAGCTACTATTTTGATGGTGTTTTCATTTTTAGATGTAAACTACATTCATTTAATGTCATTTTGAGAGAAAATCGAATTGCTCTAAGGCCTCGGCCGTTAGTGGCACTGAGGGGCAATTGGTTGGGTGGGGACCCCTCTAGGTTTGGGGTCCCCAGGCGGCTGCCTACTGTTGCCTAATGGTAGCGTCGCCTCTGTCCAAACATTAATATAACTCTTGATTTTGGGGTTAAACAGGATCTTTGGTCCAGTGTTACTTCATTAACAGTTCCAAAAATGTTAAATTAACTCTTCCAGATTGGAACATGTTAAAACTGATTCGGTGAGTCATTTTTTAACACTTCATTTCCCCCTGCAAACACTCTAGTGTCTGATTCTGTGTAAAAGCTGCAACCCTGGAGTTTAAACCTTTACCAACACATTCTGAGATGTCCCTGTGTGTCAGATGCCCTCCCTGCGTCTCGTACTCAAGAGACAAGTGTAAAGTAGTGCTCTAAGGAGGAAGTACTGTTACTATAGAGTACTATGACTTAAGTAGAAGTACGATCCTACCGTAAACGATAACCAAAAACATTCACACACAAACAAGATCAACCCAGGACCCTAATTCCCATCATAGGCCTACCCTGGCCCACTGCTCTGTCAGGACTATCACTTTTCACATGATGCATTATGACAGACGAACAGCGCCCCCTGTCCGCTGCATTACAACACTGCACCGATACTGGGCTCGTACGCGCGTAAAACACCTCCAAAAATAAGCACGAACTCGCGAACGCCGCCGTGTTTTCCTTTCCGCGATGACCTCCACATCCGGGGCCCCCCTTGCGCACCGTCACAGAACGTGGGGGAAGCCATCTGTCAACGCCGTGTGTGCCACCACCGCTTCGCTCCGGCGATCGGGCCAGCGCGTCCACGGAGCGACAACTACGAACGAATTCTTGTCCAAAATCTGCGGGATTTAACGCGATTGCGGCGTCGTGACGTGGGGACAGCGGTTTTGCGGTGGGAGAGGATGCGCCACCGCTGGACCTAACCCCCCCTGTCACTACGTACAAGGCCACGCTTCACGATCTTTTATGCCAAACGTCAAAACCTTACCTTCTCCTGCGCTCTGGTCAGCTTCTTTTGCACGTTGCTGGCCACTTTCCCCGCGGTCAGACCCTTGCCCAGATTCAACTCAGCCATCTTGAGGGGGAGTTCAGCGGGTCGGTCAGGTCTCGGATGCGGGAAGGAGGAAGGAGGAGGCCCGGTGGAAAGCGCTACGGTGACGCGGCGGTAAAAGGCATTAATGTCGATAGAAGATGGAGGTTGTGAGAGGAGAGAAACAAGTGCGCGGACGCGAGAGGAGGATGCCCGAGTCCGTGACAGAGGAAGAGGAGGAGGATGCTGCTGCTGCCGCTGTCAGGATGAGGCTCTTAAAGGGACAGATGCCCAGAACACGAGAGCGCAGAGAGGAGGAGAGGGATGGCACGGTTACGCACGGTTACGCACGGACAGGGGAGGAGGGGAGGCGGTCACGTGGGTTGGGAATGCAGGGATTTTCCTTTTTTTTCATGGAAAAGTAAAGAGTCCCCACAGGAGTTTGAATAAATGTTTGATTTGATTTGCTTTTTTTTTTAGTTTGTACCAAGAGAGAAACAATAATCATACACACTCTACATACACATACCTTGGAATAATTCTAGATCCAAAATTGTCCTTTAAAAGTCATTAAAAAAGTAACACCGGTACTCAAATTTAATTTCCAAAATTTTCGCCATCTTGATCGCCATCTCATATTGATTATTGTTTGACCACTTGGTAGGTCACGTGAAATTTACTCCATCCATCCATCTTCTTCCGCTTATCCGGGGCCGGGTCGCGGGGGCAGCAGTCTAAGCAGGGGCTCCCAAGCTTCCTCCTCCCCAGCCACTTCCTCCAGCTCCTCCGGACGGACCCCGAGGCGTTCCCAGGCCAGCCGAGCGACATAGTCCCTCCAGCGTGTCCTGGGTCTTCCCCGGGCCCTCCTACCGGTGGGACATGCCCGGAACACCTCCCGAGGGAGGCGTCCAGGAGGCATCCGGACCAGATGCCCGAGCCACCTCAGCTGGCTCCTCTCGATGTGGAGGAGCAGCGACTCTACTCCGAGCTCCTCCCGTGTGACCGAGCTCCTCACCCTATCTCTAAGGGAGCGCCCGGCCACTCTGTGGAGGCCGCTTGTATCCGCGATCTTGTCCTTTCGGTCATTACCCAGAGCTCATGACCATAGGTGAGGGTAGGAACGTAGATTGACCGGTAAATCTTCACCACAACGGTCCGATACAGCGACTGCATCACTGCCGACGCCGCACCGATCCGCCTGTCAATCTCACGCTCCATCCTCCCCTCACTCGTGAACAAGACCCCGAGATACTTGAACTCCTCCACTTGAGGCAGAGACTCCCCACCCACCCGGAGAGGGCAATCCACCTTTTTCCGGTCGAGAACCATGGCCTCGGATTTGGAACAGCTGATTCTCATCCCGGCCGCTTCACACTCGGCTGCAAACCGCCCCAGTGCACGCTGCAGGTCCTGGCTCGATGGAGCCAACAGGACAACATCATCCGCAAAAAGCAGCGATGAAATCCTGTGGTCCCCGAACTGGACCCCCTCCGGCCCCTGGCTGCGCCTAGAAATTCTGTCCATAAATACAATGAACAGAACCGGTGACAAAGGGCAGCCCTGGCGGAGTCCAACATGCACCGGGAACAGGTCTGACTTACTGCCGGCAATGCGAACACAGCTCCTGCTCCGGTCATACAGGGACCGGACAGCCCTTAGCAGAGGGCCCCAGACCCCATACTCCCGGAGCACCCCCCACAGGGCACCACGAGGGACACGGTCGAATGCCTTCTCCAGGTCCACAAAGCACATGTGGACTGGTTGGGCAAACTCCCATGAACCCTCGAGCACCCAATGGAGGGTGTAGAGCTGGTCCAGTGTTCCACGACCAGGCCGAAAACCACACTGCTCCTCTTGAATCCGAGGTTCGACTATCGGCCGAACTCTCCTCTCCAGTACCCTGGCATAGACTTTACCGGGGAGGCTGAGGAGTGTGATTCCCCTGTAGTTGGAACACACCCTCCGGTCCCCCTTTTTATACAGAGGGACCACCACCCCGGTCTGCCAGTCCAGAGGTACTGTTCCCGACCGCCACGCGATGTTGTAGAGACGTGTCAGCCAAGACAGCCCCACAACACCCAGAGACTTAAGGTACTCAGGACGGATCTCATCCACCCCCGGAGCCTTGCCACCGAGGAGCTTTCCGACCACCTCAGTGACTTCGGCCAGGGTGATGGATGAGTCCGCCTCTGGGTCCCCAGCCTCGGCCTCCTCTTCGGAGAACGTGACGGTGGGATTGAGGAGATCCCCAAAGTATTCCTTCCACCGCCCGACAACATCCCCAGTCGAGGTCAGCAGCTCTCCCCCCGCACTGTAAACAGTGTTGGTGAAGGACCGCTTCCCCCTCCTGAGGCGCCGGACGGTTTGCCAGAATTTCCTTGGGGCCATCCGATAGTCCTCCTCCATGGCCTCCCCGAACTCCTCCCAGACCCGAGTTTTTGCCTCTGCAACCGCCCGAGCTGCAGCACGCTTGGCCCGTCGGTACCCGTCAGCTGCCTCAGGAGTCCCCCGAGCCAGCAAGGCCCGGTAGGACTCCTTCTTCAGCTTGACGGCATCCCTTACTTCCGGTGTCCACCACCGGGTTCGGGGATTGCCGCCGCGACAGGCACCGCAGACCTTACGGCCACAGCTACGAACGGCCGCATCGACAATGGAGGCCGAGAACGAAGCCCACTCGGGCTCCATGTCCCCAGCCTCCCCCGGGATCTGGGAGAAGCTCTCCCGGAGGCGTGAGTTGAAGGCCGCACTGACAGAAGGTTCCGCCAGACGTTCCCAGCAGACCCTCATGATACGCTTGGGCCTGCCAGGTCTTTCCGGCTTCCTCCTCCGCCAGCGGACCCAACTCACCACCAGGTGGTGATCAGTTGACAGCTCTGCCCCTCTCTTCACCCGAGTGTCCAAGACACACGGCCGGAGGTCAGATGACACGACAACAAAGTCGATCATCGACCTCCGGCCTAGGGAGTCCTGGTGCTGTGCTGTGACTAGCACAGAAGTCCAATAACAGAACACCACTCGGGTTCAGATCAGGGAGGCCGTTCCTCCCAATCACCCCTCTCCAAGTGTCACTGTCGTTGCCCACATGGGCGTTGAAGTCCCCCAGTAGAACAACGGAGTCCCCGGTCGGCGCACTGTCCAGTACCCCTCCCAGGGACTCCAAGAAGGCCGGGTACTCTGCACTGCTGTTCGGCCCGTAGGCCGACACCACAGTGAGAGACCTGTCCCCGACCCGAAGGCGCAGGGACGCGACCCTCTCGTTCACCGGGGTGAACTCCAACACGCAGCGGCTGAGCTGAGGGGCGATGAGGAGGCCCACACCAGCTCGCCGCCGCTCCCCGCGGCCAACGCCAGAGAAATGGAGAGTCCAACCCCTCTCAAGGAGTTGGGTTCCAGAGCCCAAGCTGTGCGTGGAGGTGAGGCCGACTATATCTAGCCGGTAACGCTCGACCTCCCGCACAAGCTCAGGCTCCTTCCCCCCCAGCGAGGTGACATTCCATGTCCCCAGAGCCAGTCTCCATGTCCGGAGATCTGGTCGCCGAGGCCCCTGCCTTCGACTGCTGCCCAGATCACTCTGCACCCGGCCCCTATGGCTCCTCCCGCGGATGGTGGGTCCAGGGGAGGGCGGTCCCATGTCGCTCCTTCGAGCTGTGCCCGGCCGGGCCCCGTGGGGAAAAGCCCGGCCACCAGGCGCTCGCCCACGTGCACCCACCCCAGGCCTGGCTCCAGGGTGGGGCCCCGGTACCGCCTTTCCGGGCGACGTCGCTGACCTCGATTTTTGTGTCATCATAGGGGTCTTCTGAAATTTACTCAAATCACGATAAAACTTTATTTAGTTTTTGTGGTGTAATAATTTTTATTTATTTATTTATTTTAATCGTACAAAATAAACCATAATGAGAATGAAAAAATGTAAGGATTTTTTTTGTTTATGTTCGCACAAACTAAAAATAATGATACAGAAGACACAAAACGTTTATGATCATATCCAAAGAAAAGGTCATGATAAAGAAAAGCCTGTGTTTAGTGTGTCAGCGCACAGACAAATGTGTCCTAATGGTAAACAACTCGTGTGTCCAGCAGAGGGCGCTGTTCACTCACACTCCCACCACATGAAGAGGAGTCAGTCTGTTTCTGATTGAGAATTAGAATCGTACTAAACACAAAACAGATCAGTTATATTTTGGGTGACTGCGCCAAAATGGTAGAAATAGAGGAAACTGTTGAATTCACCGTGTAACTTTTGGTTGGGGTCCGTCACCTGCTTATTAGTCTTTCTTTCATTAAACCAGGTCTACCATTCATCCATCTTCTTCCGCTTTGTCCGGCTTTGTTGTGGGGGCAACTTGCTGACAGCACCTGACCCCCGTATGAACCCCTCTGTGAGTGGTGAACCCACAGGAGGGTGGACGACATGGTCCTTGATGTTAGTTCTTAGGGGTGCTGCATGTTTTGGGTAGATGGGGAAAACTGGAGCCCGGAGGAAACCCATCCAGACATGGGGAGAACATGCAAACTCCATACAGAAAGGCCCTGGCAAACCGGGGCTCGAACCCGCAACCTTCTTGCTGTGAGGCATGAGCGTTAAGCACTCAGCCACCATGCCGCTAAACCAGGTCTAGAACATGTCTAAACCAGGACTAAACCAGGTCTAGAACATATCTAAACTAGGACCAAACCAGGAATAAATCAGATCTATAAAGCAGCTAAACATAGAGCTAAAAATCAGGTGGAAACCATGACTGAACCAGGACTAAACAAGGACTAAACCGGTCTAAACCAGGTCTAGAACGTGTCTAAACCAGGAATAAATCAGGTCTAAACCAGGTAAGGTAAGATAAGTTAACTATTTATATAGCGCTTTTCACAGACACATGTCCCCAAAGACGCTTTACACAGCATTATTAACAGAGCATTATTCATTCCATACCCAGTGGTGTAAGCCACAGCTGCCCTGGGACAGACTGACGGAGGCACGGCTGCCAAGCCAACCGGCGCCAATGGTCCCTCCGACCAACACCACCATCACTCACGCACACACCACTTTCACCCCTACGGTGCATTTTTGGGTTGATGGGGTAAACTGGAGTGCCTGGAGAAAACCCATCCAGACACGGTGAGAACATGCAAACTCCACACAGAAAGGCCCAGGCGACCCAGAACCTTCTTGCTGTGAGGCGTGAGTGCCACTCAGCCACTGTGCTGCCGGGCATGGTCTAAAAAACAAGTAGAAACCGTGACTGAACCAGGACTAAACCAGAACACATCTAATATCTATTATTATTTATACAATGAATGACAATGAATATAAATACATATTCCAAGCATTATTTATCTTGTCTTTATTTACATTTCTTTAATAATTTATCCCCACCCCAAAAACCTCCATGGTCTTTTTAAACTCCACACACTGTCACTAGAATAATTTGGATCATTTCATCCCTGGAAATACCTACTACCGTATCACAAGGTGGAACAGCGCATTTTGAGCATTGGAGATGTAGACAGACTCATAGGTCTGTTTTTGACGAGGTAACAACATTAAAACAGGACTTAAAGCTCACAAGAGTCTATTTTGCATAATATTGAGCCTTTAAATTATCATAACCCAACGTAAAAGTATCGACATGATCCAGAATGCGTAAAATTTTAACGTAGGTTTTCAGTTTTGTGTAACAGAAACCGTTTTCAAACACAAAAACCCGTCTTGTTGACGCAGGTGTAGTGCGCTGTCCATGGTCCTGAACTCTCGTCTCTCAAAACATTGCGCCGAACAAAAGACTTTTTCTACCTCCTTCTCTTCTCCCTCCGTTGCGTAATACGTCAGGGGGGAAAGAGAGGCTAAAAATCGCCCCGCACGTGCAGAGGAGGAGGCAACAACGCGTTTCCGACGGCGATTATTAGCGTATCATAATCCTGCTCCGGGCTTCCGTGGCGTAAGATCCGAGCAGCCAATCCAAACGAGAGATTTTGTTTACCCCTTCGCGTTTCTTTTCTTTTCCACGCCTCCTCGCTCGTTCTTTCATCCCCAAACACTAACACTTTCTGACCCCGAGTCGCTCAGTCCAACACGAATCCGTTCCCCCCCTCCACGTCGGCGCGATGGTTTCACCCGTCGTGCGGCCATCCAGCGCCACAGCATCCACCGAACACAAAGGGAGAGCGGAGAGCGAGCGGAGCCACCATGTAAACTCGGGAGTCGAACCCGCGTCTGTTTTTGTTTCCCTCGTTGCGCATCATTAACGCGGTTTAATATCACAGGAGGGACTACGACAGAAAGAAAGAAAGCCTCGGAGGTACCGCTTGGGTTTGTTGGAGTCATTTTTGGACTGAAATGGTCGCGTTCTTCGTGGAGATAAAAAGCGTAACTGTGCGCGGATGGAGTATGTGTTTGCTGAACGCGTAACGGCGTCAGGAATGGAAAGGATATCGCGATTCTAAGGTAAGTTACGCGCTTTTTGTTCCGTCTTTATTTTCAGTTTGTTAAGGCATATTCTGTTGGCGCGTTCATGGTCGTATGCACCATAGATGTTCAGCAGGTCCGTATCTGGGTATTTGTGGAGCTAAATTATGTGCTAAACTAGGACTAAACCAGGAATATACCAGGAATAAATCAGGACTATAAAACGAGTAAATATATGTCTAAAAAGCAGGTGGAAACCAGGACTAAACAAGGACTAAACCAGGTCTGGAACGTGTCTAAACGAGGACTAAACCAGGTCTAAACCAGGAATAAATCAGTTCTATAAAACGACTAAACACAGGTCTAAAAAGCAGGTGGGAACCATGAGTGAACCAGGACTAAAGCAGGTCTAGAACGTGTCTAAACCAGGAATAAATAAGGTATATAAAATGACTAAAAAGCAGGTGGAAACCCTGACTAAACGAGGTCTAAACCAGGTCTAGAACATGTCTAAACCAGGACTACACCAGGACCAGATAGAAGGACTAAAAAAATAAATCAATACTATCGAAGGACTAAAGCTACTGTAGGTCTAAACTTGGTCTGAACCGTGCCTGAACCCGGACCAAACATAGACTAAATCAGGTCTATATGCGAACTAAACCAGGTCTTAAGAATATTATGCATCAAATAGATTATAAAGCGCATTTTCTGTCCATTTGCGGCCAAAATTGCGCGTAAAATGCTGTGTTTTAGCGTCATTCCCACGTCTCTGTTTACGCAAAGAGCACGCTCGGCGCTCTGGGCTTTTGTCTCATTGTTTCGCTTTTGTTTTGGAAAGTGGACGCGCCACACGTGTCCGCGCACCGGAGCAGGACCAGCGCGTTCTCATGTGGTGATGTGGATTATTAATTCTCCGATATGACGTAAAAATTCACTGTAAATCTTCAGTTGTTTATAAAACTTAGATTTGGCGCTAGTGGATTTGCAATTGGGGTTGTTTAGGCGACATGTATTGTTATTCTGCCTCTTTATGTCATATTTCAAGACAGTCTGTCGGCCTAATGGCATTTTTGTATGATATTCTAGCCAGTAAAGACAGTACTGTAAGCAAACTATCGCTATTAGCCTTTAGCGGTAAATGCGTGTGCCGCAGTAATTAAATTTACATTTTCAGTGCGTGACCATTAACATATATACGGCCACTGTAGTCATTTAACGGTCACTAATAGAAGAGAAAAGAGCCTGTTTACAGCAGCTAATCACTAACCATTAAGAAAGAACCAAAACGAGCTTCAAAACCGACATATTTCTAACACTTACCGCTCACACAGGCTCCTCTCAGATCTCAAGTCTGCACTAAGAACTGTCCTTTTAATCCAGGTTCAAACTGTGACTGCGGCTGTAAACAAGAGCACATGGAGGTTCGTTCAGGGGCAGTAGGACTTCACAGACACAGCCAAATGACTGCAGATAAATCCTGATGTGGAGCCAAATATCAGGACATTTATCTGTCTGTAAACTGGATTAAATGGACATAATATAGAGTCTGAGCTTTATAACAAGGTATAACATTGGCCCATATTGGCAAGATTTAGGCCGATAACTGATATGTTTCCAAGTGCCCATATTGGCTGATAATATCGGCCAACTGATATATCGGCCGGGCCTTAGTTAGAACAGTTCTCAGTAAAAGCTACACTTGATTTGAACGTGTTTATCTCGTATCTTGGCCAGAGTGAGGCCATTTTATTGTCGACTCCAGCAGCGGCAAGCAGCTCGAGCTGCCAGAAGCAACAAGTGAGGATCGACTACTGACTGTGAAGAAGAAGAGAAATTAACTGAAAGTTGTTGAAAGAAAATGGTTCGGGAATCTATTTTTTAAATGTTTTTCAAAAAATCAAATTCACTCGTAAATAAATGGGATTAGAAACTACATCGGCAATCGAGTCTTTTGGGCTTTGGCATCCGCAGTGGGAAACTGTAAGTGTAAGGCTGCTTAAAAAGTTGTTTTATAACGTTTCCAGACACTAATGAGTGAACCAGGCAGATCGTTTTGTTTGTTAGACTTGTGGCTGTTATCAGATGGGTTAAAGTGGTGTTAAGCTTCTTCCCCCATCACTACACTAGTTTGTTGCCTTGACAGACTCACTACCACAGCAAGATCTCTGCCGAGGCAACACTGATCATTTTGGCTTCTGACAGTATTTGACCACCTCTAGCAATGGACTTTAGCTACAAACGTGCCAGAGTTCCCCTTTAACGTGTGTGAATAAAACAAAAAACAAAACTCCAGGTCGGTTTGTGATGAGGAAACAACATTATAAAAGGAAATAATGTGATATTTGCCCTTTAATATAAGTTAAACCACGAAACAAACCAAGGTTTCGTCACAAAGTAAAGATAAGACCATTGTACCTTCTAGTCCCTGAAGTCCGCTATCGCGGTACACCACCCACACTCTCCTATTGATCTATGTCTCCTTTCCTAGCTCCTATCTCCTAGCTCCTCGCCTCCTCTCTTTGTTCAGTACAGTAATAGTCTCTTCATAATTAGCAGTGTGCTCGCTTCACAGAGGCAGTAATTATAACACCGAGCGAACAGTGCCCACCAGCGCTTTACAAACGCTCCACAATTCACCACTGAAAGAAAAGTAAAGTCAAAGCTTATTGGATCACATCAGTTCTGCTCACACACATTTATTTGTTTTCCTTTTTTCTAGGATCTAACAATAACCGAAATATAGTGATATCGTATCGTCAAAGATCTCACAATAATATCGTGGATCATCACAGTATATCGAATCACAAGACTCGCTTAAATTAATAGTTCTGATGAAGAATAGCTAAAAAAAAACACAGGGAACTACATAGACCACGATCCTTTGCTCTGTTTCAGTGCAGACTACATGAAGAAATAACTGTTCTAAGCACTTTCAAAATATTCATTCTTTGGATTATGTCTTGTGAAGGCATTTTAGAAGTTTATTTATATAGCACTTTTCACAGACATATGTCACAAAGATGCTTTACAGAGGATTGTTTACAGAGCATTCTTCATTTACTCCATACCCGGTGGTGTAAACTACTGTTGTAGCCATAGCTGCCCTGGGACAGATTGAGGGAGGCGCGGCTGTCAGGCCAACCGGTGCCAATGGTCCCTCTGACCACCACCAACACTCACTCACTCACACCACTTTCACACCTATGGTGCATGTTTTGGATTGATGGGGGAAACCGGAGTGCCTGGAGGAAACCCATGTAGACACGGGGAGAACATGCAAACTCCACACAGAAAGGCATATTCACAGTTTTGTATCGTGAAAATATCGTACAGAGAGATTTGGATATCGTTCCATCCCTAATGACAATAAATGTTGTTCCAAATGACTGGTCAAAGCATTTTATAATGTCAGTCTTGTTATTATGTAGAATATTGTAATATCAGGGGTGTAACGATATCCAAGTCTCACAATACGATATCGTCACAGTATCAACCTCACAGTACGATATTTATTGTGATACGGTGGGGAGGCTCATCTCTTGTGAGATGTTTTTCTTTACATTTTTACATTTGCCTTGGATAAAACAGGTTTACATAGCTTTAGTTTGGTCCTGTTCTAGATCTGGTTTAGTCCTGATGCAGTCTCACTTTGGTCCTGTTCTAGTCCTGGTTTAGTTCTAATACAATTTTGGTTTGGTTCTGTTCTAGTCCTGGTTTAGTTCTAATGTAGGCTCTGTTTGATCCTGATCTAGTCCTGGTTTAGTTCTGATGTAGGCTCTGTTTGATCCTGGTCTAGTCCTGGTTTAGTTCTGATGCAGCCTCGGTTTGGTCCTGGTTTAGTTCTGATGTAGGCTTGGTTTGGTCCTGCTTTAGTCCTGGTTTAGTTCTAATGTTGGCTCTGTTCTAGTCCTGGTTTAGTTCTAAAATACCTTTGGTTTGGTCCTGTTGTAGTCTTGGTTTAGTTCTGATGTAGGCTCAGTTCGGTCCTGTTCTAGTCCTGGTTTAGTTCTAATGTAGGTTCAGTTTGGTCCTGCTCTAGTCCTGGTTTACTTCTAATGTAAGCTCGAATCAGTCCTGCTCTAGTCCTAATTTGGTGCTGATGTAGGCTCGGTTTGGTCCTGTTATAGTCCTAGTCTTGTAATTCAGTAGAGACAGGGGAAATCCACATTTTGAACCGGCACAAACATGGTGCAGAGGAGCTTGTGAGTGGTTGAAGTCGTCTGAAGTTACAGTTGAAGTTTGGAGCTCAGTCAAAATCTGCTGAATCCATCTGGCCCCGGTCCCGTCTGCGTCAACACAACAGGGTCCAATCTGAGGCTCCCGGGATGCCAAAGATCATGATCCGATTAATGTAGTGATCTGATTATGGAAATGTCATGAAAACAGCTCTATCCAATCCGTGAGTAATAGGATTTCTGTCGGATTGTTCACCCCGTGTAGGTTTGGACAAAGGAAAATTATGTAAAAATGGCAAATCGATATGGAAAGGGAAAAAAGTAAAATAAGTACAACGATTACCCTAAAAATTCATGCGTGCGGGCGACAGATATATTGTATAAGCAGCTCAGTTTTCCCACAGTTCCTTACGTAGCTTGATACACATTGTAAATTTTCTGTCTGATATCATAAAGTGTTTTATATTTATCCTCTGCAGCTGTAAACTTTCTGTGTCCATCACGAGTCATTCCCCAAGCTCCTGATGCGACGCACAGTGTTTACATGACTGTAGTGGTTTTAGGGAATGTATTTTGAAAGGGCATCAGAAGTTTATTTTGACACCATGTGCTTATTTCCTGTCTTGCCCCTGATAAAAAGCCTGGAGACGCTCTGATGCTGAAACTCCGACCTAATTTGAGCAGCATGTAGCATCATAACGGTCGCTGGACGTGTGTGTGACACTGTTGGTGTAGACCAGGGGTGTCCAAACTTTTGTCATCAAGGGTCACAAATGAAAACATAGATGCAGTGGAGGGTTGCAATCAGTGCAGACAATAATTCATATTTGTGCATTTATAAGCAGATGGAATGAACCACAAGACCTTTATTCATGCTTAGAGCTCCACACAGTTTGGTATTTATGCTTTACTATGATGGATTTTCAAAAACATGTGGTTAAAAAGAATACTGCTTAATGTAATACGAGTCAATTCATCTTGAAGCCTGAGGGCCAAGAAACATTAGTCTGAGGGCCACATTTGGCCCCCGCCCCATAGTTTGGACATGCCTGGTGTAGACTGTCCGACCAGTCAAAATGAAGAGCGATACTGGTGCATGAGCTGGGAAATTGGGAGTTAAAAGGCATTTTATTGTCCAATTATCAGGAAGTGCAGTATTAGCATGATAGCTATGGTTAGTTTTACCATCATTCCATACCGGCTTGTCAAAGCCTGATCCCGTCACATCTCAAAAGCTCAGAGGCCTGGTCAGGACTTGGATGGGAGACCACTGGGAACACCAGGTGCCACAGGGGGGCACCACCGGCAATAACTGTTGTTGTGTCCTTAGGCAAAGCACTTCACCCACATTGCCTTGTATGAAAGTGGTGTGTGCGTGAGTGATGATGCAGATTGGCAGCCTCTCTTCTGTCCGTCTGCCCCAGGGCAGCTGTGGCTATGATAGTGTCTCACCACCATTGTACGTAGAGTGAACGAATAATGAACTAGCCCCATCCACACTAGTACCTATTTGAGCCATTGTCGTTATAGATGCAGTGTTCATCTGATGGAAAACGGCCCCAGAGATGGAATGATCTGGTGCTGCCAGCTCCCGCAGATTCATCTGAGCACTGATCTGATCCGGCACCATGTGGATGCCTGAAAACGCTTATACACTGATGTAGGAGCTCAAGTTGCCATCCTTATTGGACCACCACACCTTCCTGATTCTCTGGGTTTGTGACATCGGTTATGTGACAATGTTGCGGAATACAGTTTAAACAAACCATAGGCAAATGGGGAACAGCGTAGCCAGAACTTGCCATAGCTTGCCATCTTCCTCTGCTCAAAATAAGCTGCTGCAACTTCAGACATGGTGCGCCACTTCCTTGTTTTTACCACCCACGTAACGCCAACCTAAGTCATGTGACTACCATTTCAGGCGGTTTCACAGACACAGAAACGATGTGTCTGGACGCAAATTGTTTCTGATACGATGACACATTTCAGTGTAAACGTAACCTTTGGGTGTCTTGAAAGGCGCTATATAAATGCTATGATTAATTACTTAATTCCACTGGGGTCTCTAAAAGTTCTGAAAAGTGCTTCACATTGGGATGCTCTGAACGCGTAAGGTAAATGAGGAAATTGAAAGTGTAAACATGTAGTTAACAGTAGCTCAGTGGTTTCTGGTCGTATTCTGTCCGCTCTTGGTGTTTTCTGTTTCACTCATGAGACGTCCATCTTCCCTCCAAGTCTGACCTCATCCAGAACTCACCAGGGAGAGTCCAGTAACGCTCTGGCTGGGACAGATCACATTTATGACCAGAGAGGAGAGACGGAGGGATGAACAGAGAGAGAGAAAGAGGAAAGAAAGAGTAGAAAGTCTGGAGAGAGTGGGTTCTGGTAAAGGGCTCATATTTGCACTTTTTCTGATCTGTTCTGATGCCGTTTCCTCGTTCCAAACAGACCTGGAGTCATGTTTTGAGGGGGCAGAGGAGAGTGAAAGAGAGGGGGAGAGTGAAAGAAAGAGAGTAGGCAGAGAGTGTGAGAGAGGAAGAAAGAAAGAAACAGGGGCAGAGGAGAGTGAGAGGAAGAAAGGAAAGGAAGAAAGAAAGAAAGAAAGAAAGAGGAGGGAGAGGAGAGAGAAACAGAAGGAGAGAGAGAAAAAGAAGGACTGGGCACAGGAGACAGAAAGGAAGAAAGAAAGAGGCGACAGAGGAGAGTGAAATAGAGGGACAGAGTGTAATGAATTGCTGTTGACAGTTCGAACAGTGTGAGTAGAAATTGGTGCCTCTGGTGTAAATCCCAGGGCCCTGTAGCGCCCCCTGTAGCGCCCCCTGTAATTCACTCACACGACCCCACCTGAACAAGATCCCATCCTCCAAAACATTATTCTCTCCCGTTTGAGTAAATCCGGGCTCTGGCTGTACGCTCGTTTGGCCCAGTTTGTTGGCTCTGTTGTAAGTGGTGTCCCCCGGGGGTTTGTGTTGGGCCCGTCTGTGTTCTCTGCCTTATGGTGCGTTCGCTGGCGGTGGGAGACGCCAGATGGGGATGGTGGATGGAAAATGAGACCAACAAGACACGGTCAATATTAGCTCAAACTTTAACATTTCGTCATCAAAGACAGACCTGGAGTTGTGTTTGTAATGCAGTCCTCAGTATCTGTTTTTTATGTATTTATTTATTTTTTATTATTTTATTTTAGTGCTTGAATCTTATTATTATTATTAGTAGTAGTAGTAGTATTAGTAATAGTAGTAGTAGTAATAGTAGTTGTAGTAGTAGTAGTAGTAAAATAGACCTGGAGTTGCGTTTTGTTTCATTCACACAATCACGCAATCCCTGCAGATTTAGGATACTGAGTTCTTCTCTCAAAGAGAAAACACTCTGTTCCAACTTGTGATGTCATGGCAATACAAGAAGTGCTCTGTTGTGTTTTTACACTCCACACACCTTCACCAGGATCATTTGGATAATTTCAGCCCTGGAATTGCCCATTTCTATCCATCCATCCATCCATCCATCTTCTCCCGCTTAATCCAGCTGGGTCACAGGGGCATCTTGCTGCCCAATACTCATAGCACCTGACCCCCCCTATGAACCCCTCTGCAGGTGGTGAGCCCACAGGAGACCAATTTTTACTGAACAAAATTTTAAAAGGAGCTGTTCACTTGAAAACTACCACTTCATGACATCATAAGGTGGAACAGAGCGTTTTGAGCTTTGGAAATGTAGACAGACTAATAATAAAGACTTACTCAAACCTGTGTGAATGAAACAAAACACAACTCCAGGTCTGTTTTTGAGAAGGAAACTACATTATAACATGGATTATAGCTCACAAGCGTCAATTATGTGTCATATAAGACCTTTAATAGTCGTTTTTAAAGTTAATACCAAAAAATACCAAATCCTTAGATATCTTTCTTACTCATTTGCTTCCCTTTACTGCTGTCGCCCCATATAAACTTATAATTAAAATAAAATCAACCATTGTCAAAGAGAACTGACACACACACGGATTCACCCCTCATGCACGCTCTCGGGTGTAATCTGGACAATCCTCTTTGCTGCTGTCGCTTCACCTTCACACCTCTGTCAGGACGGGAGCATCAGCCGCACACACACACGACCAGGTACAAGTGAAAGAAGAGAACAAACAAATTAATAAACACATTTCGCTGTCCGTGGTCTCTGTTTCAAAAAGCCATGCTGCTGCTCGCACATCTCCTTTGTCCAATTTATTCACTTTTTATATTCAAAAACAGACCTTGAGTTGTGTTTTGTTTCACACATGTTTGAGTAACTGTCTATTTATTATTATTAGATACTGTTTAACCTTCTCAGCATTTTACCTGGGGTATATGGTATTATTTTGTAGCTGCACCTAAACCATTCAGAAACAGAAGAGCAGCATTATATTTGAAGATGAGGCACAAGTTCTAATCAAACCAAACTTTGCCAAAGCGTTCGATCGCATCAGCGTCAGTGCACGAGCCGTTTTTATCAGCGCTTATACGGTATGCAAATGAGCCATGCAGTTTTAAGTTTTGTTTCTGTTAAATGTAAATAACTGTGCACAAAGCTGCATTAAACACATTATTACTCAAAGTATATAATGAGCGGAGTACCTGAAATGTAGAGCGGTGGAGAGGACCAATCACAGCCCTTAACGTCTGCGTCGCTTCCCCTCACTGTCTGTGTCATTTTAAAATTTTAGAAAATTTCTGAGGAACTGTGTGTAGGGTTTTTTGATGCAGAACCATAAACTGAGCTTTACCGTCTCCTCTATGAAAGTCTGACATCGCCCTCAAGTGGGAACTTTCTTCTTTTCAGCTCTGTTTATTTGGAACCGGCTTTTTGTATACTTTTTACTTTTTTGTAAGAGTTTTTATTTATATGTTTAGATGCATTCTTGCATGATTCAGTTTCCCCTTGCTTTGCTTTTCCCTGCAGTTTTTTACATATTTCCAGTAAAGAGTGAGACAGCCTGACCATAAACGTGAGTGTGATCTATGGATAAATCAATACTGTGTAAGAACTGTGTGTGTGTGTGTGTGTGTGCGCGCGTGTGTGTGTGTGTGTGTGGATTGAACATACAAAAGGACCACAGCTCATACGGGAATATTAAAAGAGAGTTTTGTTTAGTTTTGGGATCCTTAGCCATGAAAAATCACTTGAAAATTCAAGTGAAGCGCACTTCTGTCAGAAGTAGTGCACTTCTGAACAAACTACTGCTGCTCCATTGAACCAACACTTCTTAAGCTTTTTTCCCTTATGCCAAAGTCCCAGAGGAGGAATTCGGTTTGTAAAAAAATAACCAAATACATTTTACAGAAAAGGGTATATAGTAGGGATGTAACAATAACTGAAATATGGTGATATCATATCGTCAAAGGTCTCACAATAATATGGTGGACCATCACAATATATCGAATCCCAAGTTTATCATTATTCATCTTTGCTTAAATGAATAATGATGCAGAAATAGCTAAAAAAAAACAAAAAACAGAGGGAATTACATAGACCATGATCCTTTGTTGTATCTGTGCAGACTCCATGAAGAAATAACTGTTCTAAGCACTTTGAAATCTTCATTCTTTGGATCCACAAAATATTGCAATAAATATGATACGATGAGATGTATATGGTGAAAATATCGTACAGAGAGATTTGGATATCGTTCCATCCCTAATGACAATAAATGTACCAAATGACTGGTCAAAGAATTTTAGAATGTCAGTCTTGTTATTATGTCCATCCATCCATCCATCCATTTTCTTCCTCTTATTTTGGGCCCGGTTGCAGGGGCAGCAGTCTAAGCAGAGACCCCCAGACACTTCCTCCAGCTCCTCCGTTGGGATCAGGTCAGCCCAGAGACACAGTCCCTCCAGCGTGTCCTGGGTCTTCCCCGGGGCCTCCTTCCGGTGGAACACCTCCTGAGGCATCAGAACAGATGCCCTCCCCTCAGCTGCTTCTCTCCAAATGGAGGAGCAGCGGCTCTACTCCAAGCTCCTCCCATGTGACTGAGCTCCTCACCCTGAGGGAGCGTCCGGCCACTCTGCGGAGGAAACTCATTTGGGACTTGTATCTGCGATCTTATCCTTTCAGTCATTCCCCAGAGCTCATGACCATAGGTCTTGACCATCTTCCCCACTGTAAATGAGAAAGAAACAACTAAAACAGGGTTAAACGCTCTGAGAAGTTGATTTTGCGAAATAGATCTGCTTTAATGTGACTAAACGCTTGTGACTTTAGCATAACACATCCACTTTAACATCTCACCCAGGGCGTTGATATCCTGGTGTGTTTGTAGCTCCTCTCTTCATATTTGCAGTACAAACGTCTGGTGTTTAGACTCTTGAAGAAGGCTCTGCTTAAATAAAGATGCGGCGGAGGCATTTCCATCGCCCGAGTGTGTGAACGGTTTCCACGGAGACCGCTGTGTCCAGGAGACGAGGGCCGCGGCGGAGGATGGGAACACAGGGATAAAAATATAAAAATATGAATGAGCCGTGTTTAGAGCACGTCACAGCGGGTACAGAGACAAGAATGAAAGGAGAGAATGAAGGGATAGAAAGAAGGGATGGGGGAGAATGTGTGTGTTTAGTGATACTTTCAGGTGTCATGCTGGGGAGGTTCTACATGAGTGTTTGTGGGAATGTCTTTTTCTCTCTGTCTCTCTCTCTTCTCTGTCTCTCTCTAGTCTCCTTCTTTCTCTTTGTCTCTCTATTTTCCTTTCTCTCTGTCTCTCTCTCTCTATTCTCCTTCTCTCTGTCTCTCTCTATTCCCCTTCTTTCTCTCTTCTCTCTCTATTCTCCTCTCTCTGTCTCTCTTATTTCTCCTTTTCTCTCTATTCCCATTCTTTCTCTGTGTGTCTCTCTATTCTCCTTCCTTCTTTATTCTCCTTTATTTCTGTCTCTCTCTATTCACCTTCTCTCTCTGTCTCTTTCTATTCTCCTTTCTCTCTGTCTCTCTACTCTCCTTCTCTCTAAACTCCTTCTCTCTGTGTGTCTCTCTCTATTCTCCTTCTCTCTCTATTCTCATTCTTTCTCTCTGTCTCTCTCTATTCTCTTCTCCCTTTTCACCTTCTTTCTCTCTCCTCTCTCTTTTCCTTCTCTCTCTGTCTCTCTTCTCTCTCTCTCTTCTCCTTCTCTCTCTCTCCCCCTTTCTCTCTCTTCCTATTCTCTTTCCTCTCTTCTCTTTCTGTCTCTCTCTTCTCCTTTTCTCTCTCTTTGTCTCTCTCCTCCTCTCTCTTCTCCTCCTCTCTCTTCTCCTCTCTCCTCTCTCCTTCACTTTTTCAGCAGTTACCATGGTGACACAATGCACACATTGGGAAACGCTGCTGAAGAAAAGTTTTAAAATCATCTGAAACTCAAAGAATGTGAAGAAAGAAAAATGAAATAAAAATGTTTTGAGGTGTTGAAGTGCGTCGGTTTGTAGATCCTTCAAGAGGAAAGAGGAAAGGCTTTTTTTTACTCTTCTCGGAGCCATAGTGAGGCCAAAGGTGGTGCGTGCGAGCGTCTTAGCTCCTCCTGATCCTCCTATTCCACAAACGGGATTAACCTTTTCACCTGGAATTAGCTCGGGCTCATTAACCTACTGCTCCACTTTCTCCTCCTTCTCTTTTCTCAGCACTCCTTTGGTTATTATTTTGATTGTCTCATTTTTTGTGTCAACTCTTTGAAAACACCAGATTTTGTTGTTGATTTATTTAGATGTTTCCTTCCCTTTTCTTTTCCTTTTTCTTTTTGAGTAGTAATTCCTACTTTTTTATTCGTGTAACTTTTCTAGTAAAGGGTCCGTCAAATGTTTTTGTTTTTTCCATAGAGATTGAGATTGCTTTGTCTGGAATGTTTCACAGTATGACATTAAACCTGTCAATCTTCATGGACACCAAACCGAACCAAGTTACAGGTCAGATCTGTAGAGAGGCGACCCCGCTCAGAGTCAGAATGTTGTTTTTCTTCGTTTTTTTTTTTAGCTCTAAAACCGCCTGTAATTAAATAAGTAAGGCTGAGCTGTTTAATGTCATACTGTGGAACATCTGCACCTTTAAGTGATTTGGTATGTTTACTTGAGTAGTTTTTGGTCACTATTCCTCATTTGCTTGGCCTTTTTAAATGCTTATATCTCAAACGTCTGGAGGTGTCGGGAGGAGCAGGAGGTTCACTCTGATGTGCCTGCTGAATATAAAACACTGACCTGGGACTGACCCAGCTCACCCTCCCTCCTCTGTCCTCTTTCTCTCTCTCCTAGTAGAAGTCAGTGGTGGCTGGTGGTAGGGTTGGGCAGTATCCAAATTTTGATACCGTTAAACCTTCAGCATTTTGTAGCTGCACTTAAGCCATTCAGAAACAGAAGAGCAGCATTATATTTGAAGATGAGGCACAAGTTTCTTTCTCCTCTTCAGCGCTACGCATCCCCTCTCGTTTCTTGGCGTTCAATAAAACGTCTCCATCACAGACTTTTCGGCTCAACGTCACACACAAAGCGTCAGTCAGGTTTTTTCTTCTTCCTCGCTGTGTGTGGATGGATATCTCCGAGTGTAATTACGTTTGAAGAGGAGAGAGAGCGGAGGGGAGAAAGTCCACACTGTGGTTTTAGGTCCTTTTTTTTTAAATGACGGTAATGAAACTGATACTGGTGCTACTTTTTGATACCGCAGGATACCATATTACCGTATTACCGCCAAACCCCAGCTGGTGATATAATTTTTTGGGAGGCACCTAGGCCAAAATTCTGTATGAATATATGCATCATACATAGGCTGTACAGTATAATAACGAATGCCAGAGACAGTCTGTCCTATGCTTGCATTGTGTTTGGTTATCACAACACAGAACACAACACACAGCCAAACACACAGTTTACCTCACACACCACCCGCAACCAGCTCCAACAACATCAGCAAAACTACAATAAGAGGCTACAGTCACAACACGAACACATCAGCATTGCTCCTACAGCACAGTAGCAATAGCAAGGGATGCACAGTTAATAGGGATGTAAGAATAACTGAAATATGGTGATATCGTATCGTCAAAGGTCTCACAATAATATCGTGGACCATCACAATATATCAAATCACAAGTCTCTTTGCTTAAATGAATAGTTCTGATGCAGAAATAGCTTAAAAAAAAAAAAACAGAGGGAACTACATAGACCATGATCCTTTGCTCCTTTTCAGTGCAGACGACATGAAGAAATAACTGTTCTAAGCACTTTGAAATCTTCATTCTTTGGATTAAGTCTTATGAAGGCATTTTTAGAGGAAAAAGTAGCATATTCACAGTTTTGTGAGCCTCCACAAACTATTGCAATAAATATCGTACCGTGAGGTTCATATCGTGACCATATCGTATCATGAGTCTTGGAAATCATTACACCTTTAATAATTACACAGATTAAGATGTGTAATTTACCACTTACAGCGGCTTTTTCAGTTGTTATGAACACAGACGCTCAGAGCATTGATCATCTTGACTTTGGCCAAGTTTGGGCCGATGCAAATGGACGGAGTTTGGCAGAAAACAAAGTTCCTATTGGACACTCGTTTTCCTAACGTCATTAGGCAGCGTGCATAGTAGAGTGTGATGTAGGATAATGCTATGGTAACTTTATTTATATAGCGCTTTACACAGACACATGTCCCCAAAGACACTTTGCACAGCATGATTAACAGAGCATTCTTCATTCACTCCAAACCAGGTGGTGATAAGCTACAGTTGTAGCCACAGCTGCCCTGGGGCAGACTGACAGAAGCAAGGCTGCCAAGCCGACCACCACCATCACTCACACACCACTTTCATACCTACGGTGCATGTTTTGGGGTTGATGGGGGAAACCGGAATGCCCGGAGGAAACGCATCCAGACAAGGGGAGAACATACAAACTCCACACAGAAAGGCTCGAACCCACAACCTTCTTGCTGTGAGGCATGAGTGCTAGCCACGCAGCCACTGTGCCGCCAAAGTTACCATACCATACCATACTGCCAGAAATATGCTCGAAAAACCCGCTTTTATGGTCGGAAAGTTATGCGTGGTTAGATGAAACATATTCCCGGGCATCTTAAAACGTCGGTCTGGAAGGGTTGATAAAAGAAACAGTTGGAACAAACTAAAGATCTCACTGAATCCAACTTCCTCATGCCCAGTGAAAGAGAACGTATCTGGTAACAATCCGAAAATGTCCGAGAGCATGTGAAAGCCACATCCGAGCACATGTCCCTCTATCTGATTCTCTTCGCTCCACGTGATGTCCTCTGGCGTTTGCGCAGCTCGAGCGCTCGTATATCTTAGCTTTGTGAGGCGACTCGGGCTGAAAGGGGTCAGAGGGCAGCCCGGGTTCGGTGCCAGGAGCTGTAAAGAGCCGTAAAGAGCAGAGCTGCGATTGGCTGACGCCCGGTGCATTCCCATGGATGTGCCCCCCCGGCCTGTTTTTAAAGGGTCTCTGCGGTTGTCATAGCAACAGACAAGACGTGACATCGGTGCATAATACGGCGCTGTGATCGCGTTCGCCTCCAACTTCTCCCGAGCCTCTGACCTGAGAATGTCACTCGAACGGAGAACACGCCTAAACTCTGCAGAAAATATTAATAAAATAATAATAAAAAAGAATGGGATCATTATTAGGCTTTTTTAAAATTACTTTTGGACATTTTTGATTTGCGGTTTTATGTTACATGGTAAAAAAAACATCTGTGAAAACTACAGGGAATAATTGTGGAGTGGCAACAGTAATAAATCACAAAATGTAGTCTAAATATTAAATTACCTTAAATCTAGAAACTGCTGAAAACCTTATTTTTAACTGTTTAAACTTGTGAAATATTGCGTGAAAAATGAAATGGCGATAGGATCAGACTATAAAATTAAAAGTAGCATATGAGTGTATAATACACAATGTAAACATTAAATTACCTTAACACAAACTCACCAAAACTTTATTTTTTACATTTGTAATATGTGGAAACTGTGGTGGAAAACTGTGAAATGCCAACAGAAGTAGATAAAAGGCAAAATAGTACATTACTGTAAACATTAAGTCACCTTAAATCAAGAAAACTTTATGTTTATTGTTGTAATATGTGGAATTTGATTTGGAAAACTGAGAAACTGCCAGACTGTAAAACAGTAAAGATGCATTATGTAACTTTTCTGGCAGAGGGTCCATCAGCTGCTTGTCTCAGTTTTCATCAAGTTTAACTGTCATAGTTTTTATAGCTGAAGAAATACCTTAAAAACAGGAAACTCACTGAGCAGGGCCTCCTCTCCACAGACCTGAACTGTAACTTGGTTCCCTAGAACCATGTTTCCATGGGTTCACTTTGGAGTGGATCATTACGACCCTGAAGTGTTTCCAAGGCCCCGAGTGAAGGCCTGACCCTGCAGGGCTCTGACTCACAGAGGCTCCTGGATCCCTCTAAGTGTGAAGGAAACAACGTGACAACAAGAGAGACTCAAGACGGCAAAAAGGAGAAACATAAAATAAAAAATGACTCAGACGCTGTATTTCCACTGATGTGAGCTGCTGAGCTGATCTGCTTCACAAAGCAAAGCCAGCGCGTTACAGCAGCTGTTTTCTGTTTATTGATGCACGACACTCCAGTCAAGTATGAAAATATTATTTTCCAGTGCATAATGCGACAAAACCAGTCAGACCCACTGCAGCGCACGAGGATAACACCTCATGTGTAGAAACAAAACACAGAATTACAGAAAAAATGTAGTGTTTACTCAAGATTTAGATTTAGCCACGTCTCACAGCGTCTAAAGACTAAACATCTTTTTGTAAATGTGAATATCATGGTGTGTATTGTATCGGCAACTTCTGAATGACTCCCAGCCCTAGCAGAGTCTTAAGCCCCTTTCTCACGATGTGTTGGCAACCGCAATATCGCAAAGACCTCGTCAAGACATCGCTGGTGTTCCTCTTTTGCGATATATATACGAACGGTTGACGATACTTTGCGACACTCTGTGATGTGTTAACGATATCTTGACGAGGTGGTTACGGTGCAAAGATGTTACCGCGACTTCTCGACAAATATTAATGAATACTGACGACTGTTGGCGAACTACTGGCAACTGTAGACAAACTATTGACGAGGACTTGCGACGTGGATGCGATTCAATAACGATCTCTTGGCAACTTGGCGACTGCTTCACAAAGTACTGGTGACATGTAATCACAAAACCTTTGGATATATATCAAGAAAACAGGATGATCTCTGGACCAATCGCAGAGTTCCACTTCTTCGTCAGTCAAACCAGGGGAATTAAGTGGGGCCTCGGATGTTTCCTTCTCGGCTGACATGTCTGAATTAACCGGAGGATCTGGAGGCGGCTGTTGTGGGGGAGATGAAGCTGGGTTCAGTGGCAAAGATCCCAGCTCAGCGGATGGACTGATTCCGGTTCAGGGGAATAGACGCCTCTCCTGCCTCTGCCGTGATCTGCATGTTTCTTCTGCAGCTCGACTGTGGCGTAGCCCAGAAACTCATCTATTCGTTAATACGTCGGTTTAATTTCGGATGTGAACCACAAGTGTTTGCAGAGGGTTTGTCAATTTTCATTATTGAATTGCTACTAAATCATCAAGTGTCATCAATGCTTGGGTTGACAACATCAATAGCGATTCAATAACGAAGGCTTGAGAAAGTTAACAACGCCTTGGCGAACCTTTACCAAGTGGATTTTTCTTGGCGACCACTGATGAATTTTTTGAACATTTCAAAAAAATCGCCAGAGGATGGTGAACTTGATGAGGCTGTGGCGAACGTTTGTGTTCATAGAGGGATACTTTGTGAACCATGGCGAACCCAGGCGATTTTCCAAACAAAACATTTTGCAAACGCATCGGTCTTGCATCATTTTCCAGTATGAACAGAGCTTTACAGAGAAATATAGAAGCACAACTTGACCACCGAGCTGGCCCCTCCAAGGCCCCGAGCTGCCCGTGCTAATGGAAAAGAGGCTTATCCTGCGGGCGTATGTACAGTATGTGATGTGTACTGTAGTGCCCGGGTCAGCAGGGGTCACCAGGAGGTCAGAGGACGCCGTTTCGATTCACCTGTGCTCAGGAGACTGTGTGTGGACGTTTGCAGATTTTCGCGTGTTGAGGGATGAGAGGTCTCTAACACCGCACAGACAGCTTTAATAATAATAAATTGCTGTATTAAGTATTATTTCACTATTTTACTCATTGAACATTGAATAAAAATTTATCTTGAACCTGCGACATCCCTTGTTTTGTGGTGGTTGGTAATAATAAAATTGTGAAACAAGCGTGTAATTAAGTAAAATTATTATGCAGAGACCATTTACGATGAACATGTGAGCGAGTATAGTCACATTTTCTTTGTGTTTTGGTTGTTTCTAAGCAGCTTTTCTGTATTTTACAACAAAAGTCAATTTATGCCTCTTTTTACTGTTGGCAGGTGTCAAATTGGTACAAAATAGGGACACCTGGAACATGTCTTGTATAAAACTGGGACAAATCACTGGTTTTGGATAAATCTGCAGAGACAGGGGACACAGGGCTCAAAACTGGAACGGTCCCCAGGAAATAGGGACATTTGGTCACCTTAATAAAAACAGATATACTTATGAACTAGTCCACTACAGAGAATTTTATTTTTTTATCTCCAGATAATAATCCCAATTTTACTATTATTCATTTTATTATATTATATCTATATTATTTATATTTATTATTATTATTATTATTAAATATATTTATTTCTATTTATTTTATTATTAGATTTTTATTTTTATATTATTTTGTATCATTTGTATTATTTATATTTTATTTATATTTATTAGATATTATTTTCAACACAGAATTAAAGTTTTAGTATTGATTAGGAGCATTTTTGACAACAATAAACAACACAGTGGAAGCGATAATGTTTGTAAAGAGAAGCGTGGTGAGTGTGCGCTCGTGCCGGCACCACTCCTGCTCTCTGGTGGCGTCCATCTCGTGTCATTAAACCGTAATGGAGGTCTGAGTTTATGTAATCTGTGCTAATGTGTCTAATGCGCTGGACTGACACTGGGCTTCTCCACACGGGGCCCGTCTCGGCTCTCAAACGGCTGTGTGAAGACGGGAAAAACTGTTTGCTTCTTACCGACACTCTTACAGTTACACTAAAGAAGGATTTTTAAAACCAAAACTGGGCTGGGGTGGTTGGTTTAGGGATGACCAGAAGTACCTGGGACAGTTCCAGTTTTGAGCCCTGTGTTCCCTGTCCCAGTAGATTTATACAAAACCAGTGATTTGTCCAAGTTTATACAAGAAATGCCCCAGTGTCCCTATTTTTGACCAATCTGACCTAAACCAGGACTAAACCAAGACTATATCAGGTCTAAATCAGGTCTAAACCTGAACTACATTAGGTCTAAACCAGGACTAAACGAGGTCTACATCAGGTCTAAACCAGGTCTAAACCTGGACTACATGAGGTCTAAGCCAGGACTAAACTATGACTAAACCAGGACTAAACTAAGACTAAACCAGGACTCCATCTGGTCTAAACCAGGACTAAACTAAGACTAAACCAGGACTCCATCTGGTCTAAACCAGGACTAAACTAAGACTAAACCAGGACTAAACTAAGACTAAACCTGGACTCCATCAGGTCTGAACTAAAACTACACCAGGTCTACATCAGGTCTAAACCAGGTCTAAACCTGAACTACATTAGGTCTAAACCAGGACTAAACGAGGTCTACATCAGGTCTAAACCAGGTCTAAACCTGGACTGCATGAGGTCTAAACCAGGACTAAACTAAGACTTAACCAGGACTCCATCAGGACCACCTTCTGTTTTTGAAGGTTTTACACAGCATTTTTTCCACTTCTGCCTAAAATAGATATTATACAAAAATAAATGTAACCATAAACAAAAGTAAATGTGATGGAGGTTTTACTTTTGTGTCCAAAAATGCGTGAGAGGAAGTAAATACTTATCTGACCCCAGCTCTTTTCCACTGTCTCAAAATAACAACTGATATTAGAACAGAGATGAGAAAGTAAAGTTGTCTTGAGTTCCTCTTAAAAGCTCGATTATTGTGTTTTTTTCCTTTGTTTCTGAGCGAAATGTGCAGCTCTTGAGGTCAGAATATGTGTTGTGAACTGTCCGCATCTAATTCAATCCATCAAACTTTAGTTATAGAGCTTTTTACAACGCTCAAGGAGATCAAAGTGCTTCATATTAAAACCAACACAATATAAAAACATACAAACATTAAACGGTGAAATAAAACAGTGTTACTGCATTACTGAGCGTTGTTTACAAAGCGTTTTATTGTCAGAAAATCAGGAAGTGCACGTTAGTATGCTAGCTGTTTGGATCATTGCAAACTGCTTTTAAGACAGTAAAAATAATTTACAGCACTTTTAAAGTAACAAAGTCCAACCTGGAGCTCGGGAGCTGGAAGTAGCTCTCCACCCCCTTCCAAGTATCTCGCCAAGGAATTTCTGAATTATACTTATGAAATATCAATATATGTTATTGTTTAATGTGATGATACAGTATCAATATCGTGAGCTGCTATACTGATATATCGCCAAGAGTATTTTTTGGTAGATTTTACTAAATTATTCTGTTAAAGAGCTACAGTTTTGTTGCCAGGCTGGTGCTTCCTAGTGCCTCTGCTCAGTTTCATTTCATTCCAGAGACTCGTCAGGAATCAGAATACAATCGGCAGTTTGCAGGAACCCCGGAAGTTGTAGTTGGCGTGCCGGCCAATCAGTGAAGCAGTGTTTTGGCCAGAACCAACCTGAGTCTGTAGACTGCAGATGCTATCCTCCTTTGAATTTCCTTTGTCAAATTATAACCTCACATTTTTTATCGTACCTTTAATTCGCACATTCACAGAAACGACAATGCTCGTGGACAGACATGTTCACTCTCTGATTGTTTGCTGTTGTTCTTGGACACCACTGAGCATTCTGGCACATTACATACGTCACCACCAAATAGCAGCGATTGGTCGCCTACTGTCGAGCGAATGAATCCTAATGTTGTGAGGTTAGACTGTTTCCACCAAGTGAAACTGGCTCATGAATCAGGCTACAGTTTTGTTGGTTGTTTAGAGGAAGGAAACACATTTGACATTTTCACTTTTTGAGCATTGAGTAAAATGGGCATGTTTCATATGAACTTTGTCCAAACACTTAGTATCACAGCCATGATTGGCATATTGAACCGTATTGAAAGTGCATTGCATCGAGGTATGTATTGTATCGGCAACTTCTCAATGAAACTGAGCCCTAGTGCTGAATGACTCAATTTGATGAACTACCATCCATTTTGATGTCTAACTCAAGTGCACAAATAAATAGATAAAGGTTTGTGTTTTATAGGTATCTAACTCTTCCCCATTTAAGGCTTTATTTGCTAAATTTCTTGTGATTGCTAAAATGAGTAGCTCTTTGCATTTTCTTTTTGCAACGATAGCTCACAGGAAGAAAAAGCTTGGAGACCGCTGTTCTATACCTATTAGGAAACTACATTATAGCAGAGTTAAAAGCTCAAAAAGGCCGGAAATAGCCAGGTTATAGAACATGAAATAAAATTAGATGACTGACCAAACACATATGTTTGTGTGATAACACGTGGATCCAGTCTCTTTTTCACGCCCAGGTGCAGGTCCAGAACAGAGCTTGAGTGAAAAACGTGTCAAACCTGATCTGACAGGACAGGTACAGAGACCCACGACCCGGAAACAGGTCCCCCAAGAAAAACATCTATTTATTAATATTATTTACACTGTGAGACCACTGCAGGTTTTAAAGGGCCCATATTATGCTATTTTTTGATCTGTTATAATGTTTCCTCGTCGCAAACAGACCTGGAGTTGTGTTTTGTTTCATTCACCAACCCTGCATATTCTTCTCTTACACTGAAAACACTCTACTCAGGAAGTGCTCCACTGTGTTTTTAAACTCCATCTCCCTTCACTAGAATCATTTGGATAATTTTATTTCTGCAACTGATCACTTTTTCTCCCAGAATTTCAACAGAATTTTATGCAAATTTTAATTATTTTCTTATAGAATTGTATTTGTATTACTATATTTCTATATTTGTATTACTAATATTTCTATATTCATTTTTACTTGTACATATACATTTATATAATTAGTAGTAGTAGTTGTTATAGTAGCAGTATTAGTAGTAGTAGTAATAGTTGCTGTAGTAGTTGCTGTTGTTGTAGTAGTTGCTGTAGCAGTTGTAGTAGCAGTAGTAGTAGCAGTATCAGTTGTTGTAGTAGTGTTGCAGCTGTAGTAGTAGTAGCTGTATCAGTAGTAGTAGTTGTTGTAATATCAAATGTTTTTTGTAGTTGTAGTAGTTTCTGCTGTTGTAGTAGTTTTATATAGTTGCTTTAGTAGTTACTGTAGTTGCTGTAGTAGTTTTTTGTAGTTTTAGTAGTAGTTGTAGTTTTTTGTAGTTGTAATCATTTCTCTAGTTGTAGTAGTAGTAGTAGTAGCAGTGGTAGTAGTATCAGTATTTGTAGTAGTTTTTTGTAGTTATTGTATAAGTTATTGTAGTCATTTTTTGTAGTTGTTGTAGTTAGTCGTTGCTGTAGTTCTTGTAGGTCTTGTCATAGTAGTTGCTGTAGTTGTTGTAGTATCAGCAGTGGTAGCAGCAGCAGTAGCTATAGTAGTAGAGTAGTATTGTTTTATTTCTTTATTTTATTGGAATGTCCCTTGAGATGTGCCAAGTCATTTTTGAGGGAGTCCAAAAACACTCACAATAATACACAACACAACACAAAACAATCGACAGAATACAAGACTTACATTAAACTTTCATTACAAAGCACACACACACACTTTACCTCCCTCATGTATTATCCGTGTCCAATATTTTCCATCTGAAGTGCTGTGTCCCAGCCCTGTGCCCCGCTGCAGCCTGTACCTGTGTAACATATGTATTCATAACGCTGTATTTACGAGGGCGTTCAGGGAGTTGGAGAGCGCCGCTTCCTGCTCCGTCAGCTCCGCTCGCTCCCGCACACCAGTCAATAATCACTTAGCCATATTCCATAATTCATTCACACTCTGCTCCCTGTAATGTGACGCTGCCCTGCGCGTCCTGCCGACTTTGTGTTGAAACTTCCTGCGCAGTGTTTCCCATGGTCCATAAGTGCAGTTTAAAGGGCCCAGATTACGATGTTTTCTGAGCTGTTCTAATGTTTTATGTTTGCTCATCACAAACAGAGCTTTTCTCATACCTTCTTCTCTCAAACGCAAAGCTCTGTGTGTTTTTAAGCTCCATCCACCTTCACTAGAATCGTTTGGATCATTTCAGCCCTGGGATTGCCGATCTCTACTGAAGTAAAGTATCAGTTTTAACAATGAAACTATATTAGATTTCATCTTCAGATCAAATTTGCGGCTGAGACACAACGGAGCTGTGGCAGTCAGTGGGATTTAGGTCAAGGATCTTGTCTGTCTTTTGATTTTGTTCATGCTTTCATAAACCTCTAAAGGCTCTCTGTGTGATTCAGTTAAATGTGTTGTTTTAAGTTTGCATATCAATGTGAGGTTCTTCCCTTGTCCTAGAGTCTTTTAAATGTTCAGATGATGAGTCCTTGTTGCTCCTGCTGCAGTCGCTGCTTTTTTGTTTTGTCTTGTTTCGATGAAGCAACGATGTGAGGCTGGGGGCTCATGTTGTTGCCAGATTGATTGTTTTTCCGCTAATTATTAATCAGAATCAGAATCAGAATGACTTTTATTCATCCTCGGGGGGAAATTTTCTTCGTTACAGATGCAACCGGCCAAGAACATGTAGTTAAAATCAAGTTTTCAAAAATAACATAAGATAAATACAATAAGATAAAAGATAAAAATAGTTCCCTCTCAAAGATTATTTACATCAAGTAACATATTTACAACTATATACATGTGTGATAAGGGAATAGGATAATATAGTAGTTTGTGATTTAAAGTGCAGAGTTCAACAGTTTGATGGCCACAGGCAGGAAAGATTTCCTTTGTCTCTGGAGCAGCGGCAGCAGCGTCTATGGATGAAACAGCTACTCTGATCGGCCAGCACCTTGTGAAGGGGGTGGGAGGGAGAGTCCAGAATAGTCCTGATTTTGTCCAACATTCCCCTGTCCAACACCACAGTCAGAGAGTCCAGCTCCTCCCCCACAACATGTCCAGCCTTTCTGATGATCTTCTCGAGTCTATTAGTGTCCCTCACGCGTAGACTGCTGCCCCAGCAGACAACAGACAACAGACATAATGCACTGGCCACCATAGACTCGTAGAACATCCTGAGCATTGTCCTGCAGATGTCACAGGACCTCAGCCTCCTCAGGAAATAGAGGTGGCTTTTTATGGTGTGTTTAGCCAGGTTTTTGCCTGGAACGCTAAAGAAATCTGGCACTCTATTGAACAAAGTAAAATAGAAGCACACACCGTTCACAGACACCAGAAAGAACGTGTTCACAGTTCGTTCATCAGGCAGAAATACAGAGCGTTCAGTTCATGTTCACCCAAATATGTTCAGGTACATCAGTGATTCTAGGCATAATGTCTCCATGATGAAAGTGATGGTAATGTTTTATTCTTTTATTTGACGATCTAATCTAACAGACCCCTCCTCTCTGCAGGCGGCTCCATGGCTCCTCCCGCAGCAGCGCTCTGATCAGCCCCTTCACCCTCTCCTCCCCCGTCCCCGTAGACCATGCCCTCCACGGCTCACCTCCTGGGGCTGTCGGGCCTCGGGATGTCCGACCTGGGGCTCTCAGGGTTGGGGCTGAAGTGTGAGCAGGAGCTGGAGCGCAGGTACGAGATCGTGCCTTCCGTCGTCTGCTCCATGTGCTGCCTTTTCGGGATCATCTACTGCTTCTTTGGTGAGTCATGCGTCCAAATCCAATTTATTTATTTTCATAAACAGATCAATGTTTCCTCGGTGGAGATCTCACTGTGGCAGTGAGTCTGTCAAGGTAACAAACTAGTGTAGTGATGCGGGCAAGTTCTTAACTTCCACGTAAAACGCCAATTTGCTTCACACTGAAGAAGCTTAACACCCCTTCTTCCCATCTTACAACAGCCACGAGTCTAACAAACAAAACACTCTGCCTGGCTCACTCATTAGTGTCTGGAAACATTATAAAACAACGTTATAAGCAATCTTAGCTTTACCTCTGTTGATTTCCCACTGCACATGCAGGGGATCGACTACTGACGGTGAAGAGCAATAGAAACTGAAAGTTGTTGAAAGAAAATGGTTCGGGAATGTATTTTCTTTGTGTTTTTTCAAAATATATAATTCACTCGTAAATAAATGGGATTAGAAACAACATTGGCAATCGAGTCTTTTGGGCTTTGGCATGCGCAGTGGGAAATCAACAGAGGTAAGTGTAAGGCTGCTTATAAAGTTGTTTTATAACATTTCCAGACACTATTGAATGAGCCAGGCAGAGCGTATTGTTTATTAGACTCGTGGCTGTTGTGAGATGGGTTAGAAAGTGGTGTTAAGCTTCTTCAGTGTGAAGCAAATTGGCATTTTACGTGGAAGTTAAGAACTTGCCCCATCACTACACTACTTGGTTGCCGTGACACACTGCCACAGCGAGATCTCTGCCTAGAAAACACTGAACTGTACCATTTTTTGGCTTCTGACAATATTGAAGCAATGGACTTTAGCTTCAAATGTGCTGGAGTTCCCCTTTAAGCCCCACGAGCTGGAGCTGGAGCCCTCGGACCTCAGAGCACGCTTGGGGATCTAAATTTGGATGAGGTCCAAGATGTACTGTGGAGCCAGTCCATTCAGAGCTTTAAAAACAAACAATCAATTCTTAAAATCAATTCTAAAACTAACAGGAAGCCAGTGCCACGATGAAAGGATTGGGGTAATGAGCTCTCTTCTTTGTGTTCCTGTTAAAAGTTGTGCTGCAGAGTTTTGGACTCACTGTGGTCGATAAAGTGCGTTTTGTGAGATGCCAAAATAAAGTGTGTTACAGTAATCCAGGCGTGAGGAAATAAAAGCGTGCACGACTTCTTCAAAAAGTTTAACAGATAAAAAAGGTTTGACTTTGGATAAAAGCTGCAAATGATTAAAACTTGATTTTAAAACACCATTGATCTCTTTGTCAAATTGAAAATCTTTCTAAAGGCCGTATTATAGTTCTGCATGGACTCAGTGCACACTGCCACCGTCGCATTGTCAACGTGGTTTTTGATTTATGGCTCTGTGTTGAGGTCATAGACCATATATATGAGTGGACATAGCTAACCCACGTCCAAACAGGAAGTGCTCCAGGAGGCTCTTCTGGCTCCTTCTGACTATGGATTCCATTGAGTTAAATTGAGATCTTCTGTCCCCCCTCTCTGTAACTGCTGCAGTGGCCTCGTCATTTTGATTTCAAAATGTTCGTGTTAATCCTCTCTACATGATCCTCAATTATTATTTTTTTTGCTATTTTGCTAAGCTAAAAAATCCTCCTCATAACATAGAGTCTGGCTCCAGATTCGGTCCTGTAACCCTGAGCATCGCGAGCTTCATTTGAGCGGCGCTGAACGCAGTGGGTGACGTCACACCGACTTAGTCCACTTTTATATACAGTCTATGGTCGAGGTCTATGCGCTGTGAAGCAATTCACCACCACAACAGTAGGAGGCAAGGATTTAAACCCGCCTATGCGTACTGCAGACATATAATCTCCAATGCAATATACTCACAGAGCAGACTCACCATCAGCAGAGCATCCCTCTGTCACAGAAAGAACACTCATATTCCATTGAATCGTGTCCTTTAGTCCGACAGAAGCTGACGCATCAGAACACGAGGAAAGAGCTGTTTTTTTCAGCGCTTATACTGTATGCAAATGAGCCATGCTTCTGTAAAACATAAACAAATGTGCGCAAAGCTGCATTAAACACATTACTGAATGTCTATATTGAGCGGAGTACCGGAAATGCCTGTAGAGCGGTGGTAGACAGGACCAATCACAGCTCTTATTGTCTGCATCATTTCACCTTGAATTTTGACGCGTAGTTTGAACATTTTGGAGGTGCATGTTGACGCAGACGTTTTGAGTCACAACCATAAATTGGCGTTAAGGTGACGTCAAGGTTGGTGACTGTGGAGCGAATATAATTTTTGAGGGATCCCACATCAGTAACTGTAAATTTCACAATTACATCACAAAGGAAGACGTTTGGAAAGATGTGATGAAACTTCCAGTGTAGTTCCCAACACTGGGCTGGAGCGACTATGATCAAACCCACTGAAGTAAATGTGGCAAAATGAAGACTGCATATGTGCTGTTTGGAATCATCTGGAATTCGGCGCCCTTGTCTCTTCTAATCGCATGTACTCAGTGCGCTCGGAGTTGTGCATCAGTGGAAATGATGAAAACTGAGGGACGGTTGGAATTGTTGATGAGCCGAACATAATGGAACGCTACAATGACATGGAGATGAAGAAAACTGTGACATTTTCTCATTTTTCCTACATTTTGTCAGACTTACTACTTACTACGGAGCCCTCCAGAAGTTCTGCATCACCAACACACACACACACACACACACACACACACATACACACACACACCATATTCATACAAGGCAATGTGTGTTAAGTGTCTTGCCTAAGGACACAACAGTTTTTACCTCTAGCTCCCCCCTGTGACACCCGGTATTCCCAGCAGTCTCTCGTCCGAGAACTAACCAGACCCCCAGACCCAGACTGGCTGAGATTCAGAGACCCGACGAGGCTTTGAGCAGGACGCCAGTGGAAGATAGTTGTACTTGTGTGTGAGTTGTGTGTAAGTTGTGTATGTTGTGTGTGAGTTGTGCGTAGAGCCGGGCCTGTGGTGAGCAGTTGTGGTTTTAAATGAGGAGTTAAATCCTCAGGGAGCTGGAGCGCAGAGCGTGAAGAAAACTGGAGAAGATTTTGGTTTCACTGACAACAGCCTGAGTCCAGCAGTCTCGCCACACTGTGGAGACACAAAAACACAAACACAGACTAATACAACACACAAACAGAGAGAGAAGAGACAAGAGAGGGGAGATAGAGGGATGAGAGAGGGAGGATAGAAAGGGGGAGTGAGAGAAAAGATAAGAGGGAGGGAGGAGAGAAGAGACAAGTGCGACAAGAGAAGGATGAGAGAGATAAAGAGAGGGAGAGATGAGAGAAGAGATGAGAGGATTGAGGGGAGGAGAGGGAGGGGGATGAGAGAGAAAGAGAGGAGAGTGAGAGATGGATGAAAGAAGAGACGAGAGAGAGAGAGATGAAAGTAGAGACAAGAGAGGGAGAGATGAGAGGTAAAAATAGAGGAGAGAGGAAGGAAGAGGGAGGAGAGAGGAGAGAGGGAGGAAAAAGGGAAGATTGAGGGGAGGAGAGGGAGAGATGAAAGAGAAAGAGAGGAGGAGGGGAGAGGGAGGGAGGAGAGAGGGGAAGGAGAGAAGGGACACGAGCAACAAGAGGAGGGACGAGAGGGAGAGATGAGAGAAGAAAGGATAGAGGAGAGAGAGGGAAGAGAGAACAGACAAGAGGGAGAGATGAGAGAAAAGACAAGAGGGAGCAGAGAGGGAGGAGAGATGAGAGAGGGAGAGGAAGAGATGAGAGAAAGAGGATTGAGGGGAGAATAGGGAGAGATGAGAGAGAAAGTCAGGAGAGAGGGAGGAGAGCAGAGGAGTGACAAGAGCGACAAGAGAGGGATAAGAGGGAGAGATGAAAGAGATAAAGAGAGGAGAGAGGGAGAAATGGGAGAGATGAGAGAGGAAACGAGAGGGAGGGTGGAGAGGGAGCGATGAGAGAGAGAAAGAGAGGAAATTAGGAGAGAGGAGAAGAAAGATGAAAGGGAGGAGCAGTGAAGGAAGAGAAAAGAAAGTGTTATAATGAGAGTTGTGTGAGGGCTAAACGAGGTCTGGAAGGAGCTCTCTGTAGTTCCACTCACGTCTGATACGGCCAATTACACAAATAACACACAAAACACACACAAAACACACACAAAAAACACACAAAACAGGTCCTGGGAGAGTTAAAACTGAGCAGCTTTACTCTCATCCTAAATGCACCTGAACTTACCTGTCATGTTTTTATTCCCGTCTCATTATGTGGGTTTGTTTAGGCTGATAGAGTCCCTGAGGTCCTCTTCAGCTGCAGAATGCTCAGGCCTCGCTCCTCTCAGCTCATTCCACACATTTCTCTGATCCGGCCAAGATTTTAAAACTTATATATCAGGTTCTTCATGTTGTTTTTTTTTAGATTTATTATCGACTTACTTGCTCTGAATTGGTTGTATAATCTTTAAAGGGGAACTCTGGCACGTTTGAAGCTAAAGTCCATTGCTAGAGGTGGTCGAATACTACTGAAAATGGCACAGATCAGTGTTTCCTCGGTGGAGATCTCGCTTTGGCAGTGAGTCTGTCAAGGCAATAAACTAGTGTAGTGATGGGGGCAAGTTTTTAACTTCCACGTAAAACACCAATTTGCTTCACACTGAAGAAGCTGAACACCACTTTAACCCATCTTACAACAGCCACAAGTCTAACAAATAAAACGCTCTGCCTGGCTCACTCATTAGTGTCTGGAAACATTAGAAAACAACTTTATAAGCAGTCTCACAATTACCTACAGGAATGTATTTTTTTAGCATTTCAAAAAATATGTCTTTTGGCCTTTGGCATGCGCAGTGGGAAATTGAATCGATAAGGCTAAGGCTGCTTATAAAGTTGTTTTATAACATTTCCAGACACTAATGAGTGAACCAGGCAGAGCGTTTTATTTGTTAGACTTGTGGCTGTTATAAGATGAGTTAGAAAGTGGTGTTAAGCTTCTTTGGTGTGAAGCAAATTGGCGTTTTACATGGACAAAGAGTCATAAACATACTTAAAACAAGTTTATGATTAGTATGAATGGACTTACTATGATCATGTCAGACTGATTTCAAGTACATATATCTAGAATTTAGCATCTTTGAATTCATTATGAAGTCATTCATACTATTCACAAACTGGTTTTAAGTATGTTTATTTAGAGTTTAGTAGAATTTAAAGCATTTTATCTTGAATTTGGCATCTGAGAACTTATTTCCAGCCCATGAACAGTCACAGAGATGCTTCAGTCTAGTCTAGAGGTCTTTTATTTTAATATAATTATCTTGCTGCATGGACAGATCAGTTCACTTCGTTTAAGTCATTTTCTGATAGATTTAAGTGTTTATATCTTACGTTTTGGCTGAGCTTTTTTGCTGTGCAGGCGCTGACAGAGCGTGGATCCTTTCTGTAATTATTAATATTGTAAATCTGAAAAGAAAAAGTGGTATTAAGTGAGATATCTTGCCAATATGGGGGTTTTCACTGTGATAAAATTGCTACTCTAGCAATTAACTGTTCAAAAGACAATGTTATATCATTTGAAGGGTGAAAAGTCCTCAAGCCGAAGCCTATTTTTATTTGAAAGTCTACATTTCCTTGTCTGCATCGAGATAACAGACTAATGGTTGAACCTAGATATAAATAAATAAAAATATGATACAAAACAATACACTACAGCTTCACAAACCTGACATGGCACTCTGGTTATAATGTGATAGAGTAATATTAGTATTATCATAGAATAAGATTAGATTTCACATTAGTCCATAGGAATTTCAGTCCTTCAGTCCTATTCATGTTTACAGCACAAACCAGGAAGACATTTGGAAACCTGCAATGAAACTTCCAGTGTATTTCCCAACAGAAAACTGGGACATTTTCTAATTTTTCCAAGATTTTGTTTGACAGAGCCTGCCGGAAATTGACGTTGCAGGTTTCTAAACATCTTCCTGGTTTGTGACGTAAATGTGAATAGAGGATATGAGCTTTTTTGTTGTTGGGACAGGCTTCAACAGTGATGTCCAAACTTTTTTCACCAAGGGCCACATATTAAAACACAGACCAGTGTGAGGGTAGATCGAGGGTCATAGACTGGTGGTCGAAACAGTGAGTAATTCAAACATGCATTTATAACAAGTTTGAAAGACCTTTGTTCATGCTTAGACCCTCAAAAGGACACACTACATTTGCTTGATAAAGTTAGATTTCAAAAACATGCAGTAAAAGTACTACTTGCGGGAGTATGGGCCAATTCACCTGGAAGCCTGAGGGCCAAAACAATTGGTCTGAGGGCCATAGTTTGGACATGCCTGGGCTACAAAGAGATGATTATAGCTGATGATTATTAAGTATTACAGAAATTCTTGGTGAAAACAACTAAAGTGCAAATAAACCGAACTTCCATCCATCCATCCATCTTCTCCCGCTTAATCCAGCTGGGTCGCGGGGGCAGCTTGCTGCCCAATCCTCATAGCACCTGACCCCCCCTATGAACCCCTCTGCAGGTGGTGAACCCACAGGAGGGTGGACAACATGGTTTGTGATGTTAGTTCATAGGGGGTGCGGGCATGTTTTAGGTTTAGGTAAACCGAACTTACCCCCCTCAAATATCCTCCACTCCTCTTTCCTCTCTCTTCTCCTCTTCCTCTGTCTCCTCTCATCTCCTCTTTTCTTCCTCTCTTCCCTCCCCCTCTTCCCCTCCCTCTCTCTTCTCTCCTCTTTCATCTCTCCTCTCCCCTCTCTCTCTCCCCTCTCCTCTGCCCTCTCATCTCTCCTCCCCTCTCTCTCATCTCTCTCCTCTCCTCCTCTATTCTCCCTCTTTTCTGTGCAGGATACCGGTGCTTCAAAGCGGTGCTGTTCCTGACGGGCCTGATGTTTGGCTCGGTGGTGATCTTCATGCTGTGTTATAAGGAGCGGGTGATGGACACTCAGCTGAGCGTGGAGGCATCGGTGGGCATTGGCCTGGGCATCGGGACCCTCTGCGGCCTGGTCACCATGCTGGTGCGCTCCGTGGGGCTCTTCATGGTGGGGCTGCTGCTGGGGCTGCTGCTCGGGGTGGCCTCGCTGGTGGTGAGTGAGCGCCGTTTACTCCCAGGGGACATTTAGTGGAATAGATACTCAACGTTTCCTGGGTGTGTGAAGCTAACTGAAAGCATTACTCTGTCTGGAGCTTTGTTACTCGAGATAGACTTAAATCTGAGGTTTATTTTAACTCAAGCTGACATAAAAGAGCTGACTTAGTTGGAACTACAACAGGTGAGATGGTTTCTGCTGTTAAACAAGGCCCTCACACAAAAAATTACAATCACAAACTATTTTTTTCAGTTTGTCACTCTTACTTTTTTCTCAAAAATCAAACTCTTAAACAGGTCCATGAATACTCGAACTGGCTCCTGAAAATAAGTTGTTTAAATCCATCCATCTTCTTCCCCTTTTATCCAGCTGGGTCGCGAGGGCAGCAGTTCACTGGTCAGTCCTCCTCACACCCATTTTTAAAATCCATTTTGTATTTTTTTTCATGAGTTTTCAGACTATCTATGTCTGTGTTGCTTAATAATTTCAACAAGACTGCAAATCAACTGTACATTAAGCAAATTTGGGCTTCAGAGGAAAGTCTTTAAAATGTTTAGATGTTCATGTAAGTTACTCTAAAATGTGATTAGTGCATCTCGTCTACTATTTATAGACAGCTCAGGTGGGGCCCTTTAGTTTAGTGGTTCTGGAGTCTGTTCTGGATTTTAGTCCTCTTTGTGTTCAGTCTGGTCTCTATCTCAGGTGATGGAGGGGTTTTACCACCGCTGTACAGTGCTCCTGTATTTGTGCGCTCTTCAGGTGGAGTACCACAAGGGTCCATTTTAGGGCCTTTCTTATTTAGTGTTCCGGGATGATGGAGGAGTTATACCACCTCTGTGCAGTGTGGGTACTCTTTATGATAAGTTTTTTTTATATTGTCATCAGGTGGAGGACCAGAAGGATCCATTTTAGGCCCCCTCTTGTTTAGTAGTCCGGAAGTCTGTGCTGTGATTGAATGCTGCTTGCAAACACAATTTTATGTTGGCTCTGTCTCAGGTAATCGAGGAGTTCGACTATCTACGTACTCCTGTGTTTGGGTACTCTTTATGTTCATTGTTGTCGTCAGGTGGAGTACCACAAGGATCATTTTAGCCCCCCTCTTATTTAGTCTTCTGGGAGTCTGTGCTGTGTTTGAGCACTGTTTGCCTACACAGATTTGTATTGTTTCTCTGTCTCAGGTAATGGAGGAATTCTACTATCTGCATACAGTGTGGGGACTCCTGTATTTGGGTATTCTTTATGTTGATTGTTTATATTTATTTTATTGTCGTCAGGTGGGGTACCACAAGGATCAATTTTAGGGCCCCTCTTATTTAGTGTTCTGGGAGTTTTTGCTGCTGTTTTTTGCTTAAGTCCTGCTTGCATACAAAGTTTTGTAGTGTCTGTCTCAGGTGATGGAGTTCTACCACCCCTGGACCGTGTGGGTACTCGTTTTGAACAGTTTTTTATTGTTGCCATCAGGTGGAGTACCACAAGGGTCCATTTTAGGTCTCCTCTTATTTAGTGTTCCAGGAGTTTTTGCTGTATTTGTGTCCTGCTTGTGTTCACAGTTCTGTTTGTCTGTCTCAGGTGATGGAGGAGTTCTACCACCCCCGGACAGTGTGGGTACCCATCGGGGTGCTTCTGGGCGCTGGTACCCTGTTTGCCGTACTGACCCTGCAGTGGCAGCGCTGCTTTGTCACCCTGTCCACAGCCACGTTCGGGTCGGCCATCATCACCGTCACCGTGGACTACTTCATCGAGCTGTTTGCCCTGGTGCACTACATCTACGAACGCCTCCGGGTACGAACACTCCGTACACAAGGTTTAGACTGAGGGACTGTGTTATACTGCATGTTCTCACCATTTTTACAAAGACTTCTACAAGTACTAGTTTAAATAATATAATGCATGTAACGTCACCACCCGCTAGGGGGAACCAACTGACAAAATGTTCATAAAGGTCCTACGTTATGCAGCATTGACTCATGTGAGCTTTAAGTCATGTTCTAATATTGTTACCTCCTCGAAAACAGACCCGGAATTGTATTTTGTTTCTTTCACACCTGTTTAAAGTACACTCAACAAAAATATAAACGCAACACTTTTGTTTTTGCTCCCATTTGTCATGAGATGGACTCAAAGATCTAAAATTCATTCCACAATACACAATATTACCATTTCTCTCAAACATTGTTCACAAACCTGTCTAAATGTGTGATAGTGAGCACTTTTGCTTTGCTGAGATAATCCATCCCACCTCACAGGTGTGCCACATCAAGATGCTCATCAGACACCATGATTAGTGCACAGGTGTACCTTAGACTGTCCACAATAAAAGGCCACTCTGAAATGTGCAGTTTTGTCTCACAGCAAAATGCCACAGATGGCGCAAGCATTGAGGGAGCGTGCAACTGGCATGCTGACAGCAGGAATGTCAACCAGATCTGTTGCTCGGGCATTGAATGTTCATTTCTCCACCATAAGCCGTCTCCAAAGGCGTTTCAGAAAATATGGCAGTACATCCAACCGGCCTCACAACCGCAGACCACGTGTAACCACACCAGCCCAGGACCTCCACATCCAGCAGGTTCACCTCCAAGATCGTCTGAGATCAGCTACTCAGACAGCTGCTGAAACAATTGGTTTGCATAACCAAAGAATTTCTGCACAAACTGTCAGAAACCGTCTCAGGGAAGCTCAACTGCATGCTCGTCGTCCTCATTGGGGTCTTAACCTGACTCCAAACTGAATATGAGTGTAAAATAAAATATACAAATGATTCATGTATGCCAGTCATACACAATTTGGGCTGGATATTGCATTTGGAAAAGAAACATTTTAAGCAGGCTAAACTTGCGGATGTGCTTTAATCTCACTCACATTTTAGACAATTCCTTTATGTTATTATTATGTATTATGTATGTATGTATGTATTATTATGTATTTTATTCTCAGTGTTTGATGGAGCTTCGAAGATATGGCAAAAGAACTGAGCACCTCTAGTAAATCTCAGAGTGCTTCAGAAGGAAATTCTTCTTTATAGAGAGTTTTTCCCAAGCCAATGAAAAGACCTTTTGTGAGAAAGAAAGCGAATGTCCCCATCTTGCAAGATTTGCGGGCAGGAGTGTGACTGCACAATGCAGGTGTGGGACTGAAAACTCTGTCCTTTAATGGGTAATTCCAGGGCTGAAATCATCCAAATGATTCTGGTGGTGTGTGGAGTTAAACACATCCGAATGAAACAAAACACAACTCCAAGTGTTGACTTATGACATTTGTCTTGATGGTCACGTTGTGGATCAGTTGTATTTTAGAGGGTAATAAGACTGAGATGTCCCAGTCAAGATTTTTGGCTTCCGATCCGATCTGATTTTTTTAAAGAGTGCTCTTGTCAATACCGATCTGATACCATGCCTTTGTTTATAGTTCTGGTAGCTCTGTGTCTGTAATGTAGTGTCATGAAGGAAGTTTGTACCTTAGCTAAAGAGTCCATTAGTTGATGAAAGCCTTACCGACATTACCTTCTTTGTTATGCCTCCTCCAGTGTTTGCTGCTGTGGCTTTGCCTTCTTGTGCTTGTAAATCTATGATGTTTGAATTGCATTATATGGTTCTTAGTCTTTTTTCTGTGGCTATTTTAGTTTTCTGGTCAAAAATGCCTGAATCTAAGTTTGTGCCAGTAGTAGGTGACATCACACAGCAATGCTCCGATCGCAGACAGATGTTTCTGGTACAAACACCTGGCTGCAGGGGCGGAGTTTGAGGTGTGGTTAGACCAATCACACTGTTATACTTATATACTTTAGTAGTAGTAGTAGTCTATTCGGTCTGATTCTAGAATTTAAAAAAAATCAATTTTGTGATGTTGATATTAGCATAGACAGACAGATTTGTGCAGTATAAATTCTACAGATGTTCACAGATTTAATGTCGACCATTTAAACTGCACAAATCTGTCTGTCTATGCTAATATCAACATTACAAAATCGATTTTTAATTTTAACTCTAGAATCAGTCTGAGTGAACAAGTTATTTATGTTTTCTTCATGACATTTAATGTTAGTTTTGCTCAGTAGTTCACTAATGCTCATCAATCCGTGTATCATTCGTTCATTCGTTTTTCAATCTAAAACCAAAAATAAGAAAATGAAAAAATGATTTTGTCTCCAAAACTAAAATGAAAAAACAGATCTCAGTGTGTGTTTTTCCATCCTCAAAAAGCTAACCCTAACCCTAACCATAACCCTCGTCATATACGTGTGTGTCAATGCTTCGAGTAAAGGTTAATCTCCAGTTTATGCAACTTGCTCAAGTATCAAAATTGGACAAAATGGGAAACGGCCGTTATCCATTTTTTTTTTCCATTTTTCATTTAAACACAAAATCGAAACTGAAAAAACGAATTGTTATCCATTTTTTCATTTTGGTTTTGGAGACAAATAATGAAAAAAATTTTTTTCTTATTTTTGGTTTTATATTGAAAAATGAATGAACGAATGATACACAGATTCTCATCGTTGTCTTCCTTTAAGTTTTCGTCTTACCTTGATAGTTGTGGATAAATTCTTCATGGACAGAATATGTTCTTTGTTGACCTTGTTGGAAGATTTGGTGTTGGGGTAAATTTATGAAGCTGGTCAAAAATATGCAACACTTCTCCACAGGTATTTTGCTGTAGAAAAGCTTTGACCGGAAGTTGCGCGACTCAACATCGCAGCACATCCTGCCGTTGTTATAATAGTCTATTACAGATGGATTTATTGCTCAAAAACACCTTGAAAAACAAGCACAGATCTGACCTGTAACTTGCTCTGATTTAGTCTCCATGAAGATAGAAAGGTTTAATGCCATACTGTGATTTCAGACAAAGCAATAAGATTTGACGGAGCCTCCACCAGTGAAGTTACACAATGCAGCTTTTAGCCAGTACTACAGCTTGCTCATAACTGCGTGGATGTGTCGTGCAGGTGTCTCCGAAGAAGCCTCAGTGCTGGTTCACGTGGGTGATCCTGGGGGTGTGGCCGGTGCTGGCTCTCCTCGGGGTGCTCATCCAGTGGAAGGTGACGGGCGAAGGCTTCTCCCACACAGAAGGTGAGGATCTCTCTGTCTTTAACCCTTTGTCCTGATTTTTACCATGTCAATGGTGTGCGCTTTTTGTCACAAATTTAAAAAAAAAAATAGCTCAAGACCCAAAAATCCTGTTGTGTGTGGCGGCCTTTACTTGTACTTGTATATATTTTGCCATGTAACTTTACTTTTAGTTTAGTGGAAATTAGTGCTGTCAAAAATATTATGTTATTAAGGATTAACGAAGGAAATTTTTTTAATGGTGTTTAATTTTAAGTTTAGTTTATTCGAAAGGGAACAAAGCATTTTCATAAAACACATGATTACACGTCGTTAAAAAAGCCAGAATTAGTCAGAAGATTAGTTTTCATCTGTAGTCCCCTAGCCATGCTATAAAAAGGCAATAAAATACATATACACAAGCAGAAAGAAAAAAAAGAAAGAAAAACAAATAACATAAACATAACAAACGGTTAAGTGAGCACAGAGCACACAATACCTGTACAATATAATACAAGACACATATACAAACACTTACTAAACAATTAAGAAAGAATAAGACTTCACAAAATATCACAATTTAAATTTTTTTTTTTTTTTTTAATTTAGCATGAGTTTATTGCTCTTTGTGACCTAGTGAAGTAGTTTTCTCATAAGCTGTGGCCATTGCTGTAACATTAGAAAAAGTACGGGGTCCATCTGTAAACCGGAAGCAAAACAATTTGTTCAAAAACTGAGAAGTTCCAATTGGAGGTGGTGTACTAAAGCACGGCATGTACACGCACAACTTCACTATACAAGCCCTATGTGTCCGCTGATATTATTTTTACAAGGAAAACACAAAATAAAGTCCGCTTCAAAACATACGGCGAGTCTGCCCTGACCTTAAATAAGGACTGAGAGACAGAAGTTTTGCAGCCTCTCCTCCAGCTGTCCTCACTGCTCTGAGCTGTTGTTATCTCCATAAAGTCACAGAGGAGCACGTACAGCAGCAGGACTTGTATCGGTCTCATTATTTAATAGATACTTCTGCCACTGGACTTATTTTCTCCTCTAAAGCATCGCTGCTCCTGTGTATAGATCCACCAGCTGTTGCCACATGTAAACACACAGCGCTGTGTGATGAAATCATCGCCCTCAGTGCAGCAGCGATGAACAATCTCAGGTCACTTTATTTCACCCACAGTGGGAACTTTAGTCCCTTTGACTGTTCTGATCACAGAAGAGGCTCTTTCCTCACACTGTTACAGAGCACTTCATGAGAGTGGAACATCGAGCACAAATTGTCTCACTGACAATTGTTCTGGTTTTCACTAAAAAAAGAACATTTGCACAAAGCCTCTCCACATTTCTATGTGGATAAGAGGATTAAAATGATGATTCAACGGACAAAAATGTGCGATTAATATGTGATTCATCCCGATTAATTATGACTTTCACAAGTGTAGCAGCAATTTTGTCCTAACCTTTTGTCATTTCTGGGTGCAGGGGATCCAGGCATAACACACTTCAGAGTCTAGGTTGTGATAGGAAAAAGATTTAAGAGGGGGTTTCTGATTTATGCAAATGGTGACAGCCCAAGACCCGCTACAGTTTATGGCAGAGGGAGTGGGGTGGGTGGATACTCAATAATATGAAAGAGTTGAATAGTGGAGACCGGCCTGATAAAGCTGTAAAAACCGTGTGGCCTCCTGTCACCCATACACCCAGTGCACTGGCACCTGTGCGCTCATATAGACTTGACTACACCCTGCCCACTTGTGGCCAAGCAAATTATAGGTCACCCTGTGCTCAAATATAAACAGTGACCCAAATAAACGAAACAAGAATGGCTCCTACAACGAGATTAATCACGATTAAATATTTTAATGGATTGACAGCACTAGTATTAATCTTTGGTAGACCTACGACACTGCTTACATATTAGACTGTGATCCTAGCTGTATTTGATGCATAATTGGGACTTTAGCTTGACTTCTGGAGCTGAGATAAGATGTTTTATACAAATTAATTTTTTCCAGTGCAGTAATCAGTTTTTATCTTTCTGCACACACACACACACGCACACACACACGTCTTATATAGATTTGTATTGTTCTGTAGATTAATGTTCTGGATGGGGGCCAGCCGGCGTTCTGCTGTACTTTCATTTGAACCCAAACAAAAGCCATGGCCAGGACAATGCGGCTCTGTGCGTTATAAAGCTTTTCACCAGGAGAAAGGGAGTGTTCGAGAGACACATCATTAAAACCGGCCCCAGTGGAGCCACAATGCACAATATTAGAATTCAGATGCTGACGTCTCTGTGTGGATACAGCAATAGTTAAAGGCCCATTCTGCGCCAATTTTATGATTTGTCTCATGTTTTCTTCATCACAAACAGCCCCGGAGTTGTGTTTTGTTTCAGTCACACACGTTTAACGCACAAACACTGCAGATTCAGAGTTCACTGCATTTTTACACTCCACACACCTTCACTAAATTCATTTGGATAATTTCAGTCCTGGAGTTTCCGATCTCTGCTGAACTAAAGGTAAAAGGAGCTGTTCACTTGAAAACTACTTTCGCAAGGTGGAGAATTTTGAGCTTTGGCGATGTAGACAGACTAATAATAAAGGAAAGATCACAACTCCAGGTCTGTTTTTGTAGAGGTAACAACATTATAAGCTGGAATTTACTCCAGGAGTGTCAGCAGCTGCACACGAGCATATGGTGTATTCTCACGCTTATACACTAAACTTTTTACATTCTTTATGTATTCTTTGTTGATTGGATGAAACAAACGTTGACAACAAGAGCCGTATCTGCGGAGCTGCGGTAATGAAGCTACTATTTCACTTTGGCCATCTGCTCCACGCGCCTTTTCCTTCAGAAGTTTCTGTCAGATGTTGTAGTATTTTAGTGTTTTATATTTATCCTCTGCGGCTATAAACTTTCCTTAGTCCATTATGACTCATTTGCTGAGCTCCTGATGCGACATACAGTGTTTACAAGGGAGTGTGCCTATCTTCCCTTAGCTCTGTGTTCCCTCAGCTCTATGTTCCCTCAGCCCTATGATCCCTTAGCTTTATGTTCCCTTAGATTTATGTTCCCTTAGCTCTGTGTTCCCTCAGCCCTATGATCCCTTAGCTCTATGTTCCCTCAGGCCTATGTTCCCTCAGCCCTATGTTCCCTCAGCCCTATGTTCCCTCAGCCCTATGTTCCCTCAGCTCTATGTTCCCTCAGCCCTATGTTCCCTCAGCCCTATGTTCCCTCATCCCTATGTTCCCTCAGCCCTATGTTCCCTCAGCTCTGTTCCCTCAGCTCTATGTTCCCTCAGCTAGCGGCACAGTGGCTGAGTGGGTCGCCTGTGGCCTTTCTGTGTGGAGTTTGCATGTTCTCCCTGTGTCTGGATGGGTTTCCTCCGGGCACTCCAGTTTTCCCCATCAATCCAAAAACATGCACTGTAAATGTGAAAGTGGTGTGTGTTGGTGGTGGTCGGAGGGACTGTTGGGGCCGTTTGGCTTGACAGCTGCGCCTCCTTCAGTCTGTCCCAGGGCAGCTGTGGCTACAACAGTAGTTTACACCACCGGGTCTGGAGTGAATGAAGAAATGCTGTTAATCATGCTGTGTAAAGCATCTTTAGGGACATAAATCTGTGAAAAGCGCTATAGAAATAAAGTTACCTTACCTCAGCTCTATGTTCCCTCTGAACTAAACCAAGACTAATCCAGGTGTGAACGAGGACTAAACCAAGACTAAATCAGAACTAAACCAAGACTGAACCAGGACTGAACAAGGACTGAACCAGGACTGAACAAGACTGAACCAGGACTAAATCACAACTAAACCAGAACTGAACCAGGACTAAACCTCAGCTCAGTACCCCCAGCTCCTGTGATGTTACATTTCAACTAGGGCCCCACCGATATATTGGTTGGCTGATATTATCGGCCGATATGGGCTCTTGGAAACATATTGGCTATCGGCCAAAATCTTGCCAAAATGGGCCGATATTACACATGGGCATTTTACCTTGTTATAAAGTTTAGACTGTCTATATTACACCCATTTAATCCAATTTACAGACAGATAAATGTCCTAATATGTAGCTCCGCATCAGTATTTATCTGCGGAGTCATTTGTCTGTGTCCATCCCAGTCCTGAACGCATCGTCATGTGCACTTGTTTACACTCGCAGACATTGATCCATGTGCGCACATATACGGTCAATGTGTGCGCAACACTGAGATTCTCTTCTTTTTCAGGACGATCAGTTTGAGTCTGGATTAAAAGGACAGTTCTTAGTGCAGACTTGTGATCTGAGAGGAGCCTGTGTGAGTGTTGGAAATGTGTCGGTTTTGAATCTCATTTTGGTTCTTTCTCATTGGTTAGCGATTAGCTGCTGCCTGCATAAACAGGCTGTTTTCTCTTCTATTAGTGACTGTAAAGTGACTATAGTGGCCGTATATATATATATATTACTGGACACGCACTGATATGTAAATGAGTTGTGAATAGAACTGTAAATTATCGACATTTAGCACATCATTAATTACCCCAGGGCACACGCATTTACCGCTAAAAGCTAATAGCAGTAGTTTGCTTACAGTCATTTCTTTACTGGCTAGAATATCATGCAAAAATGCCATTAGGCCGACTGACTGTCTTTAAATATAACGTAAAGAGGCAGAATAACAATAAATGTCGCCTAAATAAACCCATTTGAAAATCCAATAGAGCCAAACCTAAGTTTTATAAACAACTGAAGATTTACAGTGAATTTTTACGTCATAAATATATCAGCGATTATATTGGTGATCGGCAGCTCCAACTTCCATTTTATCGGTATCAAATTGGCCGCAACAAAATCCATATCGGTTGGGCCCTAATTTCAACAGCTAAATTTTACCTTAAATTCAGCAGAAATTGGTAATTCAAGACTGAAAATATCCAAATGATTCTAGTGAAGGTGCTTATAGGAACTCTCGTCTGTTTCTGGAAAATAATTTGAGGAATTAAATGCAAAATAAAAGCTCCAATTCTCTGTTTTTATTATTTAAGAGTCATTAAACGTGGATTACCAAAACAGGGCAGAAGTATTCCTCTTTAAGCTCGTACCATAACCGCACACGGTTGTAGGAAGCTGGGAACAGGCGGAAGCTTAGCACTAAATCTTGATAATAACAAAATTGGCCCTTTCTGTTGCTCGGAGATTACCACAGCACTTATAAATCTTCCTAAATTACCTTAAGAAAAAGACTGATGCACTTCCAATGCAAAATGTGATGGGTTTTCAAGTCGAGTAAGAGCAGAGAAGAAGATTTACTGTTTTTATATGACGATTGCAATGAGGATATGTTTAAGTTTTATGCTTCTGACTTCAGGAACTCTGGATTTAAGTGACATTGTCTTGAAAATTTTTCATTTTTGGGTTTAAAATGTTCATATTAACGCACTCTGGATGATGCTGGCGTTTTTATTTTGCTTGTTTTGTCTGGAAACCCATTCGTTTTCCTAATTTACAATGAAACTATGAACTAAACCAGGGCTAAACCAGGACAAAACCACAAGTAAACCAGGACTAAAGTAGGACTAAACCAGGACTGAACCAGGACTGAACAGGAGTAAATCAGAACTAAACGAGGACTGAACCAGGTCACAACTATGACTAAACCAGGACTGAACCAGGATTGAACCAGACCTAAACCAGGACTAAACCAGGACTGAACCAGAACTTAACCAGGACTAGACCAGGCCTGAATGACATCTCTATAGAAACCAGCAGGTGACAGGCCCCAAATCCAAAAGTTAAGTCTTGTTTTAAATCAAAAGTCGTATTTCCAAGTATTCACAGAGTTATATAAGGTCTCACTTTAAATTCTGCAGCCCCACTTTGAAATCCAAGTCTATTCACTGATAATTACACTCTAAAGAAGTGCTCAGGGGCCCCGCAGTGGTGGTGGTGGTGGGGTCCGGCTAGCCGAGGCAGACCCAGGCAGTCCCAGGGGAGGGGGTCTGGGGGAGGGGGCTTTCATTAGAGCCGTCCTGGACCATCTGGAGCCTCTTCTCTGTCCGCCTTTACGAAAGCCCGAACAATAGAAGTACTAACTCTCCTCCTCCTCTCAGACTGGACTACAAATTCTCAGAATGGACTACAAATGCTCAGAATGGACTACAAATGAAGCTAGCTTGGTTACAGATGGTTTAAGTGACTCAAAATTTAGGTTTCATCATTCATTAATATGGCCACGACTGAAACCAAGACTAAACCAGGGATAAACCAGGACTGAACCAGAACTGAACCAGGACTAATAAACCAGTACTGAAGCAGAATTGAACCAGGATTGAACCAAAACTAAACCAGGACTAAACCAGGATTAAACCAGGACTACATCAGGACTGAACCAGGAATAAACCAGAACTGAACCAGGATTAAATTAGGGCTGATCCAGCACTAAACAAGGACTAAAAGAGGACTAAATCAGGACTGAATCAGAACTGAACCAAGACCCGGTCGGCCTAATTCTGAGTCTTATATTTCTCAATTTTGTCATTAAAAACAGAAAAATCAAGTGCTTTGTTTCTCTGACGTTGCTCCTAGTAGCGTTAGCAACAGGTTTGATTGACAGCGTTGCTAAGCGCCAGGACCACTGGTTTAGCTGAGAGCGGGAAGAGGCGTTACCTTCAACACCTTCGCTCCGGATTGGCTCTTTCGTTGCTGTGATACTCACGGTCGGAATTCCAAATATGGGCTTCAAAATCGTCCCAATAACTGCATAACTGACAGCCTCAATGAGCTTCATTTGACTGGAGCTGACATCACACTTGCTTAGTCCGATTCTTTATTCAGTCTGTGGTCCAGGCCCCTGTTGGAAGTAAATTTTTCTATTAATATTCCTCCGCGCTCGGTGTTTATCTCGTTACAGATTTTTCCGCTCCGGTGTTTGGTCGGCAGGAGGTTGTGAATTTACTTGCCCACTCACAATATGTTCACGAGTACAGAACATGCAGGAAGGAAAGATCTGACCACACCACACACGTCAGCCGGATGTGGAGGCTAAACCGGGACTTAAGACTGAATAAGGACTAAGCCAGGGTCTGAAGCAGGTCTGAAACAGGACTAAAACAGGGTCTGAAGCAGGATGCAACCTGGACTAAACCAGGGACAAAACCAGGACAGAACCCAGACTGAAACAGGACTGAAACGGGACTGAACCAGGACTGAAACCAAGACGGAACGAGAACTGAACCAGGATGGACAGGTTATAGATATGTCCAAGATGGAACCAGGACTGAACTAGGACTAAACCAGGACTAAACCAGGACTGAACCAGGACGGATAGGTTATAGATATATCTAGAATGGAACCAAGATTTAACCGGGACTGAAACAGGACACAGCCAGGACTAAATCAGGACTAAACCAGGACTGAAACAGGGCTAAACCAGGAATAAAACCAAGACTAAACCAGGGACAAAATCAGGCCTGAAACAGGACTGAACCAGGACTGAAACAGGACTAAACCAGAACTAAACCAGGATTGAAACAGGACTGAAACAAGACTGAACCAGGATAGACAGGTTATATAGGTCCAGGATGGAACCAGGACTGAACCTGGACTTAACCAGGACCGAAAGAGGACTAAATCAGGACTGAAACAGGGCTAAACTAGGACTAAACCGGACTAAACCAGGACTGAACCAGGAAGGATAGGTTATAGATATGTCTAAAATGGAACCAAGACTTAACTGGGACTGAAACAGGACGCAACCAGGACTAAATCAGAACTAAACCGGGATTGAAACAGGATTAAACCAGGACCGAAAAAAGACTAAACCAGGACTGAAACAGGACTAAACCAGGACTGAAACAGGACTGAATCAGGACTAAACCAGGGACTTAAACCAGGACTGAAACCAGGCTGAACCAAGACTGAAACAGGACTAAATCAGGACTGAAACAGGACTAAACCAGGACTGAAACAGGACTGAACTAGGACTAAACCAGGACTGTAACAGGACAGATAGGTTATAGATATGTCTAGGATGGAACCAAGACTTAACTGGGACTGAAACAGGACTAAACCAGAACTAAACCAGGACTGAACTAGGACTGAAAAAGGACTAAAAAAGGACTAAACCAGGACTGAAACAGGACTAAACCAGGACTGAAACAGGACTGAACCAAGACTAAACCAGGAGAGATAGACAAAAGTAAATAAACCAGTCTGTTTCCATCAAATCCATCTTGACAGAATGTTGTGTTATAATTAGTCAAGTTTGTGCGTCAGTCTGATCTGATCTTTATTTGGACAGGATTAAATACAGATTTCTTCTGTTCTCGCAGCATGAAAATCAGAAAATCAACTTTAAAAGTCCAGTATTACACAAAATGGATTCTCGTGAGATTCAAACACCATGTGCGCACTTAAGTCGTGAGTTTATTTGAATGTATTTTATTAAAATCTATTGTTTGTGTTGTGTTTTCTGCGCAGTGGTGCTGAGCCGGCAGCAGAGGAGGGTCCAGCTCATGAAGCTCCGGCAGAGAGAGGAGCGACTGAGGCAGGAGAACGAGAAGAAGAAAAAGAAGAAGAAACGCAGCCACAGTCACCAGGGGGAGCTCAAACACAAGCCCGCGAGCCAGCAGCCACAGTACCACCACCCGGGCTCCTCCCACTCGCAGCAGAGCCACGCCCCCCCACCACACAAAGCCCCACCCCCTCAGACCGAGCCCGGGTACCACCGCAAACCCCACCCCAAGAGGCGCTTCGACGGCGATGTGCTCTCCCCGGTCAGTGGGTTTTACGGGCAAATTTTATGTCAAATAAACTAGGGAAGGGATAAGAGCTCGTGTCTTGATCTCGTCAGACAAAATTGCCACAAGGTTGTCCATTTGATGATGGTCCCTCGTAGGGTTGGGCGGTAATACGGTAATACGGTATCTGGCTATATCAAAAAGTAGCAGCGGTATCAGTTTCATTACCCTCATTAAAAAAAATCTGCATAAGGACCTAAAACTACAGCATGGACTTTCTCCCCTCCACTCTCTCTCTCCTTTACAAACGTCATTACGCTTCGTGATATCCATCCACACACAGTGAGGAAGAAGAAAAAAACCTGTCTGACGCTTCGTGTGTGATGTTGAGCCGAAAAGTTTGCGATGGAGACGTTTTATTGAACGCAAGAGTCGAGAGGGAACACACTGAAGAGGAGAAAGTTCCCGCTTGAGGGCGAAGTCAGAGTTTCACAGAGGAGACGGTAAAACCGCACAGCGTCCACGTCGACCGTCGTGAACCTCCAAAACTTTCTAACTATGCGTCAAAATGACACAGACAATAAGGGCTGTGATTGGTCCTCTCGACCACTGCTCTACATTTCTGGTACTCTGCTCATGATATACTTTGAGTAATAATGTGTTTAATGCAGCTTTGCGCACATTTGTTTACGTTTTACAGAAACAAAACTTAAAACCGCATGGCTCATTTGCATACAGTATAAGCGCTGATAAAAACAGCTTGTGCGCTGATGCTGATGTGATCGAACGTGCTGCAAAGTTTGGTTTGATCAGAACTTGTACCTCATCTTCAAATATAATGCTGCTATTCTATTTTTAAATGCTCCAAAATAATTCTTAATTTTTCACAGTAATACTGTATACCCCAATAAAATGCAGTTTAACAGTATCAAAATTTGTATACCGCCCCACCCTAGTCCCTCGGACAAGTTTTAAAACATGAGGAGAGATCTTTTCAAGCCGTCCCTAAACTCTGGAATGAACTGTGTCCTCACCTACACTCTCTAGAAAGTGTAGATGCCTTTAAAAAGCAATAAAAACATTTCTCTTTGAACAAGCCCTCAGGTTTCAGAGCATAATGTATCTTATGCTGTTTTTTATATTTTGTATGTGAAGCACTTTGTGACCTGTGTCTGTGAAAAGCGCTATAGAAATAAACTTGACTTACTTACAGTGCAGCTTTAGCACTCACCCATTATTCCTGTTTTCTATTACATTACCTGTTTCTAAGTGCAGTCCTCTCTCCGCAGAGCTACATCCGCAGTTTCCGGGACAGACAGTCAGAGCGGCGCTCCTACTCCCACACCAGGATCAGCCGCTCGCGAATGGCTCAGCTGGACTACGACTGCGGCTCCCAGGTCCCCCTCACGGCCCCGACCGGCCCCCCCGCTCGCATCTGAGGGGCCCCCCTGCACTCCCACCGCCCTGGGACGCCAAACCCGACCTCACCGTGCCAACCTTCACTCCGCCTGACCTCCTGGAACTTTATTTTACGGGAATGTGCAGCGACTAGCCGAAAAAACGTGATCTACAGGGGTAAAATCGCATCAAAAATATACGTTAAAAAGAGGATGGACCTGCTGATCGGATACAGACATTTGGTTTTTGATATCGCCAGTTGCTCCGAGACTTTGACATTAAGTTTTTAAAAAAATCCGACAGAAATTTCTTCTCAAGACCGCGGAGATGCAGGATTTGCGTCGTCATGGAAACCCTTTAGTAAAAGATTGTTTACAGCGCAAGTTTATTTCAGAGGTGACGGCGAGGAGATTACGGCAAAAAATCTGTAATGTAAATATTGTGTTTGTTTATTGTTAAAACTGCATCACGTGTGGATAGAATTTGTTCGTTGAAATGACAAAATAACGATACAAGGTCAGGTTGAGTTTCATTTAAAGCAGAACTAAGTAACATCACTTTTTCAGAATTGAGGGAAAAAAGACATTGAAGTTGATGTGCAGGGGGGTTAAAGGGTGATATTTACCAAATTTGGCAGAAAATGACAAGTTAGAATACTCATTGGACTAAAAATTGACTAAAAGTTTTACAGTTTCACTCCCAGTTTGGCAAAATGTTGTCTATTTGGCTAGAAAAATAATACAGAGAGACAGGCCTGCATTTAGATATTTTGATTTAAAAAATTCATCTATACTTGTACATCAAGTTTTGTCACAGCAGCACCTTTAACCGTCTCCACTCTGAAAAAGTGACTGAATTCTGCTTTAAATTGTATGATGAACGAAACTGGCTGAAACTACAAACTGTGCCATTCAAATGAAAAGGTGCGCCGCAAAAACTACACGATAAAACCACTTGAATTCAAAATCTTGGTTTCTTTTTTTACATTTTAGATTTATTTATTTTGTATTTTACATTTATTTTACCTACTGTTTTACCAATTTATTTTACTCCACCATTATTTTTTTTTTAAATTAAGAAATCTATGGTACGCAAAGTAACAAGTCCAAAAATCCAAAGAGTCCAACACGATTCTGAATTCAAATCATTTTATCGACACGTTACGATATTATTTTTTACAGTGTAACATTTAAAGATGCACTATGTAACTTTTCTGGTGTGAAAGAGTGATTGCTTCGCCTGGAATGTTCCACAGTACGATATAAACTTTATGTTTTAATCGCAAAAAACAACTTGATTTTGATGGAGTCACCTGCTTGTCTCCATGGAGATTGTTAAAGCTACACTATGTATCTTTTCGGTTGAGGATCCGTCACCTTTAGCCAAATAATGCTGTTTGACAAATTAAACTTTTCAAGAGAAATGCGATATGGAGAAGTAAATGCACAAATTTTAAGACCGAGATATAAAATTCAAGACTTTTTCAAGTCTTTTTAAGGTATTATTTACAATTTTATAAATTCAATGCTTTTAAGACTTTTTAAGACACCGTAGGAACCCTGAGAAATGTTACAGAGCTTAACAAATGTATTAGACCACCTGTCAAAACAACATAAATAACTTCATAGTTTATCAAAAACATGTTTCAAATTAGCACTTTCATTGTTCTTTTACGAAATTGACCAACTGAAATAACAAAATTGTCCTTGTTGACAAATAATAACCAAAAATGTGAATATTTAGTGTGAGCACCTTTGGTGCAAATAACAGCTGCATTCTTAAATTGTTTTTATGTCGTTTTGCAAAGTCTCTTTTGTTACTGAGTTTCTTGCTGTTCCCAGAGACTTGCTTTGGATGAGACTTTGGAAAACATTAAACTTGAAAATGTATGGATAGCAACAATAGTTCTATTTTAGCATTAAATATATGGTTTCGAATAAAAAGATCTTGCATATACTGGAAAATTAACCATTATAGAAACATAAAAAGTAGGGGTGTCAGTTTACATGATAATTAGATTGATAAATTACACTGCAAATTAACGTGTTAGAAAAATTTACGTAATTAATGATGAATGGGAATTCAATGTGTGAGCATTTTAAATTTGGCCCACTGAATGACCTGTAGGCAACTGGACAGCGTCACTTCCACCTGCGTCACGAATCAAACAAATAAAGCACGAGGACAAGTGACATGGACGCGACTCAGGGGTGCGAGGCGAGCTCATCGGTGCCCGGGCGAACACGGGACTACAACAACAACGCGGTGATTTGTAGCCTTTGTAAAAAAAAGAACTTTGCTCTCACCAAAGCTGCTCCAGCCGAACTTAAACGCTAAACATTGTGACCGGTGCCAGTGCTACCGTGAGCTTCGCCAACCCACAAATGCAGAATTAGGGAAACGAATGAGCAAAGCCACGACTCTCGGGCCACTCCCGCGAAGCAATTAATTCATGACGCACCACAATTTTATAACGTCCAATTTTATAAGAATTTGAATTCTTTATTTGGGGACATTTAGTAGATATGAGATTAAAATTAGATTAATTTGATTCATTAATTACAAATCCTGTAATTAATTAGATTCATTTTTTAATCACCTGGCAGCACTAATAAAAAGATATTTTGGCACAAACACAAATACTGGGGGAAGCTCTAATACTTTTGTTAAGCATTTTTAGGTTTTAGGTTGTGAAACATTCCAGGCCAAACAACAACATCTCACCCATCTCAAATGTTACACAGTGCCTCTTTAATACATGAAAAACTCCCGTCTTCACTCGAGTTTATGAGCTCCACATTCCACGACCTGTTTTCTAAGTGCCCTCTTGTGTAGATGTCTGTGTGTTTTTGTCCCATCCCTGTGCAATCTGACGGCGAAAAGTGCAGTTTGAACCGAGCGTCCGTCACCGTCTGCTGCCTACAGCGATGTGGGACGCACCAAATCCTGGCTCAAGAGGGGGGTGTTCTCCTGGAAATGTGAATGTAGCACGCGCTGGAATAATGTGAAACAGTCAGGCTCAACACTGGACGCTCAGGTTGGACTCGGCATTTTACACGTTTTGGTTTTATTTATGAGCGGTGGCATCGGTGCTGTCTCGTTTCTCTTTCCTCGCTTCCTCCTCCTCAATTTGGCAGGAAATGGGTGAGGAAGTCCCGCCCACAGAGGAGACAAAGCGAAAAGAGAGGATCTAAATTTCTCACCGAGACCGATAAAGTTTGATTCTTTTCTCCGGTGTCTGCTCCTGAAGCCTCCTCCTTCCTTCCTTTGACAGTTGAAAAACGAAGGATCAAGGAGAAGGAAGCGAGGAAAGAGAAATGAGACACGGCTTTCGACTTTTAGCTTGTTGCTATGCTCACAAAATTGGCTCTATTCACGCTTTCGTCACAAACCAGGAAGACGTTTGGAAACATGCAACGACAACTTCCGGTGGGCTCTGTTCGCTGTAGTAAGTTGGGCAAATGAGAAAATGTCCCAGTTTTCTTCAACTACAGCAAAAGTTTTAGGCAGGTGTGAAAACATGCTGTAAATGAAGAATGCTTCCAAAAATATAAATAATGATTGCTTGTTTTGATCAATTTACAAAATGCAAAGTGAATGAACAAAAGAAAAAGCCAAAGTCATTAAGAACGATCTTCAGCGTAAAGAAGAAGCAGAAGTTGTGTTGGTGATGGTCGGGCCCCACAGAGCCCTGACCTCAGCATCATGGAGTGTGTCTGGGATTAACATGAAGAGACAGAAGGATGTGAGGAAGCTCCATCCACACAAGATCTGTGCTTAGTTCTTCAACATGTTTGGAACAACCGACCAGCCCAGGTCCTTCACAAACTGTCTGAAGAACTGAAGCTCTTTTGAAGGCAAAGCTCACACTAAATATTGATTTGATTTAGATTTCTCTTTTGTTCATTCACTGCATTTTGTTATTCCTAGTTTACAGCATTTTTTCCACGCCTGCCTTGCACAGTACTGTACATGTCATTGTAGTGTTCTGTTATGTTCGGCTCATCCACAGTTCCAACTGTCCCTCAGTTTTCATTATTTCCCCACTGACGCACAACTCCGAGTGCACTCGGTCCATGCGATTAGAAGAGACAAGGGCGCCAAATTCCAGATGATTCCAAACAGCACATACTGTATGTATGCGGTCTTCATTTTACCAACGATCACATTTACTTCAGTGGGTTTGATCACAGTGTCGGGAACTACACTGGAAGTTTCATCACATCTTTCCAAACATCTTCCTGGTTTGTGACGTAAGAATATGAATAGAACCTATTTATGGATAAATGTGAAAATGGAGGTGAGCAAAGTGGAGAAATTATTATAAAAATTTACAAAAATTCAAAAATGTTCAATCTAACCAAGAATAAATAAGGCAATCAATTAATAAAATAAAATCCTGCTTGTTTGTTTTTTCATTTTTATTATTTGAATTTTTATATTTTAATATTTTAGTCTAAAAATAGCTAACCAAAACCTAAATCTCTACTAAAATAACATTAACACTTTATTCATAATGCCTAAAACTAATAAACAATAGTCTTAATATCTGGTTATTTTTAATCTGGTAAAGCAAATCCGTCTTGTATTATTACAGTTTGAATAAATAAATAAAAAGTTGAAGTTTTAATGACTTTATATTTGAAATTTTAGTCCTCATTGTTTTGATATATATAGATATATATTAATGTTTATTTTCACGCACAATTACACTTTGTTTACTCAGACTTCCAATCCCTTTATTGTCCTAAACCTGAGCCGATTCTAAACTGCCGATCGCATTCCATAAAACGACAAAAAAAACTACAAAACATTCCATAACAACGCAATTCATCTCGAAGTGGATGCCATTTTTCCTGTTTACAATTCCAGAACTCAAGGGCTTGGAAAAGACATTTGGACCGCTCCTCCACTGTAATTACGCGTCATCACTTTCCATCTGTTCGTTTTGTCTGTGCGTTTCGTAGTGCGATTTTGGAATTTTGGAATTTTCACCGATGTCCGTGTCCATTTGTTTAAGCTGTAGATATTATTCTGTAAATATTTTCAATTGTAAAATCATTGTTACGCCATGGCTGTTACTGTAACTGACCCTTTCGAGCTGTTTTGTCGCTGTAGTTTCATTTTTTATTTCTATTTTTAATGAATTTTAATAATTTTGTCGTTACTGTATGTGAGATTTTTGGCCTGTCAGCAGAGACTGTGTAAATAAATGGAGGTAGCTGACCCACAGGAAGTAAGCATGGGCACGCTTTCGGCTCCATCGACTCCGATTCACTTTGTACTGAAAAAGCGCCTCATTTTGGTCTTTAAATGTTCATATTAACCCGCTCTATGTGATCCTGGTGATTTTATTTTGCTATTTTGTCCGTAGATCAATTCCTGTTCCTAATATCAGGCTCCCAATTCGCCCCATTAACTGCTAGCCTCAGTGAGCTTCATTTGACTGGAGCTGAGCACTGTGGGTGACGTCGCACTCCCTTAGTCCATTATACAGTCTATGATTGTCGGCAAATGCACTTTTTCCTCAGCCTTTATTCCATTAGCTCATTGTACTGTACTTCAAATTTGTACGTTTTCCAGTTCAAACATTATTATTATTATTATTATTATTATTATTATTATTATTATTATTATTATTATTATTATTATTATTATTATTATTATTATCGAAGCATGGATTGTCATGGACCTGTCAATAAACGTTGTGATTCTACTGTGATCTCATGGTCTTGTCTTTATGAGGGAGATCAGATCCTGGAGCTCAGAGTAGAGAAGCTGCTCCTCTACAGCGGAGCCAGAAAGATTATAACCAACTGCTTTGGTGGTTTAAATGGTCATTTCAAAAAGTTACATAGTGCATCTTTAATAGGGTGACCAGACGTCCCTATTTACCCGGGACAGCTGGGAAAATTGTCATTTGTTTTGGCAAAATACAGAAAAACACAAAGAAAACTGAAACACAAAGAAAAAACACAAAGAAAACTGAAACACAAAGAAAAAACACAAAGAAAACTGAATATACTGACTCACATGTTCACAATTTTATTATTACCAATCACCAAAAAACAGGGATGTCCCAATTTTTTATTTTGAAAATCTGGTCACCCTAATCTTTAACCTTAAGGGACAGTTCGGGATTTTGTACATAGGGCCTCATTTCCTCATGAGATAGAGTGTTGGAGACGTGTGGAGACACGTTTTAAATCTTCCATCCAGTCCTTGTATTTGCAGAGGTTGCTGGTTCTAGGCTAGTGCATGTCAATGGCCATACAGTAGTTGTCCTGCCACTAAAAACAGTCTTACCCACTTCACAGAGCACCCGAGACAAAACTATTAGAACTCCAGACTGTCCATGTGAATATCTGTGTCCAGAGAATAATTTTAGAAGTTAAAACCATTGTTGTATTTGATGGATTTATGTCTGAGCAGCCGCAGTGAAGTCCACAGGAAGTAGAGTCTCGATCGCTAATCTGCAGCTTCACTGTGTGCTGTGTGGGTGTAAACAGACACACGTGAGGAAACACTGCCTTTTTACTTTTAAAGAACACCGCAAACTGGATTAATGGAGCGATAAAGTGGACTGCGGCCATTATTTGCGGAGGAAAATTTCTATCGATAATGTGGGTGAGATGCTGCACTTCAAAAGCAACACTTTACATTAAGTGAGTAATAAAGTCTTTATTTTCGATCCATCCCGAGTTTGTATCTTGCATCTCTGTGTCCATCACTCCTCTGCCCCCGACGCTCTGTTTTATTGACTGTTTCCGTAGCGTTGTTGATGTTTGGTGGTTACGATCTGACACTGACACCACACACGAGGAGCAGAGGCTTCAAAATCGCACACAGAGACAAAAAGTCGGGTCACGCCTCCTCGAACTCAGGAAGAAATTGCAGCCAAAATCGGGCAAATTCTCCTGTAGTGTGTGGCGGCCTTAAGACTGTTTTCAGTGACAGGACAACTATGGCCACTGACATGCACTAGCCTAGCACCAGCAACCTCTGTAAATACAAGGACTGGATGGAATATTTAAAAAAGTGTCTCCACACGTCTCCAACACTCTGTCTCACAAGGAAATGAGGCCCTATGTCCAAAATTCACAACTGTCCCTATAACCTTTTAACTTTAAATAAATGGGAAGAGGGACCTGACTGACTTTTTTCATAGGCCACAATTATCTTTCCTGAACTTCGGACCATTCACTGATGCATCCTCCTCCTCAGTGTCCACCCGCCCCCGGTTCCTCCCTCCTCTTTCTCTTCCTTCTCAGTCTTTATCAGCCTGACATTTCCAGTTCAGTGAAGGCAGGACTCACGATTGTTTCTCTGTGTTCGCTTCAATCTGCTGCTCGGGCCACGAAACAAAGCGCGGCCTCAGCGAGCTCATTAGGGGCCATTGTTCAGTCCCGTCTGCAGCAGCGCTCCTCTGATAATACGACAGACACACTCTGATTCCTGCGGCTTTGAGGAATCAGACAAACGTTAAGATTATCTTGTGAAGGTCCTTGCACTGTTGTTTTATAAGTGTGGCATGTGTGATCTACAAAAGAACGTGAACAAATCAAGAGGACTACTAAAGGAGGATGAAAGGGAGAGAATATGTGAAGTTATATGGTGATTGTATTGTCAGCCACACCTTGAGAATACAGGATCTCATACAGTGAATGGATGGTCATATTTTTATAAGGCATTTTTTAACCTTTAAGGCTCAAAACACTTTACATCAAGGAACCACCCATTCTCTCACATTCACATTCATACGGTCGAAGGGGGTTGTGGCTTGCCCTACACTGCAAGTTTCTTTGATCCGGCCAAGATTTTAAAACTTATATCAGGTTATTCATCTTGTTTTCAGATTTACTAGTTCTGAGACTGCTTCATTCTAGTCTAGAGGTTTATTTTAAGCAAACTCGTCAAGTAAAATGATCTTGCTGCATGGACAGATCGTTTCATTACTTTACTTAAGTCATTTTCTGATAAATTTAAAGGGGAACTCCGGCACATTTGAAGCTAAAGTCTATTGCTAGAGGAGGTCAAATACTCTCAGAAGCCAATAATCGGCAAGTTCTTAACTTCCAGGTAAATACACTCCACATAAAACAACTTTATAAGCAGCCTTACACTTACCTCTGTTGATTTACGACTGTTGATTTTCCGATGTGCGAACGCCCAAAAGACTCGATTATCGATGTAATTTCTAATCCCACTTACAAGTGAATTATATTTTCTGAAAAACGCTGTGGTTTCGTATTTAAATCATCACCACAAGATTGCAGAGAATATAACAACATGGATAGGCATTGGGTAGTGTTTTCTAGCTTTTACAGTCTCCTTCTGTTCTGATCCCAATCTGAACTCTCACTCTGGAATCAGGTGTGAGTTTGTTGTAGCAAGAAGAGAAACTCCAGCGGCGGCAGAAGCAACAAGTGAGGACCAACTACTGACTGTGAAGAAGATAAACTGAAAGTTGTCGACAGAAAATGGTTCAGGAATGTATTTTTTAGCGTTTTTGAGTGAGAGAGACAGGTCCCCCCGGAGGAGATGGAGGAAGTGTCCTGGGTGAAGGAAGTCTGGGAGTCCCTGCTTAGACTGCTGCGCCCAAGACCTGGCCCCGGATAAGCAAAAGAAAATGGATGAAGAAAATGGATGGAATATAGCTCCTGGCCTTGTGAGCTTCATTTGACTGGAGCCGAACACTGTGGGTGACCAGATTTTCAAAATAAAAAACTGGGACATCCCTGGTTTAGGTTGGTTACTAATAATAAAAGTGTAGAATGAGTGCATAATGAAGGAAAATTGTTAGTATAGTTACATTTTATTTGTGTTTTGGTCATTTTAAAGCAGTTTTTCTGGATTTTAACTAAACAAATGACACTTTATGCCTCTCTTTACTGTTGGGAGGGATCAGATTGGTCAAAAATAGGGACACCAAGGAAATTTCTTGTATAAAACTGGGGCAAATCAGTGGTTTTGTATAAATCTGCTGGGACAGGGGGACACAGGGCTCAAAACTGGGACTGTCCCGGGTAAACAGGGACGTCTGGACACCCTAGTCCCACTCCTTTAGTCCACTTCTTTATACAGTCTATGGTTAGTACAAATTACCAGTTCCCATTGATGACAGACAGTTTAAAGGTTCTATCAAATATCTTTATTTGGATTGGGGCAGTGATGCAGCATAGCATGGACTCCCTGTTACATACAGACCACATGCTTGTCACGCTAGTTTCCTTTAGCGGACAATGTCAATCTTCAACTCAAAACCAACAACATCAGAACCTTCTGTGTTCAACCGTTTAAAAGCTGCATGATGTAACTCCTTGGTTTGGGGTCCGTCACCTGCTTGTTTCTATGGATAAGTCATTTCTCTGCGTGGAATGTTCCACAGTGTGACATTAAACAGCTCTACTTTACATTTATTCAATTACAGATGTTTTTATAGCTCAAAACACCTATAAAACAGACATTCTGACTGTGAGCGGGGTCGCCTCTCCACAGATCTGACCTGTAACTTGGTCTGGTTTGGTCTTTATGAATATAGAACGCTTTAATGTCATACTGTGGAACATTCCAGACAAAACAATAACATCTCCATAGCAAAAAAAAGCATTTGACGAAGCCTCCGCCAGAAAAGTTACACAACGCATCTTTAACAATAGCACAAAATGACATAGATTTTCTGCATTTTTTATATTTCTCCATACTTCACGTGAAAAAAAAAAACAGAGAACTTTAAAGAGTATTTTTTGGAATGCCCTTATTAAAAACCATATTACACCTCAGTATTGTTCCTGCTTGTACATACTGGTTGCATTCTCTTACATTGCGTTTCTTATTTGCATGAGATAAAACGCCTAAATGGTAAATATGTCTTCTTTACATAAGGGGATTATTCGTGCCTCTGTTCTGTTCTGAGCGGCAGTAATATTTTAAAACGGACGTGGGTGGAATATGCATTTTGATCGGCTTTTTCGTGGACGTACTGCGGCGCCTGTGGTGCGAGGCCATCTTGTTTGTTTACATGATGTCCTGCTGGTGCTGTGTGGACTCGCTCACCACCTGAAAAACAAAAATATTACATGAACTTAAGGGATTTTATAGATAGGGTCTACAGGTCTGTGTGACCGGTTACGATGTGTGTGCGCTCAGTCCGAAAAAAGTGGAATTTTGTGAACCAAACCAACATTTTGGCCACTGATAGTACAAGAGTGACCTTAATGTTGCTACCATTTAAAGAGGGGGTATAACAATAACTAAGTCTCATGACACAATATTGTCACCGTACGATATTTATTGCAATATCGTGGGAAAGCTTACGATATGGTGGGGAGGCTCATGATATTACGATATTCTACATAATAAAAAGACTGACATTCTAAAATGCTTTGACCAGTCATTTGGTACAACATTTATTGTCATTAGGGATGGAACGATATCCAAATCTCTCTGTATGATGTTTTCACCATATACATTGCATTTAGTGCAATATTTTGTGGAGGCTCACAAAACTGTGAATATGCTACTTTTTCCTCTAAAAGTCCCTTTACTAGAAGACTTAATCCGAAGAATGAAGATTTCAAAGTGCTTAGAACAGTTATTTCTTCATGTAGTCTGCGCTGATATGGAGCAAAGGATCATGTTGTTTCCTTGGCAGGTTGTGAAGACGCTGCTGCTGAATCCACAGTTTTATCGCACGCTCAGCATCGGGAACTACACCGGAATGTTTCCAAACGTCTTCTAGTGAGCGTGAATAGAGCTTATTGTCATGTGTTGTAAGGAAAGTTTGAATATTGCTCAGGAGAGATCAATAAATTACTCAAACATCCGTGGATGACGTTTAAAATCTGGCATGTTTTTGATGAATTAACATCAATTTCACGTCATACCCCATCTTTAAGTACGATAAGAGTGAATTAAGTTGACATTAAACAGTAGTTCAGTGGTGAATAACTGAAAAGAGTGAGTTAGTTTGATGAACACAGGGCCGTTTCTAGCTTTATGGAGCCGAAAACAAGTTGCTTTTTCGGGGGCCACCATTTTGACGAACTACAATGGCAAGATTCTTGCATAATATAACTCAAAAACTTTTAACTGCAATTTCTGGTTCTGCAAAATTCACAGTAAAGTCCCCATCAGACGATTCGAAACATTTTATGGGTTTGAACGCTTGATGGAGTCCACAATTTATGATGAACAACAGTTTTTATTTTATTTCATTCTGAATCATCTTTTGGGTTGATTATAATCTTTTTTATACTAAATATTATTGTGTTTTTATTTATTTATTTTTAACATAGAAAAAAATAATTGAGAATTTTACTTCTGGAAATTCCTGCCCACAGTTGCTCCCAAATGGGCCACTCCAACATGAAGCGAAAAAGTGTCCTAAATCTGGTCCTACTCTGGGTCTGGTTTTGGTCTAGTTCTAGTCTTGATCTGGCCTGGTCCTGGTTTGGTTCTAGTCTGGTTCTCACCTGTTTCAAGTCTGGTTATGGTCCAAAACTAGTTATGGTCTAGTCTGGTTCTTGTCTGGTTCTAGTCTGATTCTGGGCTGGTTTTAGTCTGGTTCTGGCCTGGTTCTGATTCTTGTCTGGTCCTACTCTGAGTCTGGTTCTGGTCTAGTCCTAGTCTGGTTCTAGGCCAGTTCTTGTCTGGATCTGGTCCTAGTTTGATCCCAGTGTAGTCCTGATATAAACTTTGTTTGCTTCTGTTTTAGTCCTGTTGTAGACTCGGTTTAGTCCTGGTTTAGTCCAGGTTTAGTTCTAGGTTTAGTCTCAGTTTTCATGTGATACGTATCAGGCTGCGTTCAGTCCCGGTTTAGTCCTGATGTAGACTTGGTTTGGTCCACGTTTTGGTCCTGTTCTAGTGTTATTCTAGTTATTCCTGACGCTGTATATTTCACCATGGCGCCCCCTGGTGGTTTGTGAGGAGCAGTGCATGTACTTGTGGCTAGAAATGGCCCTATAGATAAACGAGAAGATGTTTTAGTTATTTTTTTTCCCATTTGGTCTCAGGTTGTGCCCAGAGTCTTTCAGTGGTTCAGTGAGGATGGACTTACAGCGTGGGCACCTTGGCTCACAGAGTACTTCATCTGATGGGCACAACACACGGGCATGAGGAGGGCATGGACATGATATGGTGTAGGTTCTAGTCTGTCCTAGTCCTGGTCTGGGTCAGATCTAGTCCTAGTGCGGACCTGTTCTAATTCTGGTCTATTTCTGGCCTTCTTCTGGTTTGGTTTTGGCCTGGTTCTTCTCTGGTAATTGTTTGATACTGGTCTAGTTGTAGCTTGGTCCTGGGCTGGACCAGTTCTAATTCTGATCCACTTTGGTCTGGTTTTAGTGTGGTTCTTACCTGTTTTTTTTCTGGTAATTGTTTGATGATGGTTGATTATAGTCTGCTTTTAGTTTGGTCCTGGTCTAGTACAGGCCTACTTCTGGTTTGATTTTTGTCTAGTCCTGACTTGGTTCTAGTCTGGTGCTGGTCTTGGTTTTAGTCTGGCCTGGTTCTTGTTAGGTTCTTGTCTGGTTCCTATCTAGTTCTAGTCTGGCGGTGGTTATAGTCCTGGTTTAGTCCTGTTGTAGACACAGTTTAGTCCAGTTCTAGTCCTGGTCGAGTTCCAGGTTTAGTCCGAGTGTTTTTGTCAGGGGAGCACACACCTCTCCGTCGCGGGTCTCGATGGTCTTGATGAGCACAGTCTTCTTGGAGTGGACCTCAGAGGAGCGCTGCTTCTGGGACTCAGGACTGGTCTCTGTGGATACACAAAAACACACACAAACAACACATTAGAAAACACATTAGAAATCTGCGACAAAGCTGGCCTGAGTTATAAATCTATGGGGATGTAACAATAACGTAAATATGGTGCTATTGTATCGTCAAAGGTCTCATAATAATATCGTGAACCATCACAATATATCGAATCACAAGTCTCTTTGCTTAAATGAATAATGATGCAGAAATAGCTAAAAAAAACAGAGGGAACTACAGACGACAAGACGACATGAAGAAACTGTTCTAAGCACTTTTACATCTTCATTCTTTGGATTAAGTATTCTAGTAAAGGGATTTTTTGAGGAAAAGTTGCATATTCACAGTTTTGTGAACCTCCACAAAATATTGCAATAAATATTGTACTGTGAGATGTATATGGTGAAAATATCGTACAGAGAGATTTGGATATCGTTCCATTCCTAATAACAATAAATGTTGCACCAAATGACTGGTTAAAGCATTTTATAATGTCAGTCTTGTTATTATGTAGAATATCATAATATCATGAGGTTTTCCACGATATCGCAATAAATATTGTACAGTGACAATATCATATCATGAAACTTGGATATTGTTACACCCCTAGTAAATCTAGTATATAAGAAGAAATATTATGCTTTTTTGTATTTAGTATTAAAGCTGCACTACACCTACTTGTTTCTATAGATATGTCACTGTTCTGCCTGGAATGTTCCACAGTATGACATTAAACAGCTCTACTTTACATTTATTAAGTCAGAGGTGGTTTTCTAGCTCAATAATACCTAGAAAAACAGGTGCTCTGACTGGGAGCGGGGTCACCTCTCCACAGATCTGACCTGTCACTTGGTCTGGTTTGAGCTCCATGAAAATAGAAAACTTTAATGCCATACCCTCCAGCAGAAAAGTTACACAATGCACCTTTAAAGCTAGAGTCTGATTCCTTCTCCGGCCAAATAGGAGTCAGGTTTGTGGAGATGCAAGCCCTCTCACAGTAAGGACACATGTTTTTTTTTTTTTCGGTGTAATAAAAGCGACCAAAAAAGAGCTGTGTGTATATTAACATTGTAAAGACGTGGTAAATACATAAAACTGCTCCGAAGCAGGTCATAGAAGCCGCCTAAACCTGCTCTACAGCTCCTCCCTGTGGCCACAACATGTCAGTGCAGGACGTGACAGCTGCCATATACAGTCACGAGTTATATTTAGAGCCTCAGACATGTAAGGGGGATGTCATCATTAATGTGCGTGTGTAAATACAGCGGCCTTCATAGTGACATACTTAAAAAACAGGAACATATAACACCAATCCGGTTTGTGTACCATAATCAACCATTGTGTACCATTAATTCAACCAATAATGAAATAACAAATAAAAAACCGCTTCCTGTTTGATTTAGAATGGATTTTAAGATTCTGAACCTAACAGCCCCTGTGTCTTTTAACACCGTGTGTGTGTATTATTTCATTTTATAAATAGATTTTATTGATTTTGTATAATTTCTTATAGCTTTACGCACTTTAACACTTTTGATTTATCATTTTTATTTTCATTTAGTGTCTTTTATTGTCTTAATTTGTCTGTGCAGCACTTTGGAAACTGTTGCATTTATAAAAAGCGATTGGGTCTTACCTCTGAAGCCGATGGAGGAGTAGGCGGACTGAATGGGGACTGTGGTTGTGATCCTAGAACAGAACGCAATTATGTTTACAGGTCAGCAAAAAGTTAACAAAACTCATAAAACAAAACAAAATCAAGTAATTAAGTTTGCAGTGTGACACTTGTGTTGATTAAAACTGTAATTATAATTTTCTCAAATGAACGTGCACTCAAAAAGAACAGTGTAAACTTTTATCACTGGGACTACATCATGGAAACAATATTTCAAAGGCAGATAAAGTAATACATAATGCATGCATCTCATTTCTCTTTCCTCGCTTCCTTCTCCTCGATTGTGCAGGAAATGAATGAATTAATTAATTTAATAGGGCCAGTGCATATTAATGAACATCTACAACATTGCAGTGTAAATACGCCAGGTTATAGAAAAAACATTTAGTCCTGAGGCAGGTGACACCACCACAATAGTGACAGTTCTACACTAAAAGTCTCCACAAGTCTGGTTTTCCTTTAGCTGCTGTTTCACGTGTGATTTGAAAGTGACCAATGTGGGAGTCTCTCCTGTTCTTAGGTGATGTTCAGACTGCAGGGCTCAATGCTCAATTCACATTTTTTTTTATTTGATTTTTTTGCGAGGTTGTTCACATTACTCCTATGCTGTGCTTGTCAGTGGTGCAATGTTGAACTGAGAAAGATTTCTTGGCCTCTTAGTTTGAGTGTTGTGCCATGTGGTTCTGCAAAACTCTATATGAGACTAAATCATGGAATGTAAAAACATTTGTGCATCTAGTGACTGAAATGGGTGCCAAAGCAAGGAAAAAGGATCTCTCTCTCTCAGGTTTCCCCCTTCGTTCTGTGGTTTTCTTTTGGACAACGCTTAACATAACATATTTGATTCACAGCCAAAAAATGGAGAATCAAGGAGTAGGAATTGAGGAAAGAGAAATGAGTCGTGGCTCATGAATGGCGTAAAACAGGAAATGTGTTTGAATGCAGTGCGGGGCGTGTACCTGCTCTCCTCTCCTTCCAGCAGCTTCCTGTAGGTGGCGATCTCGATGTCCAGGGCCATCTTCACATTGAGCAGGTCCTGGTACTCCCTCAGGTGACGTGCCATATCGTCCTGGAACAAAAAACGAATCCACTTTTATCACTCTGCTTAAGTACAGACAAACGCTAAATATAAAACAAGCAACATTAACCTGGTGCTGATATAATTCCTGATCATACCCTCCACGTCCCACGCACACTTGTGATGGTCTTTTCTTAGACTAACCTCGGACCGGAGCCACTTTTCATAACTTCATTTATAAAGTTAAACAAGAAGGCTATAAAAGAGCGACTTCCTCCACAGATCTGATATTACATGATGCAAATAACTCGCAGCAGTCCGGTCTACGGTTACAGATATTCATGACAACGTCTTTCTATTCATATCATAACACAAACATGCTGGACTCCAAGGACAAGCTCATCAATCTGCTCCCCACAGAGATAACAAATATGATCTCTATCCACAGCTTTAGTAGATCTGTGACTAGGGTGACCAGGTTCTCAAAATATAACATCGCTGGTTTGTGGTGGTTGGTAATAATAAAATGGTGAAACAAGTGCGTAATTAAGAAAAATTGTTCTGCACTTTGCACTAGGGATGTAATAATAATATGGTCCAAAGATATCCAAATCCCTCTGTACAATATTTTCACCACATACATCTCACCATACGATATTTATTGCAATATTTTGTAGAGAAAACTGTGAATATGCTACTTTTTCCACTAAAAATGCCTTCACAAGACTTACGGAGCAAAGGATCTTGGTCTATGTAGTTCCCTCTGTTTTTTAGCAATTTCTGTATCAGAAATATTCATTTAAGCAAAGAGACTTGTGATTCGATATATTGTGATGGTCCACGATATAAGACCTTCGACGATACGATATCACCATATTTCAGTTATTGTTACATCCCTACAATCTACATGCTTCTATTTAGTCTTTTGTCAGTTTTGGTCATGTCAAAGTAAAGAATAAGGGAGTTGGGAGACTTTTGTGGTGGTCATATCCCATTCCTGTTCCTGTACCTTCATCTTGGCGATGTCCTCCTCCAGGCGCCCAATGGTGTCCTGGTAGGATCCAGCCTCACGGCCCATGCGTTCCTCCAATTCCCTCATCTGACGCAGCAGAGACTCATTCTGCATGGACAGAGGTCAGAGGTCAGAGGTGTGAGGAGCTACAGCAGGTTTAGTGTGAGGGTCTGTGTGGACTCACGGTGCCCTTGAGGGAGTCGATCTCGCAGGTGTAGGACTGAATCTGGTGCCTGTACTCCATGCTCTCCTGCTTGGCCTGGCGCAGGGCGTCGGAGTTCTTGGTCACAGTCTGGTTCAGGTCAGACACCTGCAGCAAACAGCAAACAAACACTATAGGATTTACAGGCTCAAATCTGACTCAGGACCCCACCAACCCATATACTGTATGTTAGTCCAGATGACAGTACTTGTACCAGTCCTCGGCCTCATACTGTAGATCTGTATGTTAGTCCAGGTGATAGTCTGTACTTTAGACCTGTACAGGGCGACCAGATCTTCAAAATCAAAAACTGGGACATCCCCGTGTTAATTAAACTGTGAAACAAGCGCATACTTAGGAAAAATTGTTATGCACTAGGCTCATTCATGATGTATTTAGGGCTAACATGTGAGCCAGTATAGTCACATTTTTTTGTGCTTTGGTCATTTTTAAGCAGCTTTTCTGTATTTTATCTCAACAAATGACGATTTATGCCTTTCTTTACTTTTGGCAGGGATCAGATTGGTCCAAAATAGGGACACCTGGAACATTTCTTGTATAAAACTGGGACAAATCAGTGGTTTCTGGATAAATCTGCAGGGACAGGGGACACAGGGCTCAAAACTGGGACTGTCCCGGATAAACAGGGACACGTGGGCACCCTAGACTTGTACCGGTCTCAGCCTCAGACCATAGATCTGTATGTTACTCAAGGTGATAGTCTGTACCTTAGACTTGTACCAATCCTCAGCCTCTGCGATGTTCTTGGCGGCGATGGCCTCGTACTGGACTCTGATGTCCCGGAGGGCAGCGGTCAGGTCGGGTTTGGACATGTCCATCTGCACCTGGATCTGAGTGTCCTGCATCTGGCTCTGCAGCTCACGGATCTCCTGCAGGGGCAAAACATCAGGTTTGTAAGGCTGGCTACTCAAACAGTATTACAAAACTCACTCCATAGTTTTTTTAATCAAGAAAAACATTTTATTTCAACAATGTAAATAACTCTTTTTTTTTTTTTTGCGTTTTATCTGCAAAACAAGCGTGTGTCATTTGCAATTTAACTGTTAACAAAAAAATAACACGGTTCTTAACACTGAATTACTTTCCACATTCCAATATTTTGTACATTTTTGTTGTTCAGCATCAGCGTGTCTTCCATATAAAGTGCATAAGTGACCATCCTAAATCTCTCCTTCATTTTCCCCATAGACTTAAAAAAAAAAAAAATTCTGTTAAATGTTTCATATCTTCCTTGGTGCTAACTAAGAGGTACCTGTGGTGGGAATTTCTTACTTTGTTACCTGTTGTGGTCTGTTTAAGCGAAAGAGAACTGTTAATTAACAACTGCTAAAGCATTTCTGTATTCCGTCCAACATGTGATTGTGTAATCTGCTGTTCCCGGGGTATCTCAAGACAGGCTACTACTCTCTGTCTTTATCCATTATTGTTAAAACCATGAGCTGTTGTGACATTTGCCAACTGTATAAGAAGCCTGTGTTTTTGTTCTGCCATTCAGATTAGGGAAAGACGGACCTTGCGTGAGAGATAGAAGGTTTTGTTTTTCATTTTCCTGTGATTGAAGACAACTCCAGTTTTTATTTTTCTCAGATTTAGAAACAGTACAGTACCTACATGCAAAAAGCTTAAGATATAAACACTTAAATCTATCAGAAAATGACTTAAAACTAGTGAAATGATCTTGCTTCATGGACAGATCATTTTATTTGACAAGTTATCTTAAAATAAACAACCTCTAGACTAGAATGAAGCAGTCTCAGAATGAGTAAGTCGATAATAAATCTGAAACCAAGATGAATAACCTGATAGAAGTTTTAAAATCTTGGCCAGATCAGAGAAATTTGCAGTGTAAAGACCACAAGACCTATGATTTTTATTTGATTTATTTTGGAAACTTTATAAACTGCAAAGTTATTGAAACATTTTGCATATTTTACATTAGTTAACACAACTGATTAGCCTCACCCGGGCCATTACCATAAGCTTTATGGGAAAAATGAATGGAAAATTTACCACAGCAGGTTTCAAAATGGGTGGGGCTGAGATGAACCTTTTGCCCTCCACTCCCCCTGCTGGAAAACACCCAAACTACACTATGACCATTCTAACACTGACTCCAGGAGTTGGGTGGAGCCTCATTCCTGGGCTTGTACGCCGCTCTGTCTGCAGCTGTCTCTTGGCCTTGTGCTCACGGGTTAAAAATACTGGTGCATCTGCTCACACACCCGGCGGATGACAGGCCTCTTCAGCCAATCAAGGCGCGCATAGCTCTGGGGTCAAAGTTCGACCTCCAGCGAGAGAGGCATGTGAGGCGTCCGTGACTCGATATGGGCTTTGATGAACCGCAATTATTTAGCAATGTGTCAACAGTGAGGTGCTTGTAACCTCGCTTAAGATACTTGAAAAGAATTTTATTAAGTGACAAAGGAATAAAAAAGTGTGAACCCGTTTGCTAATGGACCACAGGACATGCGAATAATACAGGATATAATGTTACACCGCAAAAAAGCTTGGCCAAAATGTAAGATGTAAACACTTAAACCTATCAGGAAATGGCTTAAAAGTAGTGAAATGATCTGTCCATATTCATTTATATTTTCTATATTCTAAACAACATTTTAAGGTAGTAAATTATCTAAAATACAATATTTTATTTTCGAATGTTCAAATGTCAGCCATCCGGATGTGAGTAATGTGATCGCATATTTCCTGAGCCAGTACTAGAGCAGTTAGAGTTACCCCAGAGCCTTCATGGACCCATCACAAACGCATCACAAACCAATCATAAACTCCTCACAGACCCCCCACAGACCCCACACAAACCTCTAAAAAAAACCTCAGAGATCCCTCAGAAACCTCTCACATATCCCTCAAAAACCCTCACAAACTCTTCACAGACCTGTCACGCATCCCTCAAAAACCACTCACAAACCTTTTGCAAACCACTCACAGACCCCTCGAAAAGTTATCACAAACCCCTCAAAAACCCCTCACAAAGCTCTCAAAAAACCCTCACAAATCCCTCACAAACCCCTCAAAAACTCATCACAGATCTCTCACAAACCTCTCACAGATAAAAACCCCTCACAGATCCCTCAAAAACCCCTCACAGACCCCTCAAAAACCTCTCACAGACCACTCAAAAACCTCTCACAGACCCCTCAAACACCCCTCACAGACCCCCTCAAAAACCTCTCACAGACCGCTCAAAAACCTCTCACAGACCACTCAAAAACCTCTCACAGACCACTCAAAAACCCATCACAAACCCCTCAAAAACTCTTCACAAACCCATCAAAAAACCTGCAAAAAACCCTCACAAACCCCTCAAAAAACCCTCACAGACCAATCACAAACCCCTCACAGATCCCTCAAAAAGTTAGCACAGATCCCTCACAAACCCTGCAAATAACCTTTATAAACCCCATCACAAACCCTCTCACAAACCCATCACAGATCCCTTAAAAACTCCTCACAAACCCTCTCACAAACCCCTCATAGATCCCTCACAAACACCTACAGCACATGGAAGAACCAAGCAGCCCAGAGTTTAACTTTTACTGCATTCACTTGATCCATAATGCTAATGTGTATCTTCTGATCAAATTCTTTTACTGTATATGCCTGTTCTTCTCATTTTTCTATTTCTATTAAACCTCACACAGCAGCAGAACCACCAGCCTCCTCACCCTCTCCATCTCCTCTTCACCACCACCACTGTCTAAACTATGACCCATCACATGCTCCATCACGTCATTGATAATTCCCCTGGTTTGTAGGGTCAGTTTTCAGGAGGGCAGCTGCTGTGGGGGTGAGGTGGTCCATCCTGGATAATTGCCCTGAATACTACCCCCTTATATAAACACCGGCTCTAACTGCCCCAGACCCAGAACCCACCTCCTCGTGGATCTTCTTGAGGAAGGCGATCTCCTCCTGCAGGCTCTCGATACGTCTCTCCAGGTCCAGTCTGGCCAGAGTGGCATTGTCCACATCCTGGAAGACAAAATAAAAGGACTTTTATTAAATTTTTTTAATTTTGTTGGTATTTTCTTCTAATGTGTAAGATACTGCGTGAATCCAAAAAGCTTGTCTAAAGGCTGCCACACACTACAGGATTATTTTTAAAAATCTTAAACAACTTGTAAACGCGCGAAAAAAGCGTAAAAACAGACACAATGAAAATTACTGTTGTACTACTCAAGACCGATCATGGCTTTGAGACCGGCTTCGAGACAGTTTTTTTATGGCCTTGTCTCGGACTTGACCGCGCTTGGACTTGGTCTTGTCTCAGTCTGGAAGGCGTTTGGACTCAGTCTTGTCTCAGTCTGGAAGGCGCTTGCACTCAGTCTTGTCTCAATCTTGAAGGTGCTTGGACTTAGACTTGTCTTGGTCTGGAAGGCATTTAGACTCGGTCTTGTCTTGGTTTGGAAGGCGTTTGGACTCAGACTTGTCTCGGTCTTGTCGGCATTTGGACTCAGTCTTGTCTCGGTCTGGAAGCCATTTGGTCTCATCTTGGTCTTGAAGGCATTTGGATTTGGTCTTGTCAAAAATCGCACATGGAGACAAAAAGTCGGGTCACGCCTCCTTGAACTTGGGGAAAAGAAATCGCAGTCACGTTCTCCTGTAGTGTGTAGCAGCCTTAAAAGTCTAAGGGGACATCCACACGACAACCTAAACATCGTTGGTTGAGCGGTCAGATCCACTGGCCCACAGGTTGGCGATGCAATTCCAGCTCCCACAGATGAATGCTATAGATGTGTTCTTGGGCAAGACACTTAACCTGGTGTATGAGTTCCTTGATGTAAACGCTTAGAGTGCCTTGAAGATGGTTTAAAGCGTGGTTTAAATTGAGGATTTGGTTTAAAATATCATACGTTATTCAACTTTTTTCCTTTGCTATGTAATTCCAGATATTGTACTTAATTTTTTCAGATTTTTTGTGTGTATCAAATATAGAAAGCAGTAAACAGAAAAAAAAAAACACTGAAGAAGAGTGTGAGTCCAAACTTTTATCTGGTCACATATTTGAAAAACACTGGAATTTCCCCAGCGTGAGATACATAAAGGTTCTCTTAACTAATTGGAAATAAACAAGAATATTTGTGGATCATTCCTTGAGTAAATATCTGTTTTATATTTAATACTTGTACTAGAATCGATCCAAACTGTATTATTACACTTACAGCTCTGAATGCAGACAGGTTATTCTCAGCCTCTTCTTTCTGATGGATCTCCTCCTGCAGTCTGCAAACAGAGGAAAATGAATTATAATACATATTTCTATATTTCTGTAACATAATATTCTGTTATATGTACATTTTTATCCAGTTCTTGCTGAGTCCACGCTGGTCAAATGCTAAAACTGCATTTCGTTAACCTGTGCTTATACAAGTGTAATGGCAATAATGCTGAAGCTGAAACATATTTTAGACCTAGAATTCTCTCCTCACGCTTTACATCTGTGAGCTGAGGAGGAGAAGGGAAGAGTGTCGCAGAAGGAGGAAGAAGACAAACTGAGTCAACGGCTGCTGTACTACAGCCCACTCCCGCATCCCATTTGCAAATCCAAAGAGCAGTGGATGAAAGTCCGAAGCCACGAGTGGTGGAGTTGGATCATCCAGATCGCACCAACGAGCATGAACCACCGGGATTATTTTAAGAATAAACATTTACATGATCCAGGAATGTTTAAGAATAAACATTTACATGATCCAGGAATCAATTCATTTGGTTTTAAAATCAGAATAAACCACCCACTTACTTCGGAATTATGCTTAATTCCGAATAATTGTGTGTGATAAGTGTTTACTTGGTATTTTTAAAGTGGAATTAGTTTTTATTCAGAATTAAGGCTCTCATGTAAGCGTGGCAACTGAAACCAAGAAAGTTTGATTCTTTTCTCTGGTGTCTGCTCCTGAAGCCTCCCTCAGGTTTGTTTCTTCATTCCGTGGTTTTCTTTGGGACACATAATGTCACATTTGACTGACAGTGAAAAAATGGAGGATCAAGGAGGAGGAAGTGAGGAAAAGGGAGCGAGGAAAGAGAAATGAGACGTGGTAGAAGTCATAGACATAAACTGCATTTTGTCAGCTCAGAAGGAGATGACCTGACAAAGCCCCGGCTGATTGTGAACACTGTGACTTTTAAGGATCATACCAGTGGACCTGTTCACTCCGGACAGCTCCATGCTCGGACCTGATGCCCTTTAATTTCGCCATTGACTTTTAAAGCGGAGTGTGTGAGCTGTGCAGCTGCTGTCAACAATCGCATTCTAACCGAGCCAGAGCCATAACAGTAATAAAGACGTCCACTCCTGATTTTATAGCTTTCCACTGCTGGATCCATCTCGCCCTGAGCCAAAAACACTCTGGCCATGTCTCATTTCCCTTTTCCTTGCTTCCTTCTCTTTGCTTCCTCTCAATTTTTCAGCTGTTGATCAAATGTCCCAAAGAAAAACACGGAAATAAAGAAAGAGTAAACCTGAGGGAGGCTTCAGGAGCAGACTGCAAATTTCTCTGATCTGGCCAAGGTTTTTAAACATTTACCATAGTTTTTCCCTGCAACACTCCACTTGCTTTTCGATTCAGTGATTCAGATTTGCTTGATACTCAAGTATGTTTATCTCAAACTTAGCATCTATAAATTTATTTCCAGCCCATGAACACTCAGCAGAGAATGATTCATTCTAGTCTAGAGGTCGTTTATTTTGAGATAACTTGTCAAGTAAAATGATCTTGCTGCATGGACAGATCATTTCACTACTTTTAAGGCTATGTTTACACGGAAACGATAAAGTGTGTTTTCGTTCTTACTCTTATTCCCCATTTACAATTTACACAAGTGTTTTGGGTGGGGAATTCTGCACACGGAGGCACAAAACTTGCAATTTGCCAATGTAGTATGTATGCCCATTGCATAGGTGGCAGCACCACCAAGACCAAATGCTGCATATAACCCTTCTGCTTCTCTACTTCCTGTTCTCCAGCGTGTCAATTCAAACCAACATGGAGAAGCGTAATAACACCAGTTTCATGTGGACTGGGGGCTGCCCTGGCTCTGGATTTGACGACTCTACCTTTATTATTTGACGACTCTACCTTTATTATTTACTTATTACTTGCATTAATGACATTTTCTATAACTTTTCTGAGACTACTTAATTCTAGTCTAGAGGTAATTTATTTTAAAAGAAGTTGTCAAGTAAAATTATGTGTCCATGCAGCAAGATAATTTCACAACTTTTAAGTCATTTGCTGAGAGATTTAAGTGTTTATATCTTAAGCTTTTCGCAGTGTAGTTGTAGTTTTCAAGTGAACAGCTCCTTTTTACATTTAGCTCAGTGGAGATCGGCAATTCCAGGGGTGAAATCATCCAAATGATTCTACTGAAGGTGTGTGGAGTTTTAAAAACCCAGTGGAGCACTCCCTGTATTACAGCACGACATCACAAAGTGTTTTCTATTTGAGAGAAGAACTCAGACTAAATGTGCAGTGTTTGTGTGTTAAACATGTGGGAATGAAAAAAAACACATCTCCACACATCTATTTGTGATGAGGAAATGACATTAGAACATAGAATAAAGTAGTTTAATATGGGTCCTTTAAGCTGCATAGTAATTCCGACTCACTTAGCTTTATATTAGTGACAAAGCTACATTTGCCTCCCTGGCTTATCGTGGACATTTGCAGTGATTCCGTGCGAGTGTGCCACAGCTGTGAGTATTTTGAGCCGGGAGCAGCAGGTGCACCAGTTGCTCTTCACTCACCGCCATTTCAACATGTCTGATCTGAAGGAGACTGCAGATATCACACAACGTTCTGCCGGGACACACTTAGAATCTGCGTATGTCTCATATAAAGAGCCCAGATGAAGCTATTTTCTGATCTGTACTATGTTATAAGGTTGTTTCCTCTTCACAAACAGACCTGCACTGCAAATTTCTAGGATCTGGGCAAGATTTTAAAACTTATATTAGGTTATTCATCATGTTTTCATATTTATTATCAACTTACTAGTTCTGAAACTGCTTCATTCTAGTCTAGAGAGAGTTTATTTTAAGTGAACTTGTCAAGCAAAATGATCTTGCTGCATGGACAGATCATTTCACTACTTTTAAGTCATTTTCTGATAGATTTAAGTAGTGTTGTTGTCAAGACCGCACGAATTGAGACCAAGACCTGTCCGAGAACACATGGTCCCGAGACCAGGACGAGACCAAGACCTCTGTGGGGCAAGACAGAGACAAGACCGAGATCACGGCCCATCGAGACCAAATTGAGACTATCTTTGTAATTTTCTACATTTATTTTTATTTTCCAGTTATTTTGGCACATGTATACCAATGTTTTTAGGAATCTATCTCCATTTTATCACTTGCCAAGTGTCAGACCTCGAAACCAAGACAAACCCAAGTCCAAGTGCCTTCAAAACCGAGTCCAAACGCGGTCCAGTCCGAGACGAGACCAAGACTGCAAAAAAACAGTCTTGAGGCCAGTCTCAATACCAAGGCCCAGTCTCCAGTACTACGACGCTATGTTTAGATCTTAAATTTTGGCCAAGGTTTTTTGCAGTGTGGAATTGTGTTTTGTTTCATTCACACATGTTTAACACACAAATGCACCTGCACATTTAGGCTGAGTTCTCAAACTGAAAACACTGTTCCACCTTGTGATGTCATGTGGTGATACAGAAAGTGCTCCACTGTGTTTTTAAACTGGAATCACTGGAATCATTTGGATGATTTCAGCCTTGAAACTGCTAAAGAAACTGTTCACTTGAAAACTGCCGCTTCATGACATCACAAGGTGGAACAAAGCATTTGTGAGACTTGGATATTATTACACCCTTAGCAGACAGACTAATAATAATGAGTTACTCAAACATATGAATGAAATAAAACACAACACCGTCTGTTTTTGATGAGATAATAACATTATAGCACAACTTAAAGCTCACAGGAGTCAATTTTGTGTAATACATGATCTTCATATTCATATAAAGAATAAAGTGACTGGGCTGTGGTGCATGAGGCAGACCACTGGACACAAATAGACTGTTTGGTAACACTCCCACTTCTGTGTGTGCGTGACTAATGCGCTCTGTCTCGTCCTCTCAGATAGCGCCAGCCTCAGATCCACAAATAAACCAATTCCACTGAACAATCGGCCCATATCTCTGCCCATGACTCACCGCTGGAGTTCAGGTGGGTACAGACTGGCACATGTCAAATAATAAATATGGCCAGATATGGTTTTCAGCGTGAAACTGACTGAAGGGGCACTGTGTCACTTTTGGTTAGGGGTCTCAGACTGAATCTGCAGGGTTTGTGCGTTAAACATGTGTGAATGAAACAAAACACAACTCCAGGTCTATTTGTAATGCGGCAACAACATTAGAACATAGATAAATAGTGTAATATGGACCCAGATCAAGGTACAGGTCAGATCTGTGGAGAGGCAACCAAGCTCACAGTCAGAACACCTGTTTTTCTAGGTATTTTTGAGCTATAAAACCACCTGTAATGGAATAATAATAATAATAATAATAATAATAATAATAATTATTATTATTATTATTATTATTATTATTATTATTATTATTATTATTATTATTGCTTAAAATAAGTGATTTTAACAAGGTTGTCCACTGAGCCCACCTGAGTTTGAGCTTCTGGAGATCATCAGCCAGGTTGTCCCTCTCCACCTCCACCCTGGCTCTCTGATTGGCCAGCGCTTCGATCTGCCTCCTCAGCTCCCTCATCTCCTCCTCGTACATTTCTGCCACGCGCCCGGGACCCTCTCGGACCCTCAGCTTCTCCACTTCGGCGGTGAGGGCGGAGTTCTGCTGCTCCAAGAAGCGCACTTTCTCGATGTAGCTGGCGAAGCGGTCATTGAGGTGCTGGAGCTCGGCCTTCTCGTTGGTCCTGGTGTTGAGGAAGTCCTGGTTCATTGCGTCGGCGAGGTTGAAGTCCAGCTTCTCCCCGGAGAAGGTCCTGAGGGCGCTGGAGGCACCAATGCCAGCCCCTGCACCAGAAGACACTCTGAGGAAAAAATCTCAGATTAGATGGATTTTTTTTCTTCAAGCTTGAAAACAGACTTGCTTTTAAGAAGTTGCGTAATTGTGACACAAATACAGATATTATTAGACCAATTGGTAAACTGTAATTGGTCACACTTTTATACAGCACTTTTCCACCTTCAAAGCTAAAAACCAAGGGCGTAGATTTGCATAGGGACAGTGGGCACATGTCACAAGCAATATTTGGGGAAGACAAACTAGTCCCTACCAATATTTTCATTTAACTTTAATAAACAAAAACATAAATTTATTCCGATACCCTGGCCACCGTTCACTGGATGCAAGTGCCGCCACTGCTGCTGTGCCCTCATTTTCCAGTGACCGCAAAGTAATAATAATAATACATTTGATTTATTAGGCGCCTTTCTGGACACTGAAGGTCGCCTTACAACAGCATAAATAAATTAAGTACGATTAAAGCCTACAGTTAAAATGGGACAGTATTTGAATTGATTGATTGTATTTAATTTAGATAGTGAAACCGACTGATGAATCAGGAAGAGAAATTAAGAAGTGATTTCACCACCGAGGGAGTAAGTCATGTGCCCACAGCAGGTTGATATTATTGAGCTGTAAGGCTATTCATTGCAAATGTGTTATAATCTAGCCTAATTGTTAGACTGTTGATTAATTGTAGCAAACAGAATAAAATCCCAGCATAAATCTGCAATAAGCAATGAAAAGCTCAAAGTTCATGGAAAAATGCTGACCAGCTTCCATTTTTATGTAAATGATTTAGTGCTAGTTTAGCCTAACTGACTACTAATAAAGCTCACCTGTTGAAGCTAATGAAACATCTGTGTCCATGTAATTAACACAAGCCTGGTACAGGAGAGGGTTCTGTGCTTTTATAGTATTCAGCAGTGTGGCTGTGTGTGTGAACAAGTTGGATTAATTGGATTTCATGGTGGCTGTGGGAGCTGATAATGTCCCTACTAAAGCTGAGACCAAACCTATGCTCCTGCTCAAAACACACTCACCCATTCACACACCAATGTACACAGACACTGGGAGCGAGGTGGGTTAAGTGTCTTGCCCAACGACAGCATTCATCTGTGGGTCAGTGGATCTGACCGTTCAACCAATGATGTTTATGTCGAGAGTGGGATTCGAACAGCCAACCTTCCGATCAGCGAACACTCGCTCGACCAAATGAGCTACTGCTGCCCTTTTTGCAAGTCATCACAAATAAATAAATGCCCTGTAGTTTTCAAATTTCAAGTGGTAATTTATTCATTTTTCATTTATTTGAACAAATTATCAATAAAAGTACAATATACTTTGTGTGCGAAATGTGCTGTATAAATAACCTTGCCTTGCCTTGCCTGCCATACATAGTAAATAAAACTCAGCAATTTGTGTTGTAAAATACAGTATTTCTGATATATTTTTGTACATTTCAACACGTCTGCTATTAGGATTTGAAAATTCAACTCAAGTGCAATTTCATATGGCTGCAAATATAACAAATTTGAGTTCAGTTCAAGAAATTTTGACTATTTTGGTTTGTCTTATTTTCAGTGGATGATGTCATACTCCCAGATGAGACAAGAGACAGTTTTGATTATGTTGTACTTTACCAAAGACAAAAGTTGGTAATTTCTATTAATGACGAAACTAAAATCAGCATTATAATGAATAAATGTTATTGGCCTATAGAATGTTCTGAATGATCTGAAACCCAGCAATACTAGATTCATTTCAAATCACACAGAATATCGACACCAAAAATCTTCAAATAAATATCAAACCTGTAGCTGGAGAAGGCCGGGGAGCCCATGGCTTTGACCTCGTAGACCCTGGAGGACATGTGGCTGGAGCTGCGGCCTCCTCCCAGGGACGAGAACATGGAGGACACGGGAGAGGAGCCCACGCCGGAGCCGAAGGTCCGGCGGTACGAGGAGGCACTCTGGGCCGAGGCGGAGTATGACTTGCTCATGGCGACGGTGGCGGTTGGTGTGGAGGGCACGGACTGGAGGTGCTGAGACCCGAGTGGGCGACTGGGAGTGGGGTAGTGAGGGCCGGCAGCTGCGAGGACATCTATTTGTAGCCACACCACACCCAGGGTCGAGGAGAGGGGGGTCCACACACACCCACACACACACACACACACACACACACACCCACACACACTCACAGGGGGGTGGTCCAGGAGAGGGAGGGTCCACACTGCTAAAAGCAATATCAAGACAACTTAAAATGACTCAAATTAAGAATATTTAACTTTATTTGTGTCGATTCAACTTTAAAGTGAAATGATCTACCAACGGAATAAGTGTGTTTTTCTTAATTTAAGCAATAGTAGAGTTTGTTTCTAATTTTAAGTGCTGATGTTTTTCTTATCTTAACCATAACAAGATGTATTTGCATATTTTAAGTACCACTGATTCATCAGCCTGACCTCACAGCATTAGGATTCATTTGCTCAACGGTAGGTGGGTACTTTTGTGATTTAACCAATCGCTGCTATTTGGTGGTAATGAATGTAATGCGCCAGAACGCTCAGTGGTGTCAGAGTAATTACCGGCACAACAGCACTGTTATATTCTTGTAATTTTGTAATTTTTGTGTTACATTATAGAATTTATTGTTTTTTACTTTATTTTATTTTATTTATTCCATGGTTAGTAGTGTTTGTCTTATGTTTGGTCCAAGTACCGCAGCAATTTCCTAATGTTGTGAACTTGTTCACTCATATGGCAATAAAACCTTTCTGATTCTGATTCTGAAATCCCAGAGGAAGAAGAGCAATAACGTCTTTCCCCTTGATGAAATTCACCAAACATTTTCTTTGTTCTGGCTTTAAATCCTCAATGTCGGGAATTGTTGCCAACACAAAGTGTCGGACTTCGTCTACATTCATCTCGACGCTTTGTTTCCTGGACACAAAAGGACCCAGAGGCGCTTGAGTTTGACCTCATGGCTTCACAGCTCACAGCTGACAGGCCGTTGCGCCGACTACAACTTCTGGGGTTCTTGCAAACCGCCGAGTGTGTGCTGATTCCTGACCTAGTCACTGGAGTGAAATGAAATTGAGCGAAGGCACCTGATCATTTTCACCCATCAAGTGAAATTTACTCAAATCACGATAAAACTTTCTAAATTGGAGTCATCTTAACGTCGCTAGATTTGAGTTTTTGCAGTGCAGGAGATAAGGGTCCACACACATACACACACACACACACATACACATGCACACAGACTCACACACACACATACTCATCCACTCTACAGAGAGCATTGCATCATGTTTGTTTTTAGCCAAAACAGTGGCTCATTTACCATAAAGCCTGAGATATTAATATTAGAATGTCAAACCACATGTTAAAAACTGAGAAATGTGGTAAGAAACAATGTTTGAAAAAGGAGAGAAATAGAAACTGCAATTCCCAGTCACATTTATGACAAAGCCTGCTAAAGGTATTTATAAATCATGATACAACTAAGCAGGAGATTAAATGATCAGTTTAATCTTCTTTAGAGTGACCAGACGTCTTTATTTACCCAGGCCAGTCCCAGTTTTGAGCCATGTGCCCCCTGTCCCAGCAGATTTACCCAAATTCAGTGATTTATCCCAGTTTTATACAAGAAATGTTCCAGGTGTGCCTATTTTTGACCAATCTGATCCCTGTCAACAGTAAAGAGAATCTTACACTGTCATTTGTTTGATTAAAATACAGAAAAATTGCTTAAAAATGACCAAAACACAAAGAAAACGTGACTATACTGACGTGACTATAGTGCCGAGTGCAGAATAATTTCCCTTAATGATGCACTTGTTTCACAGTTTTATTATTACCACCACACACCAGGGATGTCCCAGTTTTTTATTTTGAAAATCTGGTCACTCTACAACAGTTGGATGAGATTTTTCCCTACACACTTTGTTTTGTTAAATACTTAGTGAAGGTGACTGAACCTTACTAACCCTGTCACCAGGTCAAACCTCAGAACATCAAAACACCAGTGAAACCGCACAGAAAACTCAGGCAAATACTTGTCCACCCAAACGATAAAATAGAACCAAAGCATAATTGTAATGACATATACGAAATCCCCTGCGTGTCCTGCAATAAAACACATCGGGGAAACAGGGAGGGTGTTCAGTCCACGAAAAATGGAACACAGAACAGATGCAAGAAGGAAACAGCAATGGTGAAACACGAGCAACAAAACACAAAAACCCCAAAAAGACCAACTCAAGTCAGCCGTTTGTGACCAGTGTAAAAGAGAGAACCACATTATGGACTGGAACGGAGCAAACATCATTGGGACAGAGGACGACAAACATCGTCGCTGGATTGTAGAGGAAATCGGGATGAGGAGACTTTTTTACTCTCTCACACCAGGCGTACTGTCCTGAGGAAGTGGGACAGCAGGTGGCGCTGTCATCCTGCCTCCACCGGTAGGAAGACAGCGGCAAAACCTGTTTAAATCAGCCGAGTGACACGACACAGCAACATTAGAGGCTCTGAGGAAGAGCACAGGGTCTGAAAAAAGACCCTAATAACAGAAATGATCAGAAAACCAAATGAACGGCATTGGACTAACATAAAAATTAACTAATAAAAAAGTCGGAAACGTATTAACCACACATATTTACATCAGATGCCCTTCCTGACCCAACCACCCTGGATTCTGGGCTCCCTGTGTGGTAATGTGACCCTTGACCTCTGACACTGAGCGTGAGGTCACTGTCCAATTCACATTTCTGGAAACTAATGATGGCGAGAAGAAGGTTCTGGGTTCAATCCCCAGGTTCTGTGTGGAGTTTGCATGTTCTCCCCGTGTCTGGATGGGTTTCCTGCAGGCACTCCGGTTTCCCCCATCAACCAAAACATGAACTTATGAACTCAAATCAAGGACCGTGATGTTGCCCGGTGCCCGGCTGGGCTCAGCCCGAAAGGACGACCTGGGTCCCCCTCCTCTGCTCACCACCCACAGAGGGGATCAGAGGGGTCAGGTGCAGAGGACTGGCCAGAGAACTGCTGCTCCCGTGACCCAGAGGAAGAAGATGGATGGAAACTAATGAATAAAACACAATCATGTTTGGACCTGTTTATTAAAGCTGCACTGTGTAACTTTTCTGGTGGAGGGTGCGTCAAATGTTTGTCTCCATGGAGATTGCTTTGTCAGGAATGTCAATTCTTGTTAAAATAACCAACATTTTTACAGAATGTATAGAAACAGATCAAGATTTTATATTTAATGTTTTATTTCTGCACCTTCTGTGAAAATTTGAGGTTATTTCAACAAGAATTACCAAAATTATTGGCCTGCAAAATTATGTCAATTTTTTGGGACACCCTGTATATACAGTCTCTGGATTAACCCTGCAGCCCTGACACAATGCACAATCCCTCTCTCCTCTTTCCCCCTCTCTCCTCTTTCCCCCTCTCTCCTCTCCTCTGGGCCCCTGGTCGTGTTCATTTCTCACTCCTCAGGACGCCTGTTACCTCAGCTGTCCACGGCTCAGCTTTCACACACGCCCACAGGAGGAGGAGGGTTCTGAAGGGGAAATCTCCTTTGACTCATTCATTGAGTCAAAGGAGATTTGGAAGAGCTGGAATCTTCAATATAAACTCTGGGTCAAACTCGGGCTCCGTCATTTCCATAAAGTGTCTAATCAGCTCAGTCTTATATTACACAAAAATAAGCCCTGACCCATGAGTAGATTTATCACAGGGTTTCCCAACAACAGCTCAGCCACATGCAGTACAGGTCATATCACTCTAGGAATAATGCAAAAAAATGGATTTATAAACAATGAAACTATGAAATAATATACATTACAAGCTTATAATTATAACAACAAGCCTACCATTATAACAGAGGACATGTTTTTCAAATATAATGGTTTATAACAACTGTCTAAGATATTTGGGTTGATCACAGTGGTGAGTTGCTTTGGTTTGACCCGTGTCCAAGGGCAGCTGGCTCCTGTTCACATGTAGAAGTCGACATGAGGAGACTCCAGTTTGGACGATGTGTGAAACAATGTGAACGCTTCTGTTTATAACCATCATGCCCTTTGACCTTTAGAGCCTGGGCTCAGGCAAGTCTCCTATTCACTTTTACCAATGTCTTTTATTACATAAAATATGAATATTACACAACAGTTATTCATGTTTGGTTTTTCACAGAAGTGGTGATAGATCATAATACAATAGAAAACTTCTCAATCTCAGACCATAGAGGCTTCCTCCTGCCCCTGGGTCAGTGCTGTCTCTGCTCTAGTCTCTTTACCTCCATAGGTTCTGTAGTCTCTATAGTCTCTGTAGTCTGTATATTCTGTGTAGTCTCTATATTCTGTATTCCGCATTCAGCCTTCTTATGTAAGAAACACTGCAGGGCCACTGAAGTGACCAGAGAATTATAATGACTCTAGTGCCTGACTAATCCTAAATTAAAACTAAGTTAGTTAATCTATATACATATAAATGAACTAACTTAATTTTCATAACTGTGTATGTGTCTTTTTGTACTTGTAGAAAAATGTGCAGTAGGGTAGTGATGGTGTTGTCCGGTTTTGTCCAATTTAGTCCAGTTTAGTCCAGTTCAGTCTGATTCTGTAGGGAGTATTATACCTCCTCTGCACAGCAGCTTCAGTCTTCCAGCTCCCTTCTCATTCTAATGTTCTTACGCACACATACAGTACATACATTTGGCCTTTTGGGTTTTCACTGAGTTATTTCAGACCCCTCTGTGTGGAGTTATGTTAATCTGTGTTTACGATAAGTGTGTCTTAGCTGCAGGCCATCCTCTTCCAGCTAATGCTCGCTTACATAACAGACTCTTATGTCCCACACTCACACACAAGTAGCCAAAGAAAGGATGTCCAGAGAGAGATGGCATGTTACATTTAAAGATGCAGAGACGCAAAGTGCGTTTCTTACTTTCATTAAATTTTTTCCCTCAATATAGTAAGAAAAATATATCTCAGCCTTATACAAGAGGTCATAAGGAAAGTGCAAAAACTGACATCTGACAAAAGTCTATTTACACGTTAAATATACTGGTGAATCTGGACATTAGTATATTCGAATTCATAAAGATCTCCCCTTGGCTCTGTGCTAAAGGCAATGTCTTCATCGTCGGTGTTGTAGTCACATATGTTGTCGGCAGCGCACAGTGATATGACTGGAGAGAAAATAGTACCAAGCAATTATGAGGTCTGACATAACGGTTTGTTATGCAAATCCATCACTCTTTTGAACACATATTGTTTTGAGAAGAAAAATGCTTTAGTTTCATGACCCCAGTCACCTTGCTGGACTACTTTCATCAGCAACGAAATCAAGGAAGAACTCGGCTCATCGGACGCTGTCGGGAGGTAAGTCACTCTTGATGCACGACACTGCTGACGGGGACATACAGATTCATGTCAAAAAACATGAAATATCCCTTTAAAACAAGGGTAACCAAACATCCCTATTTACCCAGGACAGTCCCAGTTTTGAGCCGTGGAACAGGGGACACACTTAATTTAATTTCATTTTTTGTTTCCTTCATGGAAGATGAATATAAAATAATTATGTTCATACATCAATGTGAATGGAAAGTAGCAGAAAGAAGTATAGAGGTGTAATCTGCCCCTTTTCACACAAAGTCAAACATTTAACATTTCAACAGTTCCAACTACATTTATAAGCAATTTATTTACATGACAGACACAATATTAAATATTTGTTAATTAACACAAAAGGACAGTTCATTCTTCATTCTTCTGATTCTGATTCTGATTCTGATTCATATTTTCAGCCCATCATGTTTGATATTTCTTTTAAACAGAAACAATAGATTGAATAGATTTTTTCATTTTGACTCTTCTATAAGCTCACTCCTTTAATTGAAACACATTTTTCCATTGTTCTTGTTCTAAATCTGTTTTTTTTTTGTTGTTTTTTTTAGATTTCAATTCCTTTCAAATTATAATGGCTTCTCTCATTGTAAGTTTTCCTTGGAGATTTGTGGTCAAGATCTGCTGAGTAGTTGTATACATAATTTTTAAAATATGAAGTTCTACCAATTCATTGAATTTCAGTATCTTTAATGGTGTAAATATTGGGTTTGTTGAGTCTCTGGCCCCATCCACACTTCGTCCACACTAATCCAAAGGAAAACAACTCCAGAAACGAAACAATCTGGTGCCACCAGCTCCCACAAATTCCTCTGAGTACAGATCTGATCCAGCACCATGTGGACACCTGAAAACATACATGATACGCTGATGTAGGAGCTCTAGCTGCCGTCCTTATTGGTCTATGTCCCTGTGACTTTCGCCTTCCTGATTCGTCGAGTTTGTGACATCGGTCATGTGACGCTAAAACAGTTTAAACAAACCATAGACAAACACAAACAGCGCAGCTAGAAACTGAACCTTGTCAGTCCATGAGAAGATCTTCCTGCTCCACTTACTTGTTTATACCATCCAAATGACGTCGTGACGCCAGCCTAGTCATGTCACTAGAGTTTCAGGCAGTTTCGCGGACACAGAATCGATGTGTCTGGACATAAATAGCATAAATTCCAATATGGTGATTAGTTTCAGTGTAAACATAACCTCTGTGTCTGCTTTGCTAACGATTTTTACAGCTCTTTTCTATAAAAAGATTTATCAAAAGCATTGATTTGTCCAGTTTTACACAAAAGATGTCGCAAGTGTCCCTATTTTTGACCAATTTGGTCCTTGCTAACAGTAAAGAGCAGCATAAATTGTAATTTGTTTAGGTAAAATACAAAAAATCTGCTTAAAAATGCCCAAAACACAAAGAAAATGTGACTATACTCACTCACATCGCTCATCATGAATGGTCTCTGCATAACAATTTTCCTTAATTCAGCACTCATTTCACTATTTTATTATTACGAACCACCAAAAAACCGGGAATGTCAGTTTTTATTTTGAAATTCTGGTCACCTTAGTTAAAACGTTCGTAAAACCACATCACCTTCCTCTCCCGTGGCTCTGAACAACAGCTGTCTACTCGTTCAGGAGGAGGGACGGTACGGCTTTAATGACCTTCGACCCTCACAGTTGATCTGGATGTTTGTTTAGCAGCGTTTCCCGGGGACCTGAGTGTTGCTGCGGTGTGAAGTCAGACGCTCTCTTCGGTCAGCATCAGCGTGTGTCTGCTCCTTTGCATTGTGTCAGCTGCTGTGAGGTCAGCTCTATTTCAGGCTCGATCTGTCCATCGTCTTGCATCAGTCGGGGCATTTCCACATTATGGTCAAATGTTGTTTGCTCATTCCAACAGCTGTGGGCCTTCACTTAGCCTGGACAGTTAATGAAGAAGGAGACACACACAGAGACAACCAGCGGGAGGTGTTAAAGGGCTATGGTGTCCAGACGTCTCGATTTACCTGGGACAGTCCCACTTTTGAGCCCTGTGTCCCCTGTCCCAGTGGATTTATCCTAAACCACTGATTTGTCCCAGTTTTATACCAATCTGATCCCTGCCAAAAGTAAAGAGAGGCATAAATTGACATTTTGGGGGGTAAAATACACAAAGCTGCTTAAAAATGACCAAAACACACATTAGTGCCGAATGCAGAAGAGTTTTATTACCAACCAACCCAAACCAGGTGTATCCAAGTTTTTTGTATTCTGAAAATCCCTCTCCCTTCTCTATGTCTCCCTAAAGAAAAAAAAATTGGACTTTTCCTTTTATTTTATTTTATTTAGCTTTGATCAGATACCTATATTATCTTGTTAATAATGTGACAAAAGAATAAAATATTCTGTTTTGAGGGATTTTTATGTGTTACAGTTAGAATCTAGGCAACTTTTTCATTGGGCGTGTTGATTTCTGAGGCATGGAGATCGTTCTACAGTACGCACTATTCTCAGCATCACAGTGACAGGTAAAAATATCTAAAAAAAAAAAAATTTGAGTCTATGAGCATCTAGCTGAGGTTTCTGAAGGTGTGAGGGTCTGTGAGTCGAACCAAAACCATCTTTAGCTGACTTGACAGTTCTGGGAATATTCTGAAAGTTCTCAGAGTTTGTAACATAAAACAGAGCAGCGAGCATCATTCAAGGTTACTAAGAACATTTTGCACTTTAACTGTATCAAGCATTAAGTATGAAATGAATATCCATCCATTCAGCCATCTTCTCCCGCTTTATCAGCAGCAGTTCCCCACCCACAGAGCACCATAGAGCACCCCTATGAACCCCTCTGTGGGTGGTGAGCCCACAGGCGGACGAACGAAGACGAAAGATGGACAAAAGCCAAAGTATTTGCCAAGAATGTTTTAATAAATCAAGAACAAAAGTCAGAGATTCAAAAACGATCAGATGCCGTTATCGTTCCGAACATAAACAGTGCCAACTAGCGATCCAGCAGCGTTATTCCCATGATCCTCTGGGCAGCGCTGGGAAACCAAAGTGTTAGGGTTCTGGGGGGAGTATGGTTGCAAAGCTGAAACTTAAAGGAATTGACAGAAGGGCACAATCATGAGTGGAGCCTGCGGCTTAATTTGACTCACCCGGCCTATGGGCGGTGGTGCATGGCCGTTCTTAGGTGGTGGAGCAATTTGTCTGGTTAATTCTGATAACGAACGAGACTCCGGCATGCTAGCTAGTTATGTGGCCCCGTGCTGTCGGTGTCCAACTTCTTAGAAGGACAAGTGGTGTTCAGACACGAGATTGAGCAATAACAGATCTGTGATGCCCTTAGACGTCCAGGGCTGCACGCGAGCCACACTGAGTGGATCAGGGTGTGTTTACCTTTGGCCGAGAGGCCTGGGTAACCCGCTGAACCCCACTCGTGATAGGAAACGGGGATTGCAACTATTTCCCATGAACAAGGAATTGCCAGTAAGAGCGGGTCATAAGCTCACGTTGATTAAGTCCCTACAATGAATATAATAAGATTATTGTTCACAGGGGGTCCTCACCTGCTTGTTTCTATGGATATCTCACTGCTCTGCCTGGAATGTTCCACAGTATAACATTAAACAGCTCTACCTTACATTTATTCAATTACAGTTGGTTTTATTGCTCAAAAATACTGTAAATACTAGAAAAACTGTGAGCGGGATCGCCTCTCCACAGATCTGACCTGTGACTCGGTCTGGTTTGGTCTCCATGACGACAGCAATGGAGACAAAGCATTTGACGGACCCTCCAGCAGAAAAGTTACATGATGCACGTGTTTTCCTCAGTGTTTTCTCATCAGACCTGCCTCATAAACCTGAAATAACGGAGTGATCTGACACGCGCAGGAGTGAGAGCCGAGGTGATGTTTTGATACCCCACCAACTTCCCGTCCGAGGGTTGCTACACGATCGCAGTCACACACAGCTCGTATCTGACCCAGCGGCTAAAATAAAACGCGCTTAAATTAGCCCTCACATCCGAGCATGACTGGGGAAATAGTTTGGGCACATGCTAAAGCGCTGAAAATACCTGTACTGGCCGCCAATGGCACAGACTATTTACAGCACATGTGGGGTTTAGGAGGGCGCCGTCTGCTGGAGGAAAGGGGGACTGCGCTGTTGCACACTCACAGGCAACGTCTTATTTTAAATCACAGGGAATTTCCTAAGTTAAGTTTAGCAACGTCCACTCGGAATTTTTAGAGGCAGTTTTTTAAAGCTAGGGGTTTTAAAGGGAGTGTGAAGTCGTGTTATAATGCTGCTACCTCCTTCAGTTGATTCTTTTAAGTCTTGAAAAACACACTTTACTCACTGGCTTTAAACACGGTATGAGAACTGAGTGCTCCTCTGATGGTCTTTTATTGATTTTATTTATTTTTTATATGCTAATTTTAGTTGTTGTTTTTTTCCACTTTCTTACTAGGCAATGTGGGTGAAGTGTCTTGCCTAAGGACACAACAACGTTTTTGTGACTGGCGCCCCCCTGAGGCACGTGGAATTCCCAGTGTCTCCCATCCAAGTACAAACCAGGCCCGACCTTGCTGAGCTTCTGAGATCTGATGAGATCAGTCTTTGACAAGTCGGTATGGCCACAAAACAATAAATAATATGTTAAATAAATAAAAAATATATATAAATATTAGGGATGTAACAATGACTGAAATATGGTGATATTGTATTGTCAAAGGTCTCACAATAATGTCCATCACAATATATCGGATCACAAGTCTCTTTGCTTAAATGAATAGTTTGGATGCAGAAATAGCTAAAAAAAACAACAACAACAACAACAACAAAAAACAGAGGGAACTACATAGACCATGATCTTTTGCTCTGTTTCAGTGCAGACGACATGAAGAAATAACTGTTCTAAGCACTTTTAAATCTTCATTCTTTGGATTAAGTCTTATGAAGGCATTTTTAGAGGATAAAGTAGCATATTCACAATTTTGTGAGCCTCCACAAAATATTGCAATAAATATGGTACCGTGAGATGTATATGGTGAAAATATCATAGAGAGAGATTTGGATATGGTTCCATCCCTAATGACAATAAATGTTGTACCAAATGACTGGTCAAAGCATTTTATAATGTCAGTCTTGTTATTATGTAGAATATCGTAATATCGTGAGCCTCCCCACCATATCGTGTGATGATTCTGCATTGGTCTCAGTGTCACAGAAATTTGGGCCACATGTTCTCACCTTACAGCGGGTCTTGGGTTCAGTTCCCACACCGTGTGGGGCCTGTCCGTGGCAGTTTGCGCCTCGTGTTTGGGGCGGTTTCTTCCGGGACTCTGGTTTCCACCTGAACACACTCTGATGTTTAGATCTGCAGAAGGCCTCCTGTGGTAGCACCAGACTGGGTTAAAATCAGAGAATCATAAAAAAAACTGTCCCATGCACTTTAACAGAGACATGTTATGCTTCTTTCTTGTACTTGATAATACAAAATTAAATAAGTACATCATTAGTTTGAAGGACTTGTAGTGTGATAGGAATGGGACCTGTTGTCCCCTTTAATCGTCCGGCTTAACCTGTCCCTCTAAAGACCTTCTGATTCATGGTTGAACATCATCCACACTCACTGACCCGTGAGCGTGTCCATCACTCATGTGGACAGGTCAGGTCGGGCAGAGTCAAACAGCAGTGTGGGTAACAGGCTCTTCTTTCTGACTTCTTTTGATGCCACATGTTTGGGGCTAGTTTAGTCGCTACTACAGACTTCAGCAGATTTAGACTTTTCTGTTGTGAAAGAAGGTGCAGTATGGACTGATTGTTGTTAATGTGAGTCATGTTATAATGTTGTTTCCTCCTCAAAAACAGACCTGGAGTCGTGTTTTGTTTCATTCACACATGTTTGAGTAACACTTTATTATTAGTCAGCTTGGCTCAGCTCAACACATGACCCTGGTGTGAGCATCCCTTCACTGGTTGAGTGTTTGCACTTTTAAATCTTGTTTATGTATTGCATCAAGTTACATTTCAGAACTTTTAATCCCTGTCACTGGTCCTCTTCAGTCTTAGATCCTCAGGCAGGTCCCTGTGGCTGTTTCAAAGTCCAGGCTCTGTATGAAGGTGATCGACCCCCTGCCTGAGGAGATAAGGCTGCACCATCAGTATCATCTTTTAAATCACTTCTTAAAACTAATTTTTATCGCCTGACCTTCCTTTAGCTGGTTTTAGTTAGTTTATTTATTATATTTAATTAAATTGTTTGCATCATTGTCTGTTTTTGTATATTTTCTGGATGCTATTTTTATTGTTCTTTGCGGCTTTTACAGCACTTTGTCAATCAAATTTTTGGAAGTGCTTTACAAATAAGTATGTATTATCAGTATTATTATTATTATTACATCTCCAATTCTCAAAATATTCCACCTTGTGATGTCATGACAGGTTAGTTTTCATATTAACATCTACCATTTACATTTAGTTTATTATAGAGATTGACTGGTTCAAGAACTGAAATTATCCAACTGTGATGTAGTAAAGGTGTGTGGAGTTCAAAAAACACAGTGAAGCACTTCCTGTATTACCACATGACATCACAAGGTGGAATAGAGTATTTTCAGCAACTCTAAAGTCTAAATGTGCAGGGTTTGTGAGTTAAACATGTGAATGAAACAAAACACAACTCCAGGTCTGTGATGAGAAAACAACATTAGAACACAGATCAGAAAACAGCGTCATATGGGCCCTTTAATAATGGAGGACAACGGACACAGGTGCACTATGGGAAACTACGGTGGACAATAACATATATATTTGTATGTATCATAACTATAAAACAAATAGGACAATGTAATAATGTATTGATTCACCACATTTATTTAAACGTGTCTGGATGTTGCTGTGTGTAATATCAGAAATAAAAAGAGCCGTATTGACTGCGTGTCCTGGTGAGGCCGAGCAGGGCTGTACGTGCAGAGGAAGGTTCCAGAGGTATGTGTGTACTCATGTTTGCACTGTCACCTAGCAACCAGTTTATGAGGGGCAAAGAGACCACCATAACTCACCTTCATAAGACTCCAAATGTGTGTGTTCTTTATCATTCAGTCTTATTAATATTAACCAATACTTATACATACATACATACTACTACTACTACTACTACTACTACTACTACTACTACTACTTCTACTTCTACTATTAATAGTTTTAAAATAACTTTTTTTGGAAGTAAAATGGAAATTGTGCTAAGGAATACCATAACTGTAACGTAATACTGTATTTTTCAGACTATAAATCACACTTTTTTCAAGGTTTGAGTGGTTCCTGCGACTTATACTCAGGTGCGGCTTATATATTACATTTTTCACACTGAAAGTCCATAGACCAAATATATGAATTGTACATATGAATTAAAAATGAAAAAACAAATCGTTATCTGTTTTTTCATTTTGGTTTTAGAGACAAATAATTAAAAAAAGAGTTTTTTTTTTTCCATTTTCAGATTTTTGGTTCTATATTGAAAAACAAATGAACAAATGATACATGGATTGTTCCCTATTCGGTTGTTTTTATTACTATAACTTCTATAACTTGCCTTTTAAGATGAAATGTCGGTTCTTGGTCTCTGATTTTATAACATAAATTTCCCCCTTATAGTCCAGTGCAACTTATACATATTTTTTCTTCTTCATTGTGCATTTTTTGGCTGGTGCGACTTATACTCCACTCTAATTTATAGTCCGAAAAATATGGTAATCGTATTGTACACTGGGTCAAAACACCTTTAATGTACCTTGAAATTATAATTAGACAAATACAAATTTAAGAAATTGCTGTTATTTACATTAAAATTATTCTTATGTAAATTATGCCGAACTGATGCACAGTGGCTGGTGGCTCTGAGAGAAAACCAGAGCAACCGCCCTGAACTGACTCCAGTCACATCGCAGTGGCAGACGTCCAGGAAAGAGCCAGGCATGAAAAACTGGACAGCACCAGGGCCCGACATGAACCACATGTACTGGCTAAAGAAACTCACTGTGCTCTCCACAAACGCCTGGCAGCACCAAAGAACCAGCTGCTAAAGGATGGGACTCACCCTGAATGACCGAACAGGTGTATGATCTTGAGCCTGAGAGTTCCCTGTCTCTCCACATGGAAACTCATGCCCGGCATCATCGTGGCTAAGGTCACTGGGCACATGCATCAATACATGAGCAAAGGCACCAGGGGGAGCCAAACACCAAGTCCTGGTATAGGGGTATGATTTGGTCTATAGGTCTACAAACATTTACCTTTATCAAAGCCATTTAATGTCAGTGACACTGTGTCCTTGTCCCTTAAGAATCAGGATAGTGTATTACACTACAGCAGAGGTGTCCAAACTTTTTTCATTGAGAGCCACATATTAAAACACAGACCAGCATGAGGGCCGATCGAGGGTCATAGACTGGTGGTCAAAACAGTGAATAATTCAAATGTGCATTTATAACAGGTTTAAATGACCCTCCAAATCTTTGTTCATGCTTAGACCCGCAGAAGGACACACTAAATTTGCTTGAAGGCTTCAAGGCAGATTTCAAAAACACGCAGTAAAAAGTGTGTAGAATCCCTCAGTCGTCCAGGTAGAATCCATGGCAATCCATTTGAGTTCAATATTGAACTCTACCCTTTGTCATGCATTAAAAAGTACTACTTGCGGTAGTATGGGCCAATTCACCTTGAAGCCTGAGGGTCAAAACAATTGATCTGAGGGCGATATTTGCCCCCTGGTCTATACTTTGGACTATGGCATTACCAAAAACTAATCTGATCACAGCGATTTCCCACTTAACCTCCTGAGACCCGAGCTTTTATCTGGTGTGCATTTTTCATTTCTTCTTGCTATTTGGGATAAGTAGGACCTACTAAGTAAGTCTTCTGTATGACACCACTGGTTAAAAAATGTATATACATTTTAATGTTTTTACATTAAACAGCAATTAGCTTTTTATTTCAAGCCCTAAACCTGCCAAATGTGACGTAGGTCGACCGTGAGCGGGTTGGGGTTCAGTGAGTGAGGTTAAAAACACACAAAAAGGCCTGAAAATGTGGTCCACAGTTTTAATTTTTTCTGGTTTTCAATCGTTACAAAAAAAAGTAGAGGTGCAAAAAGTGGAGACAGGCAGCAGTTTCCCTATAGCAGCAGAAACGTCCAGCAATTTATAACTGTAAACTCATCTAAATATTCCCAAGTTTACCTAACAACATGTACAATCAATAATATAACTCAGTCCCATTGTCTTCAAACGAGGACTTGACTTTTACTGATGCTGTCGTCTGATGTGGTAATTACAATGTTTATTATTTTAATGCCAAATGAAGATAAATTAAGATACATGAAGAGACATTATTGTACATAAATACATTGGTTTTATTCATAAATTTTGCATCTAAACTTTACCATGCAGTTTTTTTTTTTTTACTTTCGGGAGCTGCTGTAGAGGTTTTTAGTTGATTACAGGTGAAAGTTTAAAATAATTGAAAATCATGGTGCTAAGAGGCAAAAATGTAATGTCCTCGTATGGGGCTACAGGGTCTCAAGAGGTTAACAAACAGCTCAGCTATTGTACAAAACGGTTTTATTATTAAATTTACTCACAGATGTTGGTGATGATTTCTGTGTCTCGTCAGTCTCTTCTGGACAGAGAGTTTGCTCTGCTGTCTGATGAGACCCTGCTAGAGCGCCATTATGTTAGGCCTATGTCTTATATGTTAGGTCTATGTCTTATATGTTAGGCCTATGTCCTTTATGTTCAATTCAATTCAATTCAATTTATTTTGTAGCGCCCAAAATCACAACAACAGTTGCCTCTAAGGGCATTCCAAGATATGGATGAGTAAAACATACACACAGACATATCAAAACAGGAATAAACAACATTCATGTAAAGCAGCAAATGAAACATTGTCCAGTCATCCCCTGTCCTTAGACCCTCCTTCTCAGCAAGGAAAAACTCCAAAAAACCCAGGGTCCTGGGAAAAAGAAGAAACCTCGGGGAGAACTACAGTGAAGGAGGGATCCACTCCCATGGACGGACAGGCTATAGATGTCCAGGCCCGTGGGCCAGTTCAGTATGACCACAGCTACCCAGGTGGGGAAGAGCCGGGCGAGGAGGAGGAGAAGAGGGGCGAGGAGGAGGAGCCGGGCGAGGAGGAGGAGCCAGGCGAGGAGGAGGAGCCAGGCGAAGAGGAGGAGCCAGGCGAGGAGGAGGAGAGAGGTCCAGCTGCCATCAGGCGTCTGAAAGAGTTACACTCCACAGGGGGAGTGGGACAGGGGACAACATGTGAATAGCAATGAACAAACTACAGATGAGAACATAGTGAGTGATGCTGATGAGAAAAAAAGGAGGAAACAGAGGACAGTGCTCAGGTTGCCACACTTCCCCCAGCTTGTTATCTCCTGCGGCAGCTTATCTTAGTGACATCAACTAAGTAACCTGGTCATAAGCTATTCCGAAGAGGAAGGTTTTAAGCCTGGTCTTAAATAAAGAGACTGTGGGTGCCTGTTTAACATCAACAGGGAGTTGATTCCATAACACAGGAGCTTGGTAACTGAAGGCTCTCCCCCCCACTGTACTTTTAGACACTCTAGGAACCACTAATAATCCTGCATTCTGAGAGCGAAGTGCTCTATCTGGTTGATAGGGGACAATGGCATGGGGACATATTGTTTAAGGTTTTGTATGTCCGGAGGAGAACTTTGAATTAAATTCTAAACTCGACAGGAAGCCAGTGAAGTTATTTTAACACAGGACTGATGTGATCATGTCTTTTAGTTCCTGTTAGGACTCTGGACGCTGCATTTTGGACCAACTGGAAGCTTCTTAAAGTACCTTTAGTGCAGACGGTGAGCAGAGAATTACAGTAATCTAGTCTGGATGTAACAAATGCATGGATAAGTTTTTCAGCATCATTTTTAGGCAAAATTTTTCTGATTTTAGTTATGTTTCGCAGGTGAAAATATGCAGTTTTACAAGCTTGGTTTATATGAGCTGTGAATGAGAGATTTTGGTCAAATACGACTCCAAGGTTTTTTACAGTAGAGCTAGAGGCTATACTCACATTGTCAAGTGAGATTATCTGGTCGGACAGAGAATCTCTCTGACCTTTAGGACCGACAACAATGACCTCTGTTTTTCAGGGTTTAAGAGGAGGTAATTCAGGGTCATCCAGGTTTTGATGTCCTTCACACAGGCACTGAGCTTATCGATTTGATCGGTCTGATTAGGTTTCATTGATAAGTACAGCTGAGTGTCATCAGCATAGCAGTGGAAATTAATGCCATGTTTTCTGATAATGTTACCTAATGGCAACATATACAGAGTAAACAGGATTGGACCAAGCACAGATCCTTGTGGAACACCGCAAGCTACTTTAGAGCAGGGAGAGGTGCACTGGTTTACACTAACAAACTGGTACCTATCTGATAGATAGGATTTAAACCATTTGAGGGCGGTCCCTCTGACACCTATGTCACATTCTAACCTCTGCAGTAGAATGTTGTGATCAATGGTGTCAAACGCTGCACTGAGGTCCAGTAGGACCAGGACTGAAGCCAGCCCGTTATCAGCAGCTAGTAGCAAATCATTTGTCACTTTAAGCAGAGCAGTTTCTGTGCTGTGGTGAGCTCTGAAACCAGACTGAAATTTTTCATATAAATTATTGCCCTGCAGATGGTGACAAAGCTGTTTCACCACAACTCGTTCCAGAATCTTTGAGAGAAATGGAAGATTCGAGATAGGTCTGTAGTTGGCTAGTTCATCAGGATTTAAGCTAGGTTTTTTCAAAAGCGGTTTAATTACAGCATATTTAAAGGACTGAGGAACAAAGCCATTTTCTAATGACATATTTATTATGTTATGGATGGAACCTATTATTAAGTGGAGAGCTTCTTTGAGGAGTTTGACTGGAATAGGGTCGAGCAAACAAGTTGATGGTTTGGACGACATGATGACTGAGGTAATCTCCGCCTCATCGACAGGAGTAAATTTGTCTAATTCTGTTAGAGGATTTATGTGGGATATTGGTGTTACAGACTGGATTTGCTGAATTTGCTCGGGGCTGATTTTTGGAGTGGCTTCGTTGATCTTGTCTCTAATGGTTATAATTTTGTAATCGAAGAATTCAAGAAAGTCATCACAACTGAACTTCGAAGGGAGAAGAGACTCAGGGGCAGTATGCGAGTTTGTCAGCCTGGCTACAGTGCTGAACAGAAATCTGGGGTTGCTTTTGTTTACTTCTATTAGGTTTGAATAGTATCTGGTTTGTGCTTTTCGCAGAGCGGCCTTATAAGAGAGCAGGCAGAGCTTCCATGCCTTCAGAGACTGCTCGGAGCGCGAGCGGCGCCAGAGCTTCTCTGTGCGTCTTACGTGTTGTTTGAGTGATCGCAATTCTGGAGTAAACCAAGGAGCCGGAGGTCTTGGTTTAATGCTTTTCTGTTTTAGCGGAGCTGCAACATCGAGAGCAGATTTTAAGGTGAGCATTGTCCTATCAACAAACTGATCCATGATAATTGGATTAAAGTTGTTCTCATTGTCACATGGCATATCATTTAATACTGGCTCGATTATTTCTTTGAACTCGGCTACCGATTTTTCTGATATTGTTCTTTTCATTATAGTTTTCTCCTGCTGAGCTGGATAGTCTTTTAGTACGAATTGAAAGGTTATTAAAAAATGGTCAGAGAGTATAGGGTTTTGAGGAATTACAAGTAAATCACTAATCTCAATACCATAAGTTAGGACGAGATCGAGAGTGTGATTGTGACAGTGACTCGGCTTGTTCACACTCTGGGTAAAACCGATCCCATCCAGGAGAGCACCAAAAGCACTGCTGAGGCACTCACTGCTGTTATCAACATGAATGTTGAAATCTCCAACTATAACAATCCTTTCCCATTCCAAAACTAAACTTGAAATAAAGTCAGAAAACTCTGTCAGAAACTCGGCATAAGGACCAGGAGGTCGGTAGATTGTTATAAATATAACAGCTTTTTGGTTTTTCCAGTTGGTGCACGTAATAGATAGTGCGAGGCTTTCAAAGGAGCGGAATGTATAATTAGATTTGAGGCTGAGAATTAGGCTGGAGTGAGAAATGACGGCCACACCGCCACCTCGACCAGTGCTCCTGGCACTTTGAAAGTTCACGTGACTTGGAGGTGTAGATTCGTTTAGTCTAACATAATCATTTTCCTGAAGCCATGTTTCAGTTAAAGCTAGAAGATCAATATTAAAGTCGCCAATTAATTAATTTATTAAAAGAGATTTAGAAGAGAGGGACCTGATGTTTAGATGTCCACATTTTACACACTTATCATTTTGTTTATTTGCGACACATGTTTTTATTTTTATTAAGTTATGAGATCTGACGCCTTTCCTATCAGAGTTTCAGTTGACTTTTATTTGTGCTTTTTACATGCTTAATTTGTTTGTTTGCAACACAATTATTTATTTTTATTAAGTTATGAAACCTGACGCCTTTCCTATCAGACTTTAGTTGAGTTTTATTTGTGCTTTTTATACATTTATTTTGTTTATTTGCGATGCATGTATTTATTTCTATTAAGTTAGGAGATCTGATACCTTTCCTATCAGAGTTTAGGTATGTTTTGTTTGTGCTTTTTGTGCGTGGGACATACACAACCTCAGCCAGTCTGGGAGAATTGTTCATGCAGGGTGGCTCAGAGGAGGCCCCTGTACGTGGGGCACACACAGTCTCAGCCTGTTTGGAGCTGTTCTCGCTAACAGAGCAGTGCCTCACTAGTCTACTCTGCTCCCTAGCGTCACTGACACTCCCTGAGCTATTCTGTGTGCTAGTCTTACCTGATGGCCGTGTTAGGTCTGTGCCTTATATGGTCTTTGTCTCTTGTTAGTTTTAGCAGGTTCAGCCCAACATTCAACACAATAAAAGTCAAAAACAACCAACCATCTAGCATAAAGTTTAAAACTTTAATGACACTTTGATCAAAGGTGACAGTACATACTTCTGTCTAGACAGCCCAACTTTAAGATCTTCCAGAGAAGTTTAATGCTGGGAAAAGAAAGGAGCTGAATCTTGTTTTTGTTTAGTGTGACACTGGTTCACAGGGATTTGAGTCCACTACATCTCCATTGTACAATCAACCACCTGAGTTTAAGAAGATACGCTTGCTGAACTGACAGCTACACTATTAACTGACCATTTTCGTTGTAGCTTTGTTTTTATTTTCAAATTAGAGAAATAAAATAGAGTTAAAATTCAACTTAAGAAGAAAAACACATGTATTAAAACATATCCCCAGTCCTAGGATCAACCATCTATACACACTGGATTAATATTTACACCATGTATGCATTTTTTAAATTATCAGTCTGAAATTATATTTTCTGAGGCAGGATAGACATCGACTTGGAGGTAGAAAACACTGGAAAGAGTTTCTGGCGGTAGAGCTGAGAGAACCTGTGCAGACGACTGTTTGTGTCTGCATCATAAAACGTCAGTTTGTGTTTGTTACATTCAAGATGAACTCGGATTCTTCTGGGATGATACTTCAGTTTGATGACAGAGTCCTTTTTCTTGTCAATGTTAAATGCTGTATATTCGTCATCAGAAAACTGAAGTGACCACATTCCAGCGTCATCATCAAAATACTCATCATCTTCTGAGATATAATAAGCAGATTGTGTCACTATTCCAATCTCCCATTCATCACTGTCTTCTACATCTACATCCCAGCTGTGAGAGCCACTGTCAAAGCCGACAGAACCGCGAACCATTTTATAACTTGTAACTCTTTCGGGTATTTTTGGAAGTGTTTGCTCTTCCCCAACTGTGAAACTTCTCAGATCAGTGGACAGAATGAGTTCTGGGTCGGCTGTGTTAGGATCCAGTATGACTGAAGAAAACTGCACCAGACTCTTCATCTTGGTCCAGATGTTGTAGGATAAATTGCCAACATGTTTGACCTGGTCTATCAGAGCTCCTGAGTCCAGCTGTGGTTCCTCCTGCAGGGAGCAGCGCTGCACTTTCTCTATTGTTGCCTTATATTTGAGCAGGAAGGAGATGTCTGCAGCTCTTAGCTGCTCCTCTGTGGCCCTGATGGTTTCTGACAAAACTTCTATATCTTTGTTCACAGCAGAAAATGTGTTCTTCATGCTCTGAGTCTTCTGCTCCGCTTCCACATTCAGAGCTTTCATCCGGGACTCCTTTTGTTCTGAAAGAAAGTTTTGCAGTTTAAAAAACTCTTCCTCGATCACATTTGCTGTTTCGCGTGACTTGGCTTGTATGTGAATCAAACTTAATTCACAGTTTTCTTTAAATCTTTCCATGGTCTCCAGTTGTGCTTTTAAAGGATTCAAAGACTTCTCCAACTTGTTTTTTAAATCTTTTGTTGCTTCGTCAATGGGTTTAAAATTGTGTCGGCTGTGAGCAGTTGAGTCTCGACACACCACACATACAGGCTGCTGGTCAGACAGACAGAACAGTCGCAGTTTTTCTGAGTGCAGTGGGCACACATGCTCTTCTGATTCTGGAGCCCTTTTCTTATGCTTTGCATACGCCTCACACAGATTTCTCAGGCACAAATTCCGTGGTGGATCACTCTTGGTTGATCTTCTCTTACAAACAGGACACTCTCGTGAAGGCTTCTCTTTCCACCAACTCTTCAGACAGTCTTGACAGAAGCTGTGGCTGCAGGTCAGAACCACAGGATCTTTGAAGATTTCCTGACAAATGGAACACATCAAATCTTCCTCAGGTTGAAAAGCCATGATTGCTGACTCCACACACCCTTTGAAGAGTTACTCCCGACTTCTGCTTTCTGTATTTATAAGATCATCCTGGAGGTGTGTCACTGGTTAGGACTTCCCCGCAAGAAATTTCCTGTTTTCTATCATCCTTGAGAGACCTGCCAACAAATCGTGCGTGTGATACCTCTCCCTTGTTAAACTCAGCGGGGTCACGTGATGTTGGTGGAGTCAGTGCCATTCACAGTCTAACTTTTACAGGGTCGTAGCCCAACATCATCGTCATTCACCCTTTATTTCAGACTCAGGGTCCCCATAAATATATTTAATATTGTTTCATTTTCAGAAGTGCAGGTATTTTAACTAAATGTGTTTATAAAGTTTTTTTTTATTATTTTATATTGAAGTCTCAATTATTTGCAATAATTAATTCTGACATTATGACCTAATACAATTATTTCTTCTGAATAAAACCAGTAGCAGCCAAAATCAGCAGCACATTACCAAGAGTAAACATCCTCTGCTGTATACCCCTGCACAGTGCACACCCGTGTATCTGTCAAACATGTGATGCTAAAAGACTTATTTGAACTAGTAAGTTTGCCTTGCATTTGTTTACTTGTGTGACAGAACGATCGTAAAAGGTATCAGTGTTTATCTCAACTGTAACTACTTTTAATTGCCGCCTTCACCGAGGCGTATAAGTTCATTGTTGAGTACAGACAGAGGCGAGGTTTGAGGTATTTACATGGAGGGATTTATTCTTGAAATAATTTAGCTTGAAATAGTTTATAACAGTTCCATTATTTACTATCTGGAGATGAAGGTGCCAAGAGACAACAACAAAGAGGATCGGAAGTGTGAGAGGTCAGAGGTCGACACTTACAAAGTGGCTGAGCATTAATGTGCATTTTATTATTATTTTAACAGTAGGTGATTTGATTGACATGGCGGGGACGCCCTTACAATATAGTCACAAAAATGAATGTAGAATGTGTGAGGATAAATAACTAGGCTTAGCTATTTTGCATAAACACTTCTATAGTTCATTATTGTACTGAGGTCATTGGATGATCAGGGCTCTGATCACAGCTGTGAGGCCCAAGACAAATACATGATATTCATCAGACATGTATCTAATAGCAAACTAAATAGGACAAGAACTACTGACAGGGATGAAGTCATGACTTGTTACCCCGATATACCCCGAAGAGGCCTGGCTGGCCTGTGCACCAACGAAGAGGTGCTAAGTCTAAACCACGGTAGCCTCCCAGTATAGTCTGTGTATAAATCATTGTATCAGCGTAAATATTTAGTCTCTGCATGGGAATGTCGGCACAGACTCCTTGTACAAGTATGGCTTTCTAATATTTGAGTAGTAAAAGTAAATAATCTGTACTTTATTTCTGTTTCATGCAGGCCTGGCACCTCATATAGGCAGATAAGGCGCTTGCCTAATTTATCATATTTTCTTTAGCCTACCTACCTAAACTGGAATTTTCTTAAACAAAATGTAACACATAACACCACCATGTGTATTTTGTATCTAAGCAGAAACTAACAAACACAAGAGGAAAAGGCTGTTTTCCTCAGCAATATCTTTTGAAAAAAATCTTTTTCAAAACCTTTGTCTAAGAATCACCAGCTTATAATGACCTGGTTTGTACATTTAGACAACTGAAAATATTCAGACAAACAGGACAAATTCCTTTAGTTGAAAGTGAAAGTTACTGTGGGCTCAACTTGATTGATTGTGTCAACACCCTTCAAACATTTACTCAGTAATTTTTTTTAATTACTGTTCTCTGTAATTAACCTGAATTTACCTTGAGGTGTGTCGCTGATTGGAAATTCTTGTAAATGTTTTTCCTCGTCTCAGCAATGCTGAGAGTGCATCCAACTCTGTGGTGAAGGTTCCTTCCTTCTTCCTTGTTGAACTACATAAGATAAAAACATAATGTCACATTTCTTCTTTATTTCTCATACAGATCTGCCTATTAAATGCAGATAACCAGACAAGCAATGGCCTGGCCTTAGCCTTGAGCAGAATTTTCCGTTGAAGCCCTCACCACTTCAGTGTCTCTCTCCTGCCCGGGTTCAGCTACTGGTGACTAAATAATAAAAAAAATTAAAACAGCACTGCCATCCTCTCAACAAGTTGTAAAAATCAAATGGAACATTTCAGAAGCAGACAACAGCAATAGCCACAAAGATGGTACATAAATACAGAGGGGGATCTGGGCGTGCTCCCCAAGAGAATGTTTTTTCCTGATTTCTGGAGCATTTTAATGTGTTCCAGAGGGCTAAAGTGGGCTTGCTTCAAATAATATTACTCAAGAATTTAAAAAGTAGTGGTCCAAGAAGTGTGCTGTGATGAAATGTTTTTTGTAAATGTGCTTATTAATGAGCATTCAGAGAATGAATTCAGGAAATGTTCTCAGGCCTTTCACTTGTCCAGATTTAACTGTCAGGTAGATGTCTTGGCAGCTGTAACAAAGAGGACTGCGTGCCATAATCATGTTAACAGGATAACAGGAGCATCTGATAACCTGATTTTCTACATTCACATCATAGACGAGGGTTTAGATCACAAAAGGATTAATCACAACAAAAACAGACACAAACTATTGAATAAATGTCATTATGTCCTTTATGCACCATCACAAATGTGCAGGATTACGGTTTTATCCTGGGATTTCTCATGGTGCAAAGTGGGGCCATATGTTGATTCCTCTCTGAAAAGCATTGTCCAGCATTTTATTATTTTATTAACTTTTATTCACAGGGAGCACCCAGCACACTGGTGTAAACGTGTAGTTGACAGAACAGAACTTGGTCCAAGCGGGAATTGACCCTCGGACCTTTAGGTTGGGAGACCACATTTTTAATGGTCTTTGCTTCTTTTCACATTTCTCAGGTCCCTTGTTCCCTCCAGACACAGTATGGATAACCAGCCCTAAATTAGGTTCCTTTATTTATTATTATTATTTTAAAGGACCTTGACTTGGCTTTTGTTTGAAATTTTAATGCACTCGAGGGAAGAATTTTGGTTCTGTTACTGTAAGGTGTTATACACATAAATATTCCTAAAATAGCGTCTGAATATTGAATCAAGATAATGCCAAAAAAGTAATGAGATATGAACTCCCGCAAACCCTTTAACATAACTTAGACTTGACAGACAGTGCTCATATTTGAACAACCTGTTTATGAGAGGTAAGACCGCCATGCTCAAAAAATGTGTTCTGTGCCATTCAATGAAATATTTTGTAATAAAAAAACATTTAACATCATTTAACTGAAAAATGGTGTTGTCATTTTTGCTGGTGTAATGATAACCTCTGTGCAGGTTGTACTTAACGTTGGGTTTAGGAGCTGGTTAATATTTATGGAATTACCTCTCTGTATCTGCAGCCCATGTTTTATGCACTTTAATGTTCTGTGTAAATAACTTCCTTTTCAGGAGTTTTACAGACACGACTCTCAGACCTGTTCCCGGTGCATGTTGGACTCCGCCATGGCTGCCCTTTGTCAGCCGGTTCTGTTCATTGTATTTATGGACAGAATTTCTAGGTGCAGTCAGGGGCCGGAGGGGGTCCAGTTCGGGGACCACAGGATCTCATCTCTGCTTTTTATGGATGATGTTGTCCTGTTGGCTTCATCAAACCAGGACCTGCAGCACTGGGGCGGTTTGCAGCTGAGTGTGAAGCGGCTGGGATGAGAATCAGTTGTTCCAAATCCGAGGCCATGGTTCTTGACCGGAAAAAGCCCTCTCCGGGTGGGTGCCTGCCTCAAGTGGAGGAGTTGAAGTATCTCGGGGTCTTGTTCATGAGTGAGGGGAGGATGGAGCATGAGATTGACAGGTGGAACGGTGCAGCGTCGGCAGTGATGGAGTCGCTGTATTGGACTGTTGTGGTGAAGAGGGAGCTGAGCCGAAAGGTGAAGCTCTCGATTTACCTCAATCTACGTTCCTACCCTCACCTATGGTCATGAGCTCTGGGTAATGACAGAAAGGACGAGATCGCGGATACAAGCGGCCGAAATGAGTTTCCTCCACAGAGTGGCCGGGAGCTCCCTTAGAGATAGGGTGAGGAGCTCAGTCACACGGGAGGAGCTCGGAGTAGAGTCGCTGCTCCTCCACGTCGAGAGGAGCAGCTGAGGGGAGGGCATCTCGTCTGGATACCTCCTGGACGCCTCCCTCGGGAGGTGTTCCGGGCATGTCCCACCGGTAGGAGGCCCCGGGGAAGACCCAGGACACGCTGGAGGTACTATGTCTCTCGGCTGGCCACGGAACGCCTCGGGGTCCATCCGGAGGGGCTGGAGGAAGTGGCTGGGGAGAGGGAAGTTTGGGAGACCCTGCTTAGACTGCTGCCCCCATGACCTGGCCCCGGCTAAACGGAAGAAGATAGATAAATGGACTCTCCAGTATCTCTTCTCTGGCCTGTGACCACTTGACCAAAGTCTCCTTCCATAATAGGCGGACCAGGCGGTGCTCTCCAGGCAGATGGGTTTGGACCTCAGAATTGGTCAATGGCGCCATCAGGTGTCACTGCTCAGACTGAAACTCCCAAAACAAAGAATCAGACGGGCGAAGAAACCTGATGCAATTCTGTGGTGACAGACAGATCAGTAGCTCCTGAAGATTTCCTGGAAACTTCTACCTTTTTAAGATATTCTTGTTTGCACTTATTTACTTGATCCATCTAGTTAAACACTCACCATGTTTTGGGGGCATTTTTGTCTTTTTGGCTGGCCTCTTCCTCCAGAGAGCAGTATTATGTGCTTTATGGAGACCAAGCTTTAAGACTTTAAAGAGGATCTCCGGCACGTTTGATGCTAAAGTCCATTGCTAGAGGTGGTTGAATACTGTCAGAGGCCAAAAAATGGCACAGATCAGTGTTGCCTTAGTGGAGATCTCGCTGTGGCAGTGAGTTTGTCAAGGCAACAAACTGTGTAAAAGTGTAGTGATGGGGGCAAGTTCTTAAGTTACACGTAAAATGCCAATCTGCTTCACACTGAAGAAGCTTAACACCACTTTAATCCATCTTACAACAGCCACGAGTCGAACAAACAAAGCGCTCTGCCTGGCTCACTCATTAGTGTCTGGAGACGTTATAACTTTATAATCAGCCTTAGACTTACCTCTGTTGATTTTCCACTGTGCATGCGAAATCCCAAAAGACTTGTCATTTCTAATCACATTTATTTACGAGTGAATTATATTTGTTGAAAAATGCTTTAAAAAAACAACACATTCTCAAACCATTTTCTTTCAACATTTTTTCATCTTTTCTTCTTCACCGTCAGTAGTCGATCTTCACTTGTTGCTTCTGGAGGCTTGAGCCTTTCACCGCTGCTGGAGTCGACAATCGAGCCTTTTGGGCTTTCGCATGTGCAGTGGGAAATCAACAGAGGTAATGCTGAGGCTGCTTATAAAGTTGTTTTATAACGTTTCCAGACACTAATGAGTGAACCAGGCAGAGTGTTTTGTTTGTTAGACTCATGGCTGTTGTAAGATGGGTTAAAGTGGTGTTAAGCTTCTTCATTGTGAAGCAAGTTGACATTTTACGTGGAAGTTAAGAACTTGCCCCCATCACTACATTAGTTTGTTTCCTTGACAGACTCACCGCCACAGTGAGATCTCCACCGAGGCAACACTGATCTGTGCTGTTCTTTGGCTTCTGACAGGATTCAACCACCTCCAGCAATAGACTTTAGCTTCAAACATGCTGGATTACCCTTTAAGATGGATAGAGATCCTCTATTTAACGGTAAGAAGAAGCTGTTGAAATAGTGGATTGTACCTTGCAGTCCATGTGAAGAACAGGCTGGAGTGGAGGGACAACTGTAATGCTGTGAACAAGAAAAGCATGAGGAGACTTTATTTCTAGAGAAGCTCAGGTCTTTGTTTGCAGCAAGTTCCTGGAGATCTTCTACCAGCCTGTGGTGGCCCCTGTACTTCTCTGTGGTCTGCTGGAGGAACAGCACCAGTACAAGGGACACTGGATCCGTAAAGAATTCATTATTGCCATTTATATTTTCCCCTTTATTATTATAATATATTCTGATGTGTGAGCTGCTGTGTCTAAATAATTAAATAATTTCCCTTGTGAATCAATAACGTTTGTCTAAGTCTCCCGCCTCCACAACCTTGGTATCATATTTAATTAGACCACATTACACCACATTAAACATATCACTAACATACCATTTCTTCTCTCTTTTATTATTATTATTATTATTATTATTATTATTGTTGTTGTTGTTGTTGTTAATAATAATAATAATAATAATAATAATAATACAATATAAATTAGCATTTACATATTTTCTTTTTGTTGTCTCGTTTGACCATCCATATTTGCCTTTATAGTCTTAGTATATAAAGATGCACTGAACAGGGGCCAGTAATGGGCCATTATAAGTAAACGCTGCAGTCAGGGGCCACTTTAACTGTTCTGTGGCTGAACATTGAGGTTAGTTAATTATCCTGTACTGCAAAAATGTAGCAGTAGGGGGCAGTAACACGCCACACACCGTCCAAAGCCAAAGCAGAGAAAAGTCAGCAACAGAAACAGAGATTCTATGGTGGAGGGAGATTACAACGTTATTATAAATAAATAAATAAAAATTTATGTTGGAAAGAAAAATTATTGTTTATTTTTTACCCTAAGGAGCCCTTCATCTTAAATGAGAGATTTTGAATATTCACAAATGTAGTATTATATTAATAGTAATATTTAATTAATAGTAATATTTGGCTTTTTCTGTGATTCTGACCAGAAGTGTGTAAATACATATACAACATAAAACTGTCTTTGTGTATATTAGTGTTGTTGCAATAGTAAATTTTAAACTCCTGGTTTAGTCCTAGTTTAGAATTGATTTAGTCCTGGTTTAGCCCAGGTTTAGAACTGATTTAGTCCTGGTATAGCCCTAATGTAGTACAGGTTTAGTCTTCGTTTAGTCCTGATCTGATGTAGTTCTGGTTTAGTCCTAGTTTAGAACTGATTTAGTCCTGGTTTAGTTCTAGTTTCGAATGATTAAGTCCTGGTTTAGAACTAATGTAAGATAGTACAGGTTTAGTCTTACTTTAGTTCTGGTTTAGATCTGATGTAGTCCTGGTTTAGTCCTGCTTTAGACCTGATGTAGTCCTGGTTTAGACCTGATGTAGTCCTGGTTTAGTCTTAGTTTAGAACTGATTTAGTTAAACCTGTTGTTGACTCTGGTTTGGACCTACTGTTAGCACTGGTAAGGCTATAATTTTGTTTTAATTTCACTATTAACAAAGAGAAGGGAAGATTGCGTATACTTTGGACACAGTCGCTCACATGTCACAATATAATATAATAACAAAGAGAAAAAATATAAATGGTCAAATGGACAAACGTTTATTTTATATTTATTTATTCATATTTATAGTTATTATTATATTTAATATTTCTCTAATGTTTATTTAATACAAAATAAACGTTTATCCAGTTGACAAATAGATTTTTTTTTTTGCTATGGATTCTACCTGGATGACAGGGATTTTACACACTTTTAAATAAGAAGCAAAAATAATAACAAGAGACGGGTGTCAAATAAGGCGCAATTATATAAATGTATATGTGAAAGTAAAATGCTTTTTTTTTTTTAATCTGGAAATATAGTAATATAATAGCTACATGCAAGAGGTCGTTGGAGTCGAAGATTAAACAACTGACCAAATTCAATATTTTAACTAAAAATAAAATTATACTCCAGATTTAATAAATACTGTTATATAAGAGATTTGGTAACATATTATGTACAATAAGTCTATATTAAAAAGTAAAAAATAAAAGCGTTCTTGATTTTGAATTTAAATTTGCCGACGTTCGTTCGTGATTGACTCAGAGCTCGTCACGTGACCGGGGCTAACACTACCAGGAGGAGATGCCCGTGTGTTGTGTTTGGTCGGTGATCTCTCTCGGTGAACAGTCTCTGATGAAGCAGCGGCGACACGGGAGCCAGACCACTCTTCTGTCTGTGCGGGATCTGTGCGGGTTCTGTGCGGGTTCTGCTGCTGAAAAACACCCCAGAGAAGAGCAAATCCCCGCGTTTCATCCCGGAAAACTGCGGGAGAACTAGCGACAAACCGGATCGGGCAGCAGCGAAAGGGAAAAGCAGGGGAAAGCGGGGAATACTGTAGCCGAGAAAGGCAGCTCCAATGCGGACTGGCTGGCAAGGTAAGGCATCGGTAGATCGATATCGTTCACTTGTGGGGTTGGTATCGATCGGGGCTCGTCTGCGGTTCGTGGGGGTTTTCACGCGTGTAAAATGTAGGTCATTGTGTCTGTGGGCCGAGCCGAACCGCGCCGAGTCGAGCCGAGCGCAGCCGAAGGGAGTGTGCGGCGTTCAGGGCCGCAGGGAGAGGGACTGGCCCCTGGATACTGGCCCCTGGATCCGGATCAATACGGAGGGAAGCAGGGTTAGATTTATGGACATGCCCAGGTTCAGAATAGTCCTGGTTTAGTCCTGGTTTAGTCTGTTGTTGGCTCTGGTTTGGACCTACTGCTTGGATTAGTTAGGCTATAATTTAGTCCTGGTTTAGTCCTAGTGTAGAACTGATTTAGTCCTGGTTTAGTCCTAGTGTAGAACTGATTTAGTCCTAGTGTAGAACTGATTTAGTCCTAATGTAGAACCGATGTAGTCCTGGTTTCGTCCTATTTTAGAACTAATTCAGTCCTGGTTCAGTCTTAGTTTAGAATAGATTTAGTCCAGGTTTAGTCCTAATTTAGAAATGATTTAGTTCTGGTTTAGCACTGATTTTGTCCTGGTGTAGTCCTAGTGTAGAACTGGTTTAATCCTAGTTTAAAAACTATTTAGTCCTGGTTTAGTCTTATTTTAGAAATGATTCAGTCCTGTTTAGTCCTAGTTTAGAATTGATTTAGTCCTGGTTTAAAACTAATTCAGTCCTGGTTTAGAACTGATTTAGTCCTGGTTCAGTCCTAATTTAGAACTGATTTAGTCCTGATTTAGTCGTAGTTTAGAATTGATTTAGTCCTGGTTCAGTCCTGGTTTAGAACTGATTTAGTCCTGGTTTAGTCGTAGTTTAGAATTGATTTAGTTCAGGTTTAGTCCTAGTTTAGAACTTATTTAGTTCTGGTTTAGTCTTAGTTTAGGAACGATTTAGTCCTGGTTTAGTCCTATTTTAGAACTGATTTAGTCCTGGTTTAGTCCTAGTTTAGGAACGATGTAGGGTTTAGTCCTAGTTTAGCACTGATTTAGTCCTGGTTTAGTCCTAGTTTAGGAACGATGTAGGGTTTAGTCCTATTTTAGCACTGATTTAGTCCTAGTTTAGAATAGATTTCGTCCTGGTTTATACTTAGTTTAGAACTGATTTAGTCCTGGTTTAGACCTGATTTAGTCCTGGTTTGCACTACTGGTTTGGTCCAACATGCACTGTAATAAAGGTCCTATTTTGAAATTGAGCAAAACTAGACATGTAATTTGTGAAGATCTCTATTATTTGAACTGCACAAATCTCAGTCTATGCTAATATCGACATCATGAAATAGTTTTTTTTATTTTGAATTGTAGAATCAGTCTGAAGTTCCTTCTGTTTTATTCTTGACCATAACATTAGTGTTGCTCAGTAGTTCACTAATGCTTGTCGTTGTTCTCCTTTAAGTTTTCGTCTTTCTTACCTTGATAGTTGTGGATAAATTCTTCACTGCACTTCTGAGTTTCATTCACTGAAAACGTCTGAATAATATTTGTGAAATTGTTGTAAAAGGGGTTTCATAATAGTTGTTGTAGCATCACTGTTACTGAGAATTCTGGGTCATGAGCAGAATGTGACTTGGCCTTGTTTTCATCTCTGAGCTATAATAATCTAAGAAAAAGACTTTCCACTACATCTGTTTTTCCAGTTTCAGTCGCAGAGAAATTGTCCTGTTGTGAAAATGAATGCACCAATCAGTATTTTGTAGAAATCATATCTGAATGTTGACAGTTTTCCAATTATTTATCGTACTTTCTGTTTTGCAGTCTCATCGTTGGGCTGCATGGTTAAAGGATTCATATTTTGATATTGTTCCTGACTCAAAGCCCTGGTTGCACAAACATACAATTAATGAGAACAAAACGTGCAGAAGCTTGACTACATTGTTGACAGTTTTCCAAGTGTTTTCACTGCTTCTGCTTTCACTGCTACTGCTAATGTTACTGCTGTTTATTAAACATGCATTGTGTAACTTTTCTGGTGGAGGGCCCGTCAAATGGTTTTCTCCTTAGTAGGGCTGGGCGATATGGAGAAAAAAGATATCTCGATATACGATATATCTATCTCTATATCTGTAAGAAAAATAACTCCCCAAAAACTACTTCTAAAACAATTCTGCCAAGTTCCACAAGGTCTTTTTTATTGAAGTACAAAGAGGCCGTTCATGTAGGAACAATTTCATATTTTCAAATTCTTTTCATTCAAAAATAAAACAACTTAAGATCATGTTTGCATGAACTTTGTGAACCACACGATAACCAGAACCCTGAGCTCCTTTAGCCATGTAAGCTCAGGAGGTTCCTTATTTTAACAGACCTATGTTCCTACCTAGAGCTCTGAGGTATCCCACAATCCACTGCACAGATCAAACTGAACATTTCCAAACATGATTGTACAAGTCCAACTACAGCAGATTATTCATTCAAATCTTCTGCACAAATAAACTCAACTTTACAACATATAAACCAGAACTACGACTTTGAAATAGTGATGTGTTTAATGCAGCTTTGGCACATTTGTTTACGTTTTACAGAAATGAAACTTAAAACAGCATGGCTCATTTGCATAAACTATAAATGCTGAAAAAAAAACATCTCTCTCGCCCTGATGCTTCAGCTTCTGTCTGACTAAAGGACACAGCTCAGTGGAATATGAGTGTTCTCCCTGTGACAGAGGATGTGCAGCTGATGGTGAGGAGGTAAATGGTGGAAAAAGTTTGTGGTGCTAAAGCTTTGGGTCAGCACTTTGGGCGTCCACAGGCTGTTGTGGCGCCGCCGTAAATGATACACGACGGGAGGGCGAAGAAGCCGAGCACAGAGAAGCCAACCAAGCGAAGCGGTGAAATCAGAAGTAAATATAAGCATCATATTGATATATATGATATGTCAAAATCCTTATCGAGTTTAAAAAATATCTCTAATATATTTTAAATATCGTGATATCGCCCACCCCTACTCCATGGAGATGTTACTGCTTTGTCTGGAATGTTTCACAATATGGTACGAAACTTTTCTATTTCTATGGAGACCAAACCAGACCAAGTTACAGGTCAGATCTGTTGAGAGAACATCTGTTTTTCTAGGTATTTTTGAGCTGTAAAACCACCTGTGATTGAATATATGTAAAGTAGAGCTCTTTAATGTCACACTGTGGAACATTCCAGACAGAACAATGGCGTGCACCTTTACTCACTTTTAAGTATGTTACAATAACTGAAATATTGTATAAATTACAAGTTTCATTGCTTATATTCATTGTTTTGGTGCAGCAATAGCTAACAAACAGAGGGAACTACATAGACCATGATCCTTTGCTCTGTTTCAGTTATTAAGCACTTTTTAGACAAGACATTTTAAAAGCAAAAAGTTGCATAGTCACAGTTTTGTCGTATAGAGAGATTTGTTATGTCCCTAAAACATGATAATAAAGCTGAAAAGGGAAATACTGAAATTCAATCTGTTGTGATCTTGGGGCCAACCCTTTCCAAAATATTTCGCAATAATCGTTTTCATAACTTGGAGTAGACTTTTGGGTTTGGAAACGTACAAGTGGTTTTGATTACACTTTCCTTGGCACACCCTGATCTGGCTTATGTCATTGTCCCAGCAGACGTCTTTCTACTATTACTGTTTCGCTGTTTGCTCGTCTTCGCTGGATATTAGAGAAGAACGCCCACTTCAAGGTGTTTTTTATTTTTTCAAGCTGTAATAATGCAAGATGGAGTAGCTTAATGCCATACTGTGGAACATTCCAGGAAATAACGTGATAATGAAGCTGAATGAAGTTCGTTCTGACCAAGCCTGGAAACAAGATCACGGAGATTAGACGCCCCAGCAGGATTGAAGGACGCGTCAAAAGCAAAGGACAAATTTCCCTACGAGGACAATAACGTGTACCTTTATCTTACTTTACCTTATATCTCCATGGAAACAAGCAGGTGTTCCAGAGTGCAGTTTTAAGGTTGTTATGATGATTAGAGGTTTTATATATTATTACATCCTTACCAAACACTGGCCACGTTTACATGATGTTTTTTAATTGTTCGGTTAAATAGTTCGGAATTAAAATATTCTCCTTCAAGTTTACATTGAAATAATAATTCCGAAATGAGGTTTCCATGGAACAACGTTAAATCGTCGTGATTCCGTTCAGCGTCTGGGTGTGGGGAACGGTTCTGATTGGACAGCGACATGAATCAATTTACGTCTTTAGGAAGAAAACACACACTTCAGCTGCTACCGGCTTTTCTGTCATCTTGGTTTTTCGTTACGCCGCGGACACAAACATGATCCAAACTTTTTCCGCAGTCGTTCCGATGATAATGAAGCAGCAGCTGGAGAATTCTGTCCTCACACTTTACGTCTGTGAGCTGAGGAGGAGAAGAGAAGAGTGTCGGAGTAGGAGGAAGAAGACAAACTGAGTCGAAGGCTGCTCTACCTCAGCCCACTCCCGCATCCCGCTCGAAAATCCCAAGAACAGTGGAGGAAAGTCCAAAGAGACGACTGGTGGAGCCGGATCGTCCATATTGCGTCAGAAGTGTGACCCAACGAACATGAACCACCGGGATTATTTTGAAGAAGAATAAATGTTTACATGATCCAGGAATAAATTCATTTGGCTTTAAAATTGGAATACACCGGAAAACACCCACTTACTTCAGAATTAAGTTTAATTCCGAATAATTATTTTCAGGAATTAAGTGTTTATAGGGGTTTTTAAAAAGCGGAATTATGTTTTATTCAGAATTAAAGGTCTCGTGTAAATGTGGCAATTGACTCTTGTGTTTTTGTAGATGTCTAATGTTATGATGGAAGCCACCACCATCCTCCCCATCCTCAAGAAGAAGCTGGCCTTCCTCTCAGGTACGGCTCATGCCCACATCACTTCGGAAACATTAAAATTCTCACTTGCATAATCCTAACTGGAGACGTATTCTGTGCCCAGGGGGAAAGGACCGGCGCAGCGGGCTCATCCTCACCATCCCTCTGTGCTCCGACCAGACCAGCATGGAGGAGCTCAGTGCCACACTCGACTACCTGCTCAGCATACCCAGGTAACACTCGGCATACCCGGGTAACGCTCAGCATACCCAGGTAACGCTCAGCATACCCAGGTAACGCAGCATGCCTGGATAACACTCAGCATGCCCAGGTAACACTACGTGGAATATTTAATAAAAATTATTTTGTTACAGCCACAGTTTTGTTGCTTGTTTAATGGAAGGAAACTCGTTTATGCAACACAGTTGACACATTCACTGTTCTGATGGTTAAAATGGGCGTCTTTCATATTCACTTTGTGCCAGAAGTGGTTTAACAAAGACTTTTAGTTCCACAGCCATGATTTAGCCTTTGTTTTTTATTGAACCGTATTTAATCGATTCAAAATATATTGTATCGAATTGAAAACTATCATATCAGCAGTTTCTTAATGATACCCAACCTGAGTAAGTGCTTTTCAAAAGAACGGAGTTTACTGGAGTTTTACAGTGACAGTAAAGTTAACAGCAACTATCATGCTAACTTGCACTTCCTGATTATTGGACTGTCAAGCACTTATAATAAAACTCTGTAATACGATGAAGCACACAGCAGACTTATTTTGACCTCAAAAGCTGCTTATACAGTCTGTAGTGGGGCAAGATGCATTTTATTTAAATACATAAACTGGTACAGGCCATTTAATTCAACGGGAAACATGACTTTTCTTCTTTTTTCTGTTTCCTAGCAGATTGTGTGAGTCTTAGCAGACGTTGTTGTCACGGCGTTGGCCAGAGAAGTAAACAGATTGTTTTTAATGATGTTAAAATACAGCGGACTGCATTAGCCCACAGCTACTGTTGGCATTCTAGGATTTTTATTCAGATTTGAGCAGCTGGACCATATCACTCTGTGTTTTTGTGCCTGTTTTTGACAGAATATCCTCAAGTCTATGTTTTTTCTTGTAATTGATCAGTTGGGAATGGAACAGATCTTTTACATTTAGAGGAATGATTTGTTTACCCCCTCGGAGATGTTCCAACCGTCCATCAGTGGGCGTTTTCTCATAAATCGACTAATATTATTAGGGCTGCACAATAGGAGAAAAATATGTCATTTAATAACTGTTTTCTATTGTGATAACACTATTCTTGAGATATTTTAAAGCTGCATTCTGTATCTTCTCTGCTGGAGGGTCAATCAAATGCTTTTCTCCATGGAAATGTTATTGCTTTGTCTGGAATGTTTCGCAGTATGGCTTTAAACCTTTCTATCATCATGAAAACCAAACCAGACCCAGTTTTTCTGGGTATTTTTGAGCTATAAAACCAACTGTAATTGAATAAATGTAAAGTAGAGCTGTTTAATGCCGTAGTGTTTAACATTTGGGCAATAACATCTCCATGGAGAAAAGCGTTTGATGGAACTCAACCAGAAAAGTCCCACAATGCACCTTTAAAGGGGAGGGGTCTGCATTGCCTTGAGTCTGACGATACAATACATATCATGATATGCATGTCACTATTCGATATATCCCGATATATTTTGATACTAAAACAATGGATGATATATTACAATTTATCAATAATTACTTCTAATAACTACACCTTCACGAAAACCAAATTGTATGAAATATAATTTATTACTTTTTTTAAATCATGAGAACAGTGAATGCAACTAATGAATTTTAGTGAAAAATATTATTTAAAAAATTGACTCGGGTGCATTTTGAATCGATTTGAGAATTGTGCAATGAAGTATCACGATATATCACTGAATTGATTATTTCTTACACCCCTATTAAAGGGACAGTTTGGACTTTTGGACATAGGGTCTCATTTCCTGGTGACCCAGAGTGTTGGAGACACTTTAAAAAAAAAAAATATATATATATATATATACATATATACACACACATATATATATATATATATAATTTATTTATATATATATATATATATATATATATATATATCTATATATATCTATATCATGTTCTAGGACATGAACACAGCCTATCAGAGGTTTTAACCAGAAACCTCTGTGTGTTTTCAGTGAGAAGTGTAAGGCTCGGGGCTTCACTGTGATCGTGGACGGACGCAGGTCTCAGTGGAACATCGTCAAGACCGTGGTGCTCATGCTGCAGGTAACCCACGGCAACGGGGCGGGCTGCGGGATCATTTTCCTACACATCTGTTTTGCATTTATCCTGTCTTTATTTTTGCATTCACCTCCACTCTCTTTATTACTGCCACCTATTGTGTGTTTACCAATGGGACAAACATTTCCATATGACTAAGCAGGGCAAAAGTAGTATTATTTAACTGATTAACTTAAATTAATTAATTAATCATTGCATTTTTATAGTGCCTTTCAAGACACCCAAAGCACTTTACAGTTCATTATTCATTCACTCAGCACTCAAAGGTGGTAATCTACTGTTGTGCCACAGCTGCCCTGGGGCAGACTGACAGAAGTGAAGCTGCCATCAGCACCATCAGCCCATCTCACCACCACAAACACTCACGCACACACTACTTTCTTATTAATTAATGAATTAATTTAATTAGATTCTTTTGCCAACAGAGTCCAAAGGAAGTTGTCATCCGCATGTTTCCAAACGTCTTCCGGTTTTGTGACACAAGCATGAATAGAGCCTATCGAAAGACTTTTGACAATACCGTATTATGATATTTCGGTTATCTTTACGTCCCTACTATAGATGTCAGTAGGTTTTACCTGCTAAAAAATCAAAACCTTTATTCATGGACCAATACCTACAAAGTTCATAACAAAAGTACTAAATGTTCTTATATTAATATGAGTGGGGCATCACATATCTTGCCCAGAGTGCCAAACTCGGGACAACTCTGAAACACAGATTTAAAAAAAATCTTTTTTTTTTTTTTTCCTAATTAAAAACAAATCTTTTATCTGTAGAACGTGATCCCGGCGGAGGTGTCCCTGGTCTGTGTGGTCAAACCGGATGAGTTCTGGGACAAGAAGGTCACTCACTTCTGTTTCTGGAAGGAGAAGGACCGTCTAGGCTTTGAGGTGGGTCTCGTAGTAACTCTGAACTCTGAGTCTGGGGACTTCAGCAGATCATCTACCTTAAAGGTCCTGTATTACGCAAAACTGACTCTTGTGAACTTTACATCATGTTATAATCTCCTCAAAATCACTTGGAGTTGTGTTTTGTTTCATTCACACATGTATGAGTAACACTTGATTAATAGTCCTTTCATGTTGTGGTAGTTTTCATGTTCACTGCTACTTTTTATCTTTAGTTCACTCGAGATTGACAATTCCAGGGCTGAAATTATCCAAATGATTCAAGTGAAGGTGTGTGGTGTTTAAAAGCACAACTCCAGGTCTGTTTGTGATGAGGAAACGTCATTATAACAGATCAGAAAATAGCGTAATATGTGTCCTTTAAGTCTGGTCTTTCCTCTTTTTGCTTATCGGCATTTTTATGATTTGAAATGTTGCTCAGAGCCAGCAGCCCTGCACTGGTTTATCAGGTGGTGAGAAAAAAAACAATACCACAGGGTCACAAGACCTCTCTGTATTAGACCTGGAGGAGAGACGATAATTATAAACTACAGCGATTTATGCAATAATTGAATTGTAATCGATTATTGGTGTTAAATGGCCATAACACCACCTGAGTTTTGTCCAGACTCTGCTGTGTTCTCGGTCTTCTGTCAGACCAAAGCAGGCACCAGAGGTTGGGACTTGGACTCGAGTCAGACTTGAGTCACTATTTTTAGGACTTGAGACTTGACTTGATAAAATGGACTAAAACTTGGGACATGACTTAGACTTGAACGTCAATGACATGGGACTCCACTTGGACTTGAAGGTCAGTTACTTGGGAATAGATTTGGACTTGTAGGTCAGTGACTTGGGACTCGACTTGGATTTGAAGGTCAGTGACTTGGACTTGAAGGTCATTGACTCGAGACTCGACTTGGACTTTATTTGAACTAATGTGCCAGTGGCTTGAGACTCGACTTTGATTTGCCTGTATTTGACTTGAGACTTGAGGTCAAAGACTTGAGACTTGCAAAACAACGACTCGGTCTCATGTCTGGCAGGCACATTATCAGACAGCAGTACAGTAGGCAGCATCTAGTGGTGACATGTGGTAATACGGGCAGGGCGGGTCGGGCAGTGTCATTATGGATGGAAGCTTTAAAGTCTTGAATTCCTCTGCTGTAAGTCACGGGACAGTTGTTGAGCAGACAGTGTTTGGTTTGTGGAGCAGCTGTCTCAGAGCGCTCCACACCTCATGAGTCACATCAGGCAGGAATCTCCCACAGCTGTGAGCCTCACGTCCACACACTCCTTCATTCAATCATTCTGTTTATTTTAAGGCCATGTTTAGATTCAGTCTCTTTGTGCACACTTAAAGAAGGCGTATAGAGCCTGTGTGAGCTCTATAGGCAAGGCAAGACCATTCTTAAACAAAGTAATTCAAAGTGCTTTACAGAATAAGAAAGACACTAAAATCACAATACAAACAAAAAAAGAAGAGACATTAAATAAAAGAGAAAAGTGTGGAATGAAAATCTTTCAGTCATCTGCAGCTGAACAGAACTGTTTTGAGCCTTGATTTAAACAGAATCAGAGTAGAGTCTGTCTCACATGTTCAGGGAGACTGTTCCAGGTTTTAGCTGCATGAGTCTGAAATGCTGACTCCCCGAGTTTAGTCCTGACTCTGGGCACCAGCAGGAGGCCGGTCCCTGAGGTCCTCCGAGTGCAAGATCGTTCATGTAGCACTAATGTGTCACAGATGGACTTTGGTGCTCGGCCATGGAGAGACTTTTACACAAGCAGAGCTGCTTTAAAGTCTTTTCTCTGAGCCGCAGGGGGCAGTGCAGAGACCTGAGCACAGGACGTATGTGCGCGTACTTCTTTGTTTGAGTCAGGACCCGAACTGCAGCGTTCTGGATGTTCTGTAGCTTTCACAGCTCATTTTAAGAGGCCAGTGACAGTATCTAACCTACTGGAGACAAACGCATGGATAAGTCTCTCCAAGTCTGCTTTAGACAGTCGACCATTGATTTTTGCTATGTTTTTGTTCAAGTTCAAGTCTGAGTCCATTATTACCCCTAGATTTCCATTTTATTATAAAAGACTATTACTACTTGTGTCTTGTCTGACTTTAGCTGCTTAGTTATAATCTGTGATACCTGTGGATCATTCAGATCATTTTAAATCACAATATTTATCTCAAATGGCTTAATAAAATAAATCAGTTCACTGACTTCTGCAATAGAAAACTTCAATGCCCAATGGGAGCTTTATTTGTACCAAAATGATGCAACGCTGCTGAATCCTATGCGTACCACTAATTAAGAAAATAAAACTGGAATATGAGGGAACAGGAATTGATCTGCAAAGCGTTTAAAAATGGTTCAAACATGCAAAAATCATTCCAAATACAATGACGGGTGAGTAAATGGTGACAGGAAACTACTATAGACTTTGCCTGGGATACAGAATACACAATTCTCTGATAATTTACGAAGCTGTTAGTTCAATTTCGGTTGAATTTCCCCATGACTGTCAGGTCTGACACGCATGCTGTGACTCTGCTGTTTGCTCCTCCTTATATGATGCACACAGTGCTCGCTGGTTTACTGAAGGAGCATTCACAAAGCAGGAGGATTGTCTGTGATGTTAGGCACATTTTTACTGAAAAACTCAACCGACGCCATAATTTATTGGGCTTCATGCTGTCCGCTACCAATGTTTTTAGACACAGTAAACACGGCGGTCTTTCCTCGTTTCCCACTGTAGTCACAGTGAAGCCGAGCGCTACAGACGCTTTAGACAGTTTGTTCTTGACTTTGTATCTCCTGCTCTGTGCTGTGTGTGCGTTTGCCTGGTGCAGAAAACTATACTACAGCACTAATACTCCCTGCGCACACTTTCATAATGAGAATGGATTAGCAATTACACTTTATTCTAGTACGGAAAGAAAAGCATGTCCCCCCGTGCCACACTATTTGAGAAGGACTGACTTAATGCTACCTTTTACCTTTAGTTCAGTAGAAATGGTCAATTTCAGGGCTGAAATCATCCAAATGACTCTAATGAAGGTGTGTAGAGTTTAAAAACAGAGTGGAGCACTTACTGTGTAACCACATGACATCACAAGGTGGAGTGTTTTCTGTTTGAGAGAAGAACTTGTGTCTGTTTTAAATGTGTGTGAATGAAACAAAACACAACTCCAGGTCTGTTTGTGATGAGGAAACAACATTATAACAGAGATCAGAGAACAGTGTGATGCTTGATACATGAGCCAGAACCGTCCTCCTCATATTTGCTCTTTGGGTACTGCGTTGTTTGCAACAGAGTGCCCTGAACACGCCGCACGCCCAGGCCGCAGTAGAATAGGCCCATTGTTTAAACAGTGTCGCAATCGTCAGTCTAGCGCCACTTCCCTGACCAGCGTGAAAACCTGTAAGAGTCTTCACCAAGTCAGTCCAGTTCAAAGTTTCTGTTGGAGCATTTGGTTCTGTCTGTTTTTATACATCTTCCTAAGCCACATGACGTCACAAGGTGGAATTAGAAAATAGCGTAATATGGGCCCTTTAAATCCCTCCTGTGGGCTCAGCACCCGCAGAGGGGTTCATAGGGGGTCAGGTGCTATGAGGATTGGGCGACCCAGCTGGATTAAGCAGGAGAAGATGGATAGATGGGCCCTTTAAATAAAACTGTAAGCTCTGAGTTAAAGCCCAAGTATGTAACTTTTTATGAAAAAAAAAAATTTATTTGGATGTGTTTAGTGGACTGAAAAATGCCGAAAGATATGCATCCTTAATGTGAGCAGGCTTGCATGTCCACAAACCTGACTCTTATTTGGCTTGGAGGAGCTTGTTTCCATGGAAATGCTGTTTCTTTGGCTATAATCTTCCACAGTATGGCATAAAATATGAAGATCTCCATGAAGAATGTGCCAAAGTATGGTTTTACCTTTGTATTTCCATTGAATCGGGCAGGTAAAGTGCCTTCTCTAGAAAGTTACTGAAATCTTAAAGGTGCACTGTGGAACTTTTTTTGGTGGAATTAAATATTGGTACTTGGTATTTAAATTAACTTTTTATATTGTGCTTGCTAACCGTGACTAATTATTATTTTAATTATTAGGGGTGTAACGATATGATATGGTCACGGTATGAACCTCACAGTACGATATTTATTGCGATATTGTGGGGAGGCTCACGATATTACGATATTCTACATAATAACAAGACTGACATTGTAAAATACCTACTTTTTTTAACTTTATTTTGTGATGTTTGACCACTGCTAAAATCCGAACTCTCCCACATTTGATCCTCCCTTAGCACATTGTATCCGATCCTTCCCAAAAACTACAAATCCCTGGTCTCCTCCCATCTCCATGGAAACCGCGGTAAGTCCGAGTCCAAATGTGGGTCAGAGCGAGCGTAGCGTCGTCAGGCCGACCATCTGCTTCCAGAGCCGTAGATTCCGGCGTGTGTTGGAGCTCCGGAGCGCCCCCACAGACCGGCTCGGGTTGCGACGTTCCCTCCAGAGACAATGAAGCTTTAAAGGTTCCGACGGTGCAGGGGAACAGCCTATTATGGGATGGAGAATGGAAACTAATGCAGGAATAAATCAGGCAGGAGCGACCGCGCGGTGTCGGGTGTCTCGGAAAGATCATCTCTCCACAGGCATGGACAAACACACACATGGACAAACACACACGGACAAACATACATGTACACACACACACATCCGTACACACACGCACACACACACTCAGAGAGAAACATACACACACAGATACATCTGCACATACACGGGCATATACCAGAGGTCACATTAACCGAATATTCTCCGTCATTGATGGAATTTTCTTAACTTTGATGGGAAAATCTGAAGACAGATTACACTGAGGGTGATAAACCATAAATTTAAGTAGTTCGCACTCGGGATTGGGCATTCAATTAAATTTTCTTAATCGATCGTCGCGAAGTTAAGATCAATTTTCAATTAATCATTGACATTTTTATGGCAATGTGTAGAGTTCAATTTGTCAACTGAATACTGAAACTTGATGGAAGACATTTCGCCGCTCATCTGCTGAACGACACTGACTTATATCTGCCTGCAAGAGGGAGGAGTTAGATGCCCCAAATTACTTAGAAACTAACCCTACTTGTTTACAGTTTCTGTTGCCAGCTAGGCCTATTGAATTGGGAGTGGGGTCAAATTAGCGTAATCATACAGGGCCATAAGGGTGTTTTCACACCTCTGGACCTGACTTGGCTACACCTATTGTTTTCTTAATTTGTTTTGATTTAGGTTTGAGAATGGAGTTATAGATAGGAGACAATTGGTGTCTGAGTCCTCCATTTCTGTTTAAAGAAGGTTTCTCTTTTTTAACAAAGCTATCTTCTTTAACTCCATGTTCAAACCAATTCTTCTCTCTGGCTGTTTCTACCTGGACAAATGAGGGATTCTACACACATCTTGACATTTTATATTAAAATTGTCATTAGTCTGCATAAATAAACTCTACTAAACTTTACAACTTATAAACCATAATCACTATAGAGCCACATCAGCCTGTATGAGATTAGAATGTGTTTAATGCAGCTTTGGCACATTTGTTTACATTTTACAAAAACAAAACTTAAAACCACATGGCTAATTTGCATAAACTGTAGTGAAAAAAGCAGCTCTTTCCATGTGCTGATGCAGTCGGCTTTTGTCGGACTAAAGGACACAAATATGAGTGTTCTTTCTGTGACAGAGGGATGTTCTGCTGGTGGTGAGTCTGTTCTGTGCGTATGTCACGTTGGAGATACTGCAAATACATGCACCATGACCAAACTGGGATACTCCAAAAACCCGATCATAGTGCAGGTAAACGCATTCTCTGAGGGAAATAGTGATCTCCAAGAAGCCAGAGCCGAGACGTGAGACTGTGGGGCCGTCTCGTCGTCTCGCTGGCTTTAACAATCGTTACATATGAGACGGCAAGATGTCACAGCAGCCCAAAGTTTCTTTAAAAAGTCCAATAACTGTGATAGTGTTGATAAAAGAGGTGAAAAAAGAGGGAGTGATGCAGTGCAGGGAGGAAAAGCAACAACAACTGATATCAATGAGCCAGGGGGCGCTAATCTGCAGGGTTTGTGTGTTAAACATGTGAGAATGAAGCAAAACACAAATGGGCTCTTTTAACAAAGACATTTACAGACACATTTCTTTAAACATAATTTTTTCTTCCATAATTTTTTATTGATTTTTTTTCAAGTTTTAAGACACCACATAGTGACAAAAACAGAAAATAAACAATACAAACACTGACAAAGCAACCAGCGTCAAAACCGACCGAAAAGATATGACCAGATTATTGGTTTGATTTGATAAAAGTCAGTCGAAAAGTGAATTGTGACACGTTGAGAACTTTTAAAATCTGTTCTTTCTATCAAGACGAAAGGAATATTCAAACCATTTCCCGACCAGAACTTTCCAACATTCCAACATCTCGGAACTCGTTTAGAATTTGGAGAAAACCGGACAAATGTGTTTTGAATTAAAAGTGGAAAAGCGGCCATAACACTGCTCTGCTCCTTCGATTTTCGGTCCTTGAATTGTCCGCTGTTCTCCGAGCGGCACATGCAGGGGCTGGACCTTCGTTACAAAAGCTGCTTGTGCTTAATTTAGCGTTCACTGGTGAGACTGGACTCAGCTGTGACCCAGTTTGAGCCTCTTACAAAGATCCTGCACAGAAATGTATCCGGCTGGTTTGAAGTAGCCAAAATATAGGGACTCTAAAGGTGCAATGTGATGATAACAGATGAGCAATGGGAACGTGTTTGTTTATATTGTTGCAAATGGACTGGAAGCCAAAACTGGAGAGAGTTTGATTGCAAAAGAAAAATCAGATAATTTTTCAGCACCCCGTTAAAGAAATTTCTGATTAAAAGTAACACCACCGATAAATGCTGCAGACCACACCCATATTTTTTGGGACTGCCCGAAAATAATTATATCATATTATAGGGGTGTAACGATATCCAAGTCTCACGATGCAATATATCATCACGGTATGAACCTCACGGTACGATATTTATTGCAATATCCTGGGAAAGCTCACGATATGGTGGGGAGACTCACGATATTACGATATTCTACAGAATAACAAGACTGATGACATAAAATGCTTTGACCAGTCATTTCGTACAACATTTATTGTCATTAGGGATGGAACGATATCCAAATCTCTCTGTACAAAATTTTCACCAGATGCATCTCACTGTACCATATTTATTGCAATATTTTGTGGAGGCTCACAAAACTGTGAATCTGCTATTTTACAATCCAAAGAATGAAGATTAGAACTGTTATTTCTTCATGTCGTCTGCATGTCGTCTGCACTGAAAACAAAGGATCATGGTCTATGTAGTTCCCTCTGTTTTTTGTTTTTTTTAATCTATTTCTGCATCAGAACTATTCATTTAAGCAAAGAAACTTGTGATGGTATATAGTATGTTGATGTATTGTAATGGTACACGATATTATTGTGACCATACCATATCACCATATTTTGGTTATTGTTACATCTCTATTATATTATACAATAATTTGGGGAAAGTATCAAGGAGAAGATTGAAGACACTATTAGAGCAGATTTCACAATGGACCCTCTTGTATTTTTGTTTGACTTGTATCCGAGAAACTCACTCACTGAGGACTAACAGTACATATCACATGTACTTCTCTTAGTGCCAAGGAAAATAATGGCCCAGAATTTAATTAAACCAGTTCCACCTCCCATTGTTCAATGTTACACTGTAAATTGCCTGTGTTTTTTTTCACTTTTGGCATTAAAGTTGGTATTAAAAAACATAAAGGTGCATTGTGTAACTTTTCTGCTTGAGGATCCAGCAAATGCTTTCCCCCATGGAGATGTTATTGCAATTGCTGTTGTTATAAGTCTTTCTATACTATTCGCAGAGACCAAAGCAAGTGACAGGTCAGATCTGTGGAGAGGTGACCCCGCTCACAGTCAGAATGCCTGTTTTTCTACGTATTTCTGTGCTATAAAACCGCCTGTAAGTTAATAAATGTAAGGTAGAGCTGTTTAATGCCATACTGTGGAACATTTGAGACATCTTCATACAAACAAGCAGGTGACGGACCCTCCACCAGGGAAGTTACACAAGTTACACAACAGGCCTCATTCTTCGTAAAACAGTCTTGGTCTAAACCCATATTGGTCACATTTGGAAATTCAGAGGGCATTTCTAACCACCTACATATGAATTTTCTATGTAAATGAAACATAAATGAGCGTTCGTAGCTGGATGTTGGTGAATTTGGCGCAGCTGTCACTTAAGAAGGATTTCAGTTGCTTAAGAACGCTTTGTGAATCTGGTGCAAAGTTCTCTCAGCATCTTCTTAAGTGGAAATTACAAAAAATGTAAGGAAATATTCATGAAAGAAGCACATAGTTCTTGTTTCAATCAACCATATGATACTTTTGCATGTTATTCCTGCAATACTTTTTTTCTGTGTTTTATGGTTCTTTTGTCCAATTTTCACATAATGAAAAATCAGAAAATGATTTAACGGCTGGTCCTTCTCTTCTTCCTGTCAGGTGATCCTGGTTTCGGCCAATAAGCTGACACGATACATCGAGCCCTGTCAGCTCACCGACGACTTCGGAGGAACGCTGGATTATGACCACAGTGACTGGCTCGGCAAACGACTGGTACACAATATGCATTTTAAAGCTGCATTGTGTAACTTTTCCGGTTGAGGCTCCGTCAAATGCTAAAAAATAATAATACCACCTGTAATTGAATACAGTAGAGCTGTTTAATGTCACACTGTGGAACGTTCCAGGCAGAGCAATGACGTATCCATAAAAACAAGCAAGTGACGGACCCCCAACCGAAAAGTTACACAGTGCAGCTTTTCACAGGAACAATTGGAATGCTGCTGGATCTGTGGCTAATAATATAATATGACATGAGTGTTTTTATTTCTCAGGTTTTTGAGAAGTTCACCAAAGAGTCCACCTCACTCCTGGACGAACTGTCGATCATCAACGAAGCCGACAAGAGCGGGGCACTGGACAAAGACAAGTACGGAGACTCTTATGACAACATGAAATACTTCCACTGGGCTGTTGGGGCCATAAAACAGTACACCCTGTAATTTCCGGACTGTTGAGTGCACCAGAATATAAGCTGCATCAACTAAGTTTAAAAAAAGAAAAGAAAAATAGTACATATATAGGCCGCTCTTGTCTATAAGCCGCAGGTGTCCATGTCTTCAAGAACGTTTTAAAGTTCGGGCCATCTACCATCTACCATCTTTATTGCCTCTGAAGGGTTTTGTCGTCTTTTTGCATTGAGTCAGTTCATTACGCTGCCGTCGCCAGTGTCTCACCATCGACTCACTGATGCTGAGTTCACATGCAGCAGCTCTACTTCCTTCTCCCACAGCCAGATCAATTGCCTTTAAAGGGGAACTCCGGCACATTTGAAGCTAAAGTCCATTGCTAGAGGTGGTCGAATACTGTCAGAAGCCAAAAAACGGCACAGATCAGTGTTGCCTCGGTGGAGATCTCGCTGTGGCAGTGAGTCTGTCAAGGCAACAAACTAGTGTAGTGATGGGGGCAAGTTCTTAACTTCCACGTAAAACACCAGTTTGCTTCACACTGAAGAAGCTTAACACCACTTTAACCCATCTTACAACAGCCACGAGTCTAACAAACAAAACGCTCTGCCTGGCTCACTCATTAGTGTCTGGAAATGTTATAAAACATCTTTAGATCAGCCTTAGACTTACCTCTTTTGATTTCCCACTGCGCATGCCAAAGCCCAAAAGACTCGATTGCCGACGTCATTTCTAATCGCGAAGGTAAAGTTGTTTTATAACCTTTCCAGACATTAATGACACACAGGTCAAGTTTCCTTAAAAAGTTTGTAGAATGATAAACCAATATTTTTATTTTATTGTAAATATTAGTATAGTTTAAATATGTACACTTTTAATTCAGACCTTCATTTTTATTAATTTAAATCCTGTTTGTTCCACAGAGCAATGGACTGTAACCTGCTGCCATCATTCGACCCTGAAACTGTCCTCCAGAGCGGTAAATATCACTCATCATATCACAAGCATTTGACAGACAGCAGAAAAGTTACACAATGCACCTTTAAATCATCATGGGATTAAATCATCAGGTATTAAATTTAGTCTGAACAAATCCAAAATCTGTGACATGTTTTTGCAGGTACATTTCCTTTAAATACAGAGCACACAAAGAGACCGCAGACTGCTGTGTACAAAATGGACTGTTACAATCAGTACGATACAGACATTTAAAAGTCCTATATTACAGAAAATAAACTCTTTTTTATTTATTTGTTTATTTGATTGGGACAATGCATGTTAATGAACAGACATGACAAAATGCATGAATGTAAACACGCCGGATTGTAGACACGAGGCTAATTTCCATCCGTAGTCCCACACCATTGTGAGCTTTAAGTCGTGTTATAAGGTTGTTGTGTTTTGTTTCATTCACACATGTTTGAGTAATCCTTTATTATTAGTCTGTCTACATCTCTTAAGCTTAATAAATGGTAGCGTTTATGTTAACTGCTCCTTTTACCTTTAATTCTGTAGAAATTGGCAATTCCAGGGCACAAGTCCAACCTCCATTATTCATTCATTATGCGATCTACAGAGAAAAGATGCACATGCCCAACCTTAACAGCCCAACATTAATGGAAATTGCAGTAACAATTCTCGTGTCCTGTTTGCAGCAGTGAACAGATTAACAAACCCTCCAGCTCCACTGCTGTTAGAACTGATTCTCACATCTAAGTGCAATGAGTTTGCAGTAGGGTTGGGCGGTATCCAAATTTTGATACCGCTAAACCATCTCAGCATTTTACAGAGGTATACGGTATTACTGTGACTAATTAAGAATTATTTTGTAGCTGCACCTAAATCACTCAGAAACAGAAGAGCATCATTATATTTGAAGATATAAGTTCTGATCAAACCAAACTTTGCAGCTTGTTCGATCACATCAGCATCAGTGCATGAGCTGTTTTTTTTTTTTTTTATCAGCGCTTATACTGTATGCAAATGAGCCATGCGGTTCTAAGTTTTGTTTCTGTAAAACGTAAACAAATGTGCACAAAGCTGCATATTATTATTATTACTCAAAGTATATAATGAGCGGAGTACCTGAAATGTAGAGCGGTAGTAGTTAGAAAGTTTCAGAGGTGCACGGCGGTCGGATGCTGTGCGTAGGGGGCGCACGTCGACGCAAACATGTTTTGAGCAAAACTATATATCGGGCTTTACTGTCTCCTCCATGAAAGTCTGACTTCTCCCTCAAGCGCAAACTTTCTCCTCTTCAGCGCGTCCCCTCTCGAGTCTCGTTGTTCAATAAAACGTCTCCATCACAAACTTCAAAAGCGTCAGTCAGGTTTTTTTCTTCTTCCTCAGTGTAATGATGTTTGAAGAGGAGAGAGAGCGGAGGGGAGAAAGTCCGCGCTGTGGTTTTAGGTCCTTATGCAGATTTTTTAAGGACAGTAATGAAACTGATACTGCTGCTACTTTTTGATACCGCGGGATACCGTATTACCACCCAACCCTAGTTTGCAGTATTCTTTAATGACAAGGTTCAGGGCATCAAAAATGCCATCAGTTCCACAATGCAAATAACAATCACGCAACCACAGAGACACTTAGAGCTGAGTCACTTTGCTCCTGTAACTGACAAAACTGTCTTAGAGATCATCTCCAGTCTGAGTTCATCCACATGCTGCCTCGATGTGTTACCCACTAGATTTCTAAAGTCCGTCCTCAACAGTTTACTTTCACCACTCGCTCACATAGTAAACATGTCACTTCAAACTGAAACTGGAGCTTTGAAAACTGCTCAAAACTGCCGTTTTTTGGCAAAGTCCTTGAATGTTGAACTCAGCCTAAATCTGCAGGATTTGTGTGTTAGACTTGGGTGAATGAAGCAAAACACAACTCCAGTTGTTTGTGATGAGGAAACTACATTAGAACATGGCTTAAAGTTCACAAGAATCCGAGTCCTTGAATCATCAGTCGCAGCCTTGTTTTCATAGCTCTGTCGTGGCATCTGACTTAATCTCCAGCTCGTTCATTAGTTTGGGTGTTTCCAGTGTTGTTGTTTGGACATGAGCGCTTCAGTCCTCTGTGTGAGTGAGTGAGAAGAGGCTCTTTGTATGTGGTACCACTCTGTCCTCTACCCCTCTCTTCCTCCTCTTCTTCCACATCCCTCTCTCTTTCTCTCTCCTTTCCATCCCATTTCTTACTGTTTATCTCCTTTCCATCCTTTTCTTCCTCTTTCTTTCTCTCCTTTTCTCCATCCTTCTCTCAATCCCTCTCTTCCTTCTGCTCTTCATTCCTCTTTTCTTCTTTCTCTCCTCCTCTCCATCCCTCTCTCATTCCCTCTTTCTCCCTCCCTCCCTCTCTCTCCCCCTCTCTTGCTCTTTCTCTCTGCCTCCCTCACTCCCTCTCTCTATCTCACCATCTCTCCTTCACTCCCTCCTCTCCTTCCTCTACCTCCCTTTCTCCCTTCCTCTAGCTCCCGCCGTCTCCTTCTCTCTCTCCCTCTCTCCTTCTCCCCCTCTCTCCCTTCCTCTTCACCTCTCTCTCTTTCTCCCACCCTCTCTCCTCTACAGTCTAATATCTAATCCATTTTTTTTCTCATTTTTTGTCTTTGTCTATGTTCTGTACAGCTCCTCTGTCCCCCTCCTCCACAAAATCCACAGTCGAATATCTAACCCTTCTTTTGGGTTGTGTTTGTGTCCGTTCCACTCTGCCTTGTACTGCTCTTTCTCTCCATCTCTCCCTCCATCTCTCCCTCCCTCCTCCACAGTCTAATATCTGATCCATTTTTTTTTTCTGGTTTTGTCTTTGCGTTCCAGGTCACGAGCTTCTGTCTGAGCTGCAGCAGAGGAGGTTTAACGGATCCGAGGGTGGAGGAGGCCCTGGAGGTGAGGACGGCAACACGACAATCACTATTTAAAGCTCTTGTATTTATGTTATATTCTGTTCCCTCCTCAGAAACAGACCTGGAGCTGTGTTTTTTTTCATTCACACATTTGAGGAATCCTTTATTATTAGTGATCGTATCGTCAAAGGTCTCACAATAATATCGTGGAGCATCACAATATATTGAATCCCAAGTCTCTTTGCTTAAATGAATAGTTCTGATGCAGAAATAGCTAAAAAACAGAGGGAACTACATAGACCATGATCCTTTGCTCCGTTTCAGTGCAGACGACATGAAGAAATAACTGTTCTAAGAACTTTGTAATCTTCATTCTTTGGATTAAGTCTTGTGAAGGCAAAAGTAGCATATTCACAGTTTTGTGCCTTCATGAAATATTACAATCAATATCGTAGCGTGAGATGTATATGGTGAAAATATCGTACAGAGAGATTTGGATATCGTTCCATCCCTAATGACAATAAATGTTGGACCAAATGACTGGTCAAAGCATTTTATAATGTCAGTCTTGTTATTATGCAGAATATCGTAATATACTATAATATATGATCATGATATTTCGGTTATTGTAACACCTCCTAGCATCTTCGCATGTTAAATTCAAAACAAAATGTCTAGAGAATAAAGATTTTCACCTCTTCTGCATTGTGCTTTTCCCCAGGCACGGCATGGTGCCCCATGGAGGAGGAGCTCCTGGCCCAGCCTCAGGTGATGAAGCTGCTGGACTCCCTGAGGGAACAGTACACCAGGTACCAGGAGCTGTGCAGGCAGAGGAGCAAGAGGAGCCAGCTGGAGGACATCCACACCAAGGTCATGCAGGTGAGAAGCTCCAGGACACAGGCACACTGTGTTCCTCCTCACCAGCGGTGGAACATAACCAAGTAATAGTGAAATACTGTATTTTTTCGCACTTTTTTCATGGTTTGGGTGATTCCTGCGACTTATACTCAGATGTGACTTTCACATGTTTGTTATTTTCACACTGCCAGCCATGAGAAGGCGGTCTAGGTTTGTGTGTCAGTATCTGCTAAGTTCAAACATTAACTTACTGTATAAAGACAATCGAGAAAGACTGAACACAAATGGCCCCAAAAGGAAAACCACATCCTGCAGATTACAAGCTGCAAGTGGTGAAATATGCAGCTGAAAACGGTAATCGAGCAGCAGAAAGAAAGTTTGGAGTAGAGGTCTGCATTGGGATCGGGTCCCAAAGCAAATCTCGCGGGAACAGGCGGTTTCAATTTACCTGTGGGCGGGAATGGGCGGAAACTCTGCGGGAGAGTGCGGGATAGGCGAGCCTAACAACAACAACGACTCAGTCATCTAGCGAAGTAGAGAAAAGCATCAGACAAGGGTAAACCTGTCTTTACTTAATAAAAAATTTAAAAAAAACACGTGTAGGGAGGGAAATGAAACAGACAACCCCATGAACCTCTTTATTAACAGAATAAAAGGCTTGTTTTCTCCTGCGGGATGGGAGAAGACACAAAATCAATGCATCTTTGTTGGGCTGTACTCTTCATGTGTGGACATAATTCTCAGAGTTTCACGGGGTGTGAGTGGGAGTGGGCAGACACATCACGGGATTAGGCGGTCACATTCCGGGTGAAGGGCGGTAATAGTCAGATATTCAGCAGGAGTGTGATGAAAAAACAGTCCCACGCAGTTCTCTAGTTTGGAGTGAGCGAGAAACTTGTAAGAGACTGGCGAAAAGCGAAGAACTGCAATGAAGAAAACAAAAAAGCTGTTACTTCTGCATGCAATGCAACCGCCTCAATCAGAGCACAGCGATGTTCCAAAAACTGCTGCAGACTTCCAAGCAAAGGACAACAGTTTGAACTGTTGAAATGTTTGTTCTTGGTCTCTGATAAAATGTGACTTATATATTCTAGACATGTTTTTTTTCTTTGGCTTATAGTCCCGAAAATACAGTAGTGTTCTTAAAGGTACAAGGTTATACTGTTTGGTCTAGAACAGGGGTCGGCAACATTAAATACTCAAAAAGCCATTTGAAGAATTTCCCATAGAAAAGAGAACATCCAGAACCACAAAACCCTTTGACTCTAAAATGAGGAGAACTGCAGATCTTTGTTTTACCTGTGTGCTCTGTATAAAGGACTATAGTGTGTTGCATATGTGAAATCAATGAGAACGCAGAATTTTATTTCTGCAGGTAACAAAAACGTTTTGGACTCTGAAAAAAAGACACTTGGTTGATGCTTCCTTTCAAATGAAATACTCAATGTCTATTTGTGTCATCCTCTTAGGAAATAAAAATCAAAATTAAATTTTCCACTTGCAGCAAACCAAAAATGCGTCTGCATCTGTGTTTCGTCATCATTTTATTGTATGTACTGGAGCGTGAATCTGCCCACGTGACATTAAATGTTCTATTTTCTTCAGAAACATTTATTTTCTTTGATTTGTCCATCATTTACCCACCAGGGGTCAAAAAGCTCAAGAAATCCTGCTGCTGGAGTAGGTGCGGTGAGTCTGGGCTGCAAATCTGTGTCAGATGTCGCACATCGGTGGCTTTGATGCATATTTTGAGCAACAAAAATATTAAAAACGTTTAATATTACACGATGACCATTATCTACAAATTTAGAATTACATTTAAAAACGAACAAACTAAAATAAAAATACAGTGTAATTAAATACGAAAATAATTAAATATGAAAGAGTCGTCCCCTGGTCTAGACTATTCCATAGTGTGGCATTAAACAGTCACTTTCTTCAATGGAGGTCACCAGACGAAGTTACAGGTCAGATCTCTGGAGAGGCAAGCACGCTCAGTGAAAGAGTGCATGTTGTTCAACATATTTTGTAATGCGATCGTTGTAAATGTAAGTTTAATGTCACACTATGGAACATTCTAGGCAAAGCAATAACTAGTCTGTTGATGGAAACTTACATAGTGCACATTTAAATACTAATTTTAGGAATCTGTACTTTACTGCTAGATTTTCCAATGGATTCCTCATATTTTCTACTCCACTACATATTTAAACAGGACAAGTACAAGTATTTTTATGAATGTTTGAGACCTGCTGAAAAGTCTCATAATTTGAGCAAACAAAAATATACAAATGAATACAGAAAAAAACATTGATTAACTTGTTTCTTTTTGACAAAATTCTGCACAAATCTTCACCAAAATCACTACATTTGAAACGTTCTTAGATCTGAAAATCTGCACAAAATTGCTTTTCTGTGACTATTGCAGAAAATAAAAAGATAATAATTACATAACATAATAATTAACAAAGAAGCAACAATATTTGAGATAAATGCAATATGCTAATGACATAAAAACGTTTCCAACATAACAAACAAACACCAAAATGTCAAATCTTCCTCCCATCCCAGTCTCCTCCACGATAGTTCTTGTCCCAGGGCTGGTCTTTCTTGGATCTCAGAACTAGGCTAAGCCCCTCCAGCTCTGACCCAGAATCCTCCAGCCTCTTTCCCCAGGCTCCTCTCCCAGACAGACCCTTCACCCATCAGCCCCAGCATTTACCCATCAGCCCCGGCGCCTCCAGACCACATAATACCACGGCCATCCACACATGTGTAATCAAGTGTGAGCGTGAGCCAGTCCAGGGGTCAGCGGTTTAAAACCCACAAGAACGAACGAGCAGATGGAGATGAGAAGATCAGAGAATTACATGAAACCAAACAGAAACAACTGAGGAAGTTCCAAATGTAACAGGCCAGTGTAACTCGACAACTAATGAGTAGAAGTCGACTAAGGCTTCTGACTTTTGTAACATATAAGAGCAAAAAATACATCTTCTAAAACAGTGGTTCCCAACCAGGCCAGGGAGTTGCTCCGTGGTCGTTTGATACCATGCCACACAGAAAGTGTATATATTTCTGTGTTTATTGTTTCCCTCATGCCCTTTTCCTCTTATTTCTCTTCTGTTTTATTACTTACCTACTCACACACAGACTTTCCCTGCCATATAAGAAGAACAGAAGCCATTCTTATCGTCTCATCAAAATGTCTGATGTCTTTTACTGTTTGTGTTTATCTCTAATATAATTCCACTTATCCGGAGCTGGAGGATGTGGGGGCAGCAGTCTAAACCGGGACTCTCAGACTTCCTCCACCCCAGACACTTCCTCCAAGACCTGAAGATGTTCCCAGGCCACGTTCAGACTGCAGGGTTTAATACTCAATTCAGTTTTTTTGTGAAATCCTATTTTTGGTTGTTCACATTTCCAATTAAATGTGACTTGCCAGTGACCTCCAGTGTGAACTTTAAACACCCCAAAAGTGTCCTGTTTGAGCATGGGAGGACACGACGACGTCACACGCAGTGAACTTGCTCAGTTTTTAGTAGTAGCCTAAACAGTAGCCTAAACACTCACGTGGGAGGAGACATGTCGTCAGCCTATTTCAGTGAACAAACACATTGGCGTTGGGCTGTTTTGGCTCACAACAGGTGCTTGTTACAGCACAAAAGCCAAACTCTCGCTTATTGATGACGTGTAGGTCGGTTGTAGGTCGGATGAATGCGACCTGGCCGTTCAGACTGAAATCACATGTCAAAAGATCGGATATGTTTCGGTTTTAGCAGCACATATCCAAGTGGCCTGGGTCGCATTTGAAAAGATCAGATCTGTGTCGTTCAGACTGTCATTAAAAGATCAGATACAGGTTGCACATGGGCAAAAAAATCGGATTTGGGCCAATTCTGGCTGCAGTGTGAACGTAGTTTAAGTCCCTCCCTGTGAGACGTGCCCGGAACACCTCCTCAGGAACGCGTCCAGGAGGCATCAGACCGTGAAAGCCTCACAATCTTTCTGACTTTTTGCGTTTGAAGCAGGAGGTGTCAGAAAAGTTACCACAGGAATAACTGGCTTGTGGCGGCCAAGCGTTCATAGCCACATTGCTTTTTGATCCTTTGATGACGGCTCTTCATTGTGAAGCATTGGATTGTTCACCCACTAATAGGGAACGTGAGCTGGTTTAGACCGTCGTGAGACAGTTTTACCCTACTGATGATGTGTGGTTGCAATAATAATCCTGCAACTCCAGTCTGAGCTCCTCACCCTGTCTTTAAGGGAGCGCCTGGCCACTCTGCAGAGGGAACTAATTTCGGCCGCTTGTATCGGCGATCTCGTCCTTTCGGTCATTACCCAGAGCTCATGACCATAGGTGAGGGGAAGAACATAGATTGACCGGAATTGAAAGAAGCAAATCAGCTGAGTTCTGCGTTAGAAAACTGCGGTGCCCAAACCAAAAAAATTTAAAAAAACGCACACGATTTTCACACACCATGAGATTGGGTCCACGAGGAGACAAGACAAGATTTTGAAATAATTTGCAATAAATAAACAATAATAATAACTCGTGCAATCCATTTCACAAGTTTGGCTTCACTGTTTTTGCTTTAGTGGTGATTGTATACTGCTTTTTTGAACTACAGCTTCTTCATTTCTACCCGTTCTTAACTTTTTTTCCAGAGGTAAATGGTAAATTCAGAAGGAAAAAAATCTCACAAGATCATTTTTCTTATGCGTGCACGATCTAATGGTGCGAGATCTGGTCCCGTCCCTCGTCCTGACAGTTCCTTTCTCGTCCTGTAGGTGGTGACGTGGCTCCAGGGCCCAGGCTCTGAGCTGCTGAAGTCCCACCAGGCCATTGGAGACTCTATCAGGGCTGCACAGGCTCTGCAGCAGAAGCATGAGGAGATCGAGAGCCAGCACAGTGTGAGTACAGATCCAGAAGATTTCATTAAATGTTTTCGCATTCGGTGCGAAAACATGTCTTTAAACGTCCTGAACGGACTCTCGAGAGCTTTAAGTTGTGTTATAATGTTGTTTCCTCCTCAAAAACACACCTGGAGTTGTTTTGTTTCATTCACACATTATTATTCATCTGTCGAAATCCGTGTATCGTTCATTCATTCATTTTTCAATACCAAACCAAAAATAAGAAACCGTAAAAACAGCTCTTTTCTTCATTATTTGTCTCCAAAACCAAAATGAAAAACCAGATGATGATTCGTTTTTTCAGTTTTTGATTTTGTGTTTAAATGAATGATGGAAAAAACGGAGAACGGCTGTTTCCCTGAACCAGGACTAAACCAGGTCTAAACCAGGACTAAACCAAGACTGAACCAGGTCTAAACCAGGTCTAAACCAAGACTAAACCAAGACTCAACCAGGACTACACCAGGACTGAACCAGGACTAAACCAGGACTAAACTAAAATTAAACCAAGACTGAACCATGTCTAAACCAGGACTGAACCAGGTCTAAACCAGGTCTAAACCAGGACTGAACAAGACCGAACCAGGACTAAACTAGGACTAAACCAGGACTGAACCAGGTCTAAACCAGGTCTAAACCAGTTCTAAACCAGATCTAAACCAGGACTGAACCAGGTCTAAACCAGGACTAAACCAGGACTGAACCAAGACTGAACCAGGCCTAAATCAGGACTGAACCAAAACCAGGACTGAACCAGGCCTAAACCAGGACTGAACCAGGTCTAAACCAAGACTGAACCGGGACTGAAGTAGGGCTAAACTAGGTCTAAACCAAGACTGAACATGGTGTAAGTTTTAAAATGTTGGCCAGATCATAGAAATTTGCCATGTACCTTGGTCTGGTCTGGTCTGGTCTCCATGCAGAATTTGATGAACCCTCTACTAGAAAAGTTTCGCAGTGCAGCTTTAAACATACTGACTGTGACCTGTGTCCTCGTGTCTCTCCTCAGGAGTGGTTTGCGGTGTACGTGGAGCTGAACCAGCAGATCGGCGCCCTCCTCGGCGCGGGGGAGGAGGAGGAGGTGGTGGAGCTGAAGTCCCTGCAGCAGAAGCTCAGCGACGTGTGCTACAGACAGGCCGCTCAGCTGGAGACCCGGCAGAATGTGCTCCAGGCCGCGCACAGCTTCCACAGCACCACACAGGAGGTAAAGCTGCACTGACGGACATTCCAGATTGAGAACACGGACCCTCCATCAGAAAAGTTACCAGGTGCACTGTGTAACTCCTCTGATAGAGGGTCCGTCAAATGCTTTCTTTGTCCAGAATGTTTCACAGTATGGTTTTAAAGCACTCTATCTTCAGGAAACCAAACCAGACCAAGTTACAGGTCAGATCTGTGGAGAGGCGACCTTGCTCACAGTCAAAATGAACATTTTTGTAATTATTTTTGAGATAAAAAAAACAAAAAAACCAAATAATAAACGTTACTCTTAAGTTGATAAAAGTTACTCTATGTACTTGTATTTAATATTTTTAAACAGGTACTTTTACTTTTACTCAAGGAAGAGATAATTGTGTAATATTGGACCTTTAACTTGTTGATTATAAGTACCAGGACAATATAAAATAACATTGTAACAGAGGAATACTGCACATCCTGTAGTTTTGAAGAAAAGCCTCCATTACAGTCAGAAGTCCTGATAAAGTGCCCTTGTATAAACCTTTCGGACTTGAGATTGTTCAGCGTGATGTTGTGCTTAGACAAATGCTCCCTGTCTCCTCCCCACAGCTGTCCCAGCAGCTGGACAGTCTTCTGGGCATGCTCTGTGCGGACGTGGCCCCGGCCGATGGAGCTGCCATCCAACAGAACCTCAAGATGCTGGAGGAGAAACTGCAGACTGTGGGTGAGTGACTGCATCCCATATCCTACCAATCATTATGTCATCTTTGCACTGTTTTTCCTTACTATCTTGTGTATATAGTAAAGATATTCTGTATTTAACGTAAAATACCAATTAATCCCCCCCTTTAAACGCTGGGTGCAGGTGTATATTTGGATGAATAAAGTTCGGTTCCAAATAAACGTCGAGTCTAATGTTCGTACTGAAGACAGAAGTTGTGCTGCAACAACAGGATGCAGGACTGATGCTCGTGTCATCTCTACACAAACTAAACTTAAAACCACATGGGTCATTTGCATACACTATAAGCACTGAAAAAAACAGCTGGTTCCACTCCGAAGAGATTTTGTTGTAACATTTCAAATTAACTCGCCTACATCTCTATATAGCCATACTGGGTAAAAGAATTTGAGTTCCAGATTTTCCCAGTTTTGCTGAATAAGATTTTTGTGAGGAAGGAATTAATCACCCCAAATTGCTGTCTGGTCTCAAATAAATGCCTCGTCTGTTAAGTGATTGAAACAAATAAACTCCCCGGCTTTGGTATTTTACAGTTTATTACTATATTTCGATTTTTTACTTTACATGTACCTATACTAGTACATTTACACTGCAAACTTCTCTGATTTAACCAAGATTTAAACACTTATATAAGGTTATTCATCTTCTTCATTCGTTTATTCTCGTCAGAGGCGGGCCTGGCGTCGCTACGGCAGAAGGGGGCGCTGTTGCTGGAGCAGATGTGCGGGCAGACGCCGTGGCCTGTGGAAGAGGCAGAGGGAACGTCAGAGGAGCAGCAGGGGAATGTCCAGCAGATCCAAGCGGTCATGGATGAGATGCAGCTACGTAAGCAGAGGTCAGTGCCGGATAAACTGTTCAAAATGAGAAAATTCAAACAGTCAGTGAAGTGAAATATTTTGGCCTCATTCTGGATGAAAATATCAGATCTATCACAAAATACTTGGCAAAGAAGATTAAAACTAGGCTCTATTGCTTTTGTTTTATACGTAAAGATCTAACGCTCCAGACTTCAAAACTCTTCATGAACACAATGATCTTCTCGCATCGATCTTATTGTATCACCTCATGGTCCCAGGCCTCCTCAGCCGCACTGAAACCTCTGTTCATTTTACAAACTGAGCCTTAAGGTCCTTCACAAAAAGCCAGACACTGACGCCACTGTGAAATTTTAAAGAAACATCACCTATTTAACGTTGAAAACTTTACCAATGTTAATAATCTTAAATTATTTTTTAAGTGTCTGAACTCTGATGTACCAATTAATTCAGAATTTGCCAGGACTATAATCTGTACACAAAAAGCTGCTACAAAGAGGTATTAATAGTAGTGATTGTGTAGTCTAAATTGGTCTGGTTTGGTCTCAGAAAGGTTTAATTCCAAACTGTGAAACATTGCAGACAAAGCAATGACATCTTCATTTAGAAAAACAGCCTCCACCCGAAAAATTACACAATGCAATTTTAACAAAACCACAAACCCCTAATGTAAGTGATGTAGCGTTCTTCTTGCCAGTTTTGCCTCGCCTTGTCCTTGGGTGTCTCACACACTTGAAAATAGCAGAGTTCCTCTTGTTTCCTCAGGTGTGAAGACATGGTGGACGTCAGGAGGCTCAAGATGCTTCAGATGGTCCAACTGTTCAAGTGTGAAGAGGACGCTCTGCAGGTCCGAATATACTGGAACTACTACTGGAACTACTACTGGAACTACTGTTACTACTGGAACTACTACTGTGGCCCAGTGGTGTGCGGTGACTTTTATGGGTGGGCAGGCAGACTTGGGGTGGACATCATTATTTAATTGTTAACACTTTTTATTAACAAACTAACCTAACTACTAGGCCTGGGTAACGATTCAAATTTCAAGAATCGATTCAGATTCTCAAGATTCAGAATCAGTTATCACAATCCGATCTCGATCCGGGTTAGTGTTATTAGAACCATTTTTGAGCTGTTTTCTGAGCTGTTCCAAGTGGTTCCTGAGGTTGGTCGTATTTCCGCTATACTTCATCTCCATTTGGCCTTCAAATCGCTTTCCTTCAGTCAAGCGCATCTTTGTCTTTATCGTTTCTGAACCCGAAATGGTGCCAGACGGAGCTTTGAGTGTTTCTGACATCTTCAAAGCCGGGACTTGGCTAACGTTACCACAAGTGTCCGACGCCATGTGAATGGTTTTGATGTAGTCAGACCTGCTCCTGCGCCAATTCAGTGACGCGACGAGTGGGGTTAAAGTTCACCAGGGGAAAATGTATTAAAAATGAAATTGATCTTTGGACGTATGACTCAATCTTAAGGAATTAAAAAGCAAATAAATTCAGAATCGGAAAATCTATTTTTTTCAACCCCACAAACTACAGAACTTAACAAATGTATTAGAACACATGTCATGAAAACAAGAAAGCATAAATAACTTCATAGTTTATCAAAAACGTGTTTCAAATCATTGTTCTTCTTTAAGAAAATGACCAGTTGTTGCAGATACTAACAGGACAGTGCACTGGTCTGACACATGCACCGATAATAAAGCCTGAGAGTTCAGCCTGATGTGTCACAGACGTCCCTGCGTTAGAACACATCGTCACTCACCTCAAACAGATGCAAAACTAAACCACGTCTTTCCTGAAGAAGCATTCTGTATTTCCCTGAAGCGGAGTAGATTCAGAACCCACACACGTCCCACCACACGTGTGCTGGCCCTGATCGCACACCACTGCTTTAACACTGTTATTAAAGTCTGAGTTTTATTGGTATACAAAAGGTACTACAAGCACAATGGATTCTTTGTGTATGCTTCAATCTGGAGTGGCTGTTCTCTTTGTGATCTGCTTCTCTTCGTATGTTTCAGTCAGTTCAGTGGCTGTTCTCTTTGTGATCTGCTTTTCTTTGTATGTTTCAGTCGGTGGAGTGGCTGGGTGAGCTCCTGGACGCTCTGCTCAAGACTCACGTCCGACTGGGAGACGATTCTCAGGAGACCAGGACCATGCTGGACAAACATCGCAAGTTTGTGGACGTGGCTCAGGTGAGGCCTTCGAAGTTAACTGTTTACATAGTATTTTAAAAGCAGAATTCATTTTTATCCAGAATTAAATTATTTTTATTTAGAGTTAAAGCTCTCAGGGCAAATTCTGTTGGATTTTACTGGGATGATCTTACATTCTTGTTACTGCATTATGTTTTGTTCTGGTAATATTGTAATCCCGTCTCTCCCCTCTCCTTAGAGCACGTATGACTATGGGCGGCAGCTGCTCCAGGCCACGGTGGTGCTGTGCCAGTCTCTGCGCTGCACCACGCGCTCCTCGGGCGACACGCTGCCCAGACTCAACCGCGTCTGGAAACAGTTCAGTGTGAGCGCCGACCAGAGGCAGGCCCGGCTGGAGCTGGCCCTGGACTTCCACAGCGCAGCAGAGAGGGTCAGACACACTTTTCCTGGAGGATTTATACTGTATATGTGGGGTGGTTATTCTGGGTTTAGCTTCTTTTCACTATTTTCTGGTCATGGTGTTGATAGTTGTGAATAGCAAAGGAGAAATTCACTTCTGTCAACTGGACAAAAGTTTTTGATCAAAGACGTTTCACAGCTCAACCCAAACTGCTTCTTCAGTTGTGGTCGGATACGGTCACGGATGAGATGGAGCTCTGTAAGCAGAGGTCAGCCTTGGTTAGGGTTGCCAACTCCCTGAAAAATAAATAAGGGACACCTCATAAGCAAGGCCTTGACCCTTTCTGGCATAGTGAATCTTTTTAGCCCTTTTTTGTATGTGTGAAGCAATTTTTTAACAATTTGACTCAAACCTCAATTGAATTAGATGCATATTTGAGTGATATGAACACATGGAAAATACACAATTATCAGCTATTTATTTTTAATACAAAATTAACAGAATAAAATAAACATGATGCATGTGCTATCTAACTATCTCTATCTGAACTTGTAAGAAATGTGTATAGGTTATGCAGTATATTCTGTATTCTTTATTATTCATCTGTGTATTAATTGTACTTGTTTATTACACAAAAAATAATATTATAATCTATTTCTCCTTAAAATTCATATTCACATCCATTGTACTTTTCCCTATTAACCTTAACCAGAGGGTTAAAAATCTTTTCAAACCACATCTGCCTCTGGCATTGCCTGGTGTACAAAAAACTGGTCTGGGGTTCCTCCAATTTTTGGTGTCCCTCATGTTTCTTGTGTGCCACCGCTGGAAGCATGTTGCGTTAGGTCAGTTAGTTCACCATAGGCTATGGAAAAGTCTGCCGGCAGAAGTTATCGCACATTTTTCCACCCATATGTGTTTCCTTCATCCTATTCCTCTCAGTATTTTTGCATCCTATTCTGTTTTTTTCTCGGAGTAGTTGCATTGCTGCTAAAAGGTGTACCACCTGAGACCTGTGAAGCACCGTTGGCGCCGCAGTTGCAATGCTGCTTTGTTGTTTTTCGGTAACGTAAGCACCTCGACCAATGAGATGATGAGCGGGATGTGCGTGTGCTGTCAGCTCATAGGTCACAGAGCAGGAGAGGCTGAGAATAAGTTTACTGTAAATCTTCTTATAAAGTGCCATGTATTCATTCATTCCTTTGACTACACACTATTTTTGATTCTCACGGTAATATGGGACAAAGTGTGTCCCTTTTCAGCTCAATACGGGACGCATACTTTTGTTTCTGAATACGGGATGATTCTGTTTTTCAAGTGACGGTTGACAACACTAGCCCTGGTCCAGTGTACAGTTTACCTGGAGAGACTTTTTTGAGCAAGATACATTACAAATATAAGGATATGCTTGCGATGTCATGAAGCGGTAGTGTTCAAGTTAACAGCTTCTTTTACCTTTAGTTCAGTAGATGTCTCCAATTCCAGGGCTGAAATCATCAAAATGATTCTAGTGAAAGTGTTTGGAGTTTAAAAACACAGTGATGAAACAAAACAGACCCTTTAAGAAGCACATACTGAATATCTGTGTGCTGTATGTCCAGGTGCTGCAGGAGGTGTGTGTGGACGCGGCTGCCCTCGATGACGTGGACTCTTCGGGGAAAGCTCTCCTGGACAGACTCACTTTGCCGGTCATCTTCCCCGACGGGTAATCTCCTCATCCTTTACTGTGTCCAGGGATTTTTTTTTTATTGTGCTCGCCTTCTTTAATTTGATAGATGCCATGTTTACATGAGAGCTTTAATTCTGAATAAAAATTATTTAATTCTGAATAAAAATAAATTCCACTTTAAAAAGACCATGTAAACACCATGTAAATTTAATTCTGAAGAAAGTGGGTGGTTTATTCTGATTTTAAAGCCGAATGAATGTATTTCTGGATCATGTAAACGTTTCTTCTTCTTCAAAATAATTCCGGTCGTTCATGCTTGTTGGGTCGGACTTCTGATGCGATCCGGACGATCCAGCTCCACCAGTCGTCTCTTTGGACTTTCATCCATGGCTCTTTGGATTTACAAGTGGGATGTGGGAGCGGACTGAGGTGTCGCAGCTGTTGACTCAGTTTGTCTTCTTCCTCCTTCTCCGACACTCTTCCCTTCTCCTCCTCAGATCACAGATGTAAAGCGTAAGGAGAGAATTCTCCAGCTGCTGCTTCATTATCATTGGAACAACTGCAGAAAAAGTTTTGTGTTTGTGTCCGCGCCGTAACGACAAGCCAAGATGACAGAAAAGCAGCTGAAGTGTGTGTTTTCTTCCCAAAGACTTAAATATGTTTGTGTCACTGTCCAATCAGAACCCTTACCCACCCCCAGACGCTGAGAGGAATTAAATTAATTAATTAATTTAACGTGTTTTCCATGAAAACCTCAATTCAGAATTATTATTTCCACGTAAACTCCAGGGAGAATATTTTAATTCAGAATTAAAAAACATCATGTAAACGTGGCCAATATGTTTCACTTCACTTTTGCCTCCATTTTGGAATTGTTTTTGTTTACAATTTGTTAAAGCGTGTCTGTTTGTATTTCACGTTTTGTCCTCCAGGAGCGAGCACTTCTTCGGCAGCCCCAGCGACACGGCGGTGGCAGCTGAAGGCGTCCGAGAGCGCCTCCTGCTGGTGGAGGAGCGGCGGCTACAGCTGCAGGCGGCGGGCATCGGGTACCACGAGGAGGAGGAGGAAGGGCAGGGCCGCGAGGAGGAAGGGGCGGGGCTTCTGAAGAGACAGGACTCTAAACTGGACGTGATCGGAGAGGAGCTGAACGAGAGAGATGAAGGAGACGAGGACGAGGAGCTGCACAGAGACGAGCAGGACTGTTGAAGATGAAATAAAAATGAACTTGAACCAGGATTGTGGAGATCTGGGGTCTGCCGAGGCTACATCCAGGGGTTTGGGCGTGTCCTAACATTTCAAAACATGCGTTAAAGGTCCATTATGCAACTTTTCCAGAGGAGAGGAGAATCTGAGGGGCTTCTGACGCTGCATTTATTTTGTGTGGTCATTTGCAAACATGATTTCCTGTATTTTGGCTAAACAAATGACACTTTATGCTCCTCTTTACTGTTGGCGAGGATCAAATTAGTAAAAAATTGTGATAGTCCTGATTTAGACCTGATGTAGTCCCTGGTTTAGTCTTGGTTTAGTCCTGATTTTGATCAAATTGGTCAAAAATAAGGACACCTGGGACTAGGGTTGGGCGGTATCCAAATTTTTATACCATTAAACCTTCTCAACATTTTACCGGGGTATACGGTATTACCGTGACTTATTCAGAATTATTTTGTAGCTGCACCTAAACCATTCAGAAACAGAATAGCAGCATTATATTTGAAGATGAGGCACAAGTTCTGATCAAACCAAATTTCACCAGTGCGTATCTTCCGCCATTTAATGATCCGGGACATGCCAAGACAAGAAAGGAGGCAGATTCTGGAATAAAAAGTAAAAGGCGACAGTCCACGGCGTGTGATATTTCCCACTACAGCATGTTGTATCTGACAGACCCGCGCTCTCGGCACCGTGAAAGTCTGATTTCGCCCTCAAGTGGGAACTTTCTCCTCTTCAGCGCGTCCCCTCTCGACTCCCGGTGTTCAATAACACTTTTCGGCTCAACGTCACACACGAAGCATCAGTCAGGTTTTTTTCTTCTTCCTCGCTGTGTGTGGATGGATAACTCCGTGCGTAACGACGTTTGAAGAGGAGAGAGCGGAGGGGAGAAAGTTGCCGCTGTGCCCCGTGTCTGAAGCGACTGGTGGATCTCTGGCCTGACGCAGGGTCGTAGCTCCATCCACATTTGCTTCTCTCCCCTGTAATTCAGCCTGAAGCCAAAATGCTCCTAATATTACATTATGTCCTTACACGCTGCAGATTTTTTTAATGATGTAATGAAATTGATACCGATGCTACTTTTTGATACCTCAGGATACCGTATTACCAACCAACCCTATTTCTTGTATAAAACTTGATACAAAGCACTGGTTTTGGATAAATCTGCTGGGACAGGGGACACAGGGCTCAAAACTGGGACTGTCCCGGGTAAATAGGGACATCTGGTCACCCTACTGGTGTCCCCTGTCCCAGCAGATTTATTCAAAACCAGTGATTTGTCCCAGTTTTATACAAGAAATGTCCCAAGTCTCCCTATTTTTGACCCATCAACAGTAAAGAGGGATAAACTGTGATTTGCTTAGATAAAATACAGAAAAGCTGCTTAAAAATTAGCAAAATACAAAGAAAACATGACTATACTGACTCATATTGGTGTCGAGTACAGAACAGTTTCCCTTAATTACGCACTCGTTTCACAATTTTTTTCATTACCAACCACCAAAAAAACAGGGATGTCCCAGTTTTTTATTTTGAAAATCTGGTCACTCTACTCCATGGTGATTTCAGTACTTTGCTGTGTCTGAATTTCCACATTATTCTCTACTTGGGACACTATTTAGGGGTCATGCCCTTTTTAGGGATGAAAAAGTAAAAAATTCCCACAATGCACCTTGAAAAGTAGTGGGCGTCTGTGGTCACTAGGTGGACACTCAGTAAAAAGAGAGTGGAAACCCTGATGATAATTCAGTCGACTGCAGAGCCCGAGTTTGTTTTTATTTACATTTGAATTGTCTCATACATTTCACTGAATGTCTGTCATTTCTTAACACATGCTTTAAAGGGCCCATATTACACTATTTTCTGATCTGTTTTAATGTCGTTTGCTCGTCACAAACAGACCTGGAGTTGTGTTTTGTTTCATTCACACGTTTATTTAACACACAAACCCTGCATATTTAGACTGAGTTCTTCTCTCAAACTTAAATGTTTTTCCTTTTTTTTTGACATAATATACATTTTAATACCCTTAAATACCTTAAAAGACAAAGCAAGACTAACTAAATTGGCATACATGGACAAATTTCTCTGATCTGGCCAAGATTTTAAAACTTATCAGGTTATTCATCTTATTTTCAGATTTATTATTGACTTAATTGTTCTGAGACTGTTTTCATTCTAATCTAGAGGTCATTTATTCTAAGAGAACTTGTCAAGTAAAGTTGTCTTGCTGCATGAACAGATCATTTCACTACTTCTAAATCATTAGCTGATAAATTTAAGTGTTTAAATCTTACATTTTGGCCAAGCTTTTTGCAGTTTAAGCAGTATTTCTAATAAGAAATCTAGAGTTTTGAAAATAATTCTTAATGTCTAGAATATTGATTTTAAATACGATTTGAGAATTTGGGTTTATGAATGTGAAATTTTCCCCGCAGAATGCACAAATTGACTAAATATTCACTTTTATAAAGTGTTACTCAAACATGCAAATGAAACAAAACACAACTCCAGGTTTTTGAGGAAGAAACAACATTAAAACGTGACTACAAACTTTTCTGTCGTATAAAAATGTTAAAATTATTTTGGATGTAGCCCGCAAACCCCAGAGCCTCATTTATGACCCTATAAGCTCAAAGCTGCAGCCAGTTTGCGGTTCTGAACGGCAAAACCCCTGCACTAAAAGACTCAACACTATGTTTCCCATCAGCCATCTGGAGAAAAGCCTACTCGAGCCCGGACTGTTACTGGACTTGTGATAATTCTGCTTTGTAATACTTTCCTAAAGACGATTCCAACATTCCCTTTTCCCCACGTGCATGCCGTGTTACTGAAGTCGAACAGAACGACGGGATTTTCAAATACGGAGGAGTCTTTTTTTTAAAAACTAAAGTCTGACGTTTCGCTGGTGCTAATCTGAACCCTGTGTGTGCCTCTCTCCGTCTGCTTCTGGCCTTTAATGAATAAAAACATTTGGTGCCATTGACTCTGGAATATTGTGTCAGAATGTGAATATTATTATTTCATTCATCAGAAATATTTATCAGGAGTGTTGTCAGATTGTCAATGGGGATGTTAACAATACAGCTCTGCTAGGGGCAGAGAAGTAACAAAAGCAAGATGGAAAATGGAATAAATAAAGTGAGTGAACTAACAGGGATGTGCAAGGTAAATTAAACAAAAAGAGGGTCTAAAATATGTACAGCAAACGATATTTAACAGTTTAAACAAAAAGGGTAACTAAGCAAACAAAGTACACAGAGAACTAAAACAAACGCTCAGTATTGACGAGTGCCTCAGAAAACACAGTGACCACAGTGACAGAGCAAGAGACACATTAACTAAATTAACACATTAAATACAAAACTAATGCCTCTTTTCCAGAGTCAAGTGCAAATGTGACAGACACAAACACACAAAATGGCAGACTGACCACAAAGGCCCGCAGCCCCAAACAGGTCGGGGGAATCTCCTTAAACAGGAGGAGGCTGGAGGTGAGGTGGGGGTGACTGAGTGTTGAAGTGCCCCAACAAGCAGGGACCAGGGCTCAAACAGCAGAAATTAAACCAAGAAATTAAACCACATACAAAGAAAAAAAGAACTGGAGCCCTGGGGCTGTAACAGGGGAACTTTGTGTAGCCTGTGCTCTTATAACACTGTTTTAAAAGTTACTACAATCGCAAATGAACCTGCAGATAAGAGATGTCTAAGTTTGTCTCATTGTCAGTTTATGCTCAGACCTCGTGAAGCTCAGAACCTCCAGAATCCCCTCCCTGAGCTGCAGAGGCTGCACTAGCACCAACTCATGATTGGCTGATGATGTTATTTTATCATTTTTATCTCTGGGGATACAGGTTCATGAAATTAAAAATCTAAATCTTACAGACAGTTCCTAAATGCTAATGGTAAAGGTTTTGTTTACTAGTAAATGTCAAAAGGAGAAACGAACAAAAGTTTATTTTAGTCAAATATATTTCTCAGCTCATTCAAGCTGCTCCTTCAGTTCTGGTCAGACGCTGGAGGACTCTGCCTTAAATCTGCCTGGAAGGGAAGAGCTGGCTACAATGAAATTACTCTGAAACTTCTTGAGAACATTTACTAGTAAAGATATTGAGAAAGGCATAAGCAGTGAAAAAATTCCAACATTGAGAAGTGGGGAGACCATTCTTGCTGTTAATCTGTAATACACTGAATACATGTGTCTGTCTTACTATGAACAGAATTACACTACATCATTTCTTACACATTATAGTCAAACTGCCATTTTCAGCAATGTTACAAGACATTCTTTTAATCCAGAAATGTTATCCTACAATATATCCCACAGTGTTTGCATTTTCTGTAATGTTTCTCTTCATTTGAAACCTTTATTTAATTAAATTTAGGGTGACCAGATTTTCAAAATTCATAAGTGGGACACACCTGGGTTGGGATGTTTGTAGGGTGACCAGACATCGCTATTTACCCAGGACAGTTTCGGTTTTGAGTCCTGTCTTCTCTGTCCCAGTAGATTTACCCAAAAGCAGTGATTTGTCCCAGTTTTATATCAGAAATGTCTCAGGTGTCCCTATTTTTGACACATTTGATACCTGCCAACACTAAAGAGAGGTATACATTGTCATTTGTTTAGGTAAAATACAGAAAAGCTGCTTTAAAATGACCAAAAAACACACTCACAAATGTGACTATACTGATTCACATTAGTGCCAAAGGAAGAACAGTTTTCCTTAATTATGCACTCGTTTCACAATTTTATTACTACCAGCCAACTAATAACATCTCAGAAGAGGGCGCTCTACGCATGAGGCTCTCCACATACGACAGACACGGTTTAGCCTTTAAGTGTGATGGGAAAAGTTTAACCAATTAGAAATTTGCTCAATAATTCGGTGTATCTACAGGGACAATAATAAAATAATAATAATCCAAACATACAGGAGTATCAGACACCAGCGCCAGTGCGTCAAAGCGGAACCTTTATTTTACCCTCGTTTCGTTTGCAGCCGGACCATAATAACAACAGGAACTCAAGATGGCGACCTCTCTGCTGCGGATAGGGCGAGTGTCTTCTCTCAAGGTAAAAGCCTCACAAACGGATTACCGCGGTTTAACATGAGCGCGATTCTTATGCAAAATAAGGAGAAAAGTGCGATGAAAGTAAAGTAGTTAAAATTGAAATAATATACGCTTTTAAACAAACAAGAAAAGCGAATACCTCACATAAATTTAAAGGACACGCACTTCCTGAACATAAGACGCTTCAAATGTTCAAACCAGCCGTGGAAAGAGATGATTATTTTTATTATTTATTTATTTATTTTTATCTTAATTGCAGTTATAGCGTTCAGTTCACCGCTAAGCCAAATATTATTATTATTATTATTATTATTATTATTATTATTATTATTATTATTATTATTATTAAATATGAATTCAAATGTTTCCCGCAGGATGTACACTCAAAGGTTATTCTGGCGTTACCACGTACTTGGTTAAAATAAAAAATAAAAAAATGTCATTATTCTTTTATGGTTATTAATGTTTTTTTAATTACTTTTTTGTACACATAAAGGAGATGTCACAGAAAGAAAAAACAATTTGCAGTAATGTACCCTCTCCCACTGTGTCCAAAGCAAAGAAAGATAAATAATAATACAAAAATAATATTAAATAATACTAAAAAATAAATAATAACAATAGTAATAATAATAAATTAATACAGATAAAGGAATAGTAAATTAAATAAGTAAATGTAGTATAAGTGTATAAGTATAGGGAACAGAGGGAAATAAAATATATCAAAATGAGGAAAAAACAGTCTTATAATATATATGCACACATACAACGTAAATGTTTTTTAATGTTATCTTTTTTATGATTATTAAATGTTATTTAATGTGAAGATGTTTCCAGGATTATGCATTTGTGTATGTAATTTTGGTCTATCTAAAAATTAATTTAATTTGATATAATATAATGTAGAAATAAAAATAAGAGTTTAAAGTGCTCTCTCAGTAAAGTGTTCTTGTGCTGAAAAGAAATCTGTACATCATGTCCTGGGGCTGCGGATTGTCTCTGATATGTTTTTATTTATTAAAGAACCAAATACTAGACTTGGACTTGGACTTGGACTTAGACAAACTTTATTGATCCACAAGGGAAATTATTTGGACACAGTAGATCACACATCTTAATATAATATAATAACAAAGAGTAAAAATATAAATGATAATAATAAATTCTAAATAAGTAGCAAAAAACAGGTGTCAAATAAGGTGTGATTATACAAATGTACAAGTCAAAATAAAGTAGAGAAATAAAATCTCATTTATATACAAGAGGTCATAGGAAGACACAACAAGACTAGTGCGTTTTAACTACTGTATTTCTTTGTTAAACCACTACCACCACAAATGTGTTATAAAAAATAACCATTTTAATTATCTAAACCATGAATATGTCAAATTATTACATAAACAAGTTTTCTTTCTCTGAACAAGCAATGAAATTGTAGCTCTGTTAAGTACACATGTACATCTGAGCACTGGAATTTAATATTTGGTTTTGTGTTCTTCGGCTCCTGCCATGATAAAAAAAACAGATGTATTTATTAAATAATGTAATTTCACTGTTTGTCTTGCAGTGTCTCCAGCTGGAGACCCTGTGTGCTCTGAGGAGTCGTCCTGTGGCCAGACTCTGCACTGGAGCCAAAGAACCTGCCCAGGCCAAGAGTAAGACCCACAACCTTCAATAACTACTGTATTCAAAAATATCATGTTTCCTGCACATAATCATATGACCTTTTGCCCATTGTGTGTTAATTTTTTTCTCTATTTCACCGTAAAAGTAATAATTTTATTACCATGTTTGGATCTCTGTAAATTTAAATTGTTTTTTTTTTAATCCCAATCCCATGTGTTTAATCATGTTTAATCCCACCTCATGTTGAAACTGTCTGGTGCTAGATTGGTACAGCTGGAGCACCGCGACTCGGGATTTTTTAATTTCATACAGGCTTCTTTGAAAAACATAAAATATATTTTTCTCTTTTTTAAGACCGTTTTTGTATTTTCAATTTGCAAATTGTATCTTCTGCTAGACAAGTGTTTTCTCAACAGTAGATGGCAGCACTAGAAAAAAACACAATCTTGTAAACCTATTAACAAATGGCTACAGTACAGGTTTATATATATATATATATATATATATATATACATATATATATATATATATATATACATATATATATATATATATATATATATATATATATACATATACATATATATACATATACATATATATACATACACACACATACTATTATTATGATGTCATGTTCAGAGAGAACTAACTTGGTTATATTCTACACATCTCTGATAATCACAGTAGTAACTCATTTTGAATTTAGTCATTCTGTGTCCATTTCACTGTATTTTGATTTGATTTGACCAGAAATCGCAGCAGATTCAGTCATTTACATAAAGAAGTGGAGTTGGACTCCAGTCTGTGTTTTTAAATGGAGGTGCATCTTCCATTCTGCTGTTGAGAATTCACAGATTGTGGATCTATGTGTGAGCAGCCCTAACACTTTATGACTGTTTCCTCACAGCAGAAGCTCCAGACGAGCGAGCAGCTCTCCTTGCCTACAAGACCTCCGTTGCCTTTCCAGTTAAACTCTTAGACCCTGGAGTTTACTCTCAGCAGCCTTTAGTTGCAGCCGCAGAATCTGTAGCTACATCCACAGCTAACCCTGAAATAACCACAGAACCTCAGACAGAAAGCCCCTCCCCAGAGCCTGTTGTTACAGCACCGGAGGTTGAGCAAATTAGCTCAGCTGAATCTACCTCAGAACCCACTGAATCTGCTCAAAGTGTAAATGTTGAGACACCAGCAGAAACCCCATCTCAGGACCAGGTCCTTGCAGCTCCAGAAGTTGCTGAACTGGCAGAGGCCAAAGCTCCTCCACCAGAGGCACCAGTGGAGGAGGTGGTTGATTCTGCTTCTGTCGCTGTAGCGGCTGAAGTCCCTGAGATCAAACCAGAAGAGTCCACAGCAGCTGCTGCAGCAGCACAAGCCCAAAGTGCTGAACTTGCTGAAGCAGAACCTGTGGTCAGTGCAAGTGCAGAAGAACTTGTTGACACTGCTCCTGTGATTCCAGAAACTACAGCTGTACCTATGGCTGAAACTACGCCTGAAATTACAGCTGAAACTGCATCTGAAACTATGCCTGAAATTACAGCTGAAACTGCAGCTGAAACTACAGCTGAAACTACAGTTGAACCAGCAGCTGTACCTACAGCTGAAACTACGACTACACCTACAGCTGAAACTGTGGCTGAAACTACAGTTGAACTTGCAGCTGACCCTACGTCTGAAACAACAGCCGAAACTGCAGCTGAATCTGCGACTGAAACTACCCCTGAAACTACAGTTGAACCTACAGCCGAAACTACGGCTGAAGACACTCCAGTATTATCCACTACCTCAGAAAGCTCTGCCAAATCGGATTCCTCTGAGTCCGCTGGAGCTCCGGTCGATGCAACCTCTTCATCATCAAGTGATTCTGATTCCGACTCTGACTCAGATTCAGACTCAGAAGATGAGAAACCAGATGCCAAAACACAAGCCCCTGAAGTGAAGGAAGATGTGAAGGTGGACGAGGCCCCTAAAGCTGGTCCTGAGGCTGTTAAAATTGTTATTGATCTAGAAGATTTGGCAGATCCTGCCCCTGAGATTCTGACCGCAGCTGAAGCTTCTGTTGTTGAACCAGTGGCTGCTGTTACAGAACCACAGGTTGTTGAAGACCCCATCAGTGAAGAGAAGGCAGGAAGCCCGAGTGAAGTTTCTCTCGAAGTGGCACCAACTGAAGCCAGTGGAGATGTAGAAACCCCTCCAGAGGTTGTGGAAGAGGCTAAGTTAGTCCAGGAAGGTGCAGACCAAGCCCCAGAAGTTCTTGCAGCTGCGCAGGAAGTAGTAGAAAAGGCTCCCGATGTGGTTGTACCGACTGAAGAACTTGTTGATACAGCTCCTGAGGTTGAACTATCTGCTCCAGAAGTTGTAGCGGAAGGAGTTGCTGAACCAAGTGAAGAAGTTGTTGAATTAGCTCAAGATGTCATTCAGGAAGTTGTAGATCCAGCCCCAGAAGTTGTAGATGCAGCCCCAGAAGTTGTAGATGCAGCCCCAGAAGTTGTTGAATTGACACAAGAGGTAGTCGAAAGTCCCCCGGAAATAGTAATCGCATCACCCCAAGATGCTGCCATTCCGATGGAACCAGACGTAGTAGAAGCAACACCAGAAACAACAGCGCCCACCCCAGAAGTTGTTGAATTGGCACCGGAAGTAGTTGAACCAGCACAGGAAGTAGTCGCCTCTGCCCAGGAAGTAGTTGAACCAGCACAGGAAGTAGTTGCCTCTGCCCAGGAAGTAGTTGAACCAGCACAGGAAGTAGTCGCCTCTGCCCAGGAAGTTGTAGAACCTCTTGCATCAGCCCCAGAAGAAGCTAAAGCCCCCATAGAAACCCCCGTAGAACCAATCGAACCAATCCCAGCCGCCGTTTCTGCGGAGGCCAGCGCGGAGGAGCTGGTGGACCCCGCTCCGGCTGTGGAGGCCAAAGCCGAGGAGGAGTTGGCTGCAGCTGAAGCGTCTGAGGGTACACACTAATACTCCCCCTTAAAAACAAAACAAAACAAAACAAACACGCTCTTTTTACAGTTCCCTTCGCACGAAATGCCTCCCTCTATGGAGCGTGGAGGTGTTAACCCATGTCACTCACTCTAGCTCATGCTACAGCTGCTTTCACTGCTTTTATGGGACACTTTTACACCTGAAACAAAGCACTGGTTGGAGTTTAGTTGTAAATTTACCTTGCAGGCTAAGGTCTCGCAAGATGAAATTAAGCTCTAGAAATGCAGTAATTCCAACAAGCAGAGCTGTAAATATAAAATAAAAGAAATGCAACACTGTGAGGCCAAAATGGTGAACCGAACCACACAATAATAATAAGTTCTGTTAAAATCTTGTTCTCACTCAACTTGTGGGAATTATTTGATCTCAGCCTTAATATTTCCAGTCTTCCAGTTTTTTCTTATTTTTTTTCATATCTTACTCCAATAGGCTCAATTCACGTTGGAGTCACAAACCAGGAATATGTTTGGAAACATGCGATGACGAAAACACAATTTAACTAACATGCTGTAAATTAAAACAAGTTGCCATGCCATTACGTGGCATTGCAAAATTTGTACAATAACGTAAATATGGTGATGTTGTATCGTGATATTGTAAGGTCTCATAATAATAATATCGTGGACCATCGCAATATATCGAATCACAAGTCTCTTTGCTTAAATTAATAGTTCTGATGCAGAAATAGCTTTAAAAAAAATGAGGGAACTACATAGACCATGATCCTTTGCTCCATTTCAGTGCAGACGACATGAAGAAATAACTGTTCTAAGCACTTTGAAATCCTCATTCTTTGGATTAAGTCTTGTGAAGGCGTTTTTAGAGGGAAAAGTTTACAGTTTTATATTGCAATAAATATGGTACGGTGAGATGTATATGGTGAAAATATCGTACAGAGATTTGGATATTGGTACATCCCTAATGACAATAAATGTACCAAATGACTGGTCGAAGCATTTTATAATGTCAGTCTTGTTATTATGTAGAATATTGTAATATCTTGAGCCAATATCACAATAAATATCGTACCGTGAGGTTCATATCGTGACCATATCGTATCGTGAGACTTGGATATTGTTACACCCCTACAATGCACCTTTAACAATGGAACGTAGTCATAACTGCATGTAGCCAGTTAAGGGAAAACTATACCTTTTTATTTTTTTTATTAAGTTATTTTATTGAATTATAATACACAAATCAATCGCCAATTTATAAAGGGAAAAAAGAAAGAACACAATGAGGTCTAGATGAAGAAAACCAGGTCATTTTCTCAGTTTTTTTTTTTTTTTTTGTCAGAGTTGCCAACAGAGCCCAAAGAAAGTTGTCACCTGCCTGTTTCCAAACTTCTTTCATTCTTGTGACGTTGTTTCTCTTTTTTATGGCTGCCACGATTTCATGAAGTTTCTCCTGTACGGCTGCGACCAAAGAGAAAATCATTACCATGCCCAAGTTTTCCCCTGCCTGTTTAGAGCAAACAGATGAAATATTCAAAACAAATTGACTAAAGCTCATGGACAAGCAGATCAGTGTGGTCAATACTAAATTATACTTTTATTTTTTACACAAATATATTTAATTTGAAATATATGCAAACTACACTGATCAAAACAGTGCTTAGAATTAAATAATGGGCAATAATAGGCCTGAAATAACCCCAGAATTCATATGACATACTATTGGGCTGCAGCACGGTGTTGAAATATTTAGGGAAATGCAAAAAGGTTGTTAATAATTGCATTTCTACTAAAACAACAAACTACATGCTTTAATTTGCTAGTGAAACTCAAAATAATTACTTAAACCAGGACTAACTTGTGGTTCATTTTAGACAATCTTTATTTAGATTTAGACTTAGATTCAGATTTATTTAGTTAGTACTTCCAACACAAAATGGCTCCAGGTGTGAAACTGTCCCTGGATCAGTCCCATATTTAACCCTAGAGTTTGACCTGCATGACCCGGGCTCATGTCTCCATCTGCCGCTGGTTCTGCTCCATGTTTATGTAGATTTGGCTGCTTTCATGTTTGCCCTGCCTTGATCATCTGGCTTCATCGCTTCACTCGCTTTTTTGCATCCCGCTTGTGTGCTTTTTTTTTTTTTTTTGTGAGTTGCATAAATGTTTATTGTTTTAAACCCTCGCTACGCCTTGCAGTCGCCAAATTGTCCCCATATCTGGTCAAAGTTGGTCGTCTCTGCATCACTTGGGCTCACGCAATTCAAATTCAGGTTTCCAGACGATTAAAAAACAAAAAAATATATATTAAAAGCTACAATATCTATATTATTTCCCCTATGTTTTATTTTATTTAAGTATATTTGCATTTTTTCCTCTTGTATAATTGATTTTTGTGTTTCGCCATTATTTATTTTATTTTATTCATTTATTTAGTTTATTTGTGAGACAGGCACAGTGCACAATCTACATTAACCTTAATAGGAGAGATGCATTGTGCCAGGATGTTTTTAGTTTTATATCGGATGTATTTGTATAATTTTGACATCCCTTGTTATCCCCTGCCTTGGTATCTAAAAATAATAATAAAAAATTCACGACACATTCATGTACTCACCAGCAGAGGGCGTCCTTGAACAAGAAAACGGCTACAGAACGTTGCATTTTAGATTGTCAGTCTTGTTATTATGTAGAATATCATAATATAATGAGCTTCCCCACCATTACACGCCTCGAGGTAACAGCATTATAACATGACTTAAAGCTTTCAAGAGTTAATTTTTGAGCAATAGCCTTTAATTCTGATTACTCTTTTCTTTGAAATCTTGAATTCTTAATTATAAATCTCTAATTTCAGCAAAAACCTGAATTTGAATCAATTTAAGCCCAAGTTTCCATATAATTTGACCTACACCTACAATATCTTTCATATTAAAGTCATTTCCTTATTGGCTTCATTGTTTTTATAACCTGTTTTATCTATAACCTTTGACTCTTGCTTTGAATTGCAGGATTTGTACCGTATATTGACCTCTGTGCCATGTAATGCTAATGTTAAGGCTAATGTTAAAAGTGCACACATTACAGTGAAGTCCGGACCAGACGGTGACCAAACAAAGCCTGGGTTTAACTCTTGATTGAAGCAGGATTTACACATGGAAAAATCACATTTGTTTACCTGCTATAAAACCATAAACCTTTTAGACTGGCCTTTTGCTTCCTGTCTCCACACTTCACTGACCAGCTGGTGAATCCTGCTTCAAAACCACCACTTCTCCTCGTTCTCTTGTGTAAAAATAACCCATTTCTCACTTGGACTTGTCCGTCTGTGAACAGTGATTGGAGCATGTTAAAGGGGTGTCCTCAGGTTGAAGGAGGAACAATCAGATGTGTCTGTGGTTAATTTGTTTTGGACGAGGAACAAACCGTCTCCAGAACCACACTGGAACTGAGCAGTGGTTTTTATAAAAGACCTCTGTATTTCAAAATAAAAAACTGGGACGTCCCCATTTTTTGGTGGTTGGTAGGAATAAAATTGTGAAACGAGTGCGTAATTAAGGAGAATTGTTCTGCAGAGACCATTCATGACGAACATGTGAGTCAGTTTAGTTGCATTTTCTTTGTGTTTTGGTCATTTTTAAGCAGATTTTTTACATTTCACCTAATCGAATGACAATTTAGGCCTATGTTTACTGTTGGCAAGGATCAGATTGGTCGAAAATAGGGACACCTGGGACATTTCTTGTATAAAACTGGGACAAATCAGTGGTTTTTGGATAAATCTGCTGGGACAGGGGACACAGGGCTCAAAACTAGGACTGTACCAGTTAAATAGGGACGAATGGTCACCGTAGACATGTCCCTAACCCTATTAGTTTATACCAGGGGTCTCCAACCATTTTTCCTCCGGTGAGCTGCCTTTACAAAAAAAACAATGTGAAGAAATTGAGTGAACATAAGAGCCATAACTAACCTTAGATGGGGACCGTTAGATGCTTATGAAACATAAACCATTATCCTTTTATTAGTGGACAAAGTTAAACATTAAAAGCATGCATTTACAATGATAATAAGCATTTAATTAATCAAATCTTAGTTCTTCAGCACAATATGTAAAATTCAGGAATCCCTTGCTACTTGGAAGGGGGTGGAGAGCTACAGGTTGGAGACTCTTGGTTTAGACAGAGCTTAACAAATTGTATTAGAGCACCTGTCATGAAAACATAATAAATCATTTCATAGTTTATCCAAAACATGTTTCAAATTGACACTTTCATCGTTATTCATTAAGAAACCGACCAACTGGAATAACAAAATTGTCCTTGTTGACAAATAATATCCAAAAATGTGAATATTTAGTGTAATCTTTGGTGCAGATAACAGCTGCATTCGTGTTTGTTTTTATGTCATTTTGCAAAGTTTCTTGTTATTGAGTTCCAAATAGTTTCAGTTGTTCCCAGAGACTTGCTTTGGATGAAGCTTTAGTGTCATTTTTGGAAAACAATAAACTTGAAAATGTATGGATACAATAGTTCTATTTTAGCATTAAAGATATAGTTTTGATAAAAAGATCTTGCACATACTGGAGGATTAACCATTATTGAAACATAAAAAGATATTTTGGTAAACAGAAATACCATTAAATTGTGTATGGCAGCAGTAAACACCTTATACTGGGCGGTGCTATAATACATTTGTCATGCACTGTATGTGAGGTGACCAGACACCCATATTTACCTGGGACAGTCCCAGTTTTGAGCCCTGTGTCCCCTGTCCCTGCAGATTTATCCAAAACCAGTGATTTGTCCCAGTTTTATATAAGAAATATCCCTGGTGTCCCAATTTTGGACCAATTTAATACTTGCCGACAGTAAAAAGAGGCATACATTGACATTTGTTGACGTAAAATACAGAAAAGCTGCTTAAAAACAACCAAAACACAAAGAAAATGTGACTTTACTGACTCACATGTTCATCATGAATGGCCTTGACAACACAATTTTCCTTAATTACACACTCGATTCACAGTTTTATTATTACCAACCACCACAAACCGAGCGTGTCCCAGTTTTTGATTCTGAAATCACAGTTGTAATTAAAAACACTCAAATTTATACAGTTCAGTGTCATTTAATACAACTTAAAGATGCACTATGTAGCTTTTCTAGTGGAGTCTGTCTCCGTTTAGATGTGATTGGAATGTTTCACCGTATGGCAGTAAATGGGCAGATTTAAAAGTGAAAAAAAGCATAACACACAGATGGTCCATGTCGTTTCGGCAAAAAGCCTTCGTCAGAGCAGTTTTCTTGCTTTGGACCACTGTATTCTATTCCATTTATTCCAAATTTCTCTGATCTGGCCAAGATTTTAAAACTTATATCAGGTTATTCATCTTGTTTTCAGATTTATTCTAGTTTAGAGCTTGTTTATTTTAAGATAACCTGTCGAGTAAAGTTATCTGTCCATGCAGCAATTTATTTTCCCTGCTTTTAGGTCATTTTCTGATAGATTTAAGTGTTTTATCTTAAATTTTTGTAGTCTGGTGCCCTAGAATCCTTTGTTTTCATCAGGTCCAAATGAAAACTCCCCTCTTCACTCACCAAAACCTCCCAAACCCAAATCTTTGTGACAATACTGAGCTTGTAGAGTCCCAGTGTGTGTTGTGGAGACCGTGTGATTCCCCCGTCCCGGCCCGTTCGCACCACCTCGTCTCTGGCTCGGAGGGGGGTCGAGCGCCTGCCGTCGTTAAGGAAGCGCTTCCCCGACAACAGGCCTTTGTTCACGTGTGAATTTATGGAAATGTGCCGCCACCTTTTCACTTTTAGCATCCACTCTGGAACTGCAGCGGCCGAGAGAGGCTCTGACGCAGGCGTGAGCAGGGGAGGGAGAGCCGGGCGTACGCGGAGATCAGGAGGACATGGAAACGGAGACTTCCTGTATAGACAAATTATTTAAAGCTGCACTGTGTCACTTTCTATGGTGGTTCCTGTTTCTGTGATACAATATGGCAGAGCTACCTCAAATTTATTCAGTTACAGGTGGTTTTATAGCTCAGAAATACCTAGAAAAACAGCCATTCTCTGCTTCTCCACAGATCTGACCTGTAGCATCAGAAAAGTTACATGATGCAGCTTTAAGGTCCTGTGTTACGCAAAACAGACTCTTGTGAGCTTTAAACCGTGTTATAATGTTTTCTCCTCAAAAACAGACCTGGAGTTGTGTTTTATTCACACATGTTTGAGTAACACTTTATTATTCTTTATTATTAGCTCAAAACACTCTGTTCCACCTTGTGATGTCATGAAGTGGTAGTTTTCGTGTTAACAGCTCCTTTTATCTTTACCACAATTCCAGGGCTGAAATTGTACAAATGATTCTAGTGAAGGTGTGTGGAATTTAAAAACACAGTGGAGCATTTCCTGTATTACCACATGATGACATCACAAGGTGGAACAGAGTGTTTTCTGTTTGAGAGAAGAACTCTAAAGCCTAAATATGCAGGGTTTGTGTGTTAAACGTGGAAATGAAACAAAACACAACTTCAGGTCTGTTTTGTGAGGAGGAAACTACATTAGAACAGTGGTGATACTGGTGCAGTCTGTGCGCATTCGCCCCTCAACCAGATGGCAACCGGTTCATCTTTTCAAATACTTATTTCTTTGGAGATGTCTCTGCCTGGAATGTTCCACAGCATGGCATTAGACATCTGATAATGCTAAAAACAACTTGGAAAAACAAGCAAGTGAGGTTGCTTCTCCACAGATTCGGCTTGTAATTTGGCCTGGTGATGTCACCTGCTGGTCTCCATGGAGATAGTTTAATGCCATATTAGACAAAGCAATAACAGATCCATGAACAAGCAGGTGACGAACCCTCCATTAGTTTCATATAATGTAGTTTTGTCGTCAAAACAGAACTGGAGTTGTGTTTTGTTTCATTCACACATGTTTGAGTAGCTCTTCTAAAGCTCAAGATGTTCTGTTAACAGATACCGTTAACCTTAAATTCAGTAGAGATCAGCAATTCCAGAGATGGTGAAAGTGTATGGAGTTTAAAAACACAGTGGAGCATTTGACATAGAGTGTTTTCTTTTTGAGGGAAGAACTCATAGTAATTCTGCAGGGTTTGTGTGTTAAACGTGTGAATGAAACAAAACACAACTCCAGGTCTGTTTGTGATGAGGAAACTACATAATATGAAACTATTGGTGGGTTTGTCACCCGCTTGTTCATGGATCTGTTATTGTTTTGCCTAATATGGCATTAAACTATCTCCATGGAGACCAGCAGGTGACATCACCAGGCCAAATTACAAGCCGAATCTGAGGAGAAGCAACCTCACTCGCTTGTTTTTCTCAGCAATAGAAACGTCTGTAATATGTGCAACACAGAAGTCTAATGCCATGCTGTGGAACATTCCAGACAGAGCAATAACATCTCCAAAGAAACAAGTATTTAACATATGAAATGGTTTCCATCTGGTTGAGGGGCAAATGCGTACAGACTGCACCAGTGTCACCTCTAGTGGCGTGAAGGTGCAACAACAGTCAATTTTGACCTTTGTGAAGCTGGCCCCTCATCAAACTCAACATAACACAAAAACTGTCAATCGTTTGTGTTTGTTTGTGCTGCTTTAGTTTTGGAGAAATTAATGATTCTTTTATAGGTTAAATTGGGGTCAGCCAGTCCCCCCGGAAGCTTCAAAATGCTCTAAAATGCCCAAATGGTGTCAATCGTTTGTGCTTTGTTTGTGCTGCAAAAAGTTTTGTTTATGCGATTCTGGTTCTGAAGAATTTATTTGCAGTTTTTTTTTGGCCGATGACGTCATCCAGCCCCTCAAAATGTGGTACAGCCTCAAAACATGCAGAAAATTATAGAAAACGTTTGGATTTCGTTTGTGCTGTGACAATTTTCATTTGTGCGAGTATATTTCTAAAATTATTCATTATTATTTCTGCGGAAATTATAGGACGTCATTTCTGCTCAGCTGACGGCGGCAAACTAGTGAAGATAAACAATCTCAGGCTGTGGAAAGTCTGTATTATTATTATTATTACTAAAATACGAATCAAAAGTGAGTTACTAAAGACTGTTACATACTTTTCCACAGCCTGAGATTGTTTCTCTTCACTAGTTTTGGGGAGTTTTGCTAAAGTTGCCGCCGTCAGCTGATCGGAAATAATGAATAATTTTAGAAATAAACTCGCACAAATGAAAATTGTCACAGCACAAAGGAAATAGAAACGTTTTCTATAATTTTGAGGCTGTTTAAAATTTTGAGGGGACGAAATTAAACTGCAAATATCTTAAGAACAATAATAGCACAAACAAAACTTTTTTGCAGCACAATGAAGCACAAACTATTGACACCATTTTGGGCATTTTAGAGCATTTTGAAGCTTCCTGGGGGCTGACTGACTATAATTTGATCTGTAAAGGTATTGTTAATTTCTCAAACTAAAGCAGCACAAATGCTTGACAGTTTTTGTGTAGGTTTGAATTTGATTGGGCCAAACTTCATGCAGGTTCAGTTTTGTGTCATTTAGGCCTGTAAAAACACGGCAGGCTCTCCTTAAAACTCCACCACCGACTCAAACCTGCTCAGAGTCTCATTCTCGTGTCTTTTCGAGGCGGCCACTCATTTGACACATTATGTTCATTTCTCCATGTTTGCCCAAGCACCCTGCACCGTTTCTTGTTTTCTGCTTTTAATCCACGTTTTTGTTTTCGCCCAGAAGCTGCAGCTCCTCCGGTGGAACCCGAGGAACCCTTCGATAACACCAAGTACAGGAACTACCAGCACCACAGCTACACGCCGTACACTTTCGTCGATTTCGACCTGGAGATGGCGAAGCACCGACTGCCCCAGCCCTCTTCGGGACGCCCTTCCCCCAGGCACTAGACGCAGCACTTTTAGAATAACAACATGTATTTACTCGATTCTTGAGCTACAATTTGAGGTTTTGCGTGTTAAAAAGAAAGCGTAATGTAATAGTAGCGTGTGCAGCTACAATTGATTTTAAAATATGGGGTAAATCAACAAAACTAGAGTAAAATTTCATGCAATGTTCAGAGTTTGCTTGGCATTTCACTCTGAAATAAGGGAATTAAAGTATGTAAACGCTCTGTTCTACCTTGTGATGTCATGAAGTGGTAGTTTTCAAGTTGAACAGCTCCTTTTACCTTTATTTCAGTAAAGATTGATAATTCCAGTACTGAAATCATCCAAATGATTCTAGTGAGGGTGTATTGATTTTAAAAACACAGTGGAGCAATGTAAAATGTCATACAATGTTTGGAATGTTGCTTGGTATTTCACACATTGTCCAAATTGTATAAATAAATGTTTTGGAGAACTGTTATGGCAATAAAGTGGAAAAGAAAGACCTAAAATTATATAACGTGATTTTTTTTTAACAGTCCTATATTACACAAAATTAACTCTTGTGCTGCTTTAAAGTTGCACTAACTTTTTGGTTGTGCCACCTGCTTGTTACTATGGATACATCATTGCTTTGCCCAGAATGTCCCACAGTGTGACATTAAACAGCTCTATTTTACATTTATTCCATTACAGGTGGTTTTATAGGGAAAAAAAATTGAAAAACAGATATTCTGACTGTGAGCGGGTTCACCTCCCCACAGATCTGACCTGTAACTTGGTCTGGTTTGGTTTCCATGGTGATAGAAAGGTTTAATACCACACTGTGAGACCAGAAAAGTTACACAATGCACCTTTGAGCCATGCTATAATGCTGATACGTCCTCAAAAACAGACGTGGAGTTGTGTTTTGTTTCATTCACACACGTTTGAGTAATCCTGTGTTATTAATCCAAAACTCAAAACGCTCTGTTCCAACTTGTGATGTCATGAAGTGTAACCTATGCAGGATGAGGCGGGAACACATTTTCTCCCAATATTTCTCACAATACAAAGTAAAAAAAATAGGCTACACCAATATTACACTGCAAATTTCTCTGATCTGGCCAAGACTTATATCCGCTTGTTTGTCTTGTTTTCAGATTTATTATCTACCTACTAGTTCTGAATTGGTTGTATAATCTTTAAAAAAGTGTCACATATATTGACTCAACTCATCAGAAAAATACATTTAGGCAATAAATGTTTAAAAGAAGCTACAATCCATTTACCACAATTTTTCCCTGCAACACTTCACTTTTTTTACATTCAGTGATACAGATTTGGATGGACAAACTGCGATCATGTAAGACTGATTTTAAGTACTTCTATCTAGAATTTAGCATCTTTGAATGTATTATCAGGCCATTCATACTAATTATAAACTTGTTTTAAGTATGTTTATCTAGAATTCAGCAGAATTTAAAGCTTTATCTAGAACTTGGCATCTTAGAACTTATCAGGCCATGAACACTCATCATAAATGGATTTTAAGTCTGTTTATCTCAAACTTAGCGTCCATAAACTTATTTCGAGCCCATGAACACGCACATAGACTATTAGATTAATTAGGGTGACCAGACGTCCCTATTACCCAGGACAGTCTTAGTTTTGAGTCCTGTGTCCCCTGTCTCAGTGGATTTATCCAAAACCAGTGTTGCAGTTTTATAAAAGAAATGTCCCTGGTGTTGCTATTTTTGACCATTTTGATCCCTTCCAACAGTAAAGAGAGGCATAAACTGTCATTTGTTGAGGTAAAATACAGAAAAGCTGCTTTAAAATGACCAAAACACAAAGAAAACAAGAAAATGTGACTACACTGACTCACATGTTGGTCATGTAGAACAATTCTCCTTAATTATGCACTTGTTTGACAATTTTATTATAACCAGTTCTGAAAATCTGGTCACCCTTTGCTTCATTCTAGTCTAGAGGTTGTTTATTTTAAGATAACTTGTCTCTTGCTGGGTGGACAGATCATTTCACTACTTTTAAGTCATTTAAGTGTTTATATCTTACATTTTGGCCCATCTTTTTTAACTTTTGTTCTCTCTTGTCATTCGCCTCGGCCCAGTTCGCCCTCACTGAATGTAAAATCTGAGCTCACTTCAAACGTTTCCCCCTCTGCCTTGGGGCCTCGTTAGAATAAAGCTGAGTTCCATGTTCTGCTTTAATGACGTCACTGGCCCACTTCTGGAGCTCGGCCAATCGCGGGGCTGCGTTCCTTCCCTCGTGCGCACTTGCATTTGCATAATCTAAGCCTGTGCGTTTTAACACGTTGTTTACACAGTTAAGACAAAGAATTCACAGGATCGTCTCATTTTCTAGACAAATAACGAAAGAAAATGATTTGAAATTGCGGGTGCTGACTGTATGTCTATGTAGGTCACCACATAGAGTACGCTACCTGCTCGTCTCCATGGAGATGTTATTGCTTTGCCTGGAATGTCCCACGGTGTGACATTAAACATAGTCATTAGTAGCGTTTATGAGTCTATGGTGTCTAAATTTTTTTGTCCAATTGCAATTTCCTCAGTTAGAAAGGTTCAAATTTCATAATAGTTCACCACATTTCTGTAGAACCTCTGACCTCCATGGAACCAAATTGTTTTTTCAGAAATCATGAGTTATTCTGCATGTTTTTTGCACTTAAATTGTTGCACTTAATGTCATGTGGTGCGACCGTGCATCATGTGGTGCGACTAATAACAGCAGGAATTCTATGGCTGGAGTTTTAATAACAGACAAAGTAGACTTGGGTGAATGGGATTCTTTAGGCATTTTTCTTAATTTGATGCATTTTACAGGGCAGTAGTTTGTTCATTAAACACAAGCAGGTGATATTGGATTGGTCATATTGGACAGCAAAAGAAAATATCAATATGCATTCAAAATCAAAAGAAATGCCAACAGTTTGTTTCTATACACTTCATCCATCCATCATCTCCCGCTTAATCCAGCTGGGTCGCGGGGGCAGCTTGCTGCCCAATACTCATAGCACCTGACCCCCCCCATGAACCCCTCTGCAGGTGGTGAGCCCACAGGAGGGTCTATACACTTCATATTACTCAGAATTTAGATTAATATCCCAACCATGTTTTAGAAAATAAAACAATTTTAAGGTCACACCACATGTCATTTTACACTAAAAATGCTTAATATAAATGTTGAACATAGATTTATGCACCTGACACTGTAAATATTTGAATAAGTTCAATAGAAACTAATATTTTTTATCATTTAAAATTTGCCTGTTGAAAATCCTTATACGTCATTGGCGCTTATACATTCCGGGTGTTTTTGTTGCTCAAAAATACATTAAATCCTTCTGTGAATAGGGGCAACTCTCCACAGATCTGAACTGTAATGTAGCGTAGTGCTGTAACCTGCTTGTTTCTATGGATACGTCATTGCTCTGCCTGGATTGTTCCATAGTGTGACATTAAATAGCTCTACTTTACATTTATTCAATTAATTCACGGTGGTTTTAGAGCTCAAAAATACCTAGAAAAACAGGAATTCTGACTGTGAGCAGCATCGCCTCTCCACAGATCTTACCTGTCACTTGGTCTGGTTTGGTCTCCATGGAGATAGAAAGGTTTAATGCCATACTGCAGAACATTCCGGGCAAAGCAATAACATCTCCATGTAGAAAAGCGTTTGACGAAGCCTTCACTAGAAAAGTTACACAGTGCAGCTTCCATCTATACTGAGGAACATTCTAGACAAAGCAATATCATCTCCATGGAGATAAGCAGGTGGCAGACCCTCCACTAGAAATGTTTCGCAGTGCACCTTTAACACACATTCTTAAAACCTGTGCAGCCTCACTGTTCAATAATGATAACAAATTTGGAAATACAATAATTACCACAGAAAATATTGCATTGAATAATATAATAAAGAAGACAACACTGTATCCGTCACCTGCTCGTTTCTATGGATATGTCACTGCTCTGCCTGGAATGTTCCACAGTGTGACATTAAACAGCTCTACTTTACATTTATTCAATCACAGGTGGTTTTATAGCTCAAAAATATCTACAAAAACAAACATTCTGACTGAGCAAGGTCGCCTCTCCACAGATCTGACCTGTAACTCGGTTTGGTTTCCATGAAGATAGAAGGTTTAATGCAATACTGTGAAACATCCCAGAGAATACAATAACATAACAAGTACTTGATATGCTAATTATTCAACCCTGTTATTGCACCGTAAATAGAAACAGTAAGTACATTCTTGATTCTTGTGAGCTTTAAAGATGCATTGCGTAACTTTTCTGGTGGAGGGTCCATCAAATGCTTTTTAGTATGGTATTAAAGCTGTCTGTCTTCATGGAGACCAAACCGGACCAAGTTACAGGTCAAATCTATGGAGAGGCGTCTCTGCTCACAGTCAGTGTGAAGCAAATTGGCATTTTATGTGGAAGTTAAGAACTATGGGGGTAGTTTTGTTCCTTTTTTATTCAAACAAAGAAAAAAAATCCAAACAAAATATACAGCTTTGAAAACAAAAAAAACATGTTTACATTTTTAAGCTGGAAAAATATTTGATTGAGTTCTGATTTTCTTTCATTTTAAATGTGAAATCTTTGATTGCGGGCCAAAGTTTTGTTTGCAAGTCGAAAAGTTTTAAAGCTCAAAATCTTTTGCAAACCAAGAACGTTTGCTTGCAAGTTCAAATGAACGCGATGGGCGGGATCTTAAAGAGGAGAAAGGGTGGATTTCTATAGGTAGCTTGCCTCTGATTGACAGTTGCGCTGGTGCCTGCCAGGCCCTCCCACCAACTCTTCTACTGCCTATCTGCCAAGTTACCCCGCCCCCTGAAGACGGTGTGTGAATGGGAAGAAGTCCGTTGGTGGGAAATTGGAAGGTAAGTCGCTATAATGAAATAGTTTAAAATTCTAAACAGCAAGACCATACGTTGTATTGTAAAGATATTTGAATATGAATGTTTCCCTTGTCAGTGATACCTAGAATGCAGTGGGCGTCTGTTTTGCGCAAGCAAGACGGTGCACCAATTTACCTCATTTACTGGGCTAATACTAGAGACGTTACATGCTAGGCCTCTTACATGCTACCCAGCTAACACAGTTACGTTGTCACAACATTGCAGATTAGTGAATTCATGACCACACATACATTGTAGCTACGGTACCTCCTGACGTGGTAGTAACGTTGAAAGCACAACAAGCCTTGTCACTCAGTTGTCGCTTTCCTTTCTGTCTGTGAGGTTAAGATGCAGCAACCAGAGCAGATTCTACCCGTTGAAAGCAATACCCAAAAGCCATGTTTTATAAATCCTAGCATGTAAGAGGCCTAGCTCCCTCTTAACTGAGCAAGGTACGTCAAGGGTACGTATTTACCTCCTTCACTTGCAACGTTACTACCACGTCAGGAGGTACCGTAGCTACAACGTATGTGTGGTCATGAATTCACTAATCTGCAATGTTGTGACAACGTAACCGTGTTAGCTGGGTAGCATGTGAGAGGCCTAGCTCGCGCTTAACTGAGCGGGTTTTAGTAATTTCTGTACCAAATCAAAATAGCTGAAGCTCTTACACAACAAGGTCTAAGTTTAACCGTGCCGGGGTTCTCTAGGTAGCTAGCTAGGTAACGTCTCTAGTATTAGCCCAGTAAATGAGGTAAATTGGTGCACCATCTTGCTTGCGCAAAACAGACGCCCACTGCATTCTAGGTATCACTGACAAGGGAAACATTTATATTCAAATATCTTTACAATACAACGTATGGTCTTGCGGTTTAGAATTTTAAACTATTTCATTATAGCGACTTACCTTCCAATTTCCCACCAACGGACTTCTTCCCATTCACACACCGTCTTCAGGGGGCGGGGTAACTTGGCAGATAGGCAGTAGAAGAGTTGGCGGGAGGGCCAGGCAGGCACCAGCCCAACTGTCAATCAGAGGCAAGCTACCTATAGAAATCCACCCTTTCTCCTCTTTAAGATCCCGCCCATCGCGTTCATTTGAACTTGCAAGCAAACGTTCTTGGTTTGCAAAAGATTTTGAGCTTCAAAACTTTTTGACTTGCAAACAAAACTTTGGCCCGCAATCAAAGATTTCACATTTAAAATGAAAGAAAATCAGAACTCAATCAAATATTTTTCCATCTTAAAAATGTAAACATGTTTTTTTTTTGTTTTCAAAGCTGTATATTTTGTTTGGATTTTTTTTCTTTGTTTGAATAAAAAAGGAACAAAACTACCCCCATAAAGAACTTGCCCCCATCACTACACTAGTTTGTTGTCTTGACAGACTCACTGACACCGTGAGATCTCCACTGAGGCAACACTGATCTGTGCTGTTTTTTGGCTTCTGACAGTATTTGAGCACCTCTATGGACTTTAGCTTCAAACGTGCCAGAGTTCCCCTTTAAAGGCAGGACTGATTAGATTCAATCTATTGTCATCACACATGTTAAAATACAAGGTGCAATATATACAGAATGCAGAGTATATACAACATATATACAGTATATCACAGTGTGGATTATAAATACATTTCTTAATGGCTCTATTTTGGTCATCCTCTGATAACTAACTAACTAACTAACTAACTAACAGAGTTCCCCTTTAAGCCGTTCACTCCTTTTCACTTCTCTTCTGGTGTAGATATTGGTCTACCAGCTGCTTTAGTCCTGCAGAAGCACCTTCCTCTTTACATTTTTTGTACCAAATCCAAATTTATTTACCAGTTGGTGAAGTTTTTCCAAATTTTGCATTGAAGGCTGCACAGTTTTGGGTGACAGTGTGCGAGCAGATTCCAAGACACAAAATGACTTCTGTTTGAATGGCTCAACCTGAAAACAGAACAAAAATAAAACATTAAATATAAAATCTTGATCTGTTTCTATACATTCTGTGAAAATTTGAGGTTATTTCAACAAGAATTACCAAAATTACTGGCCTGCAAAATTATGTCAAATTTTTTGTGACACTGTATATTGCTGTTTTGGAGATATGCAGAATTAGAATATCTTGTACAGTCGAGAATTAAAATAAAACATAACCTCAAAAAGAGAGAATTATTTTGTAAAATCTCCGCAAAATAACTGTATTTTAATTAGCAAGATTTAGTAAGTTTTCCTACCTGAACATTTCTACTCTTTCCTAAAAAAAAAAAAAAAAAAAAAAAAAGAATTTCAGATTGCTTTCTTTGCTGAAAAATTCCATATACTTTGCTTCATATATTCGTTGTCTTGTGTGTGTATATCAATGTAGAACATGGTAAACTTAAAAAAAATACATTGACAAAGAAGGTGTGTCCAAACTTTTAGTAGTGGTGGTGATTACAGAATATAGACATAATACAAAAAGTCATTTTATTGTCAGTATTGTCAGCCCCTCATAGTGGCTATAATTATAGTCACATATTGGGACTGATCATGTTTACTATGATGTAAAAACAGATTTGCTTTGGCATCCACCCCAAGGTTAGAGTGACCCGACATCCCTATTTAGTTTTGAGCCCTGTGTCCCCTGTCCCAGCAGATTTATCCAAAACCACTGATTTGTCCCAGTTTTATACAAGAAATGTCCCAGGTGTCCCTATTTTTGACCAATTTAATCCCCTTCCAACAGTAAAAAATAATAATATACGTCATATAATTTGTCATTTGTTTAAGTAAAATACAGAAAATATGCTTAATAATGACTAAAACACAAAGAAAATGTGACCATACTGACTCACATTAGTGCCAAGTACATAACAATTCCCCTTTATTATGCACTCGTTTCACCATTTTATTATCACCACCACAAACCGGGGTGTCCTAGTTTTTTATTTTGAAAATCTGGTCACCCTAGAACAGTAGCCTTTGAGAATTTATAGTCTACAGTCCAAAATGACAACTAATACTTGCATCTCGATGCCAGTGTTTTTTAAAAAGTTAAAATATAACACAAAATTAACTCTTGTGCTGCTTTAAAGGTGCATTGGGTAACATTTTTGGTTGCGCCATCTGCTTGTTTCTATGGATATGTCGTTGCTTTCCCCAGAATTTTCCACAGTATCACATTAAACAGCTGTAAATTACATTTATTCAATTACAGGTGGGTTTATAGCTCAAAAATACTTTAAATACTACAGACACTCTGACTGTGAGCGGGGTCCACAGATCTGACCTGTAACTTGGTCTGGTTTGGTTTCCATGCTGATAAGAAGGTTTAATACCACACTGTGAAACCAGAAATGTTACACAATGCACCTTTAAGCCATTAACGGTGGCTTAGAATAGTAGCATTTGAGAATTTATAGGTGACCAGACGTTCCTATTTACTCGGGACAGTCCCAGTTTTGAGTCCTGTGTCCCCCTGTCCCCTGTCCCAGCAGATTTATCCAAAACCAGTGATTCGTCCCAATTTTATACAAGAAATGTCTAAGGAGTCTCTATTTTTGACCAATCTGATCCCTGCCAACTGTAAAGAGACGTACATTGTCACTTGTTTAGGTAAAATACAGAAAAACTGCTTAAAAATTAGCAAAACACAAAGAAAATGTGACTATACTGACTCACATTAGTGCCAAGTACATAACAATTTCCCTTTATTGCGCACTCGTTTCAGTATTTCATTATTACCAAGTACCAATCACCACAAAACCAGGGATGTCCCAGTTTTTTATTTTGAAAATCTGGTCACCCTAGTCCAGAATCCAAAATGACAAGCAATAACCGCGTCTTGGCGCAGATATCGTTCCTTAGCGCGCAGAATACGAGCCGCGGCGGGGATATTCATAGAAAACGAGGCCAGCGGGTATCATTTGCGCCGCTTTGGTCCCGGGCAGACTCCAGACTCTCACTAGAGGGACTCAGACACGTCATGACTCCGCCCCCCTCATGCATATTCATGAGCGGAGCGCCCTGCGTGCCATCCGCGGCCCTTACGCGATGACGCAACGTGACAACTGCGGGTCCCGATTGCTGCAGCCGCTTGTCAGTGTGACGAAGATTGGCACTCAGGTAAGCTGTCACTCAAAATCCCTCTTTTTCCGTTCCCTATCAATCAAACAATCTGGGCCGCACGCAAAAATGCCCCGGGGCGAGCGGCGCGGACCCGGGCAGGGCGGCGGAGCGCGTTTTTCGGCAATCAAACGCAATCGGGCAGCGCTACGAGGGGAATATAAAAAATCTGAGTCTAATGCGAGGCAGGGGCTGAGTGAGGGAGGGGGTAAAAATGTCGGCGTTTTGGGGGGCTGCGTGAGGATAGTGGGGAAAGCGAAGGCGCAGAGGCCCGGAGAGAGAGCGCGGAGGGAGGGGAGACGCGGGCCAGCTGTCCCCGAGAGCTGTCCCCGGCTGATTGATTGACTGATGCGGGGAGATTTTTGATAAAAAGCTGCGGCCGGCCCGTTCGCTGCTTTTAACGTGAACACCAACAATCCCAACAGTCACATTTGATGATTAGCGTGTGCGATCCGCGTCCATTCAGCGCTTGTTTGTTTGTTTGCCATGTTTCAACACACCGCTGGTCTTTTTTTGTAACAGGCTAGCTTTACTTAGTTAGCAGTGTTTTTTGGCAGCGGATCCTTTGGCTAAATATGGCGTTTCGCACTGGCATTTTGGCCGCACGCAAACACGAGATGCACTTTTTGCAGCTAGCCCCGTCGCTAGTTAGCATGCTAGCCTGTTAGCTTTTTAGCTTAGCCGCGCCGCAATGAAAACAACAAAACCAGCCGACGTAAGCTCGTTCTGATAAAACATCGCGCCGCGTTGGTTTTTGAGAAAGGTTTAGGGCATGTCCCTGGTGTTTTTTGTTTTTTTGTTTGTTGTTTTAGAGCAAACCCGTGTCGTTTCAAGTGTCTCCCCGAAGCTAACGCGGAGCTAACGTCATGCTAAATGCTACATCCATCGTGGTGGGTGTGTAAACATAAACTCCCCCGTCACTACAAAACAGAAAAGCGCCTTCCTAGTTTCTCATTTACAACAAAAGATGGTGCTTTTATAAACCAACCACGCTAAAGTAGGGTGACCAGACGTCCCTATTTACCCAGTTTACACTCCCAGTTTTGAACCCTGTGTCCCCTGTCCCAGTGGATTTATCCAAAACCAGTGACTTGTCCCAATTTTACACAAAAATGACCCTTGTGTCCCTATTTTGGACCCATCGGATCCCTGTCAGCAATAAAGAGAGCCGTACATTGTTATTTTTTTCAGTAAAATACAGAAAATCTGCGTAAAAATGACAAAGAAAATCCAACTATACTGACTCACATGGTCGTCATGAATCTGTTCTCCAATTACAATTTTATTATTACCAAGTACCAAAAAACCAAGTATGTCCCAGTTTTTTATTTTGAAAATCTGGTCGCCCTACAATAATGGTTTCGAAACATTACGCTATGAAAATCCCCATCACTACAAAACAGAAAAGCGCCTTCCTATTAATTAGCAATTTATATTATACATAGTTTTATAATCCTTATCTTTATAGATCTTTATAGTGTTTGTCTATTTTTAACTTAACTGTACTTCTATTGCTGCTACTGTTTCTTGCTGTTCTCTTAATTGTGCGTTGCAACACTGAAATTTCCCCATTGTGGGATAAATAAAGGATATCTTAGCTTATCTATTTTCCCTTTAGAACAAAAGAAGGTACTTTTATGAATCACAATAATGGTTTTGTTACTGTATACCCACGGATGTTTGCCAATTACATTGTTGTAAATCTCTGCCAAACCTGAAACACATTTTGGCGAGCCATACCGAAACAAGACAACAAAAGCACTGAATTAAATAAAAGATGCACTGTGTAACTTTTTTCTAGTGAAGTTTCCACCATCTGCTTGTCTTCATGGTGATATTATTGCTTTGCCTCTGATTAAAACATATTTCGCATTTATTCTATTATAGAAGTTTTTATTTCTCAAAACTACCCCAAAAATATGCATTATTTTAGGGAACAGTTCACTTTCTCCACAGATCTGACCTGTGACTTGGCCTGGTGATGTGGCAGTTTGTTTCCATGGAGATTAATTAATAAATCAAATACCATACTGTAGAACATTACAGGAAAAAGCTGTATCAATAAATATATCTTGCCTTTATTCTATTACATATTCTATTTTATTTGTCAAAACTACTGCAAAAACATGCATTAATTTAGTGAGCGGTTCACTTTCACCATAAATCTGACCTGTGATTTGGCCTGGTGAAGCGGCAGCTTGTTTCCATGGAGATAGGTAACTTAAATGCCATACTGTAGAACATTCCAGGATGTACAGTATCTTGCATTTATTCTATTATAGGAGTTTTTATTTCTCAAAACTACAGCAAAAACGTGCATTAATTCAGTGAGTGGGCCCACTTTCTCCATAGAGCTGACCTGTGACTTGGCCTGGTGATGTGGCAGCTTGTTTCCATGGAGATAGTTAAATTAAATGCCTGTACTGTAGAACATTACAGGGAAAAAAACAATCTACCTGGAGTCAAGCAGGTGGCAGAAAAGTTACACCGTGCACCAATTATAATTACAAATTGTATGTTTACCCCCAATTACCAGCTGCATAACTAATCTTGCTTGGATTTGACTTTAAATTAGTGCTCATAAGAGTGCAGAAAATCACTAAGAATTCTTTTAATATGGAACTTTACTTTGTCTAATCTCATAACATGTCTAAGCATTCATGTATTGTGCTTTTAGTCCAGGATTTTTGCATATAGTAGGCTCACAAGGAGATATTAAGGGTGAAGAAATTTGGCGATATGTGAAAATATGTCTCTTGTTAGTTTTAAGCCATGTTATAATGTGATTACCTCATCAAAAACAGACCTGGAGTTGTGTTTTGTTTCATTCACACATCTGAGTAACCCTTTATTATTAGTCAGTCTGTGTCTCCAGAGCTCAAAACGCTGTGCTCCACCTTCTGTTGTTTGTTTTGAGAGAAGAACTCAGCCTAAATATGCAGGTTTTGTGTGTTTAAACGTGTGAATGAAATAAAACACAACCCCAGGTCTGTTTTTGAGAAGGAAACAACATAACAGATCAGAAAATACTGCAAATAAGGGCCCTTTTTAGATTCTGGGTCAAGACAATGTGGCATAAACTTAAACTTACGGTACATCAATAAGCCATGATGCTTCTTTTGTATTTCTTTGATGCAATATTAATAATACATTCAACAAAAATATAAACGCAACACTTTTGTTTTTGCTCCCATTTGTCATGAGATGGACTCAAAGATCTAAAATTCATTCCAGATACACAATATTACCATTTCTCTCAAACATTGTTCACAAATCTGTCTAAATGTGTGATAGTGAGCACTTTTGCTTTGCTGAGATAATCCATCCCACCTCACAGGTGTGCCACATCAAGATGCTCATCAGACACCATGATTAGTGCACAGGTGTACCTTAGACTGCCCACAATAAAAGGCCACTCTGAAATGTGCAGTTTTGTCTCACAGCAAAATGCCACAGATGGCGCAAGCATTGAGGGAGCGTGCAATTGGCATGCTGACAGCAGGAATGTCAACCAGATCTGTTGCTCGGGCATTGAATGTTCATTTCTCCACCATAAGCCGTCTCCAAAGGCGTTTCAGAGAATATGGCAGTACATCCAACCGGCCTCACAACCGCAGACCACGTGTAACCACACCAGCCCAGGACCTCCACATCCAGTAGGTTCACCTCCAAGATCGTCTGAGACCAGCTACTCAGACAGCTGCTGAAACAATTGGTTTAAATAACCAAAGAATTTCTGCACAAACTGTCAGAAACCGTCTCAGGGAAGCTGAACTGCATGCTCGTCGTCCTCATCGGGGTCTTAACCTGACTCCAGATCGTCGCCGTAACAGACTTGAGTGGGCAAATGCCCACATTCGATGGCGTCTGGCATGTTGGAGAGGTGTTCTCTTCACAGATGAATCTCTGTTTACATTGTTCAGGGCAGATGCCAGACAGCGTGTATGGCGTCGTGTGGGTGAGCGCTTTGCTGATGTCAATGTTGTGGATCGAGTGGCCCATGGTGATGGTGGGGTTATGGTATGGGCAGGCATCTGTTATGGACGAAGAACACAGGTGCATTTTATTGATGGCATTTTGAATGCACAGAGATACCGTGATGAGATCCTGAGGCCCATTGTTGTGCCATACATCCATGAACATCACCTCATGTTTCAGCAAGATAATGCACGGCCCCATGTTGCAAGGATCTGTACACAATTCTTGGAAGCTGAAAATGTCCCAGTTCTTGCATGGCCAGCATACTCACCGGACATGTCACCCATTGAGCATGTTTGGGATGTGCTTGACCGGCGTATACGATAGCGTGTACCATTTCCCACTAATATCCAGCAACTTTGCACAGCCATTGAAGAGGAGTGGACCAACATTCCACAGGCCACAATTGACAATCTGATAAACTCTATGCGAAGAAGATGTGTTGCACTGCATGAGGCAAATGGTGGTCACACCAGATACTGACTGGTTCTGAGTCCCCAGACCCCCAATAAAGCAACAACTGCACATTTCAGGGTGGCCTTTTATTGTGGACAGTCTAAGGTACACCTATGCACTAATCATGGTGTCTGATGAGCATCTTGATGTGGCACACCTGTGAGGTGGGATGGATTATCTCAGCAAAGCAAAAGTGCTCACTATCACACATTTAGACAGATTTGTGAACAATGTTTGAGAGAAATGGTAATATTGTGTATCTGGAATGAATTTTAGATCTTTGAGTCCATCTCATGACAAATGGGAGCAAAAACAAAAGTGTTGCGTTTATATTTTTGTTGAGTGTAATAATAATGCATCAGTTTTATATAGCGCTTTTCAAGACACTTGAAAAGGGTGAGTTGTACAGTTGTAGGGTATTATTAAATTGATAGATGATGCTCCCTACAACTGTACAATGCACCCTTATGTAACAGATAATACTCCCTACAACTGTACAACTCACCCTTATGTAACAGATAATGCTCCCTACAACTGTACAACTCACCCTTATGTAACAGATAATGCTCCCTACAACTGTGCAACAACTCGCCCTTATGTAACAGATAATACTCCCTACAGCTGTACAACAATTCGCCCTTATGTTACAGATAATACTCTACAAATGTACAACCCAAGCTTATGTAGCAGATAATACTCCCTACAACTGTACAACTCACCCTTATGCAACAGATAATACTGTACAACAACTCACCTTTAAGTGTTTAATATTGTTCCTTCTTTCTGCTCCTTTTCGATCACATTTATGTATGAAACATAATGATTTCATATTAATATTTCATGAATTAAACCTAAAAGAAAAAAACTCTTGTGTAACAGATAATACTCCCTACAACTGTACAACAATAACAACAACTCACTCTTATATAACGGATAACCCTGTGTCCTGTCAATCATTTCATCTCTGCACTCTTGTGCAAAGATGTGTTTTAATCACTACTTGTGTTTCTGTTTTTAGACTGTTTTTACATGTACTTATACATTTATATATTCTATAATTAGTGATGGTTCCCTCCTCTGATCAGAACAGTCTTAAGTTGTGTTTTTGTGCGTGTCCAGGTGTCTCGTCTGCAGTCTCTATAATGCCCCAGCTCCTGCAGTGTGAGCAGTGAACCATGGCAGCCCAGGTTTCCATCGACAAGTATCAGAAAGGAGAGCAACAGGTCAGTGCCCCCAAGTACAGCCGAGATTAAAGGTTCACCGTGTAACTTTTCTGGTCAAGGGACGTCTGCCTGCCTGGAGATATCATTGCTTTTCCTGGAATATTCCACAGTGCGACATTAAACAGCTCTATTTTACATTTATTCGATTACAGGTGGTTTTAGGGCTCAAAAATACCTTAAAAAAAGGGATTCTGACTGTGAGCAGGGTTGCCTTTCCAAGGATCTGACCCATAACTTGGCCTGGGGTGGTCTCCATGAAGATAGAAGGATTTAATTAGGCTTAGACTTAGACAAACTTTATTGATCCACAAGGGAAATTATTTGGACAAAGTAGCTCACACATAAGTATAACAAATAATAAGTATACACATATAAATATAACAAATAATAAATAAGTATAAATATAACAAATAATAAATAAAATAAGTAAATTTTAGGGGGCAGGAGTGTTAAAGGATGTGTAGAGATTGTACAAAATTGTCTCTTCAGTGCAGTGCCCGGTCTCACAAAGTTGAAAAAGCTTTTAATTGTATGTTTTAATGGTATTTAACTTATTTATGTTGTTGTAAGGCGACCCTGAGTGTCCAGAAAGGTACCTCATAAATAAATTGTACAATTTTATTATTATTCGTACAAAACAATTAAAGCCTTTAATACCACATCACAGATAAATTTTAAATCACACAAACGCATTTCAGCCTTTACCAGGGCAAATGTATTTACAAACCTATTTAAAATTGTACTTATTTTGTACTTTTTGAGTGCCTCAGCTCTTGCAACTTTGTGTTGCAAAAAAGGTTTAATGCCATACTGTGAAACATTCCAGACAAAGCAATAGCATTGTTCTAGGGATGCAACGATACTTCCATAATATACTCGTACTCATTAAACATTTGCCGATACCACGCACCGATACCACTATTACACAACACATTCCGCAGTGTCCCAGTTTCAGTATCCCGAATAAGCCAGTATCCCGGTGATGAGAAACCAGAGCAACATAAATAAAGCGACTGTAGTGACGTCAGTGAAAAAGCTGCTGCACTCGTACAATCTGTGGCAAGTTTAACATGAACCATCTCCAACGTGACGCACAGAACAGACTCGGCGTCAGCAGAACATCCTCTGTCACAGAAAGAACACTCATATTCCACTGAGTCGTGTCCTTTAGTCCCACAGAAGCTGATCACATCAAGGCTTATACTGTATGCAAATGAGCTGTATGCAAATGAGTCATGTGGTTTTAAGTTTAATTTCTGTAAAATGTAGCCAAATGTGCCAAAGCTGCATTAAACGCATTATAATCAAGATTCAAAGATTCAAAAAGTTTATTTCATATTCACATGAAAAAATTAAATGACATTTCTCACTCTCAATCAAAGCCAAATTAAATAATAATAATAAAATGAAAGAAAAGTTCAAAGCTCTTCTGAGGGAGACAGCTTGGTGTGTAGAGAAGGAATATCAGGGTTGTTTGTATTTTTTCCTGATTTATGAAATATATATGTTTTGCACATTTGTAAGATTAGTAAAATATCGGTTTCGGTACTCGGTATTGGCAAGTACAGAAATGATTGTACTCGTACTCGTATTGGTTTTCAAAAAAGCGTAAAGTATCTCGCTGCGCTTTGTGTTGCATTTTTGTATGAAAAACGCTCTATAAATAAAATTTGATTGATTGAGCTCCATGGAGAAAAGTATTTGATGGACCCTCCACTAGAAAAGTTACACAATGCACCTTTAAAGTCATGAATTACTAATCATAACATGTTTTTTAATATTAATAATTGTTTCTAATGATGAAAAAACATTTTCATCAGCATTTTTAAAATTAAATGTTTCTACTCTTCTTTCTTGTACCTATAATCTCTCCTTTTGAAACATTGTGTGTGTTTCATTTGTTCATTTATTTATTTAGTTTGTGCTTCTTTCTTCTACCTGTTCCTTTAATCTAAATGTTACGTAGCGCACTGTTAAAGTAGCACAATACTCAAATGCATTTCACAACATTTTGAACAGTTTGTAGGTGTCTAAACTACAGGGTTGGCAAAGTTGTTTAAAAAGTAAAATATTTAGTTTGTTATTTTTAGGCAACCATTCATTTTACTCGGTGCCTCTATATATGTGTATATAGTGCGTGTTGTGCGTTGCTTTGTGTTGTGTATGTGCGTGTGAGCCTATGCGCATTAATGAGTGGTGCCCGGCTGCTCTTATGCAAATCTCCCACAGACTCGTCTTTCTTCTGGTGCCAGGTTTGGGAGCGAGTTGTGCTTCAAGAACGATCTCTGACTAATCAGAATGTTCCACCTCGGGCCAGCCTGTATTTTTAGCTCAATCTCAGCTTTGTGGGCAGTTGTCACATGCTAGCTAGCAGAAGGGGCTAACGGCAGCCGAGGGGGGGGCTCCGCTGAGAAGAGGCGCTTATAATAGTAATGTTGGATCAGAAGTGGGTCATGTGATCCGTCGCGGGGGGGCGGGGTGCAACTATAACCGAAATAAAGTGATATCGTATCCCCAAAAATCTCACAATAAATTACAAGTTACAAATTTTGGTGCAGCAATAGCTAAAAATAACACAAAACTACATAGACCATGATCCTTTGCTCTGCTTCAGTGCAGACTACATGAAAAAATAACTGCTTATAAGTAAGGGTGTGCAAAAATATCGAAATATCAATATATGGTATTGTTTAATTTGATGATACAGTATTAATATATCGCCAAGACTATTTTTTGGTGTATTTTACTAAATTATTTTGTTATAGCTAGTTTTGTTGCTTGTTTAGTGGAAGGAAACTTGTTTATGAGTCAATGACATGACGCCTAAATTTTCTGTCCAATTGCGATTTCCTCAGTTAAAAAGGTTCAAATTTCAAAATAATTCAGCACTTTTCTGTAGCACCTCTGACCTCCAAGGAACCAAATCATTTTTTTCAGAAATCATGAGAAAAGGCCACCACACACTACAGGAGAATTTGCCAGGCTTTGGCTGTGATTTCTGCGAATCTCAGCTTTGTGGGAGGCGTGACCCTTGCCGATAAAACAGAGCATCAGGGATAGAGGAGTGACGGACATAGAGACGCAACAAACAAATCAGGATAGAGTGAAAATAAAGACTTTATTACTCACCTCATGTAAAGTGGTACATTTAAATTGCAGCATCTCACCCACATTATCCACAGAAATTGTCCTCCTCAAACAATGACATCCAGTCCACAAAACCGCGCTGTGAATCCAGTTTGCGGTGTTCCTTAAAACTAAAAAGACAGTGTTTACTCGTGTGTTTGTTTACACCCACTCAGCGTGCGGTGAAGCTGCAGATTAGTGATCAAGACTCTACTTCCTGTGGACTTTATATACCCATATACCCCAGTAAAATGCTGAGGTTTAACGGTATCAAAATTTGGATACCGCCCAACCCTACTTTACAGAATAAGAAAGACATTCAAGCCACAATACAAACAAATCAAAACATAAATAATCATCATAAAATTCACATTAAAGGAGAAGAGAGAAGAAAAGCCTTAGAGTCATATGTACAGCTAAACAGAATTGCAACCAAAAAGTGGCATAGTGCGTCTTTTAAGTAAAATATCCCCTCTTTAAAGTTATTAAAGTGAGGGACGGGATGAGCTGTACCTTTTTAGAACATGAGTCTTTCCTTTCAGGTCATGTTTGGAGCAGTCTGTTCTGTTTCTTTTGTTTAGTGAAGTGAGTGCTCTCATGTGACCGGTGCTAAAGACCCTCTTCTGTCTGTTTACTTAAAGCCTCCGGCCCAGCCTCATGTGACCTCTTCTGACCAGAACGTCTTTTATCCTCCTGCCACTTTCCTCTGGGGCGTTTAATTCGGCCCCAAAACACACAGATTATTCCTTGAGTCAAATGTTGTTAAAGCTCCATTGTGTAACTTTTCTGGTGGAGGCTCCATCAAATGCTATTGGGTCATCTGGAATGTTTCACAGTATGGCTTTAAACCCTTCTATCATCATGAAGACCAAACCAGACCAAGTTACAGGTCAGATCTGTGGAGGGGCAACAACGCTCACAGTCAGAATGCCTGTTTTTCTAGGTATTTTTGAGCTATAAAACCATCCGTAACTGAATAAATGTAAGAGCTGTTTAATGTCACACTGTGGAACTTTCCAGGCAGAGCAAAATATAAGAAAATGCTGATGCTGTAATAACAAAAGCTTCTCTGATTGAAATGTAGTGTTTAAAAAAATATATATAAAAAGGATATATTTTAATCATAATTTATATTTTTTGTGTAATTTAAGTATTGGGGTTGGGCAATGTCCAAATTTTGATACCATTAAACCACATTTCATTGGGGTATATGGTATTACCGTGACTAATTAAGAATTATTTTGTAGCATTTAGAAACAAAATGGCAGCATTATATTTGAAGATGAGGCAAAAGTTCTGATCAAGCCAAAATTTGTAGCACGTTCGATCGCATCAGCATCAGTGCACGAGCTGTTTTTATCAGCGCTTATACTGTATGCAAATGAGTCATGTGGTTTTAAGTTTTGTTTCAGTAAAACGTAAACAAATGTGCGCAAAGCTGCATTAAACGTGTTATTACTCAAAGTATATAATGAACAGAGTACCTGAAATGTAGAGCGGTGGTGGAGAGGACCAATTACAGCCCTTATTGTCTGCATCGTTTTGACACGTAGCTAGAAAGTTTCGGAGGTGCACGTCGACGCAAACACGTTTTGACGCAAAACCATAAATTGGGCTTTATGTCTCCTCTGTGAAAGTCTGACTTCGCCCTCAAGCGGGAACTTTCTCCTCTTCAGCGAGGCCCCTCTTGACTCTTGGTGTTCAATAAAACGTTTCCATCACAAACTTTTCGGCTCAACATCACACACGAAGCATTAGTCGGGTTTTTTTCTTCTGACTCGCTGCGTATGGATGAATATCTCTGAGCGTAACTAAGTTTGAAAAGGAGAGATGGCGGAGGGGAGAAAGTCTGTGCTATGGTTTTAGGTCCTTCTGCAGATTTTTATAATGACGGTAATGAAACTGATACTGCTGCTACTTTTTGATACCGTGGAATACCGTATTACTGCCCAACCCTATTAAGTATAATAAAACATCACAACAATAATCTTGTTTCAGTACAAACAAAGGCATGTGGAGTATGGTAACTGTGCATGGCTATTGTTTACCATTAAAAACATAATTGATTTTTTGTTGACATAATCTTGCTGCCATTGTTGCAGTTTCAGAGATCCTCAAAGTCTGCTATAGTTTGAGGAAAGTGTGTGTTTTTAATATACTGTGTGTGCTTGCAGATGCAGGGCGGTGTGAAGGTGGACACTGAGTCTGATCAGAAGTTCATGGAGGAGGCACTGTCTGAGGACCACAGTCCCAACACAGAACCACAGAGCCCCATGGATGCAGACAAGGCGTCCATCTACAGGTAACAGAATGAATTCTAGAAGCAGCTCTTGGGGTCTGATGGTGATAACTTAAAAACATGCAACATCGGTCTCCAGGAAGAATAGCTGATGGCTAGTGGAGGTCAATTAAAATACAATCAGTCAATAAGATCATTCTTTCCAGGGAATCTATAAGCCACAGTAAAGCATTAAAAAGACTCGATTTCCACCGCCAGAAGCAACAAGTGACTATCGACTACTGACTATGAAGAAGAAAACTGAAACTTGTTGAAAGAAAATGGTTCGAGAATGTATTTCTTGGTGTTTTTCAAAAAATATAATTCACTCGTAAATAAATGAGATTAGAAACGACATCGGCGATCAAGTCTTTTGGGCTTTGGCCTGTGCAGTGGGAAATCAACAGAGGTAAGTGTAACGCTGCTTATAAAGTTGTTTATAACGTTTTCAGACACTACACATAGAGTGTATAAAGAAGTGGACTAAGGGAGTGTGACGTCAACCACTAAGAGACCACTGCATTTTTTTTTCTGAAATCAGCATCTCTACATGTGTGACAGTCGTTCCAACACAAGCACACCTCATTCTGCTTCATGAGGCAGTGATGAGATGATCACCTGAACCAGATCTGATTTAAGGAGGAAAAGTACAAAAAACACTGCATTATTATTATTCCACCAAATATTGATTTCTGAACTCTTTCTAAGTTAAAATATTAGTATTGTGTTATTTTAAAATGAATATGATCATGTTTTCTTCGCATTATTTGAGGTCTGAAAACATTTAATCTTTTTTGTTATTTTAACCATTTGCCATTTTCTGCAAATAAACGCTCTAAATGACAATATTTTTATTTGGAATTTGGGAGAAATGTTGTCGGTAGTTTATAGAATGAAATAAAAATGTTCATTCTACTCAAACACAAACCTATAAGGAGCAAAATCAGAGAAACTGGTCATTTTGCAGTGGTCTCTAGTTTTTTCCAGAGCTATGTACAGTCTATGGACACAACAGTTTTTTTTGCCTCTGGTGCTTAACTTTAGCACCTGATTTTCCCAGCTGTCTCCCACCCTGTTTAGCTTCTGGCGAGATCAGGCTCTGACCAGGAGGTTTGCCCACATTAGTGTTTGTTGAATTCCATGTTGATGTGAGCCCTTGTCCCCACAGACACCCTCTGTTCCCACTGCTGGCCCTGCTGTTTGAGAAGTGCGAGCAGTCCACCATGAGCTCAGACTGCATCACGTCAGCCAGCTTCGACGTGGACATCGAGAACTTTGTGAGGAACCAGGAGAAGGAGGGCAAGCCCTTCTTCAGCGAGGACCCCGAGCTGGACAACCTGGTGAGAAGTTCTGCACCGACCGTGTGACCGTCCTGAGGCATTTCACACCCACGCTCTAATGTAGCCCCTGACCCCACATCAGCTGACCGCAGAGGAGTTACACATACCTCTGTTACTGTAACTGAGTAGATTTCTTGGGCAGTCGTACTTTTAGTAGATTTTTAAACCAGCACATGGACTTGTAATGGAGTATAATTCTAACCATGTAATTGTAGGTAAGAAGTTGTATTTTTTAAAAAGTAATTAACAAACTTTTAAAAATATAAATGAGTTTAAAATAGGTTCTTTGAGGCATTTTTTTTCATGCATACTTTGACACTTGACTTTTGCTTAACTTACTGGCAGCAGTACTTGCAATGGAGTATATTTTTGTAATTCCACTTTTCCATTCCAAAAGTTAGTCCCAAAATTAAATTACTGTATTTTTCAGACTATAAGTCACTCTGGAGTATAAATTATAAGTGTAAGTTATAGTAATAAAAGCAATCCATGTATCATTCGTTCGTTAATTTTTCAATATAGAACCAAAAATGGAAAAAAAAACTCTTTTCTTAAATATTTGTCTCTAAAACCAACATGATTTATTTTTTTTTTTTCATTTTTAATTCATGTATAGGATTCATATATTTGGTCTATGGGTTTTCAGTGTGAAAAATTTAATATCCAAGTTGCACCTGAGTATAAGTTGCAGGACCCACCCACACCCTCAAAAAAGTATAACTCATAGTCTGAAAAATATGGTACTAGTTTATTTAATTTTTATGTAACTGTCAGGAGTGTCCAAGCGTTTCATCAGGAGCCACTTTTCAATACATGGACAAAGCAGGATGCAGATGGAGGGCCTTAGTCTGGACATGCCTGAACTATGTAGTAAATCAAGAAACGTTCCCCCTGTTTGTGCCCCTGAAGTCCACCCTGACTGCTCTTGTGCCTCAGATGGTGAAGGCCATTCAGGTGCTGAGGATCCACCTGCTGGAGCTGGAGAAGGTCAGTGACCTGTGTAAGGACTTCTGCAGCCGCTACATCGCCTGTCTGAAGACCAAGATGAACAGTGAGACGCTGCTGAGTGGAGAGCCTGGCAGTCCCTACTCCCCTGTGCCCGGACAGGCCCAGGGCTTCTCCCCCACCAAGACCCCGGTACGACCCCACAGGGTCTTCTATGTTACTTCAGGCATCGTCACTACAAGACTAAAGGAGCACACAGGGTTCAGAACAAACCAGCAATAATAATACCATGTATGATTGAATTTAAAAGACATTTCGACACATTACATTAATTATAAACTCCACGGGCTCAAACTGTACTGTGCCAGTGAGCCAACCAGTCGCACAGTCACTCTAACATCAGTAAGGCAGTCTGGGAGTGTGGAGCGTCTTGCCAAAGGGAAAATAATATAATAAAGTGAAATAGGCAACAACAATAGTGGGGATCTGACTGCCAACCTTTGGGTTAGTGAATGCCTGTCTCTAAAAACCTGGCCATGGTAAATGTGCACATTTTCCACAAAGGAAATTATTATGAGTTACAGCATGGGTTAACCTACAATAAAGCAAAACTGAAACCCATATTTAGAGCATTGTCAAAATGTCCTGATTGTTCTTGTGTGTCCCTCAGACGTCCAACTCTCTGGGGGCCCTCAGTCCTCAGGGACAGATTGTGGTCCCGGCCTCAGCGCTGCAGCAGGGCAACGTCACAGTGACGGCCGTCAACCCCACACAGGTGGTGGCAGGTGGGTCCCCTCTCCAAAGGTCTATAGTTTATTGTCTATACTCTACAACCTGTAGTCTACACCCTATACTCTGTAGTATATAGTCTATAATCTAATACCTATACTCTACTACCTACAGCCTCTAGTGTATACTTTACTGCCTATACTCTACTACCTATAGTCTATACTCTACTGCCTCTCTACTGCCTGTACTCTACTACCTACAGCCTATAGTCTATACTCTACTGCCTATAGTGTACAGTCTACTGCCTATAGTCTACTGCCTATAGTCTACTGCCTGTATTCTAGAGTCTGTAGTCTATAGCAGGGGTCTCAAACATTTTCCTCCAGTGAGCTACTTTTACCAAACAAAAATGCCAGAGAGCTAACTATTTTAGCCTTGACCAGCCTTGGACATGGAACAATTAGACGTCTGTATAACATAAACCATTATCCATTTATCAGTGCACAAAATTAGGCATGAAAATGATACATTTACAATGGTGATGAATCAAATTTTACTTCTTCAGCACAATACATAGAATTCAGAAATCCCTTAGTGAGCTGCTCTGGAGCTGGTGGAGAGCTACAGGATGGAGACCCCTGATCTAGCCTATAGTCCTTAGTCTATACTCTACAGTCTACAGCCTCTAATCATGTCCTCTGTGTGTGTGTTTGTGTGGAGCGCAGGAGGCACCGTGTACCAGCCCGTCACCGTGGTCACTCCTCAGGGTCAGGTGGTCACACAGGCCCTGTCCCCTGGAACCATACGCGTCCAAAACAATCAGGTAACCCGCCATGCACTCACGTTCCCCGACCGTAACTCGGGCTGGGAATCGGGGTCCTTCACGATTCCATACGACACACAATATTATCACAATACGTCTTTGTTAAACCACTATATCGTCCCGTGTCATTTGTGGATCTCAAACTGATGCTGTGGTTGGTTCTGGCTTCCGTAGCTTCAGCTCCAGTTCCACCAGGACATGAACCTCTTCAATCACGATGACAGCTCCTCCAAGAACAAGCGCGGCGTCCTTCCCAAACACGCCACCAACGTCATGCGCTCATGGCTCTTCCAGCACATCGGAGTGAGTATCCGCGCTCACGCTGGGGGGGAGGTTCTGCAGAGGGTTGCAAAGGGGCGGAAAGTTTCCGGAAAATGTTCATGGAAATTTGGTGCAGGAATTTTGGGAATTTTCAAATTGGTAACTCTGCACAGGAATTTAGGGGAATTGTAACAAAAATAGTCATCAGCAGGCATTATTGCAAAAGGGAGATAATTAACACACATGACTCTGATTTGTTTGTCAGAAGAACTTTATCAATGCTTATTTCTTTAATTGAACAACAAAACGTGAACGTTTGCTAAAATGTTGCTTACAGCTCCCACTCCAAAATTAAGAATGAAAAAAAACAGACAAACCCTGGTCTCAAAAACTCTAAGTCTTCTTTCTAGTTTCTCAAGCCTTATTTTTGCTTGTTCTACATTCTGCCAAATTCTTTCAAGCTTCTTCCTGAACCTCAGTGGCCTCAGTGGCTTCAGTCTTCCTCAGCGTCTGACTTCTTCAGGATCTGTGTCTGTGTCCAGTCTTGTTGAGAATGGCTCTGTGTCGGGTTTGAAGAGCTTGAGGTTTGCTTCAACTTTAAACTTCCCAAAATTCCCACTTTATTCCTGTTAATTCCCGAAAATTCCCATGGAAATTTTCCAACTTTGGAAATTCCCAGAATTTTGCAACTCTAGTTCTGCATGTATGTATCTATAGTGGAATGTGATGCAGTTACGATTAGGGACGTGAAGATATCCAAATCTCAATCCCATCTCTGTACGATACTTTGACGATGTGCATCTCATGGTACGATATTTATTATGATATGAATGTGCTACTTTCACGCGGGGGGTTTCTGCATGTGTCTCTATGGTGGAATTTTCAGCAGTTACGATGGATACACAGTGTACACAACTCAAAACATGCACTGTAGGTGTGAAAGTTGTGTGAGTGAGTGTTGGTGGTGGTCGGAGGGACCGTTGGCGCCCGTTGGCTTGGCAGCCACGCCTCCGTCAGTCTGCCCCAGGGCAACTGTGGCTACAACAGTAGTTTACCACCACCGGGTATGGAGTGAATGCCCTGTAAATTGCTGTGTAAAGCGCTTTGGGGACATGTGTCTGTGTAAAGCGCTATATAAATAAACCTTACCTTACCTTACACATTAGGGATGCAACGATACGGTTTTATTAATTTATTTATATTTATCTTAATACACAGGTCACGATATTGATTTGATTTTAACACATTTTAAGACAAAAGAAAGAAATTCTCATGTATTTTTTTCTGCAAATAAGTATAATATAATGACACTATGATGAAACATTACATACATTAAGAGCATCACATTACAGTATGACTGCTGTTCAGCTGTAGTTTATATGTGAAGTGTTTTAGTTCATTTGGTAAAATAATTTACAGCCCAGAGTTTTTATTCAGTGAAAATAAGAACAGTTTTCTCAGGCCATTATATTTTTTAATATAGCCAGTCTACTCGTAATAGTGACTGCTAGACTATATCAGACTTTTCCTTTTTTGATGTTGATTTCTTTTCTTCTTCTGGCTCCCTGTCCCCGTGTTGTTCTGCCTCGTCTCCAGCAGCAGAAACAGTAGCTCTTCCCACACTGCCCTGCCACAGTCTCTGCGTCCATCCTCTTTCTGAACACTAAAACGATTTTATTACACAGAAATGTCTCAACAGACCGTTTTCTGAGTGAAACTTGAGAGATAGTCTGAGAAAAAGATGCGTTGTGCGTATATGAGCTCATTTCATTAATGTCATTGAAAGCCAAAAGCGGTTTTAGTGTATTTTAAAGGGACAGTTCTGTATTTTCGACATTGGCTCACTAGGAAATGAGGCCCAGAGTGTTGGAGATATCTTTGTCATTCTTGGGTCTTTCTGTGTAAAATAAAAAGCAGCTGTTTACTCACTGCATCTGAGGAGGACGCCGCGATAACGGTTTCCCTTTCAGATCAAAATAAACGACAGCGCGCAGGGAGTGAACCCGTGTATCGAATCGTGACACCATTATTGAACAATTCAATATTATGACGAATATAGTTGCATCCCTAGTAAGATCATGTGAAAAACAAAGGATCTAAACTGCACATTTTCAGTGACATCATGCTGGGGGTGTTCTGCGTGTGTTTCTGTGGTGGAATGTTCAGCAGTTATGATATTTTTCATTTTGTGGAGGCTAACAAAACCGTGAATATCCTACTTTTTCCTTTTAAAATGCCTTGACAAGACTTAATCCAACAAACTAAGATGTTATCTGCGCTGAAATGGAGCAAAGGATCATGGTCTATGTAGTTCCTTGTGTTTTTTTAAGCTATTGCTGCACCATAACTATTCATCTAAGTGAAGAAATTTGTGATTCGATATATTGTGATGGTCCACAAGGTTATTGTGAGAGCTTTGACGACCCAAAATCTCAAAATATTTCGGTTACTGTTACATCCCTGTTTGTTAGCCTCCACAAATTACCTCAATAAATATCGTAGTTTGAGATGCATATCGTAAGAACATCGTACAGAGAGATTTGGATATTGTTGTATCCCTGGACCTGAGCCTGTGTCTGTCTGTAGCACCCTTACCCCACAGAGGACGAGAAGAAGCAGATCGCGTCGCAGACCAATCTGACGCTCCTCCAGGTCAACAACTGGTGAGCACTGGTCTCTTCACACCTCAGACTCACTGGGACGGTAACGAAACAAAACTAAAGTGTGACTGGTGCAGGTTTATAAACGCGCGGAGGCGGATCCTGCAGCCCATGTTAGACGCCAGCTCCTCTGAGACGCCAAAAACCAAGAAGAAGACTCCCCAGAACAGACCGCTGCAGCGCTTCTGGCCCGACTCCATCGCAGGAGGACCCACACAGCAGGTCACCATGCCAGACGGTACGAGCACACACACACACAGAGTAACAGACATACACACATACAGATACACTTGCACGCAGACATGTACGTACACACACATACTAACAGACACACAGAAGGCTCACAGGTCTGTCCACTGCCCTCAGGGAAGAGTCTAGGAGTTCTGCACCTTCAGGTTCAGAATGATTTCCAAACGGCTGCTGTGACTCTATTTCAAAACCATTGAACTCCCTGTGAAACTGCTTCTATCTTGGAGCATTTCTAGACAAATGAAGGGAAAAACTGCCTCATTTACAAGCAAAGACTGCTCACAAACAAAACACAATTCTTGTAAATAAATATTTATTTTAAATAAACTTATTAAAATAATGCCTTTAAATAAAGCCATTGTATACATCGTATTTACAGTTTAAACAAGATCCTACATCACACAGCACTTGTACATCTGTACTCTGCTTTTCCACTGGAGCTGAAATACTGGAACTGGGGCATTTGTACTTAAAGAGGAACTCCAGCACAAAGCTAAAGTCCATTACTAGAGGTGGTCGAATACTGTCAGAAGCCAAAAAACGGCACAGATCAGTGTTTCCTGGGCGCTTTACACAGACACATGTCCCCAAAGTGCTTTACACAGCATTTTACAGAGCTCCATTCACTCCATACCCGGTGGTGGTAAGCTACTGTGGGGCAGACTGACGGAGGCGCGGCTGCCAAGCCAAGCGGCACCAACGGTCCCTCCGACCACCACCAACACTCACTCACACAACTTTCACACCTACAGTGCATGTTTTGAGTTGATGGGGGAAACCGGAGGAAACCCATCCAGACACGGGGAGAACATGCAAACTCCACACAGAAAGGCCCGGGCGACCCGGGGATTGAACCCGCAACCTTCTTGCTGTGAGGCATGAGTGCTAGCCACTCAGCCACCGTGCCCGATGGGGGCAAGTTCTTAACTTCCACGTAAAACGCCAATTTGCTGCACACTGAAGAAGCTTAACTCCACTTTAACCCATCTTACAACAGCCACGAGTATAACAAACAAAAAGCTCTGCCTGGTTCACTCATTAGTGTCTGGAAACGTTATAAAACAACTTTATAAGCAGCCTTAGCCTTACCTCTGTTGATTTCCCACTGCACATGCGAAAGCCCAAAAGACTCTACTGCCCCCACCAGAAGCATCAAGTGAGGATCGACTACTGACTGTGAAGAAGAAGAGAAACTGAAGGTTGTAGAAAGAAAATTGTTTGGGAATGTATTTTTTAGCCTTTTTCAAAAAATATAATTCACTCGTAAATAAATGGGATTAGAAACGACATCAGCGATCAAGTCTTTTGGACTTTCGCATGAACAGTGGGAAATCAACAAAGGGAAGTGTAAGGCTGCTTATAAAGTTGTTTTATAACGTTTCCAGACACTAATGAGTGAACCAGGCAGAGCGTTTTGTTTGTTAGACTCGTGGCTGTTGTAAAATGGGTTAAAGTGGAGTTAAGCTTCTTCAGTGTGAAGCAAATTGGCTTTTTACATGGAAGTTAAGAACTTGCCCCCATCACTACACTAGTTTGTTTCTTTGACAGACTCACTGCCACAGCGAGATCTCCGCAGAGGCAACACTGATCTGTGCCGTTTTTTGGCTTCTAACAGTATTCGATCACCTCTAGTAATGGACTTGAGCTTCAAACGTGCTGGAGTTCCCCTATCTATACTTATATTATTCTATAAAATACATTTAAATAATACCCTTGTAAATAAATAAATGGGTACATTTTAAAATAGAAACTCCAGTGTATTTCAGGGTTCCTACAATGTCTTAAGTCTTAAAAGCATTGACTTTATGAATCTGGAAATAATACCTTAAAAAGACTGGAAAAAGTCTTTTTCTAATTTTTATATCTGGGTCTTAAAATTTGTGTAGTAACTTCTCCGTATCCTTTTTCTCCTCAAAAGTTTAATTTGTCAACCTTCATTATTTGGATAAATAACGTCGCCTAAATAAAGAGCAGTGAAACCAATAATTGAGAACACAACGCAGCCCCAGGTCAAAATACTCTGAACACGGCTCCCCAGATTCTTTTGTTTGAGAAATAAACACAAATTCAAGAATTTAGTTTTTTTTTTTGCGGCTAAGTCTAACAGGCCTGAAAGAGGCTGTGAAATAGGTATTAAGTTTTTACATAAATGGTCTTAAAAAGGTCTTAAATTTAATGTGAAGAAACGTGTAGTATTTAAATGAAGTGACTGTGTGTTGTGTGCACAGGCACCATGGTGACGATGAGCATGGAGGGGCTCCAGAGCCTGACGTCAGACGGGGCCACGCTGGCTGTGAGGGAGGTGATGCTGGGGGGACACAGTGAGGACGAGTCAGGGGACAGTGAGGATGATGACGACATGTCCGGGCTGGGCCTGGACCAGGACCCTCTGCAGTAGATCTGTCCTCTACTGCCCTCTACTGCCCCCTGCTGTCCACTCGAGCCCATTCAGACCCTGTTCAGACCCTCCCCAGACCCTCCCCGTGTACATGTGGAGCTGGACAGAGGACTCTTCATGCTCACTCCACTGTGGTCAGTCCCACACATTTGATCAAAGCCATGGTCTGTGGCCTCTTTGGGCAATCTGAGCTTAGAGAATCCTTTAGTGAAGCTTCTGCTGTAGGAGTGAAACGTGTGAGCCACAGAGCCGAGCTAATGTCAGCTCTGTGGGTCTCTCCAGCACATGTCCATTTAGATTTCACACAGGTCAAAGCTGTAAGAGGTTAAACTCTACTGTGGAGCACAATTTTAAATGAATGCCATTGGGAATGGCTCTGTGTAGTTGATTCTTGAGGACATTTGATCTGACCAAGATGTCTGACAGAGCAGCCTCACTTGTTTGCCACGTCCTGTAATCGTGTTGCTGTATCCGACTGAGTGAAGGGGCAGTGCTCTGTGCTGCACTGGACTCTGGGTCTGAATGGGGCCGCTCCGCACACAGACTAAGGACATTTCAGAACGCCTTTTTTAAGTATTTAGTTGATGTAGACGAGTGCACTTTTTGTATATTTAAGCTGAAAAGAAGAAGCAGGCCCAGGCAGGAGCGGTGTTGAGAACACCAGCTCCTGCGGTCCTGTCGGCAGGCTCTCCCTGGCCGCTGCCGTCCGCCCGTCGTCTCATTTTGGATGCCAACACTTAAAGTGGTTTGTGTAAGGGTTTGTCCTCACGTTTGCATGCTTGTGTTTGAGTAGATGTGCACTCCAAGACTGACTCCACCCAGAAAAAACTGTGGAGAGATGCTTATTTTTATATACCAACATGACTAGTGTTTCATTTTGTGTTCTGTTTTGTAAGGAATATTTATGTACAGATTCATAATTAAACTAGTGACCCTGTTTTCCAGGGTTTGTGAAGTTTTCTAAAACACAAATTTGAATGCTAATGAGAATTGCTATTTAAATTGGTTTTACCTTCGAGACTAATACAAGGCCTTATCTTATGGTTTGTTTTATAGAAAAAAAATGTTGCCAGGAAAAAGCACAAAGAAAAGGTGAACTGGTCAAAGACACTAACTGGTCCAGGCTGGTCGGGACGGCGGAGTTTCGGTGCGTTTCCAGTCGGTTTTATCTGCAGGAGGTCCGCGCAAAAGCCACAAACGCTGCACTAGAATGAGCTGGAGTTTGGTTTGTTTTTGCTTAGACACAACAGAAACGAAAAGCAGACAGACTTAAGAGCGACTTTGGAGTAAACTTTATTGCACTTTTAATCATGTTTCCGTGTCTAAAAACACACACGGAGTTCAAAACATTCAGTTCCATAGATTTTCACGAGCCTCATTTTGGTCTTTTTTTTACCTCCTCTTAGCTGCATCAAAACTAAAAGGCAGCTATTGTTTTTAGCCTAATTTGAACTGCTACTTTGATTTTTATACTCTGGACTAGAACCTGTAAATTATTATTTTTTAATTTAATTTTAAATTTAAATCTACATTCAAATCCTGAATCATGCATAATATTTTTGTTTTGATCCAATACCAAATAGCACTATGATTAGTGTCGCGATATTGATACGATACTAATGAGTTTTGTATTAAAATGCATTGAAATTCATCTACTTTTAAAGAAGATTAGTTTAGCGTGTGGAGGCTGTAATCAACCTCCATCTCAGCTGAGCAAAATGTTAAATCTAAATCCAGATTAAAAAAAAAAATAATAAAAATTGTTAAAGCTTTTTGTAACTTTTCTAGTGGAGGGTCTGTCACCATTTGTCTGCATTTCTCCATGGAGATGTTATTGCTTTATCTGGAATGTTCCACAGTATAGCTTTAAACCTTTATATCTTCATTGAAAACCAAACCAGACCAAGTTACAGGTCAGATCTGTGGAGAGGCGACCCCACTCACAGCCTGAATGCCTGTTTTTTGAGGTATTCCTGAGCTATAAAACCACCTGTAACTGAATAAATGTAAAGTAGAGCTGTATAATGTCACACTGTGGAACATTCCAGGCAGAGCAATGACGTCTCCATAGAAACAAGTAGGTGACGTTACATAATGCGCACTTAATAAAAAAAAAAAGGAAGTATCTGTATTTTTATATAACAGGTTGTCCCATCACTTCTCTGTTCAAGGACAATAATAATAATAATAATAAAAACAAAAAATGCAAAATCTACTATAGAATTAATTTCCTACCTACAAAAATTACAGCTTATCAGATATAAGTTTGTAAATTGCGACCACTGAAATTCCTAGTTTTTAAAAATTATTTCCAATGGGGGCCATCTGTCACCTGCTCGTTTCTATGGATACGTCATGTGTCTGCCTGAAATGTTCCGCCGTGTGACATTAAACAGCTCTACTTTACATTTATTCAGTTACAGGTGGTTTTATTATAGCTCGGGGGGGAAAAAAAAAAAAAAAAGGTTTAAAGCCACACTGTGAAACATTCCGGACAAAGCAGTGACATCTCCGTGGAGGAAAGAGTATGACAGAAACCCCCAACGGAAAAGTTAGCTTTAAAGCGGCTCAATTTTTCTGTTTATTGACATTTCGCGGCGGCTCGTTCCTGCAGATAATCGCGAACCTGGATTAACGCGCGCAGAAATTTCCGTTTTCCTTCCGCTTGGACGTTTTTTTACGTGAACTGTTGTTACTTCCATTTTGTGTATATCACCTTCTTCTTCTTCTTCTTCACTGGACCGCAGCAGGTGCTCACAAACCTCGCTCTCTCCAGACGCACAATCCCCTCTGCTATTCTCAATCACCCACACGACGCCCCCCACTGGACTCTTTCTGCACGCTGTTACGTTCCCTCTTCCCACGATCACTTTTTTAAAAAATCACAACGGGATGAACTCCGCATCACTTGGCAAATGGGACAAATCGTCTTTCTAATGCACAAACGGCGCCTCCCAGTGGTGGTGGAACGTACGTGCGCTCGGACATGTGTTTGTATCTCCTGTAAAGCTGACTTGAACAGTGGATATGGCGCCCCCTACTGGTTTCAGGAGTGTACAGACGTGTCACTCCACACTTGTCTTGGTTTTTAAAAAGAGTTGTTCACTTTTTTCTCGTCTGTTTTGCCTTAGAGCTTTCTATTTTGGAATAAATGATGCCTAACTCCGGCTCCTGCTCCTCTGTCCGGTTCCTTTATTGTCAAAAGGAGGTTTTAGGCACTTTGGGTCGTTCTCTGGAGTATAAAATAAGTCTCGACACTGGGGTCAGTTGGCGGTGATGGTCGGGCCCAGTGCAGCTTCTCTCTAAAAGGAAAAACAAACAAATTAATAATTATAAAACTGTTTTACTGTGCAGTTAATCAAATTTTTATCGCAATTTCAATTTAAGTATCTCCAAACTCATATAATTGAGTTGAAACGATTTAGCTTAAAGTTTATTTTGTAATATTTTTTATCTAAATAAGTAAATTTATTTTATTTTTTAAAATATAGAGATTGTAGAACAGTAGGATATATCATTTATTTTGGATACATTTATGTTTTTATATGCCTTATTTCTTATCCAAGGTATATTTTATTCATTTTATAAATTTCAAAACTGCTCTAAGTCTAAGGTACATATTTGTAGCCTATTTTATTTTCAGGTTTAAAGTTTTAATTCAGTTATTAATAACAAAGTGTTTTTTTTTTAGAGAAATGCTGAATAAATGCATCGTGTAGCTAAAAATAATAATAATCATTTGAATAATCGTGATTTCAATATTGACCAGAAATAATCGTGATAATGAAGTTTTCCGTAATCGAGCAGCCCTAGCACTGTGTAACTTTTTGGTTTGGGGTCTGCACGCCTCGATGACACCAGTACACACAAGTCACAAATACAATAACCGACCCGTGCAAATTCTGCTGTTTTTCCCCATCATTTTTCCCACTGTTTTTCCATGTTTTTCCATATGTCTGACCTCCATCTCCTGCCGGATCCAGCTCAGGCTCTGTGTGATCCGAGTGTACACGCCCGGTTTGTTCGTGTCGGCGCAGCCCATCCCCCAGCTGGTGGCGCCCACGAGCTTCCACAGAGACGAGTCCTCACAGGCCAGAGGACCCCCGCTGTCCCCCTGACAACACAGGGACAAAAATAAGAAAATAAAAACGGTAAATCAGAAACTAAAGGTGTAACAATAACGTAAATATGGTGATATCATATGGTCAAAGGTCTCACAATAATATCGTGGACCATCACAATATATCGAATCACAAGTCTCTGCTTAAATGAAGTTATGATGCAGAAATAGCTAAAAAAAAACAAAACCGGGAACTACATAGACCATGATCCTTTGCGCCCTTTCAGCGCAGAATACATGGGCCTGGTATAGTTCTGGTCTGCTCCTGGTTTAGTCCTGGTTTAATTCTGGTTTAGTTATGGTTTAGTTCTTGTTTAGTCCTGGTTTAGTTCTGGTCTAGTCCTGGTTTAGTACTGGTTTAGTTGTGGTCTAGTCCGGGTTTAGTGCTCGTCTAGTCCTGGTCCTGGTATAGTCCTGGTCTAATCCTGGTTTAGTTCTCGTCTAGTCCTGGTCCTGGTTTAGTTCCGGTCGAGTCCCGATCGCTGTGGCCTCACCTGGCAGGAGTCCACCCCCCCGTCCAGGTAGCCGGCGCAGATCATGCCCGCGGAGATGAGGCCCGGGTACACGTCGGGCTGGGTACAGTCTTTAGTGGAGATCAGGGGCACCATGGCCGAGCGCAGCACCACACTGGACTCTCCTGACCACAAGACACAAGAGTTTAAGCACAGACTGGCCCTGGTTTAGGCCTGGTTTAGTCCTGGTTAGCACTGGTTTAGTCCTGGTTTAGTCCTAATTAAGTCTTGGTATAGTTCTGGTTTAGACCTGGTTTAGTCTTGGTATAGTCTTGGTTTAGCACTGGTTTAGTCCTGGCATAGTCTTGGTTTAGTCCCGGTTTAGTCCTGGTATAGCATTAGTTTAGTCCTGGTTTAGTCCTGGTCCAGTCTGTGGCCCCCAATCCGCCCTAAGAAAAAAGAAAAGAAAAGAGGCAGCTCTGGTCTAAACTCACCTCCGTTCTCGGTGGCTCCCCAGCCCGAGATCCAGCACATGGTCCCCTCATCGTACACCTCCCCGTGGTTGGGCAGGCAGATGGGCTCCACAGAACCTGGCAGTGGTGCGAGAACCAGTCAGGATTGGAAAAGGTAAAAGTGCAGACACCAGTTCAAAAAAAAAAAAAAAGTAATTCACGTCACTCACATGTGCTTTACAAAAGTATCGCCGTCATTTCTGTAGCTGCACTGAGACGTTGGCTTTAAACGCTCTTGTGTCTGATCTAAAATACTGACTATATATAAAAGTGCTGGATTATATTTTTGAGTCAGGATTAAAAAGGGACACTTTATTTGGGAAGCCCTGATCTGAGAGGAGCCTGTGTGAGCGCAGAATTAGATTAGATTAGATTAGCCTTTATTGTCTCCCTTGGGAGAAATTTGTCTTGGGACAAGGGCACTCATGCCACATATAGAGACATAACATACAGTACACACACAGTGGACACTTCAATTAATGCAGTTCATAAGAAAAACAACCATTCAACATTTGATAATATTGCATCCTTCCCATAATTAGCATATTTTGCACATTCCCTGGGGCCTAAAAGTGTAAAGGTGAGTATTGCACATTCCCTGGGGCCTTTCTGCCTAAGGTGCCAAAGGACATTGCACACTCCTGGAAGCCTATAACTGTCTGTGCCAAAAAAAAAGCAAAAAAGAAAAATATTGCACATTCCCTGAAGCCTACTCACTGTAAGTGCCCAAAGATATTGCACCTTCCCTGGAGCCTACCTATGAGCAGTATTGCATATTCCCAAAGCCTATGTGCATATAATATTGCACAGTCAACAGTGTTGCAAATGTGTCGGTGTTGGAGCTATTTTTCATTCTTTGTCATTGTTAAGCCCGTTTTCTCTCACACTGGTGAACTGTAAAGTGACAACAGCGGCCGTTATGCTGTATGTTACACACAAAACACAACCCGAATGATGATGCCCACAGCAACTTCCGGAAAAAGGTGCACGAAAGCCTTACCATTAAAGACCAGGGGCGTGCGCAGTTTCATCAGAGCGATGTCGTACTCGAGCCTGCCCTTGTAGCGAGCGTGATACACAATCCTGGCCACCTCCAGAGCCTGAGAGCCGTACCCGGGCAGCTCCGTGATCCCCACGTACACGCCCCACTCGGCCGGGTTAGAGAAGCTGAAACACACAGTGAACACATAGACTCAGACTCATAGACTCAGGCAGAGAGGGACGGTGAAAACTGATCCACTATGTCCACTGTAACTATGAGTATTACAATTAACAGTTTAATGATTAAAGTCAGTTAAAAATGACTTTTTAGAATATTAAATGAACTGAACTTAAACGAAGACTCATTTTAAATGGTGTAAAACTGACCGGTAACGCTGTGTCCCCAAACACAAAGAAAACCTGTTCAAGTCAAACACAGCTCTTAATAATAAGGATAAAACTGCATTAGAACTAGGCATGTCCTGATCCGATATTCGGTATCTGCTCCAGATCCGGCTCTTTTATGAGTATCGGACAGTACTGGATTCAGTCATGTGATCAGACCGATGCAGTTCCACATGTTTTGCGACATCGATGTGCTTTACTTGTACTTGCTTTTAATTGTAAGTCAATTAAATACAATCAATCAATTCAAATACTGTCTAATACATTATTAAATACTAATAAAATACAACACTAAATACAATACTAAACACAAATCAATTAAATACTGTCCCACTTTAACTGTAGCTTTTAACTGTATGTTTTAATAATACTTAATTTGTTTATTTTGTTGTAAGGCGACCTTGGGTGTCCAGAAAGGTGCCTAACAAATAAAATGCATTATTATTAATATTATTTACATCAGCCATAAATCAAAACGCTGCTGTGTCGCTGTGTGGGACTTTTCACAACAACAAAACGAGAGGCAAACAGCGACACAATCACTGCAAACAAACAGTTTCTCCTGGAGGAACCAGCAGAGCCACTTTAACACCACCAATATGATTCATCACTTACAAAAGAATCATCCGGACGAGTTTGAGATTTACAAGCGCAAGACGGCAAAGCCACAGCAGCAAACAGTGGTAGACGCATTTCAAAGAAGGTGATGTCAGTAAGGCTTTTGTCGTCTAATGGACTTTCTGGAGCTAAGGTACAAACTTCCTTCACAACAAAGACGGCGCTACCGGAACTATAAAAAAGATATCAGATCGGTATCGGAAAGAGCACTCCTTAAAAAAAATCAGATCGGAAGCCAAAAAATCTTGATCGGGACACCTTAGGTTAAATTAATATTAATGTGTTGTCTTGAATAACTCAAATTTGATGAATGAAATGCCTGTTATTATTATAAATCTATCATTTTGACGCCTGACTTTGTGCACTCATAAATAAGTAATTGTTCATGCTTTATCGAACTCTGCTCCATCTAAGTCTCTCCATTCATCCGTCTTATGTATACTTTATTTCCTGCTACCGTGGACATGAGCACCCGAGGACTAAGGTTGGAGACTCCTGCTGTAGAGACGACGTGAGCATCAGTCCTACGTCCTGTTGTTGCAGCACGACTTCTGTCTCCAGCTCATACATTAGACTCAACGTTTATTTGGAAAGGGCACTTATTTATCAAAATGTACACCTGCACCTGGCGTTTAAAGGGCTCTTTTTTGGTATTTTATGGATAGGTAAAACTACTGTGGATTGCCCGGAAGTTGTAATTACATCTTTGTAAACATGTTCCTGGTTTGGGACTTCACGTGAATAGGGTAAATAAACTGCGCGGCCAAACCCGGTGAGCGTAATAAGGGCCTGTAAGTATGCACTGAGAGGGGATCTGAGTGGAACCTGAGCCTTTACAGCTCTTTAAACTGCTCTTCTCTCCTGACACAGACACATGAGCCTCATATGGGCCATAACGGGAAACAACCATCGCAGCCAAACAAACCTGAGACAAGCACACGTAAGACACACCAGGGCTTCCCCTCCTGCACCATCACGACCACATAAACCCACAGCAGGTTTATTAAAGGCCCAATATTATGCAACATTTACCCCAACCCCGCTCACAGTCAGAATCACTGTTTTTCTAGGGATTCTGAGCTTTAAAACCACCTGTAACTGAATGAATGTAAGACAGAGCTGTTTAATGTCACACTGTGGAACATTCCCATGTTCTGGAGTGCTGTGGTGGTGTGTGGGGTGAACAGAGGACGGTAACAGGGACAGAGTGTGATGAGACTGACCCGTAGACGCAGTGTGCGGCCGTCAGGACCCACTGGGACGTGATGATGGAGCCTCCACACATGTGCTCCCCTTTGTTCTGCAGACTCACCTGCCACGGAAACTGACCGGGCCTGGACAGGTTCCCCCCGACGATCCGGGTCCTGTACTGAGGCCGGAGACCGCACTCTACACACATAACACACACAACGCACAACACACACAATTATGAGTGTAATGTATCTACACACACGCACACACACACATGCATAAAACACACACATATGAGGGTAACATATGTACACACACACACAACACACAGATGAGTGTAACATATGTACACACACACATAACACACATAACACACACAGATGAGTATAACATATCTACACACACACGTAACACACACAGATATGAGTGTAACATATGTACACACACACAATACACACAGATATGAGTGTAACATATGTACACACACATAACACACAACACACACAGATATGAGTGTAACATATGTACACACACACATAACACACATAACACACACAGATATGAGTGTAACATATCTACACATACACATAACACACACAACACACAGATATGAGTGTAACATATGTACACACACATAACACACAACACACACAGATATGAGTGTAACATATGTACACACACATAACACACAACACACACAGATATGAGTGTAACATATGTACACACACATAACACACAACACACACAGATATGAGTGTAACATATCTATACACACACACAGCACACAGATATGAGTGTAACATATCTACACACACACATAACACACACAGAACACACACAGATATAACTAACATATCTACACACACACATAACACACACAGAACACACACAGATATGAGTATAACATATCTACACACACATAACTCACACAATGCACAACACACACAGATATGAGTGTAACATCTACACAACACACACAGCACACATAACACACAATCATGAGTGTTACATAGCTACACACACAACACAAGAGTAACAGACTGTATCTATACACACACAACACAGATATGAGTGTAACGTATCTACACGCACACACACACACACAAGTGTAACAACTACACACACATGCATAAAACACACAAATATGAGTGTAACATCTACACATAAACGTACAGGACACACACAGATATGAGTGTAACATATGTACACACACACACACACACATATGATTGTAACATATGTACACACACACACAGACACAGACATGAGTGTAACATATGCAGTTTTGTTGAGGAGGATTTTTGTGAGGAAAGAATTAATCGCCCCAAATTGCCGCCTGGTCTCAAATAAACGACTGGTCTGTTAAGTGACAGAAAACAAATAAAAGCCACAGCTCTTATTTGACATTTTACAGTAGCCTAAATAAGCTTAGATTAAGAACATCGAAGAAAAAAAAACAGTGTCGGAATAGCGATACTAAAAAGTGTCCAACACGTTTTAGTATAAATAGAGGCATGTAGGGTAATGAAGGGAGGTGGGAACAGGTGCGGACCCTATTCCCACATGTTTAACACACAAACCCAGTATATTTAGGCTGAGCTCTTCTCTCAAACAGAAAACATTGCTCCACCTTATGACATCATCATGTGGTAATACAGGAAGTGCTCCGCTGTGTTTTCAAACGCACCTTCACTGCGATCGTTTGGATGATTTCAGCCCTGGAATTGTCCGTCTCTACTGAACTAAAGGTAAAAGGAGCTGTTAATGTGAAAATGACCACATCATGACATCACCAGGTGGAACAGAGCATTTTGAGCTTTGCAGATGTCGACACACACACAAACTCACACACACATGCAGTAAAGCAGCACTGCACCCGTCTCACCTATACATTTGAGCGTGGCCACTTTCCCAGAGGCGCATTGACTTTTACTGGGGTGATACACACATTTTACAATTCAGAATTACCCCCAAAATACCCCAGAACTACCCCAGAAAGTCAAACCAGCCACATGTGCTCAAGGGAAGTAGTTATAAATGGGAGTGTAAGAAAAAAAAAATGATTCAGTTATATATTGCAATATTTTGTTGCGTGATTCTCTACTATTTTTTTTAAGTTCCAGATTAAAAAGTTTACTAATTCCAAATCCGAGGTCATGGTTCTGGACCGGAAAAAGGTGGATTGCCCTCTCCGGGTGGGTGGGGAGTCTCTGCCAGTGGAGGAGTTCAAGTATCTCGGGGTCTTGTTCACAGTGAGGAGAGGATGGAGCGTGAGATTGACAGGCGGATCGGTGCAGCGTCGGCAGTGATGCGGTCGCTGTATCGGACCGTTGTGGTGAAGAGGGAGCTGAGCCCAAAGGCAAAGATCTCGATTTACCTCAATCTACGATCTTACCCTCACCTATGGTCATGAGCTCTGGGTAATGACCGAAAGGACGGGTGCTCCCTTAGCAAGATAATTTTACTCATCTTAAAATAAACAACCTCTAGACTTGAATGAAAACAGGATTATAACTAGTAAGTCAAAAGTAAATCTGAAAATGAGATGAATAACCGGATAGAAGTTTTAAAATCTTGGCCAGATCAGAGACATTTGCAGCGTGAAGAATTCAGGGGAAAAGCAGTAGTAGCTCAGAGGCAAACAGGTGGTGGAGAAGTTACGCGGTGCACCTTTAATACTGAAAGAGCCCCGGGTTTCTTCGCATTCTTACTCACTTGATGATGGTCATGTTGTGCAGTTTGACGACGCCCCCGTGAGTCGAGTCCAGGGAGACCAGGGTGAACTGCAGCTCCGGCTCGATGGAATTCACAGTAGAAGAAGAAGACGCCACGTAACTGTAAGACAAGACGAGGGACGTGAGCTGGACAAAGAGCGAAAATATCAGCCAAACTTTATTTATAGAGCGCTTTTCGTACAAAAAAATGCAACACAAAGTGCTTTACAATGATTAAAAAACCCTAACCCCCCCAACAATCCCACATAAAGTTAAACTAAACAGGTGAGTCTGTGACAAATATCTTTTATTTTAATTCTTTACTGAAATAGAAAACTATGAGATTACTACCTTTCATAACTCTTTTTCTATACTAACTACAACTAGCTACTACAGAGAAAAAAGAAAATAGAGGAAGAGCAACAAAAAACACATTGCAACCGGAGAGGAGAGTGGTTTAAGTGGATTTAGTCCAGGACACAGGCAGTATCCACATCCTGCCGCCAGGGGGCGCTGGGTGGGGCAAAAGCTACAAGGGCCTAGAGAAAGCACAGGGAGGAGGTGAGAGTATCACACAGGGAAAGTTCCCAGGTTTGCCCGATCCTGAGCCTCTAAAAAATAAATAAATAAATAGAAAAATCACACAGAGATAAATAAAAAATTAAAATTTGGTCATACCAGCCTTAAAACAGTAAAACCAGTAAGATCAAATTAAAGCAACACCATAAAAATCACAAAGTAGAATAAAATAAATAAAATAAAATAAATAAAAGACACAGAAAACCACACAAACTCATGCAGTTAAAAGCCAGAGAGTAAAAGTGGGTTTTAAGACGAGACTTAAAACACTAGGGGCTGTTCGGACGTGGGGGGTGGAGCGTTCCACAGTTTAGTGTCACTACAGAGAAAGCCTGATCCCCCCTGGTTCCACTTTGGCACCACGAGTTGGAGCTGGAGCCAGTCCATTTAAAGCTTTAAAAACAAACAATAAAATCTTAAAATCTACTCTAAAACGAACTGGAAGCCAGTGCAACGATGCTAAAATAGGGGTAATGTGCATTATTTGCTTCCAGTTAAAAGTCGTGCAACAGAATTTTGGACCAACTGTAAGCGAGAAAGTGCAGGTGGCTGATGCTGGGGAAAAGTGCATCGTCTAAATGAGAGGAAATAAAAGCGTGTATGATCTGTTCAAATTATTTAAAAGATAAAAAAGGTTTAATTTTAGATAAAAGCTGAAATTTTTTTTAAAAAAAACTGATTTCACAACCGCATTCACATGTTTGTCAAATTTAAAATCACTGTCAATAATGACACAAGGTTGGTGGCCGACTGTTTCACGTGTTGTTTTCAGTGGGCCAAAGTCAGTGAAGGGGTCAGTACTGCCTGTTATGACCCAGCTCTGCTAGGGACCGGGGAAGTAACAAAATGATTGAGAAAATGGAATAAATAAGGTAATTTAATTAAAAGGAATGTACAAGGTAAATTAAGCAAAACAGTCTAAAATATGTACAGAAAATAACCTAAACTAAGAAACAAAATTACAGGCCTGAAATAACAAGTTTTGTGCCTAAACGGGTCACGTAGGTCTATAGAAAACAAAACAAGTGACAGAATAAGGGACACAACAAAACAAAATCACAAACGTCCCTAAACAAAAGTCACCTAAACCTACAAACAGAATCAAGTGACAAATAAAAAGACACAAAACAGAACTAAACTAAACTAGTGTCTCTCACACAAAGTTAGACTAACACTAATGAGACACAAACAAAAAATGGCACTGGCCACAAAGACCCGCAGCCCCGAACAGGTGAGAGGAATCTTCTTAAACAGGGGGAGGAGGCTGGAGGTGAGGGGGGAGTGACCGAGGGTTGAAGTTCCACCAATCAGGGACCAGGGCTCCACAGCAAGAATCCAAATGACAAAACAAGAAATTAAAGCACACAACACAAATCAAAGAACTGGAGGCCTGGAGCCATAACACTGCCAAAGACAGTGATCTCAGTTTTTTTTCTCATTTAAACTTATAAAGTTGTGGGCCAACCAATCCTTGACATCACTAGGAGAGTGAAGGAGGAGGGAAGATAAGATCGGACAGGAGAGGAGAGAAATGTGTCCGTCCTCATCCAGAGCCAGAAGAGAAGCATAAAATCTAAATGCTAATAAAACATTCTAAGTAAGTAGCAAAAGTAAATGGTCAGGGTCATGGTGAATGGTCACATTTTATACAGACTCAAAGCGCTTTACATCAGGGAAACACTCGCCCATTCACTCACACATTCATACACCAGTGTATGCAGACACTGGGGGACGAGGGGGGTTAAAGGTTAAAGTTCGGAATTTTGAACATAGGGCCCCATTAAGAGGGAAAAGCAGCGTATTCACAGTTTTGTTATATCGTACAGTGAGTTTTCGATATATTTACATGTCAGACCTGTGGTACCCCAGCTGCCGGCAGGCAGACTCTCCCAGCCAAATGGTCCAGTCGTCAAAACACACCGTCATCCACAGCCCCGCCCTCTGCACCTGCACCACGGAGCTCCGCCCACTCAGACGCACTGTGCACGAGAATAAAACAAACACACCCCTGGAGTGAGAGTGAGCGGGGTTAAAGGTGCCTTAAAGGTGAAAGAAAATGGTTCGGGAATGTATTTTTTTTTGCGTTTTTCAAAAAATTCAATTCACTCATAAATAAATGGGATTAGAAATGACATCGGCGATCAAGTGTTTTGGGCTTTCACATGCGCAGTGAGAAATTGACAAAAGTGTAAGGCTGCTTATACAGTGGTTTTATAACATTTCCAGACACTAATGAGTGAAAGTGGAAGCTAAGAACTTGCCCCCATCACTACACTAGTTTGTTGCCTTGACAGACTCACTGCCACTGTGAGATCTCCGCTGAGACAACACTGATCTGTGCCATTTTTTGGCTTCTGACAGAATTCGACCACCTCTAGTGATGGACTTTAGCTTCAAACATGCCGGAGTTCCCCTTTAAGCAGCACAGCACACGAGAAGCTTTCCACTTTAGCTGGTCGGACAAAATCTACGACAGCAGTGTCATACGTGCATCCAACGGCCACTCAAATTAGGTTGGAGTTCTAATTTTGCAGCGTCAAGGGAGCGTCTCCAGGATTTTATCAGAGGAAAAACAGAAAATAAGCATGTGGTGTCAAAATAAACTTCCGATGCCCTTTCAAAATACGTTTCTAAAATAACTACAGTCGTGTAAACACTGTGCGTCCCATCAGGAGCTCGGGGATTAACTTGTGATGGACTACGGAAAGTTTACAGCCACGGGGGATAAATATAAAACACTTCACAACTTTAGATAGAAACTTCACAAGAATGACTCCTGAAGGAAAAGATGTGTGAAGCAGACGGCCAAAGTGAAATGGTGAATAACTTCATTATGCAGCTCCGTAGACACGACTCATTATCGCTGCAAAACATTGTCTCTCGTTTAGTTTTGTGATTTAAAACATAATTTATCCAATCGACAGTGAATACATGAAATGTAAAAGTTTGTTTGGTTGTTTGTGCAAAAGTGAAAGTGTAAAGTGTAATTTGGTTGTACTGACCACAGCTCAGTTCGTCCTCTCCGTTTTCACACTGCTCTTTGCCGTCACACTGCAGAGGAGCTTCGATGCACTTAGAGGACGCTCCACACCTGAACTTCCCCGCGCAACTCAGCCCCACTGTGGACACACACACAGACACACACATAAACACACACACACATAAGCACACAAATGCCACATCAGTATTGATCAGAGTAATCTGTCTGTGTCTGACGTTCCAGAGTCACGTCACACACGACTCACATGTTCTTGTTTTTACCAGTGTGCAGCCATAGATCCACCTGCACTGCGGCTGCTTTAAATACTCTTGTGTCTGATCCACGATACTGATGATAAATAAAAGTGATACCCAGCATATAACCCAGCATGCTGGGTTATATTATATTATATTTTTTATCTTTTTACGGACAATCAGTTTGAGTCTGGATTAAAAGGACATTTATTAGTGCAGACTTGTGATCTGAGAGGAGCCTGTGTGAGCGCTGAGTGTTGGGAATGTGTGCTGGTTTGCACTTTGCTACTGTAAGACACCACAAACAGCCTGTTTTCTCTTACACTGGCCGACTGTAATGTGACTATAGTGGCTGTTCATGTGTTACTGGACCTGCACTAATATGTAAATGAGCTGTGAATAGAAGTGTGAATGCTCCACATTTACGCACATCATTAATTACTGCAGGGCGCACGCATTTACCGCTAAAGGCTAATATTGTAGTTTACTTTATTTACAGGCTAGAATGTCATATAAAAATCCCATTAGTCCGACTTATTGTCTTTAAATAGACGTAAAGAGGCAGAATAACAATAAATGTCGCCTAAACAAACCCAATTTAAAATCCAATAGAGCCAAACCTAAGTTGAAGATTTACCTTAACTTTTTACATCACTAAACAATTATATCGGCAGCTCCAGCCTCCATTTTATTGATATCATATCGACCGCAAAAAAAAATCCATATTGTTCGAGCCCTAGTCACATGTTGTAGTGTTACCGTGGCGATGTGTACCAGGACTGACCTCCCAGACCGATGCCCAGGGACAGTGTGATGACCACCACGGTGCTCACACTGACGATCAGCTCCAGGCGATGGTCCAGCACATGGTCCCACACGCTCTTCCTCAGGTCGTCCTCTGCACACAAGACAAATGTTCAGGAAAATAAGTGTCCAAACGAGTCCTAGAGTTGTACAGAGGCCGGAGAGTCTGGACGTCTGAGGCAGGAGAAGTTTATTTACCATCAGTGAGTCTGGGAGTTAAAGAAGGACAAATAATTCTGTAATAGTGATGACGCCACAGTGAACCACAGAGAAATGTAACGATGAACTGGAGGTGTCCTTGCTATGATGTTGCAGCGGATGCAAAATTCCACGACAATAAAGAATCACGACTCAAAAGCAATTAATTAATAATTTGTGTGCAGTATGGATTAACCTTTATTTATTTCTTGTTTTTATAGATTTTATTTTTTAGTACTGACTTTATTTGTTGATTTTATTATTTTTGTTCATTGATTTTATTATTATTCTTTTATCTATTGATTCTATTAGTGCCTTTTGTTTGGAACATAATTCTGCTGACTTTAAAGTGAAATGTTTTACGTTGCTGTGTGCAGCACTTTGGAAACTGCCTTGTTTGTAAAATGACATATGATATACAAATAAAGTTAATAATAATGGAGTTAAAATGCACTGTGAAGTGGGTAAGACTGTTTTTAGTGGCAGGACGACTATGGCCATTGACATGCACTAGCCTAGCACCAGCAACAAATATAAAGACTGGATGGAATATTTTAAAAAGTGTCTCCACATGTCTATAACATGAGGAAATGACGCCCTATGTCCAAAATTCCCACCTAGCACTTTGAGATTTCATTGAAATGTAAAGTGCATTACAAATAAAATTGATTATTATTATTATTATTACCTGTCCCTTTAATGTTATCGCTACCTCACTGGTTGAAATGCTGTCACGACCTTATTTTGTGATGTGTTTTCTTGCTCTTACCGTTGAGAAAAGGCTGGACTTTGGTGATGGGCATGTTGGGGCTGGGGGCAGTGGGCGGGCTGTCCTCCGGCTTGTCCTTCTCCGAGTGGCCGTTGGCGGGTTCGTTGATGGGCTCGTTGGTGAAGCTGCCGAGCGGGCTGACGATGAGCGTGTTGGGCGTCTCCACCGTTGGCAGGTCCTCCTCGGTGACGGACACCACCTCGATCCTCTGCTCCGACAGCTCCTGCGCTCAGAGCAGACGTGCCATCACAAACATGTCTGTATACTTATGAAACAGGCCAGGACGGAGTGACTCGGAGCACCGTCACCTGCTCGTTTCTATGGAGATGCCATTGCTGTGCTTAGAATGTTCCACAGTACAACATTAAACAGCTCTGCTTCACGTCACTTCACATTTTATAGTTTTATAGCTCTAAAATAGCCAGAAAAACATTCATTCTGACTGTGAGTGCGGTCGCCTCTCCACAGCTCTGATCTGTAACTTGGTCTGGTTTCGTCTCCATATAGATAGAAAGGTTTAATGCCGCAATGTGAAACATTCCATACAAAGAAATAGCATCTCCACAGATTAAATAGCTTGACAGAAAACCTTTACCTTTAAATAAACATATATTTTGGAACAGATAATCTTAAAATCTAAATAATTTGATTCAGATCAAGCATAGACTGTTTATATAAATGGACAAGTGTTAATGGACGCGGTTTGTCTCCATCGACTCTGGCTCAAATTCATTTTCCATTAAAAAACATCACCCTCTCTCTGTAACTGCTGCAGTGAACCTCGTCATTATGGTCTTAAAATGTTCCTATTAACCTGCTCTACATGATCCTGGGGTTTTATTTTGCTATTTTGTCCATAAATCAAGATATAAACATTAATAACCAACTGATTAAGTGAATCTTTCCCCGATGTCGCTCCCACTAGTGTTAGCAAATCCAAATCCACTTTATTTCTACAGCGCATTTTACAAACAAAGCAGGTTCCACAGTACTGCACAGAGATCATAAAATGAAGACAACAAAAAGGTAAATTGCTAAAATTTGATCACACCTGTCCTAAAATGATGAAACCAGTAAAATCAAATCAAAGCAAAACCATAAAAATAATAAAATAGCAGTAAATAAGTAAAATAAATAAAAAACACAGAGGACCACATGACTCACACGGTGTTAAAACCCAGAGAGTAAAAGTGGGTTTTAAGACGAGACTTAAAACACTCCCCTAGGAGGCGCTGTAGGGTCGTGGGGGGGCAGAGCGTTCCAGAGTTTGGGGCTGATCACAGAGAAGACCCTGCCCCCCTGGATTTAAGTCTCATCTCAGGCCCCACGAGCTGGAGCTGGAGCTGGAGCCCTTGGACTTCAGAAGGAGTAAATCTGGATGAGGTCCAAGATGTTTTGTGGAGCCAGTCCATTCAAAGCTTTAAAAACAAACAATAAAATCTTAAAATCAACTTTAAAATCGGGGTAATGTGCTCACGTGTTTTGCTTCCAGTTAAAAGCTGCACAACTGTAAACGAGAAAGGGTGATACTGGAGAAAAGTGTGTTACTGTTGTCTAAACGAGAGGAGATAAAAGCGAACGTGAACTGTTCAAATGATTTCCATGTCTGATCATAGAAATATAATAAAATCTGTAAGATTGAATCCAAGATGGCCCCGTATTGATTTCAATGGTCTGTGCTCATTGGTGCATGACCCCAAAAAAGTTTACTTCCGCAACGCAGCCCAACATGTGACGTCAGAAACACAGTTCTGACCAATCAGAGCATGAGCTGCTAGAGGGCGCTAGCGCAGGCTCAGAGCAGGGCTAGGCTAACTCTTACAGAGTTGATTTTTAGGTGCTTTGTCGATAAAATAAAAAATTAATATTGTAAAAATATAGAAGAATCCCTACAAAATCGATCCTTATGAAAGCTGTGAATGCCCCGTCAGCCGAACACGTTGATTTCACAAAAAATGCATTGTGCTTCTATGGGAGGTTTTTTCTTGGGCTGCGGGCATAGAACTACTACAGTATCAGTCTGGGGTCACTGACAGAGGGGGTGTGCCTTATCCAGCTCATATTATACATCCATAGGTCTGATTGACAGTGTTGCTCCCTTCCTATACCGTGCGTTTCTCTGATTGGTTTGTCCATCTGTCAATCATGCCCATCAGGACGTGGGAGGTGCAGGCTCTGTATCCACACAGGAGAAAGCACTGAGGAGGTAAGAAATTAAATAATGCAGGATTTCTCACACAGGGAAATGAAACCAACACACTGTGCATGTGAGTCAGTTAAATTAATGTATTTAGATGGAAACTTCTGACTCAAAGGTCCAATATTACACAAATTAGACTCTTGTGAGCTTCAGGTCATGTTCTAATGCTCTGACTTCCTCACATGCCTGGAGCTGTGTTTATTGCATTCACATGTTTGAGTAAACCTCAGGTTGTTACGTTAGTGAAAGGAAACGTGTTTATCAGGGATGGTACAAGATCTTGTGAGACAAAATTGCCACCAGATCATGCACACAAGAGAAAAACGATCTTATGAGATTTTTTTAATGTTTAGATCGGACAAAAAAGGGTGATGTGTTGGGGAGTTACATCTCTTACAGTTCCAAAAAGCAGTAGAATGGAAACAAAAGTATGAACTTAAATACATTTTTAAAAATTACAGATTGTTTTCTACGCCCTGATTGGTTGTTAAGCAGTAATCGAAAGTGACACGTCTGTTTATAAGAATCTTCTGGCCCAGAAGAAAAAACAGCGCCAACAACAAATACCCATAACTATGTTCTTCACACGGAAAAAGGCTTCGCGGTTTAGATGGCGGCGCCTGTCTGAGAAAAGTGTATAAAGTGTGTGTGGTGAGGGGTTTTACAGCCTTAAAACATACATAATAATTGTAAAACATAACGCTGACGACTTCGCGGATGTCTCCTACTGCGGGTTATTTTTAGAACGTAACCCCCACGATAAACGGACCACTGTACAGGCTTTTTACACCACACGTTGCGGCAAATGTGGCTCCAGGACTTTCCAGAAGAAACACTTTGCAGAGAGCGGAGTAGGAGCGAGGCCTTTCCTGTTGCGTTGAGCTGTAGCGCCCCCTGGAGGCTGCTCTCTCGCTCTTTCTCTCTGTCTCTTAAGCCCTTCCCTCTGGTGATTGGTGAGTCTGAGCGTGGGTTTCCTGTAGACACTTTTACCTCAACACTCTGTAACACTAACCCAAACCAAGGCTCCTGTGGCCCAGTTCAGGAGACAGACTGCACCAGCACCAGCACCAGCACCAGCACAGCAAAACATTACTCCTGTTTACATTAATTACACGCCGTTATGTTTGATAGTATAGAGGCGATCGAAAGTATATTTAAAGTAAGTAAATTTTACATGTTCAGTGAGTTTGAGTTTGTATTAAAGTTTAAAAGCTCCTGTATTGCACAAAATGGACCCGACCGACATTTTTTTTGTTGCGGCCGAAATGATACCGATAAAATGGGACTTGGAGCTGCTGATATAATCCCCGATATATTTAGTAATGTAAAATTCAATGTAAATCTTCAGTTGCTTATAAAACTTATGTTTGGCTCTATTGGATTTTCAATAGCTTTTTTTTAGGCGACATTATTGTTTTTCTGCCTCTTTTCGTTAGATTTAAAGACCGTCGGTCGGCCTAATGGCATTTTTGTATGATATTCCAGCCAGTAAAGAAAGTGCTGTAAGTAAACTACCGCTTTTAGCTTTTAGCGATAAATGCGTGTGCGCCACGGTAATTAATAATATGCTAAATGCCGATAATTCACACCTCTATTCACAGGTCATTTACATATCAGTGCGTGTCCAGTAACATATATACGGCCACTATAGTCACTTTACAGTCACTAATAGAAGAGAAAACAGCCTGTTTATGTGTGGGAGCTACAGCAGCTAATCGCTAACCAATGAGAAAGAACCAAAACCAGCTTCAAAACCACACATTTCCAACACTCAGCCTCACACAGGCTCCTCTCAGATCACAAGTCTGCACTAAGAACTGTCCTTTTAATCCAGATTCAAACTGATTGTCTGTAAAAAAAGAAAATAATCTCAGTGTTGTGCTGGTGGATCTATCTGAAGCAGTAAACAAGTGCACATGGCGATGCGTTCAGGGGCAGTATGGACACAGACAAATGACTGGAACAACTCAAATTCTATCTTCACGGACACCAAACCAGACCAAGTTACAGGTCAGATCTGGGGAGAGGCGATCCCGCTTACAGTCAGAACGCCTGTTTTTGTCGGTATTTTTGAGCTATAAAACCACCTGTAATTGAATAAAAGTAAAGTAGAGCTGTTTAATGTCACACTGTGGAACATTTCAGGCAGAGCAGTGACGTATCCATAGAAACGAGCAGGTGAAGGATGCCCAACGAAAAAGTTACACAATGTTGTCTTCTGTATTGTCTATTGTGATATTTTCTGTAGTAACTATTGTATTTCCAAATTTGTTATCATATCATTTGTTATGGAGATGTTATTGCTGTGTCTGGAATGTTCCGCAGCATGGCATTAAACCTTTCTATCTTCACGGAAACCAAACCGAACCGAGTTACGGGTCAGATCTGTGGAGAGGCGATCCCGCTGACAGTCAGAATGTTTGTTTTTTTTGAGGTATTGTTGAGTTGTAAAACCACCTGTAATTGAATACATGTAAGGTAAAGCGGTTTAAAGTCACACTGTGGGACATTCAGGCAGATCAGCGACATCTCCGCCGAAAAGTTACGCAGTGCACTTTAAACTACGACCCGTACTCACCGCTTCAGGCTGAGAGTCCCCGTTCGCCGCCGCATCTGCAAAGAACAAACGCACAAAGTGAGCCAAACTCCCGGCGGGCATCGTGCCGCTCTGACGCTCTCTTCACGTACTGATGTCTCCGAGGCTCGTGCTCATCGCGACGCCATCCTCGAGGCGCGTGTCCAAAACCATGTCACCCCACCCTTCCTCGCGGGTACCGCTCTACGCAACCTCCTCTTCGTCCTGCTCGCGCTCCTTATTCCCAGAAGAGCGTGCCCCCTCCTCCCTCGGGACACCTGAGCGCGTGAGGTGAGCGCGGTGTTAGGCGATCCGGCAGCGCGTGCAGGGAGGGGGAGGGGTCAGGTTACAGGTTGCAGGTTACCATGGGAACGCAGATCGGCAGAGTGGTCACGGTAACACTTAGCGCTAAACAAACTGCGGATTTCTCCAGTTATATCAGGTTATTCGTCTTGTTTTCAGGTTTATTATTATCGACTTACTCCTTCTTAATTATTTGTGTAATCTTAAAAATGGTCACGTATGTTTCTGCCATGGCTCAACTCGTCAGAAACTCTTAAATTTAGGCAATACATGTGTAAAAGAAGAAGCTACAATCCACTTACCATACTGCAAAAACAAGATCTAGTCACGTTCACAGCAAAAAAAAAAAAAAAAAGAAGTGCTAAAATTGACCTTCACAGAATCTTTTTTTTTTTTTAACATTTTCTCAGGGTTTATATGAGTCCAATCTGGTCTAGAGTTAATTTAACATTTTTGGAAATGTTAATTAAGTAACACTGGACCAAAGTTCCTGTTTAATCCCAAAATCAAGAGTTATATTAACGTTTTGAGAGTAAACGGAAAACACTTTGTAACGTTATCCTGATTTAGCAAAACAACACACATAGGAGTTTTATTTTTACACTTTATTTTAGTGAATTTAAGATGAAATTATGGTTCAAATTGGTCTTCTCTGGTGGGAGTTTGAAGTGGTGGGTGGTAGATGCCAAACTAGCACTAAGGGAAGTTGAATTAACTTTAACCCTATTAACTCACTTTTTGTGTTAAAAACAACTCTGAAATATTTTACCCTGAAATTTTAACCCTCCAGTTTTTGCTGTGTTAAGATGACTTGAATTAAGAAAGTTTTATCATCCTTTGAGTAAATTTCACTTGACGAGTAAAATTATTCAGACTTTTTGTGCTTAAAATATGAAAATACATCTTTCCAACAACTTTATGCACTTAAAATAAGAAACAAAATTAAATATTGCTTGAATTAACAAAACAAAAAAAAAAACATTATTCCACTGGCTGGCAGATCATTTGACTTCTCAAGTTGAATCTGCTCAAATAAAGTAAAATGTTCTTAATTAAAGTCATTTTAACTTACCGAGATAATGTTTTTTTCCAGTGTTCTTAAAAATTGTCACATATGTTTCTGCCATGACTCAACTAGGCAATAAATGCTTAAAAGTAGATAAGTTAAAATGGCTTAAATTAAGAATATTTTAGTTTATTTGAGTAGATTCATCTTGACAAGTCAAATGATCTGCCAATGGAATAAGTGTTTTTTCTTAATTCAAGCAACATTCGATTATAAAACAGTCACCTCATGGACTAAACAGGACTAAACCAGGACTAAAGTAGAACTATTTCAGGTCTAAACCAGGTCTAAACTAGGACTAAAATAGAACTATATCAGGTCTAAACCAGGTCTAAACTAGGGCCAAACCCAGACCTATTTCAGGTCTAAACCAGGTCTAAACTAGGACTAAACCAGAAATATATTGTCTATTTCAGGTCTAAGCCAGGTCTAAACTAGGGCTGAACCAGGACTAAACCAGGACTATATCAGGTCTAAACCAGGTCTAAACCAAGTCTAAACTTGGACTAAACCAGAAATATATCTATCGTGTATTTCAGGTCTAAACCAGGTCAAAACTTGGGCTAAATTAGGGCTATTTCAGTTCTAAACCAGAGGAGCGTAAACTACATTTGTTTAGCCAAAATACAGAAGAAGCACTTGTGTGTTTTGTCTCAGATTTTACACTGACCCACACGTGAGTTGAGAATGGACAATGCTACACGCTTTTTTCACAGTTTTATTTACCATCCCAACCCGGGTGTGTCCCAGTTTTTAACTTTGAAAATCTGGTCACCCTAGACAATTGGGACATTTCTTGTATAAAACTGGGACAAATGAATGGTTTGGGATAAATCTGCTGGGACAGGGGACGTGGGGCTCCAAACCGGGTCTGTTCCGGGTAAACAGGGACATGTGGTCACCCTGTATGAAGCGTTACCGTGGTTACCAAACCGGGGGTCCGCTGCCCGCATGTTCCAGCTGCTCTGTCGGTAATGAGCCACGTGAAAGGAAAGAAAGTGAGTTTGAAGGGTCACTGCACGACAAAGATGCGGATAGTGTTTCTTTAGCGTAGCCTAGCGTGGAGGTAGTTTCTGACACAGGCCGGGGGATACTGGGAGGGTAACAGGGTAAAGGTGCACTATGTAATTTTTCCGCTGGGGGTACGTCACCGTCTTGTTTCCGTGGATATGTCCTGGTGTTGCTTCAAATTGTTATAACCGGGGTAATAAGGATAATGAACCAGGGATGAAGTTTAAGTTATGTATTCAATTTTATTTTAGTTTAGTTTTATTTATTTAAGTTACACTGCATATTCATGAACATGTACTTGTAAATACGCCAGAATTATCCCGTAGGCGACTTTACAGCTGCAGTCCCTGCAAGTCAGAGAGACAGAAGCAACATAAGACAACTTCACACAATAGACAAACTCAACAACAATTCATAGGACAAACATGGTAGAAACAGCACAATCCTGACATACAACACTGACATCTACATAGAACATTAGTGAGCACAGACCTGGATTCTCTTAAGCCGTCGTTTCAGATAGTTTTAAATGTACTGAATGTGGCTCTTACTGCAGCTGGGATGTTGTTCCAGATTTCTGTCCTGGACTGATAACACCTACTAACTGAATGTTGTGTAATGTAGTGATGGGGGCAAGTTCTTAACTGCCACTTAAAATGCCAATTTGCTTCACACCGAAGAAGCTTAACACCACTTTAACCCATCTTACAACAGCACCACACCCGCCCGTGATTGTTTTCCCACAACGCACCTTGAAAAGTAGTATGCATTTGTGGTCACTTGAGCAGTCAATATAGACCACAATGCACTGGTAGAGTCGGGGAAAACAACTGCGTTCAGTGACAGGTGTTTCCTCCACTGATTTACTCCCTGCTCTGTTCCACCTTGTGATGTCATGAAGTGGTAGTTTTCAAGTTAACTGCCACCTTTTACTTTTTGTTCAGTAGAGAGTGGAAAATACCAGGGATGAATGCTAGATTCTAGTGAAGGTGTGTGGAGTTTAAAAACACAGTGGAGCATTTCCTGTATCACCACATGACATCACAAGGAGGAACAGGGTGTTTTCTGTTTGAGAGAAGAACGTAAAGAGTCTAAATCTGCAGGGTTTGTGTGTTAAACATGTGAAACAAAACACAACTCCAGGTCTGTTTGTAATGAGGAAACTACATTATAACATAGGTCAGACAATAAAGTAATTCACTGTAGAATCTTGAGACGAGACTCACATATTTCTCCAGATCTCCTGAATCTGGCCACAGGCTGTTCACAAACTCTAGGTCTGTTTGTAATGAGGAAACTACATTATAACATAGGTCAGACAATAGAGTAATTCACTGTAGAATCTTGAGATGAGACTCACTTATTTCTCCAGATCTCCTGAATCTGGCCACAGGTTCCTCACAGTCTTGTTGGCGTCATCATATGACTCAAAGGTTTTTGTGTTGTTGATTGGTGGGTGACCTTTCTCACAGAATCTCAGACTTTTCCGTAGCTTATTGTCATCGAAACGCAGCAACTGTAAAACAAAGACACACAGTTGTCCTTGAGCAAGACACTCCAGATGCAGAGGAATCGCACTACCACCCGAGCCTATCTGTATTATCCAAAACTGACGCTTGTGAGCTTTAGGCCATGTTGTTATTTCCTCTTCAAAAACAGTCCTGGATTTGTGTTTGTTTCTCTTTATTATTAGTCTGTCTACATCTTGAAAGTTCAAAATGCTCTGTTCCACCTTGTGATGTCATGAAGTGGTAGTTTTCAAGTGAACAGCTCCTTCTACCATTAGTTCAGTAGAGATCTGCAATTTGAGGACTAAAATTATCCAGATGATTCTGGTGAAGGTGTGTGGAGTTTAAAAATACAGTGAAGCACTTCTTGTATTACCTCATGACATCACAAGGTGGAAAAGAGTGCTTTCAGTTTTAGAGAAGAACTCAGCCTAAATATGCAGGGTTTATGTGTTAAACACATTGACTGTTTATATAAATGGACATAGCTAATGCACAGCCGCCGCAGGAAGTTCACATGCGGCTCTTCTGGCTCCTTCAGACTCTAAGACTAAGACTTTAAAATGTTCGTATTAACCCGCTCTACATGATCTTGCTGGTTTTGTTTGGCCATTTTGTCCTTTAAATTCTTATGGCTCAAGTGCAGGTTTTACCCAGAGACAAATGCAGAGGACACATTTGCTATAAAGACAAATGTAGTTAATAATAATTTAAAAATGCAGTTAATAATAATTAACTTCAGGAGCAGGACCACACCTCAACCGTCCTCGCCTCCTCTCCAGCGAATCACAGCTCACTTCTGCCACACCTCAATTTCCCAGAAGCCTATTTGTAGCAGCCTATCCCGGGGACCCAGTTTGTTCCGAATAATTCGACTCTGTCTCACTTCAAGCATCTCTCCCTCCTGAGAAGGTCCAGCGACTCGCCCTGCACCTCTCCAACTTCTTTCTAGCAACCTCGCGTAACATGAGACAGCTCCTCACACTTCGCAGTCACCTTAACAACACTATCCACATCATTCCTCAGGGCAAGCACTTGTTTTCATGTCTCCTCACGAAAGCCACATCCGTCAAATCCATTCACGATATTATAACGCTGAACAAAGCTTGCAGGTCCAACATGCACATCTCTATCTTCTAAAATGAAGTAGGTAAGCTGTTCACCGATGCAGCTCCCTCGGTCTGTTTGGGGGTTTTGTCAAGGAAGGTGGTTCTCTTCTACGTGGCCCCCGAGCTCCCCTCTCTCAGGCCAGCTGTCAGCTCTTCTGCCTCGTTCGGACTCTAACCAATTGCTATCGCAGCCATTCTGTTGAGGCATGAATTGTCTAGTAGGCGCATCCTTATCCTTTCCGACAGTAATGCCGTGGTTCACATCATCACCAAGGGAAGATCTCGCTCCACTGGGATCGCTCAGTTCCTCCGAATGCATACCTCCGCCCAGAATCAGTTCATCATCCACACTGCTCATATTCATCCCAGGTCAGTTAAACTCCATCGATGATTCTCTTTCACTTCTGATATCCTCTACCTCTGCATTCACACTCTTTGCTCTGGGTACCTCTCATCACCCGTGGACCTGACCCTTGAATGTATGATCCTCTTGGCCTTCTTCGGCTCCTCCAATGTTCAGCATTCACTCCTTTGTCGAGCTTTTCGACCTGTCCTTCCACCCCAGGCTTTCCAATCTCGGGATTCACTCATCTCACTCTCCGCAGGAGTAATGGATCACCTCTTCCAACTCAACTCACAGTCGCGCCTCCTATTCCTCCAACAACGATCATCTCTTCCTCAGGGAAACGGGCAAGATCACTTTCAGGTTATGATTCACTAACATTTCAGAAAAACAGTCCGACATGTCTCCCCAAATATTCACTTCTTCTGCATCTACACTGCCACGTCTGCCGCCAAGGCTGGGTTTTTCGACCGAAAAAAAAAAAAATTCTCGGTCGCTGGGCATCTAGCACCTACCACTCCTATATTCGAGACGACCTTGATGATCTCCACAAAGCCCACTCCCTCTTGGGCTCTCTCTAAATTTTGGGGGGTCCCGTTTCTGCTGGGCCATGTGAAGATTGAGATTGAACCCCCACCCTGAGACTCAATCCAACTGACCCGCCTCGCTTCCATATAATAAACTCTTTTCTCTTCGCACATGTTTTGTAGGCATGGTCCTTGCTAGTGAAATGAAGGCTACGTTTTGCAGGGAAATGAGGAGGGACGTGGAACCGGTGAGGAGCTTTTCATCAAAACTTTACAAAGACTCAGCTGTTACACACAGTAACAGACATCAGGATGTGAAACAGACACATATTTGTACAGATAAAGAACAGTGATGGTACCTCCTCATCTATGACCAGAGCCAGAGCCACATGATCCCACACAAAATACTCGTAAGGAACATATTTAACAGACACCGTCTCCCCAGAGCCCATCAGCTCCAACCTGAAAGAGACAGAACACAATTTACAGCCATTTCAGAGACAGAGGGAGAGACAGAGAGAGCGGGAAAAGCAGTTTACACGTTTGTTGTTCTCTGACACAGGAGTGTTGTTACCATCAGAACAGACCATGTTTGACATTTCACATTTGATGCTCATGTGATGATGTGATCTCAGCACTGATGCGCCCCCTACTGTCAGGATCATCTGCAGCAGAGCTCAGACAGTAGGGGGCAGCACAGAGTAACAGTGTCTTACCTGTGCGTCTCACACATGGCCTGTGGTCTCCAGACGAAGTACGGCTCGGGCTCCATTCTGAACGCACAGATGCTGTTTTCTGTGTCCTCCAGCAGAGGGTGCTCACTGAACATGTCCTCATCCGGACTGTGGACCAGCACTACATACATCACTTCCTGACTGTACAACACGGTTTCCCGCTGTCTCATGACAGGAGGCTTCCCACCACAAAACTGCACAAGAGGAGAAAGTGAGACAGGTTTAAGTCTGACATTAGAACACGCACGGGTTTAATAGTCACATTAGAACACACACACACAGGTTTAATAGTCACATTAGAACACACACACACACAGGTTTAATAGTCACATTAGAACACACACACAGGTTTAATAGTCACATTAGAACACACACACAGGTTTAATAGTCACATTAGAACACACACACAGGTTTAATAGTCACATTAGAACACACACACAGGTTTAATAGTCACATTAGAACACACAGATCTCACCTGCTCGCTGTACTGCTCCAGGACGTCCTTCAGGTCAAAGGTGAAACGATATGAGCCGTACCTGGAACTGGACAAAAAGGCCGGAGATGTGGCAAATCTCAGCAGGACCCCTGGTCCACCTGTCTCCCCCTCAGCTCTTCTCCTGATCGGTCCCGACTGCTCCTCAACTCCTCCTGGACGCACAATCGTCATGGGCCTGGTCTCTGCGTTGCTCAGATCTTCAGGAGTGACGGTCAGACTGAACCACACAATCTTCATTCCACTGTTCTGAATTGCACCTTTGAATCCTCCGTCCGCCTTGATACCCTCCAAACAGTACCCCTGAGTGCTGTGGCTCACATGGTTGATGTGCAGCTCTGGTCTGGGGTAGGCTGGGATTTTATACCCATTATCTGGTGAAATCTTTGACAGATATTGATTGGGTTTTTGTTCATTTAATTTATCCAGTGTCAGGTGTCCGTTTATATTGTAAGACTGCATCTCAGATCTGCTGTATGTTTGTGACCGATGGACTTCTGCGTTGTGTTGTTTTGCGGTGCTGGTGGAAACACTCTCCCTTTAATCTGGTTCACAACAGAACACTATTGTTACTACACTGCAAGAAAGCATAAAATATAAACATTTAATTCTATCAGAAAATGACTTAAAAGTGAAATTATTATGAAATATAATAATTTTTATGAAATTATCTTGCTACATGGACATAATTTTACTTGACAAGTTATCTCAAAATAAAACTAACAATTAAAACTATCTCTAGAGTAGAATGAAGTGTCTTAGAACTAGTAAATTGATAATAAATTTGAAAACAAGATGAATAACCTGATAAAAGTTTAAAAATCTTGGCCAGATCAGAGAAATTTGCAGTGCATTACTTTGCAAAAAACTAAATCTAGTCTAAGTTAAGAACACTTGAATTAAGAAAGTTTTCTCATAATTTGAGTAAATTTCACTTAACAAGTAAAATGTTCTGCCATAGGAACAAGACTTTTGTTCTTAAAATATGGAAATACATCTTGAAAATCAACTTTTTCCACTTAAAATAAGAAACAGAATCGAATGTTCTTCAAATTAAGAAAAACACTTATTCCACTTGTCAAGTTGAATTGACTCAAATAAAGTCAAACGTTTTAGTTAAACTTCCCCAATAATGGACTTAGAAAGGGCCAAAACAACATACCTGGTTCACAATGGGAAATGCAGTCAACTTGCGCCGCTATTACTGCATCCACCTGCAGGGAGGAGACGATGGACAGTGAGCATCTCCCTGCACGTCGTCATATGAATAAATTAAAGGTGCACTGTGTAACTTTTTGGTTTGCTTTTCTGGGTATTTTTGAGCTATAAAACCACCTGTAATTGAATAAATGTAAAGTAGGGCTGTTTAATGTCACACTGTGGAACATTCCAGGCAGAGCACTAACGTGTCCAACAAAAAAGTTCCACAGTGCACCTTTAAATAGGCTCAAACACACTATACACAACACATACATTATAGGTAAGGTAACTTTTATTTATATAGTGCTTTTCACAGACACATGTCCCCAAAGACGCTTTACAGAGCATTATTTACAGAGCATTATTTACAGAGCATTCTTCACTCCAGACCCAGTGGTGTAAACTATTGTTGTAGCCACTGCTTCCCTGGGGCAGACTGACAGAAGCACGTCTGCCAATCTGCACCATCGATCCCTCCGACCACCACCATCACTAATGCACACACCACTTTAATACTAGGCAATGTGGGTGAAGAGTTATAACTTTGATTTCATTGTGCCATATATACTGTTGCAATATTGAAATGATGATTGTTTTTAACAAATGTCTCACAATGGCTTATGAAGTTACTCCTTTCTCTTTTCGCACACATTTTTCTGTTGTTTTCATCACTGTCTCATTAAAAAGCAGACAGCATACACACATGGCTGACCTTCGTCCACCTGGCGAAGTTATGCTTTTCCTTATAGATAAGACTGATGGGAAACGTACTCCCCAAAACTGGATGTCGATAAGAGCAGCTGCAAAGCAGAAGTTATTAATTGGAATTGTATTGGGTTGAAGGACGAGTCGGACCAGGACGTTTACAACATTTTGCATATTCATGATGAAATGTTTTTAAATAGCTGGAGTTGAAGGAATGTCTGTTGTTGCTCGTTTTGCTCAACCCAGCATGCTGCATTAGAAACATTGTTAGGGGAATAAATTGGCTTGAATTGAACTTCACGAATCCTGGTCTTCAATCTGGTATGTGTTAAAATGTGTTTAGGGAGATCTTGTTACGACATCGAGTAATTGGAGTCCCCTATTTCAGTTTTGAACAGCGACACCTTCAGATTGTATTTGTTTGAGTTTAAGATTGGAGAAAGAGGACAAGATTTCTTCAAATGGTGACCCGGCCGTGCTGAAGGGGAAGTCGAGTCGTAACAACGAACGTTGAGTCTAGGGGCGTCCGGACTCCGTTTCTAACCGCTCGGGAAAACATACCAGTGTTCTTTCCACGCCGCTTTGCTGTCTCTCTAATGGGCCCGTAAAACAACTAAAAGGTAAGGAACATTGCCTGTTTCTCTATATTGAGACGAATTATGTTCCATTGGACAGACTAAATTAAAAGGGAGACAATGCATCGTGGTTGTTATCTGAAAATTGATGTGTGGATTGAACGGTTAGAACGACGTCAAAAGTTCTCCCAATGTCTGAAGAATAGGTACCTTAAGTACATTTAATGACTGTGTCATAGTAACCAAATTTTAGAAATCCAGGATTCATATGGTTGAAAGAGGTGGTTGGAGTCCCCTCGCCAGTGTTAAAGTCCCGGTTAATATAAAGAGGTGGTTGGAGTCTCGCCTAAGTTAGAGTCCCCGGTTAATATAAAGAGAAAAAGAGGTGGTTAGAGTCCGCCGGTGGTTAGAGTCCACCGGTTAAGAGGCTATGAGTGTAATGAGCCTGTGAACAGTACGAACACTTGGGTGAGAGGCCCCGTCGATCTCAGGAACACGTTAACGCGATCCATTGCGACGAAATAATTGCGATTAGCGCGGTAGGGAATTAAAACAGACTTGGGAGAACCCATTTTACTTTATTTTGTTACAATTTGTGTGCTTTTGCACGACTAAAAGACAGTTGAGAGTTAAGTGCGTAGTTGGTTTGTGGAAGTGACAAAATGGCGGCTCCAGCTAAAGCCACGCCAACAAAATGGTGGCAAGGCATGCTTGCCAGCACAATGGACAAAAAAAAAGAAAGGACACGATTGGAGAAATCAAAGCAGGAATTTGCAAAAGTAATGGCAGAAAGAGGCATAGGCACAGAACAGTTGGTTCCGCTTCAAGGAATTGTACAGGCCTGTGTCCTCTTCGAGTTAAATTCCGTAAAATAAGGGACGGCGGAGTCCCCTTGAGTTAAATTCTGTGAATGAGTGTGAATGAGTGTGTGAGTGGAAGCTTAATAACCACTAGGTTATTAATTTCATACCAAAAGATTGGGATTGTAAATAGTGAGTTTTTGTGGATGTAAAGACAAGATTTCTCCGCCTTAACGGGTAGAAGTGAGAAATACCACAAAATAGATTAATCACTATCCCAATCAATCCTTTAAATCAGTCTTAGAGACCTCCCTACGAGTGACAGACTGATCCAAATTGTGACAAAATGGGAAACCTAATAACGACCAGTAAACCTAGAGATAGATTGAAATGTAAGGATTATAAAATAATGGAGGCGAAAAAATGCAGATATAATAAATACCTAGACTTATGCGTAGAAAAATATAATCTTAAAGGCAACCTGAGTGTAGTGACCTCGAAGGCATTACGTGACCAGATAAGGGAAAAGACAAAAAATAATGAGAAGAAAATGCGTAAGTAGGGCATAACAGAGTTAGGATGTTGGTTAGAGACGGCAAAGCTGAGAGAGGAGCGACAAAAAAGGAAAACAGGAAAGTAGAGAGGACAGAAGTAAAAGAGAGGAAGTGTTTTGTTCATAGAAAGAAAGACACAGATTTAAGGGCAAACTTAATACTAGGGACCTCGTCGAGTTCAGAGGTCAGATAAAAGAAAAGGCAAAGAATGATCCAGAAAGATGGAAAAATATGGCATGAAAGAGACAGAGTTTTGGTTAAGAGTAGATGGAGAAAGAGAGGAAGGTCAGAAAAAGGCAAAGGAGAACAGAATATGAGTCAGCATTTTGGAGACATCATAACCAGACCACAACCAGATTGGGTTTTCGGCCTGACGTCAGCCAGAAACTTAATTTGGCGTATGGTGTGAAAGTTCTGTGTTGTATGATTGACGAGAAGTATTTGAAGCAGCAGAGTCACAAAGTTACTTCCTGTTGAAGTAGAATATTCAACTCGTCATTAAGGAATCTAGGTGACTGAGACTCTGGGACCTAAAACACTCTAATTCCTGGGAGATACACCCCTCGTATGTAACCGCAACTTTTAGTTGTAGAAGCTTGTTGCATAAGGAATTACTGTGATCCTTGAGATATTTCCTTTGAGTCCTGTCACAACTTGTAGTTTTGTCTTGTCACAACTTGTAGTTTTGTCTTGTCACAATTTGTAGTTTGTTAAAAGTTGTTTTTGTGTGTACAAATTAGTGGAGTACCGTGAAACGGAGTAGTGCGCGTTCCCGTGTCCCCCCTCCCATCTCAAATTTCCTCTCTCCTAAGCCCGTGCATGTGAGTGTCCCTCAGCCCCTCCCGCCCTTCATTCCTCTCTGAGTGTGCGTCTAGCGTGTTCCCGAGCTCCTCCTCCCATCTCAAAATTCTACTTTTCTCCTAAAGCCGTGCATGTGATAAATCCCTCAGCCCCTCCCTCCTCTCATCCCCTCTCTGTGTTTCTGAAGTCGTGCACTAATTTTTACTAATATTTATAGGTACTTTTTATGTCGACAAGGATCATCTTAAGCAGAATACAGCAATATAGCAATAACAATTCGCCTTGTCTAGTCCTATGTTTACTTATTTTATAATTTTTTTAGGGAACTTGCTTTTATTGCAGTGATAGTAGCAGCCATTGTTCAGTCCATGTGCATGTATTCCCCATGCCTCAATGTGATATGCAAAGTGCTTCAGTGTGTTCTGTACTACATGTTGTCTGTGTCAGCGCTCATTTTATGTAGGAATAGTTTTTATACACCAAGTAAAAGATGTTCAAAGCCATGTAGATTTGTTAAAAGTACAGATCCCAAAGTAAAGTAGTGTACCTGAGGTTTATAATAGAACAATATTTCATCGTGGTTAGTGGGTGGAAGCTAAGGATGTAAACTTTGTTCTTAAAGTTGGTTCATTAATTGGAAAACTTGGTGAAAGGAGAGAGAGTAAGTACTTTTGTTGGTTGCTGGTTTGAGTCTAGGACACAGTGTGTTTTTATACTAGGTTATACTATACTTATACACCTATATTCCCAGTAAGAAAAGCATCACCCTGGTTGGCATGGAGAATGATCCAAGATCTACGTGCAGTAAATGAAGCAGTAAAACAGAAAGCACCAAATGTGCCAAATCCACATACATTATTGAATACTCTAAATTCTAATGCCCGATATTTTAGTGTTATCGATCTCAGTAATGCATTTTTCAGCGTTCCAATTCATCCAGAGTCGCGTGGATGGTTCGGCTTTACATTTCGCGGTGTAAAGTACACATTCACCAGACTGCCACAAGAGTACGCTGAAAGCCCGACATTTTTTACACAAGCAATTACGAGATGTCTATCAAGTTTCACACCCAAACATGGTAGCCAAATTCTAGTCTATGTAGATGACATCCTCCTGGCTAACGAAGATCAAAATAAGTGTAAAAAAGACACCATACAATTGCTCAAATTCCTAGGTGAGCCCTAACCCCGCTCCACCTACACTCCCCGCGTACAAAGAAGGCCAATCTGCTACTGAATATATAGACCTGTGTACAGAGGCTTACATTAAAAACATGCAGGTGCACCCATTCAGAAAGCCCGCCACTAGCACCCTATTCTTACAGTCCATCCTGCCCCAGCTTCCCAAACCTGTCAGGGCTCTGATTGAGGGGACACCTGGTATCATGGCGGACCATGGCATGGTTCAGACGCACTTGAGGCACCATCTTGAGATTTACAACAGAAAATCTGCAGATGTACACAAAATACACCAGGATATGACACTGGAGCTTCAAAGACTCCAATTGGGCGAAGCCCGCGAAAAAAGCCACAAAGGCGAAACAGGAGGGTAGGTCAAAAGGGGACAAAGCAGGAACCACCTCCCCCGGACAATACCTGGGTCAAACAGATCCTACTTTAGATACAGGCACACCACCACCCATTCACATGATCAGTGCTCCCACCTCACCAGCAAGCATTTATTATCCCGACACCTTCCCAAAATTCTAGGGGTACGGGAAGGACATTCACACAACCAAGGGGATGGAATTTTGGGAGGTCGTGGCAGATTCCGCGGGAGAGGACGGGGTTGGCAGTCGAACCAGGGTGGACTGTCCTATCAGTCCCAGACAGCTTGTTACATTTGCCATCAAGAGGGACATTGGGCACGAGACTGCCCACATAACACTAGGATGGGTGCCTATGAGCAATATCCACAACAACGCGGTGGTTTCCAGGGGCCACCTGGCCCTCCTCGAGTAGAGGGCCGCAGGTCCCACTCCATGGTATCGCGGGGCTCTGCCCCTGGAGGACAGTACTATGGAGGCTCGGATGAGCTACAATTGAATGCTCACCAGATGGACTTCGGGTCGTTTGGCCCAATGGACAATGGTTTCGTGTTATCACGGACAATCATCTGGGTGTTGGCTGGCATCTGATTTTGCACCCAAGGAACCCTACGCAGATATTTTCTGGGGACTTTTGGAACCTGCTAAGACAATGGATGAGGGCATACTGTCACATATGCTTCTCTGGAAACCTTGGTTCTGCTCGCTACACCCCTACACTCCCCCAGCGGACCCCTACCATGTTACCTTGCACTATGATCGCACCTATGATCCAATCTATGACATGTTGTTTGACCCATACTGTGGCACTGAACACACTATACACACAGACTCAATTTTTATTCATAAGAAGGGGGTAGTGGCCTCTGTGATTCTCCCCGAACCTTTGAATGATTTGTTTAGGTCAGTGACGGTTAGCGTCCCACATCTTTCTCTCTTCCTAGGCCCTGGATACGAAGCCAGGGAGCTAGGACCGTTGACTAATCACCTTCAACAATTAGACGACTGGGAGATTACACCCATTCCCAATGTTTTCTATAGCCAATCCGAAGATGCTTACCGCATTGCTGTACCAAATGTTCCTGATCAAGTTCTGCTCGAACATACCCAAATTAGTAGGGATCATGGTCGGGAATTAACCGACCATGAAGATACGGAAAGCTTGTTACAAACGCTTCCCATTTCTCTCTGGTCCTCCGGTGCCTCTGATATTGGTGAGTGCCTTTCTGTCCCGCCAGTGATGCTTGAGGTGGACCCAGATGCCCAGCCAGTTTGGATCCCACAACGACAGGGAGTAGAGGAAGCTCTAGACGCACTTTGGGAGGCGGGGGTTTTGGAACTCTCAAATTCTGATTGGAACACACCACTCAACCCGGTACCCAAACCTAACGGTTCGTATCGCATGGCACATGATCTGAGGAAAATCAATGACATAACAATCACTCCACTTTTGCCAGTTCCTGACCCACATAAATGTCTTACCACACTTACACCAGACATGAAATTCTTTACAGTAATCGATCTTTGCTTGGTCACTCATTGGATACCTATTTATGGCGTCCCTACTCAAATTCAATCTGATTCTGGTCCACATTTCACGGGTTCACATGTTGCCATTGTTTGTAAAATGCTTCGCATCAATCACACATTCGTTTCAGTTTATCATCCACAGTCTGATGGTCTTGTCGAGCGTATGAATCGCACACTGAAGTCGATACTCTCTAAATCAGGAGTGTAAGATTCTTAACCTTTTACCGCTGAATGAAATAGGACTGAAATGTTGTATAATGGACAGCATACGAGTGCGAATGTGTTAAAAATTTGAATCTAATGCTAAGGTATGAATGAGATGCCGTGTTTGTGAGAGTGTTTGTGTCAGACTGGTGCTTTGAAATACTGCTCTTATTGTTTATCTACTCCTGTAAATTAGGGACTGCAGACGGAAACTAGCTATCTAGCTATAATCTGGTGCAGAACATCTCTGTTTTTTGTTTTTTTTTAACTTAATGTATCTGTACATTGTCCCTTCAAATAAAGACTAAACTAAACTAAACTCATTTTGGTCCGAGGGCCGTATGCAGCCTACTTTGATCCCAAAGGGCTGGATCAGAAAACTCAGTTCTCTCTTCAAGTTATTGTATTTTCTCCGTGTCTCGTAGTGGTGTTTAAGATTATATTCCTCGAGCAACGCCACTTGTTCCAAACACACTGAGCACAGATTTCCCATTCACCTCTGTCAACAAATAAGAATTAGACTATTTTTCTTGGGAAATCCTGAACTTAGCATCTGCTTTTCTCATTTTTTGACATTTTGCTGATGAGGGTCATGGTCGACAGTCAAAATGATGGTCCTTTAAGAGCGTTTGGAAAGAGAAAAGTCTTCATTTGTGCTGCTCTGGTGGGAGTACATAGCGATACAGAAACGCCGGAGATGCTGCTATGCTAAACGGTGCAGAAAATTAACAGAAAAATCTGAAAATTTTAAGTATTTTAATAGAAAAATCAGCCGAGGGCCAGATTAAAGGTCTTGGAGGGCCGGATCTGGCCCCCCGGGTCGCATGTTTGACACATGTGCTCTAAATTGTTACATGACTACCCTAAATCTAATTGGCTCGATCTCCGCCCGGTTGCTCAGTTTCATCACAGACACACCATTTCGCAACGTACCGGTTTCTCCCCTTATGAGCTCTTATTAAGCGTGCCATGCCTGGCACCTTTGCCTAGCGCAGCTATTGATCCAGCCACCTTGGTCAAAACAGTGATGCAGTATAGACCTTATTTTTATGCGCTTAAGGCTACTGTTGAACACCTTGAATTTGTCTTTCTCAAGCGCCCCGTGCGTTCAAAATGATCTGAACCTCGTTACTCTGGACCTTACAGGGTAACTCAACGTACCACCCACGCTATCAAAGTTTACGGATCCAAGCACTGGTATCATTGGTCAGCAGTTAAGCCCTACTATGAACCCAAGAGGAGTGGGAGCTACGCCCCACTGAAGGGGGGAACAGACTACACCGCCTGAAATATGATATATTGCACTATTTAGGTGAAAAAGGCGGCCTCCTAAAGTGATTTGGCTCCTTGCACTGATTTTTATACTTCTGGTAGTATTACTTGTTGAGCTAAAAAATAAGAATGAAACTCGGATAAATGATGATGTAAATATAAATGATGACCCTTCTGCTTTTCTCTCTGTTAAAGGTCGGCCGGAAAGGAGCGGACACAAGATCCACGATTGGTATTTGGGGTGGGAAAAACGAGACCCCACGAACGGTTTCATGTTAATATTTGGTACAATTATGCAGCCTTTGTGGCAAAGCTAAGCAACAAAACAAACTGCTATGTATGTTCCAGAATTCCATTATCTGCTAGACACCCTACTGTTAGGCCAGTGCCAGCGCAAGCTCTTGTTTTCCGGACATTTTGCTGTCTGCCCAGTCTAGGGGTTTGTGCCATGGTCGGGGACCATTGCTGTACACGTATGTCCCAGACAACATGGGAAATGAGGGTAATATCACTAGTGCCATAAAAAAAAAAAAAATTGAAACAAATAGTTGCGATCACAGAGGGCGATTTCCGAAATAGCGGAGGTTTGTTTGATTGGCTTGTCTCCGGCTCCTGGCAGGCTTGCCGTCCTTCGAAGGGTTTGTATTATAATGTTGCTTGGTTTTTTTGTTTGTGTTTGTTGTTTTTGGATGTTGTTTGTCTTGTCTTTCTAAGTTTATTTCCAGATCCATTCAACGTGTCACTGCAGGAATGTATGTCCAAGGCAATGTGACCATGTATCAGCCTGAGTGTGAAAGGCTTTTGCCCCAAAACGATGTTGATAATGATGATAGTGATGATGACGAATCTAAGGACCTGACACAGCGTCTTGCTGACTGTGTTGTGTGATTCTGGTAATGTATGTCTACACACCATCAGAAGGGGGTGTTTTTGTTTTTTTCCTTGTAACCATAAAAAGATATAAAGTAGCAAAATCATACTAGAAAAATATTTTATTACTTATGCAGGGGGGTAATCAGCGGTTTAGATGAAGGGTTTATATGAGAACTCGGTTGAGTTCTCAGAAGGGGGTTTGAAGAGTTATAACTTTGATTTCATTGTGCCATATATACTGTTGCAATATTGAAATGATGATTGTTTTTAACAAATGTCTCACAATGGCTTATGAAGTTACTCCTTTCTCTTTTCGCACACATTTTTCTGTTGTTTTCATCCTGTCTCATTAAAAAGCAGACAGCATACACACATGGCTGACCTTCGTCCACCTGGCGAAGTTATGCTTTTCCTTATAGATAAGACTGATGGGAAACGTACTCCCCAAAACTGGATGTCGATAAGAGCAGCTGCAAAGCAGAAGTTATTAATTGGAATTGTATTGGGTTGAAGGACGGAGTCGGACCAGGAGGCGTTTACAACATTTGCATATTCATGATGAAATGTTTTAAATAGCTGGGTTGAAGGAATGTCTGTTGTTGCTCGTTTTGCTCAACCCAGCATGCTGCATTAGAAACATTGTTAGGGGAATAAATTGGCTTGAATTGAACTTCACGAATCCTGGTCTTCAATCTGGTATGTGTTAAAATGTGTCTAGGGAGATCTTGTTACGACATCGAGTAATTGGAGTCCCTATTTCAGTTTTGAACAGCGACACCTTCTGATTGTATTTGTTTGAGTTTAAGATTGGAGAAAGAGGACAAGATTTCTTCAGGGTGAAGCGCCTTGCCTAAGGACACAACAACAACGTTTTTTTCTGACTGGCGTCCCTCTGATTAAAGATATAAAAGTGTTAAAAGCATGTGCAGTGATCCTGTAAAATACTCTGGATGGAGTTTTTAAGTCGACAGAGGTAAAAACACTTGAAAATGTATACTTCAGAATAAAAATGATGCAAACGTGTTTTTTCAGAGTTAGAAAATTCGGTACACATTTTTGTCATGCTCTCGATCAAAAATTCAATGACACTCACACCCCATCTCACGCTGTGGTACCAGGGCAACAAGCTAAACCTCTGTCACCAGTGGATTGTCCTGACAAACTGGATTTAAACAAAATCAACACATAAAAAATAGGCAAATGGCAGGATTAGGGCTGGGGCGAGGGTTAGGGTGGCATAAGGACAAGGTGATGAGTCAGACAGGTGCAATCCAAAGCCTTTTATGGTGAAGCCATACCAACTTTGTGGCCATACCGTCTTATCAAGGCCTGATCTCGTCAGAGCTCGGGCCTGGGGGAGGATGGGAGACCACTGACCACAAAATCAGGTGTCATAGTGGTGTTGTGTCTTTGTCCACTATTAGAACTTGTGTTTCTCTAATGTTTGGCTATTTCCAATTTCCAAAAAGAAATAAAATGGTACATCAGTGCCCGTACAGTATATCAGCCTTTTCCACTCAGAGATCTCACTTCTCTTATATTGTCAATGCCAAATATCACTCAAAAAGACCTGGCCTGGCTCAGGGCCCTACTCAAGTACACAGCAGGACACTCTCTGCTGAGGAGACATACAAGCTGCACTGATCAGAGCCGCAGATGAAACCACAACCCCCAATATTCAAATGGCCATTGAGCGCATGATGCTACTCCGTCCCAGTGTATCTTCAGTGACAATCCACAACCACCTGACCGGAGAACTCAGAACCCGCGTCTCAACCACTATTCCAGCTGGACTGCTGTCTCTACAACTAAAGCCTGGTGAAGATTACTATATCTACAAGCGCCAAGGCAATGTTTCATGACACCGCTGGACAACCTATGCAAATAGCAGAAACAACGCATGGAAGTGAATGTCCTAAAACTACAACTGCAAAAGTGTCAGGCTGTGTCAAAGTGTCAAAGACCAGAAGAAGGCAGAGAAGCCGACTAAGATCATGTCAATCAAAGAAGAAGATCCAGACAAACTTCCAATCACAGAAAATATAAAATGGGTGCAATAGGTCCCCATTGGCAATTTGTATAGAAGAAGCGGCCGCCGTCTCCAACTCCACACAGCATTTTTGATCCAGGTAACAAAGCATTATGGCTACTTTTTAAACAACAGATGTTCTCAAGAACCCGGTCTTACTTACATGCGCCACGTAACGCCACGAGCAGAAAGCCACGACTACTCTCCTACAGCGAATATTTCTACTCTGTAATTAGTGATGCTCTGCACTAGACACTTTGCACTTCCTCACACAGATAAAGGGATAAGCAACGTCACAGCGGTGATCGTCCCAACAATCATGACTTGGAAATACAAAGTTCACAATGAGACTGTTCAAACACGAGTATAATGTAACATGCGCACGTTGGCTCACCACACCCTGCAATATCCCTACAATAAAACTATTAATACTTACCAGCCTCTCTGTCTGTCCTTTGAGGTCTGCCATACACCAAAACGTGACAGCCGTATATGCAGTAAAAAGTCTCTTTTTCACTTCCACTGTACCAAACTGGCACTCGTGGCTGTAATCAAAAAAGCCACTAGAAAATGGCATGAAATGGAATGAGCCTTCGCACAAGGAATTTGTGGAGAGCGAGAACATTATTCGATTAAAAATGGCAAATGAAATATCCAAAGAATAAACCATTTGCTGTCGTTAGACACAACAAACTCAAAAGGAATCCTGCTGAACTGAAAACTTATAGCACAAATTCCCATGCTGGGGAAGACCAACATTTTTCTGTCAGGCGCATTAGTTCAGGTGTGTCAGTTTATCACTGCATTCATGTATTTCCACATGCTGGATGCTTTAAGGGGCAAGAGGCAATCCATCCATTTTAACAGACCAAAATGATCCACCCTGGTCACCTAGCTATGTGGGCGATTTGTAACCACTTAACAGGTTGGGCATATGATCGTGTGCACGCGACGCTTAATGTGCCCACACAAATGCGCTTAAACTTTTTTTTTTATGTAGGAAGGCTGACCAGCCATTGATGTTACCAGAGAACACATTGAATTTCTGCTAAATCAAGGCCATACAATTGCAAAAACTGCTGAAATAGTATGCGATCGGCAACAGATAATGTGAACTAGAGCAACATGTGAGACACTTCACAGCCAGTGAAGTCTGGAAATGAGGTCAGTGTCGATCTTTACCTTAAGGTTGTATTTAATTCACGTTTCTGTGATATTGTTTTGCGAATATCATGTCCATTTGTATCTTTTCAAAAATCTGTTTCAGATGATAAGAGCCCTGCACGCACAAGGCGTGCTTGTTACCAGGGTGAGTGACATTTTGACCCCAGTGAACCCTACCGTCGCTATGAGGAAATGCAGCCAAACAGTTGCAAGATGTGTTTATCATGTCCCTACCCCAACTGGTTGTGGCACATTGATGGAAACATGAGGTTATTATTATTACCAAGCTTGTCTCAGAAGTCAGCAAGTGAAAAACTGGACATTAGTTGCTTTGTTTCCGTACTACTGTCAACTGAGTTATATTAACATTTTGGAAATAATGTTTGTTTTTCAAACTTTCTAGATGGAGCTTTGTGATCCATGGGGCAATTGATGGATGCTCCTGTCGGATGATGCAACTCAGCTGCTGCACCTACTGTCAAGAGCCAGATCTGACCGTGGTGGTGAAAGTAAAAGTATTACATGAAAAAGTATTAAAGTACCTGCTTAAAAATGTACTTAAAGACTAAAAAGCAGAAGTATTTTTGCAAATATTTTGAGATCTAATAAAACTTGTAGTGATTCTGATTTTGAATTTTGCTCTATAGAAAAAAGTGCATTGGTACTTTTTTTCCCTTATACTTACTTTTCAGTCCTGTTAAAAATGTAGTGGAGTGGAAAGTACAGATACTTGCTCTCAAATGTAGTGAAGTAAAAGTAAAAAGTATCCACTACAGATATCTAAAATGTATGCTTAAGTACAGTTCTTTACTAATAATAATAATAATAAATTTTATTTATAATGCACTTTACATTTGACACCAAATCTCAAAGTGCTACTACTCTGACTCTGTTTCGTTCCACCTCACTAACAGGATCACTGCACAAAGTTGACACAAAGGCTCAAATACAAAAATAAAGTTTTATAATTATTACACATATGGTACAAGATGTTCAAATTCAAATGCGTCTCAGTGGGATTTGTGTCTCAGTTTAACAGGAGGACTGGTCAGGGAGGGTCAGCAGATCTGTGTCAGGGCAGTTTGAGGACAGGAAGAGCCAAAAGTGTCCCTCCCTCCTCTGTGTCCTGCAGCATCACAGCAGCCTCCAGGGGGCGCCAGGTGAAAGGAAAGGCCTCGCTCTCAAGGCCAATTTATGGTCCTGCATCAAAACGTCTGTGTCGCGACGTAGAGTCTGCGTCGACATGCACCTCGTCCACAAAGCATCTGCGACGGCTGATGTGCACCTCCGAAACAAGTTCCTTCTGTTTTATTCATGTCCATCATGTTAGTTTTGCTCAATAGTTTCACTAAAGCTCATCGTTGTTCTCCTTTAAGCTTTCGTCTATCTTCACTTGATAGTTGTGGATAAATTCTTCATGAAGAATGTTTATCCTTTGTGGACCTTGTTGGTTGAAGATTTGGTGATGGGGCAGATTTATGAAGCTGGTGGAGAATATGTCAGACATTTACACACAAAAAAACATTAACCGGAAGTGACATTTACCCGACATTGCGACACTTCCGGCCGTTGTTAAAAAGGTCTGTGACCGCTTAAAGTTGTCTTGAGTTGGTGTAGTGACACTCTCTGGAACTTCAGCAAAAAAATCCATAATTTTCAGAAAGGATTTTTCCCATAGAGCGCAAAGTCATCACAAACAGCTCGTGTTCGGCTGATGAGCGCTCACAGTCTTTAGACCGTCTTTACCACTGCTGTGAGTGCTCCTGAGTCTTTACCGCTGCTGTGAGTGCTCCTGAGTCTTTACCTGCACGTTGAGCGAATTTTGGAATGACTGAGCTATAGAGTTGGCATTTTTATCGAGGCTCTGTAGTTTGTTTGCTATATGCTTGTTCTAAAATCAAAAATCAGCAGATGGCGGGCGGGTGTGGTTTTGAAAATTTGTCAAAAAACGTTAGTGTAAATAGATAGTGGACGGATGATGAGTTTTGTGAAGCAGTTGTGGATGAAAAAATAGCACTACACGGCAAAGCCTTTCCACACATTTGTTCCCACCTGGAAGTGGGTGGAGTCGTGGGGTCGACACTGCGTCATTTTTAGGCGACATTAGTGTCACACCGCGGTCTTCACAATCTGCTCTGTTGTTTATCCTCCGTTGACGTGTAGTCGGTGTGTTTTTTACACACACCAGGTGATTATTTAAAGATCCTCGAGCTTCATTGCGCGTATAATTTTTCCTCTGACCAATCAGTGGACAGCAATCAAAACGGTTATAACCGCTCCGAAGCAGGTACGGAAAATTGTAATGGCTCCCAGGTCCAACCCATAGACCGTACTGTATATCTGAGTGGACATAGCTATCCCGTTAGCCGCCGAGTGCCAAACAGGAAGTGCTCCAGGAGGCTCTTCCGGCTCCTTCTCTCCCTTTTTCCCATTGACTTACACTGAGATCTTATCAATCGTCGTGGCCTCGTTATTTTGGTCTTAAAATGTTCGCATGAACCCGCTCTACATGATCCTGATTTTTTTTTTCATTATTTTGTTCGCCAAAAAAAAACCTGTTCATAACATAGAGCCTGGGTCCAGATTCGCTTCTGTAGCCATTAGCATCGCGAGCCTCATTTGAGCGGCGCTAAATGCTATGGGTGACGTCACGCTCACTTAGTCCACTTCTTTTATACAGTCTATGGTCCAACCCCCAGTTGAAAAGCAAACAAAGCGTGCCGTGCTAAACAGTGCTGGAGGAAAAGATCTATAATAGTCTGTGGTCCCTCACAGAGTCCTCCGGGGCAGGAAGTGGGCACAGGGCTGGTTGGGGCTGACTCTTGTTGCCCTCTTGACATCCCCGCGGTGCGACAGGCCCAGGTACAGCCCGGGGTACCGCTCGGAGGAGTACGTGTTGTAGTGGTTCTCCAGCAGAGTCTCCTTCAGGTGACATTCGTCCGAGAACCCCTCCTGGAAACGACAGATCAGCAAAAGGAGCGTGAGTTTGAAAACAAACTTCAGATTGCAGGGCTTCGTGCTCAATTCAGGTTTTTTTGTGAAATCAGGTTTTTTTGCGAGGTCTTTCACATTTCCAATTAAATGCGACTTGTCTCGATCTTGATCTCCAGTATGTGTGTGCTCGTGTGTGCGTGTATGCTCATGTTTGTGTGTGTGTTCGTGTGTGTCTGTCTATGTGCGTGTGTTTGTGTAGGTGTGTGTGTGTGTGTGTGTGCTCGAGTGTGCGTTTATGTAGGTGTGTGCTCATGTATGTGTGTGTCTGAGTGCGTGCGTTTGTGTGTGTGTGTGTGCTCGTGCTTGTGTTTCTGTGTGCTCATATTTGTGTGCATGCTCGTGTGTGCATTTGTGTAGGTATGTGTGTGTGAATGCTCGTGTGTGTGTGCTCATGTGTGTGTGCTCGTGTGTGTGTGCTCGTGTGTGTATGTGCTCATGTGGGTATGTGCTCATGTGTGTGTGCTCGTGTGTGCTTGTCTGCGTGCTTGTGTGTGCATTTATGCTCGTGTGTGTATGTGTGTGTATGTGTGTGTTTGTGTGTGCTTGTGTGCTTATGTGTTTATGCTTGTGTGTGTGTGTGCTCGTGTGCTTGTGCTTGTGTGTGTATGCTTGTGTGTGTGTGCTTGTGTACATGTGTGTATGCTTGTGTGTGTGCTTGTGTGTGTGCTCGTGCGTTACCGTGGCGTACACCCGTCCTGTCTCGTTCATGCACAGGTAGAGTCGGCTCTTCTCCCCCTGGATGCCGACCACTCCCGGCCTCACGGAGAACACCTTCATCCAACCTGCAGCGCCAAGAAAACAAAGAAAACGAATAAAACACAAACACAAATTAATTCTAAATGTCTATGAGTAAAATGAATCATTTCATTTGTCATCGACACTTTAAATATTTCATTCGAAACATTCCCTCTCCCGTAGTCCTCACATGTATGTCTCTAGTCTTCCCTCTGAAATTCCTTTTTTTTTGGGACTCACAGGACTCGTCTGGACTGTGCACTCCGCGGATCTCTCCCCCGCACGGGATCTGCAGGTGGAAGCCAATCCCCACGCGACAGTACAGCAGCGTCCTGTGGGGGGCGCCACTGCTCCACCACGGGACAGGCTCTGAGAACACGAGAGCAGATGAAAATAGGCCGTAAGACTGCGGAGCTGCACTTCCTGCTGATCCACTGTGTTTTGGGATTTAAATAAATAAATAAATCTATGTTTAAATATCAGACAGATTAGAGCGGGATAATCACAGACAGCGTGTTCAAAACTTTACAACGATGTAAAGACTAAAGTGACCGGATTTTCAAAAACAAAATCTGGGACACCCCCTAGTTTGAGGTGGTTTTTAACTTGGTAATAATAAAACTGTATAACGAGTGTGTAATTAAGGAAAACTGTACTTTGCCCTTTCATAACGAACATGAATCAGTGTCTCTTTCATTCACTCGTTTTTCAAAATAAAACCAAAAATAAGAAAACGAAAAAACAGCTCTTTTCCTCATTGTTTGTCTCCAAAACCAAAATGAAAAACTAGATAACGTCCAGGAGACATCAGAACAGATGCCCTCCCCTCAGCTGCTTCTCTCCATGTGGAGGAGCAGCGGCTCTACTCCGAGCTTCTCTCATGTGACCGAGCTCCTCACCCTATCTGTAAGAGAGTGCCCGGCCACTCTGCGGAGGAAACTCATTTCGGCCGCTTGTATCCGTGATCTCGTCCTTTCGGTCATTCCCCGGAGCTCATGACCATAGGTGAGGGGAGCAACATAGACTGAGGTAAATCAAGAGCTTTAGCTTTGCTCAGCTCCCTCTTCACCACAACGGTCCGATACAGCGGCCGCATCACTGCCGACGCTGCACCGATCCGCCTGTCAATCTCACGCTCCATCCTCCCCTCACTGTGAACAAGACCCCGAGATACTTCAACTCTTCCACTTGAGGCAGGGACTCTCCTCCCACCCGGAGAGGGTAATCCACCTTTTTCCGGTCGGTCCCTTAAAATATTTAGATTTTTTGTCTAGATTTAAGAGAATAAATCTTGGTTAGTTTTATGAAATTTCCGGTGTAGAACTGTATAACTGGTCTGACTCCAGTGTGACTGTTTTTACGTGTACGACTAATTCATCACAGGTGAACCGGAGCTGTTCACTTGAAAACTACCACCCAATGACATCACAAGGTGCAACAGACCATTTTGAGCTCTGGAGAAAAGATGCAGACAAACCAATAATAAATCGTACTCAAACGTGTGTGAATGAAACAAAACACAACTCCAGGTCTGTTTTTGACGACACCGACATTATAACCTGACCCAAACCTCACAAGAGTCGAGTTTGTGTCATATGGGAGCTTTAAAACAAAAATCAGACATATAGTTGCAAAAAATTGAACTTGACACCATTAAAACAAACAAATAAACAAAAAAACTCTTACCACTTCCGGCTAAAACCTCTCTCGGGCCTTTGACCTTCGTACCAACTTCCTGTTTCCAGGCACCCGCCGACCAATCACTCGCTCCGAATCCTGACAGCAGCAGCAAGAATCGGAACACGTCCATAATATCCCAAACTTGGACTCAGCCCTGGTTACACTGCACATCTCCTGCTTCTACGGGAGTGATCCGGGTTTAAATCGGCCCGTACATGTTCTGTTTGGAGGAGTTTAGGTCCATAATGGCTGGACTCTGCTTAAATGCCCAGTAAAGTTCAGAAGAGAGCAGCTTTTAAACACGTTATCACACACTGACGGCTGTTGCATACAGTCTGTTCGCTCACAATCACAGCAGATTGGAGGCTTCCCTGATAAGAATTTAAAGACTCTCGTAACTTAGCAACGCAGGAGAAGTTAAAGCCGCGCTGTGTAACTTTTATGGCGTGATATCGGCAAATGCTTAACGAGTATGAGTATATTATGGAAGTATCGGTATTGGTGCATCCCTAGTTTTTATTGTTCAAAAATGCTACAATTTCTTCTGTGCACAGGGGCGCCTCTCCACAGATCTGACCTGTAATGTAGCGTAGTGCTGGAAGCTGCTCGCCTCCCCCGTGAGAGACAGGTTTAATCTATACTGGGGAACATTCCAGACCGAGCGGTAACATTTCTGTGGCGGACCCTGGACTAGAAATGTTACGCGATGCACCTTTAAGTCCAATTTCAGCGACAGATCTTTAGACAGAGTAGAGCCTCCAGTTAGCCGGGAATCTTGTTGACATTATTACTTGGTTTGGTGGGATATTACCTGTGGAAATGTTTTTTTGTGGGTTTTTCGTAATGGTTTTCTTGGAATTTCAGAAGGTTTTGAGAGCGTTTGTCACACTGGGGAGTGCAGAGTTGTGTGTTCTTGTGCGTCGGACACTCCATTCTGTTTGCGTTGTGTTATCTGCGAGTGACTAGGCCTCCTGTTAACTATGTGTGCAAAGAATGTGGGTCCTGTAGAGACAAAAAAACAGAACAAAAACACCTGAATAATATGCAAAGGCGGATGAGATAAGTCAAGAATTCAAAAGATACAAATAAAGGATATGGGTTAAAAGGCCCATGTTACACTATTGTTTCCTGTTTCCTCATCGCAAACAGACCTGGAGCTGTGTTTTGTTTCATTCGCACGTTTCACACAAAAATCCTGCATATTTAGACCGAGTTCTTTTCTCAAACTGGAAACAAAAACACTGTTCCACCTTGTGAGGTCATGTGGTCATACAGGAAGTGCTCCCTTCACTGCAAAAAATGATTTTCTAGCATAGTTAAACTGACTTGAATTAAGCAGATTCATCTTAAAAGATCAATTTTAAGATTTTTTTTTTAAGATGGGATTTTTTAACTTGTTTCAAGATATTCCATCCTGATATATCTTATCTAGACATTACAACTTATTCTAAGCACTTTTTATATTAAATCAAGCCTGGTTAAGCCTCTTTAACTTCCTTCTCAAACCAATAAGGTGAAAATTTTGCCATGAATACTTGACACTTGAGTTTTCTGCTTAGAACAAGATTCGTATTTCGTCTTCCATCCATCCATCATCTCCCGCTTAATCCGGCTAGGTCGCAGGGGCAGCTTGCTGCCCAATACTCATAGCACCTGACCCCCCCTATGAACCCCTCTGCAGGTGGTGAGCCCACAGGAGGGTGGACAACATGGTCCTTGATGTTAGTTCATAGGGGTGCTGCATGTTTTGGGTTGGGGGAAACCGGAGCACCCGGAGGAAACCCATCCAGACACGGGGAGAACATGCAAACTCCACACAGAAAGGCCCGGGCGACCCGGGGATCGAACCCACAACCTTCTTGCTGTGAGGCCTGAGTGTTGCCACTCAGCCACCGTGCCGCAAATCGTATTTCGTCTTGTTTTAAGAAAAGTTGGTAAGTGAAAATTTCTTACTGCACTGGCAGATAATTTCACATAAAATAGGGCATTTTTACCTCAACATTGGTATTTTTTTCTTATTTTTGATAGGCCTTTATTGCAGTGTTGTGTTTTTAACCTCCACTAGAATCACTCAGACGATTTCAGTCCTAGAATTGCCGATCTCTACTGAATTAAAAGGTAAAAGGAGCAGTTAACTTGGAAACTGCCGCTATGCTGTAAATTTCATAAAATCAACCAAGATTTATTCTCTTAAATCTAGACAATAAAAAAAAAAAAGCTTGTTTTAAGTAGTGCTGCCACTAACGACTAATTTTCTAACGATTAATCTCTCGACTAATTTTTCGATTAGTCGACTAATCTAAACGACTAATTAAAAAACAAAACAAGCGGTTCTAACACACACAAGTGTGTGTGTTAAGATTTTCCCGGAGGTTACCTTGTGTGTGCGAGTTGCAAAGGTTATTGCTGTTATGTCTGTTGTGTGTGCTCATTCGACAATGTTGAACAACGATATGCACACACAATTTAACGAGTATGCACGAGCAGCATATTGCAACGGTGTTCTCAATACCTCATGCATCGTGGTCGTGCTCCCGTGATAAGCCAAATAAGTCTTACAGAGTGTACAAACCACTCTATCACCATCTGTCCCAAAGTATTCCCAGACTTTCGAGGCTTTAGGGCTTGGTCTAGAAGTCGCCGCCACTGTTCTTGCATCCGACTCTGACCCACCGGCCGCTGGCCTTTTCTCAAATGCTCAAATCGGGGAAGGGGAAGAGAGAAGAGAGAGACCAGCCAGCAGAGTGCGCACGGCAAATACTTCCTCAAGTTTGTTTTCTTTGGCGGTGCCATTATATACCACTGCTGTTAGCCTTTGGTGAAGCCGAGGTTAGCCACCTCGGCGTCAACCCCGGATGTAGCCGCTGTCAGCAACACCGGTGTCCGCCTCGAGTGCAGTACTACTATTGGTGTGGAGGGGAAATACCTGATCTCGGGCAAGCAAAAGGTCTCTGGACGAGCCGTTTGAGACCAAAAATAAATAAAGGCGAATATTCGACCAAAAAAATTGTAGTCGACTCATTTTCATATTCGATTACGTCGACAACGTCGAATAATCGCGGCAGCACTAGTTTTAAGGGATATTTACTAATTTACTAAATGACTAAAGGATAGGCTAAATATGTAAGATTATGAAGCTTATTTCAAGAACATATAACTTTTTTTCTTATCTAGTTCCATTCATCTTCTCCCGCTTAATCCAGCTGGGTCACGAGGGCAGTTTGCTGCCCAATCCTCATAGCACCTGACCCCCCCTATGAACCCCTCTGCAGGTGGTGAGCCCACAGGAGGGTGGACAACATGGTCCTTGATGTTACTTCATAGGGGTGCTGCATGTTTTGAGTTGATAGGGAAACCGGAGCCCGGAGGAAACCCATCCAGACACGGGGAGAACATGCAAACTCCACACGAAAAGGCCCAGGCGACCCGGGGATTGAACCTGCAACCTTCTTGCCGTGCCACCTTCTCTAGTTTTTACATCTATAAACTAGTTAGAATCTGCACAACACAAGCAAAGCGAGTGTTAAGGTGTTTACATTGAAAAAAAAAAGCATATCTAGGTACATAAAAATGACTTAAATTAAGAAGATTTTACTTTATTTGAGCAGATTCAACTTGACAAATGAAATTATCTGCCAGTGGAATAAGTGTTTTTCTTTTTTATTCAAGCAACATTTGATTTTGTTTATTTTAAGTCCAAAAAGTTGTTGTTTTTCTTATTTTAAGTGTAGCAAAAATGTGTTTTCATATTTTAAGTACAAAAAGTCTTGTTCCACTGGCAGATCATTTTACTCGTCCAGTGAAATTTAATCAAATCATGATAAAACTTTCTTAATTCAAGTCATCTTAACTTAGGTTAGATTTTGTTTTTTGCAGTGTTAAGTGTTTTTATGGATGTAAATCAGTCGATCTTGGACTGAAATTGTCCAGTATCATCTCTGTACCTTCTGTTTGTCAGATGGAAAGATTAAAAGATTTTAACGTTTTAGGAAAGAGCTGCAATTTGTCAGTAAGTTACCAAAGTGGCAATTAGTCTTAAAATAAGAAAATCAAGAATTTCATTAAGATTCATGAACTAAAATCAAGAATAAATCAGTCAATAACAGCTTTATATTGTAGTTTGAATATTTTTTATCTTAATTTATTCTTATGCTTTATATAAGATCACTTCAAACTTAGATTATTGCTTAGAATAAGTGATTTAATCTTATTTTGAGATTTATGAAGGCCTAGATATAGTTTCTTATTTTAAGATTTCTTGATAAGTAAATTTCACTTCCTGCTCTTGCAGATCATTTCACTTGTTTCTTGAGCATTTTAACTTAAAACAAGTGGAGTTTTCTAGTTTTAAGGAGTATTTTTGCAGCGTACATGACATCACGAGGTGGAAGAGCATTTTGGACACAACTCCAGGTCTGATTTTGAGGAGGTAACAACATTCTAACTTAGGCTTAAAGCTCAGAAGAGTCCATCTTGTGTAATATGGGACCTTTAAGGATGCTTGCACTGGTAGTAATCAGTCAATAAAACTAAAAGACAATAAAAATACAAGTGCAGATGTCAATAATTCATAGTTTTATTTTACAGTAATAACATTTAAAAATAGGCTTTCTGCATTTTGACACAGTCAATTTGGGAAGTGAGACGGGATGATTCTGCTATGATTCTAAAACTTCAGGTATGATGAAATGTATGCAAGCCATTTTGTTTTTTCTGTAGCGATTATGTAGATTGATGATTAAATTAATCGTTCAGATGTATGATTTGTAACAAGACATTATAAAATACTCCAATTATAAAGTGCAAAAACAATTCTTTATATTTCGTTAGTGAGCGTCGACTTTTCTCAGTGGGTTGTGTGTTATTCCTGGGAAGTTGTGAAATGGTACATATTATTATAATTCCTAATCAAACGTTAACAGTGTGCTTTATTGTGCAAATCATAAAGCAGGTTTTCACATTATATCGGCTCTATACAACCCAGAGGGAAAAAATACATGGAAATATTGTAAATGTAAATGTTTAGTACAAATGTGTGTTCTCTTAGCCTGGCTAGCCAAACTTACTTTTTACGGAATTTTGTGTAAAGAAAGTCGGTCTGGTTTTGCTTCAGGAAGGTTTAACGTGGGACTAAACATGAAATCTGTGTTTTTTTCTGCAACTAAACAGTGTACGTGGTGTTATAGAAGCATTCTCTGTTGTTCTTAGTTTGTGTTTTTGCTATTTTTTCTGCGAACTGTGATAATTTGCAGGTTTTTGCTCTAAAAATGTCAATGTCAACCGTCTCTCCCCTTTAGTCCTCTCTATCCTCACTCTCCGCCTTTAGTCGTCTCCTCTTCAGTCCCCCTTTTAGTCCTCTCTATTCTCACTCTCCGCTTTAGTTCTCTCTATCCTCGCTCTCCCCTTTAGTCCTCTCATCCTTACTCTCCCCTTTAGTCCTCTCTATCCTCACTCCCCCTTTAGTCCTCTCTATCCTCACTCCCCCTTTAGTCCTCTCTATCCTCACTCCCCCTTTAGTCCTCTCTATCCTCACTCTCCCCTTTAGTCCTCTCATCCGTCACTCTCCCCTTTAGTCCTCTGCTATTCACTCTCCCCTTTAATCTTCTCTTCTTCGGTCTCCCCTTTAGTCCTCTCTATCCTCACTCCCCCTTTAGTCCTCTCTATCCTCACTCCCCCTTTAGTCCTCTCTATCCTCACTCCTCCTTTAGTCCTCTCTATCCTCACTCCCCCTTTAGTCCTCTCTATCCTCACTCCCCCTTTAGTCCTCTCTATCCTCACTCCCCCTTTAGTCCTCTCTATCCTCACTCCTCCTTTAGTCCTCTCTATCCTCACTCCTCCTTTAGTCCTCTCTATCCTCACTCCCCCTTTAGTCCTCTCTATTCTCACTGCCCCCTTTAGTCCTCTCTATCCTCGCTCTCCCCTTTAGTCCTCTCTATCCTCACTCCCCCTTTAGTCCTCTCTATCCTCGCTCTCCCCTTTAGTCCTCTCTATCCTCACTCCCCCTTTAGTCCTCTCTATCCTCACTCCCCCCTTTAGTCCTCTCTATCCTCGCTCTCCCCTTTAGTCCTCTCATCCGTCACTCTCCCCTTTAGTCCTCTGCTATTCACTCTCCCCTTTAATCTTCTCTTCTTCGGTCTCCCCTTTAGTCCTCTCTATCCTCACTCCCCCTTTAGTCCTCTCTATTCTCACTGCCCCCTTTAGTCCTCTCTATCCTCGCTCTCCCCCTTAGTCCTCTCTATCCTCGCTCTCCCCTTTAGTCCTCTCTATCCTCACTCCCCCTTTAGTCCTCTCTATCCTCGCTCTCCCCTTTAGTCCTCTCATCCATCACTCTCCCCTTTAGCCCTCTCTATTCTCACTCCCCCCTTTAGCCCTCTCCTCTTCGCTCTCCCCTTTAGTCCTCGTGAGCATTTTTTTTTTTTTCAGGTGACTTTATATGACGTACAAAAATTCAGCTTATGCACCTGTTAGAGCCTTTGAATATTCCCATATATGAAGCAGAACCAGACGAGTTCCTCTGCAGGACACCGTGGAGCAGGTGGAGACGTGACGGAAATGTGGTGGAAACGTGAGGAAGACTTGATGCAGACGTGGTGGAGATACGGTAGAGATAAGGTAGAGATACGGTGGAGATGTGATGAAGATGTGATGGAAACGTGAGGAAGACGTGACGGAGATGTGGCGGTAGATACGGTAGAGTTATGGTGGAGATACGGTGGTAACGTGGTGGAGATGGGATTGAGACGTGACAGACATGGTGGAGATGGTGGGGAGATGTGATGGAAACGTGAGGAAGACCTGAAGAAGACGTGAGTGAGACGTGGTGGAGACGTGATGGAGATACGGTGGAGATGTGATGGAGATACGGTGGAGATGTGATGGAGATGTGCTGGAGATGTGATGGAGATACGGTGGAGATGTGATGGAGATATGGTGGAAATGTGATGGAGACGTGACAAAGACGTGGTTGAGACATGATGGAGACGTGGTGGAGCTGTGGTAAAGCTGTGGTGAAGCTGTGGTGGAGACGTGATGGAGATGTGCTGGAGATGTGATGGAGATACGGTGGAGATATGGTGGAAATGTGATGGAGACGTGACAAAGACGTGGTTGAGACATGATGGAGACGTGGTGGAGCTGTGGTAAAGCTGTGGTGAAGCTGTGGTGGAGACGTGAGTGAGACGTGGTGGAGACGTGATGGAGATACGGTGGAGATGTGATGGAGATGTGACAAAGACGTGGTTGAGACGTGATGGAGACGTGGTGGAGCTGTGGTAAAGCTGTGGTGTTGCTGTGGTGGAGCTGTGGTGTAGCCAGGCTGTGGTTAAGGCCGCTCTCTGTTTGGCACGGGGTGTCTGTGTGGACGGGAATGTTGGGAATGTTCAAGTAGACGGTTCGTTCTGGAGCCTGAGAGGAGGACATCAGGAGGCACCTTTACTCTGCAGCTTGGACAGCAGCATCTCATTCTTACGGCACTCCTGAACAAAACACAAAACAACTCATCATTAGGTCCATAATGCCATACTGTGGAACATTCCAGACAAAGCAATAACATCTCCATTAAGAAAAGTATTTGACCGAGCCTCCACCAGAAAACTTACTTAAGGCACAATATTTTCAAATAAAATAATGCATTTTGGTGCATATTTAGAACGCATACATCTGCAAAATGTATGAAGCCAGGTAAATGTCATGTATTTTATTATATTTTATCTGTATTTTATTATATTTTACCTGTATGTTATTATATTTTAACTGTATTTTATTATATTTTATCTGTATTTTATTATATTTTATCCGTATTTTATTATATTTTATCTGTATGTTATTATATTTTATCTGTATTTTATTATATTTTATCCGTATTTTATTATATTTTATCTGTATGTTATTATATTTTATCTGTATTTTATTATATTTTATTTTTTCACTATAGTGTTTACTTTTTCCCTTGTATTTGCAAACACTTTTTAACAGTACTGTTTATTGCAGCTATTAGTACTTGAATATCTTAGCGGGTCAACGGTTCTTCTCATCCTAAGCATTTCATTGCACTATAGACCTTGTGTTGGACCTGCATATGACAAATAAACAATCTTAAATCTTAAATCTTGAATCTTTTGCTTTGTTGAAATTTAATAATACAAAATCATTTACAGAGAGAATGTTGGAAATCAGAATTAGTATTTGAATAAACTAGATCTGAATGAAACTTCAAATTCTGATTTTATTTTACTAATAAATCAGACTCATAATTAAACATCACCAGCTCATGTGTACAATCTGCAGTGTTTCTTGAAGACTGAACAGTGACTCCACATGTTGCGGTGTGACAGGACAGTGGCTTTTCTCACCTCTTTAAAGTCTTTGACGGTCTTGAAGTAGAGACGCTGTTTGTCCAACAGCTCCAGGTACTCATCGTTCAGTTGGTCTCTCCTCATCTTGTTCTCCTGCTTCTTCTTCTCCATCTGAAAACCACACAATCATGTGAGACACAAACACAGAGACACACAAGTGAGATTTGCCACGTTTACATGAGAGCTTTATTTCTGAATAAGAATTAATTCTGCTTTAAAAAGACCATGTAAAACTTAATTCTGAAGAAAGTGGGTGGTTTATTCCAATTTTAAAGCTGAATGAATTTATTCCTGGATCATGTAAATGTTTCTTGTTCTTCAAAACAATCCCGGTGGTTCGTGCTCGTTGAGTCGCCCTTCTGAGGGGATCCCGACGATCCGGCTCCACCAGTCGTCTCTTCGGACTTTCCTCCACTGCTCTTTGGATTTGTGAGCGGGATGTGGGAGTGGGCTGAGGTGTGGGAGTCTCAAACTCAGTTTGTCTTCTTCCTCCTTCTCCGACACTCTTCCCTTCTCCTCCTCAGCTCACAGACTTAAAGTGTGAGGACAGAATTCTCCAAGAAGTTTGGATCGTGTTTGTCTCTGAAGCGTAATGACAAACTGAGAGCAGCTGAAGTGTGTGTTTCCTTCCCAAAGACGTAAATACGTTTGTGTCGCTGTCCAATCAGAACCCTTCCCCACCCCCAGGTGTTTAGTGGAATTAAATAAAGATGATTTAACGTGTTTTCCACCTCAATTCAGAATGAGAATATTTTAATTCTGAACTTTTCATTCAGAACAATTAATATGGAATTAAAAACATCATGTAAACGTGGCCAATGTCACACACACAAACTGTAAGTCCAGCTCAGATCTCGAGGCTGCACCTTTATCCTGCTCTGTTTGATTCCCTCCACGATCTGCTCCATCTGCCTGAGGAACTGCTCCTTCGCTCCTGCCGACGACATCGCCCTGGAACAACATCAGCACCGTTTCGATCATCACGTTTGGACACGCACATCAAGCACCCACTCACCCAAACACACTTTCTACACACTCAAATTTCAGTATTAAAACCAGAATCCATGTTTGCGATTCTGGTTTTAAGACCTTTGTAGATTGTCTTAGGTTCAGGTGTGTAATGGACGGAGTTTGGATCCGGGGCTGTACTCACTGCTGGAAGTTGTCATGGATGGAGTTGAGCAGATTGGCCTCCTTCTCCAGGTACAGCTTCTTATCGTCCAGTGTGTTGTACAACGTGAAGAACTGCTTTGTCTCTTTGTGAGTGGCAGACACTGAAAACATGAGCACAAGGTCAGATTTAATATGGGCAACACTGTTTAAAAGGGACTTCTTCAAAAGGCTTTAGTGACAAGTGATTGTTTGAAAAGTATATTTTTCTAACATGTCAAATATTTTATATATTTAAAGTTGAACTCCGGAAATTAAGAACTTGCCCCCATCACTACACTAGTTTGTTGTCTTGACAGACTCACTGCCACAGCGAGATCTCCACCGAGGCAACACTGATCTGTGCTGTTTTTTGGCTTCTGACAGTATTTGACCACCTCTAGTGATGGACTTTAGCTTCAAATGTGCCGGAGTTTCCCTTTAATTGATGCTTATGATGAGGTTACAGGAAAAATAGAACTCAAATGTGAATTGTTAATTTATTTTGTAGAGATGTTATTTTGCAGGATTAGGACAAGTTCAGCCAATATTCATGGAGATCACTGTGGTTAAAATGTGCTGTTACCCCCCCGTGTTTTCCTGTGTGTGGTGCCCGTGTGTGATGCCCGTGTGTGGTGCCCGTGTGTGATGCCCATGGTGGGTGCATGGTGGGACCTTGGCTGTAGAGCTCGATGAACCTCTTCTGGTACTGGGTGAGCTCAGCGCGACTGGGCACTTCGTCGATCTTCCTCTGGAGAATGGCGATCTCTCTGTTCCTGCGCGCCTGGGCACACGACGCGGTGACACAGACAAAAGAAAGGTTCAAGTTAAGACGGCAGAGTTTTATCTTCAGGACCAGTTTGTAATAATCATACATACATAACATAAAACACTACTGCCATAAAGTTAAAGCTGCACTGCGCAACTTTTCTGGTAGAGGCGCTGTCAAACGCTTTTCTCCATAGATGTTACGCCTTTGTCTGGAATGTTTCACAGTATGGCATTAAATCTTTTTATCTTCATGGACACTAAACCAGACCAAGTTACAGGTCAGATCTGTGGAGAGGCGCCCCACTCAGTCAGAATCTATGTTATTCTAGGTTAACGCTCTATTCGCACTCACGTCTCAAACTGGAAAGATGTTTGGAAACGTGCAATGACAACTTCTGGTGACACCGACCGACCGTGATAATGGTGCGTTCTGTTTATCCTTCCGACTTGGAGGTCCCAGGACATTGCCTTTTCGAGACAGAATCCACGATGTCAGGCACAGTGTCACTTGTATGAACTTATTTCTTTGTGCTTTGACACTTTGGTGGTTTAAATGACAATTTCAGTCACTCGTATTACTGCGTCTGTATTACTGCCTATGGGTTTGGAAACTGCTCTGTTTGTAAAATGTGCTATATAAATAAAGTGGATTTGGATTTAGTATTACTTGAACTTCTTAGTTTTTTTTAAGACAACATAGTCAAGTGTATTTACCTTGTTGACATGTTTCGGCTGCAGCTGTTGCATCTTCACAACTGTCACCGGTGTTGGTGGTGACGTGTCGTATATCAGCTGTTGTTACTTACTTCCTGTAGTCAGTAGTAGTAGTAGTAGCGTGTGTGGCCGGCCTGATGGATCTGCAGGTCGCTCAGACTGACCACGCCTCCCTGTCGCCCGGTGCTCTCTGGAGGAGGGTCCCAGGTGTGTGAAAGGAGGAACGCCCCATCGTCACGGTTAATGCTGTCAGTGTCTCGTTTCCTGATTGCAATGGTTTCCCTGATCCAGCGTTTTTGAACTTGTTCTTATCCGATCCAATGACCCGAGCCTCGTCCCAGTCCATAATGTGGTTATTTCTTTTGCAGTGGTCTGATATGGCGGATTTTAGGTTTTCCTGTTCTGCTTTGTCTATTTGTGTTACTGTTTCCTTTTCGCATTCTTTTTGGTGTTCCTTTATTCCGATGTGAAATGCCTGGCCTGTTTCCCCTATGTATGATTGCATGATGTATTACTGTGCATGGGTTTGGTAGTATTACTGCAATAATAGTAGGTAGTCGGTGTCGCCCATATTTTTAGCCCATGTCCTGTGAGCTAACGTGCCAAAATGATCGACTATCACGACACACCAATGCTTTCACTTCACTAACAAACTGAATTATACTATTTATATTGAATTCTTCCTCGAGGTTGTGCAGTTGAAGCACATATTTATTTTGGAGCACCTGATACTTGGTCGGTGCTAAAGCAACATTAGCGTGAAAACTGAGGTATGGTTGTAATTGTGGATGAGCTGAACATAACGGAACACTACAATGACATGCAGATGAAGAAATCTGGGACATTTTCTAATTTTTCTTAAATTTTGTCCGAATTTCTACTGTGAACAGAGCCCGTCGGAAGTCGTCATCGCATGTTTCCAAACATCTTCCTGGTTTGTGACGTAAGCGTGGAAAGAGCCTATTTGTGAGCAATAAAACCAGCTGTAAGTGAATAAATGTAAGGTAGAGCTGTTTAATGTCACACTGTGGAACATTCCAGGCAGAGCACTGACATATGCGTAGAAATAAGCAGGTGACGCACTCCCACCGACAAAGTAACACAGTGCACCTTTAAATAGGCCGAGTTGTGCGCGATGACAGAGCTCCAGTGATTCACACTTATGGAGTTGAAATAGTTGGTCTATCACGCAGCATAAGAAGAGACCATGATGTGAAAGGGACATGTGCTCAAAGACAAAGGACAAAACAAACCAGTGACAGACGGCGCGTGTGAGCAGGGCCTGTGTCACGGCTCTCCTATCTAATCTAACTCTGTGTTTGTGTATCAGGAGATTATTACCATGAGCAGCCGGATCTTCTGCAGTTTCTCTCTCTCTGCGCTGCACTGCTGGTCTATCAGCTGGTTCCTCTCCTGGGCCAAACAAAACCAGGTCAGTAGAATCTGTGCAAACATTACGGTTTAACGTGTTTACCTTCTCTTCTTCATTGTCCTGGCCGGATGCCGTTTTCAACTTCTCGATGTCCTCCTGCAGACGAGTCATCTCCTCCTGCACAAATACAACACATACCAGGGTTCCCACTCTTTAACACTGACAACTTTGTTTTTTTCAACTTCTTTTCACTATTATTTCCTGTTATCTTATATCTTGGGCCATCACAACTTGATAGGGACCACCCCCAACTCAGGGCTAAAAAAAACACCCTCTTTAGGAAAAGCTATTAGCGGAATTATGTAACTGTAAATATCAAGGTGCTGCAACTGCATAAATGGTCAGATAACCCTAAAATTTTGCATAGTGTATCCTGACATATAGGGGAAACTTTTAGAAAAAAATATTCTTGGGCTTGCTGCATTTTTACTGTCAAATATCACACTCAACATACCCCAAAAGACAAAGAAATGTCTGTCCGCCTGACAAATTATCATCAAAAGTGATCATTTTCAAGCATTTTATTACGCGTTCTATCTAGAGGAAAACAGCGGGAATGACCAAAGTTCTTCACTGTACCTGTGGTGTTAGTGTCAGATCGTAACTACCAAACATCAGCAACATGACGATAACAGCCGAAAAGAGAGCGTCAGGAGCAGAGGACACAGAAACGCAACAAACTATAGCAAAAATAAAGACTTTATTACTCACCTCTTGTAAAGTGGCACATTTAAAGTGCAGCATCTCATCTACATTATCCATCGAAATTTTCCTCCGCAAATAATGACCCCAGTTCACAAAATGGCGATATTAATCCAGTTTGAAGTGTTCTTTGAAAGTAAAAAGGCGAAAATTGTTCCTCGCGTGCGTTTGTTTACGTACACAGAGCGTAAAGGGCAGATTAGCAACAGTGAATCTACTTCCTGTGGACTTTATCTCCAATCTCTTCTACTTTAAAATCCTGTATCTGAAGTTTGAACCTTATTTCATAAATAATAATAACAGTTTTGACTTGTATCTAAACTAGAAGTGCAGAGCTCTGATCTTTTAACACTTCAGTCTCAGAGCGAGTAGTTTTACTGTAGACAGGAAACAGCTGACGCCACCGCGCTCACAGCTTTATATCTTGTGGTCCACACACAGATCCTGCTGCAGTCTTTGCCATCGAAGATTTTAAATCTCTTAAGTTTCTCCTCGTGTCTGTGGTGTGTGCTTTTTGTCGCACGTTTAAAAATATCTTAAGATTGAAAAATCCTCTAGTCTGTAGCAGCCTTTAGGGCTAAATATGAAATGTGAACCATTTCCACTCACCTTATGGTTTGGTGTTATAGTTTAACATTCAAAATCCTGTCAGTGCATTTATTGTGTCACTTTTAAACAAAAAACCTTCAGAAATAATCATAATAGCCTAATGAGAACTTAACAGTAGGTGCGTGAAAGAGATACTAAAATTCCATGACTTTTGCCAGAGGGACAAATGTGATTTGTACTGAGCTGTAAAGAAGCCTGTGTGCTCCTGTATTCTCTTGGCCTCACCCTGCAGTGCGTCTTAAACTCGTGCTCCTGCTGTTTGAGGCTGTCGTTCATGGTGACCAGGGACCGCAGTTTGTCCAGGACTCTGTAACATAAGCGCAAGAGCCGTCTGATCAGAACCATCGTCTGAAAAAGTGGTGAATGAGGTGCTCAATTTTGTTACTGAAGTAAAAGTACAGATACAGAGGTGAAAGATTTGCTCAAGCAAAGATATCACATGAAAAAATCTACTTAAAATTTTCACTAAAGTACCTGTTTAAAATTGTGCTTAAAGAGTAAAGTATTTTGGAGACCACCAAATGTAGTGATTTTGAGAATTTAGATGGTTTTTTAGCTGTTTTTGTGTAGCTGGTGTGCTCAAAGTTGGGACATTAACTCAAATTAAATGTGCTCAACCACAAAGGCAAGTACTTTTTACCTTTCAGTCCAGTTCAGAAATGTAGTGGAGTAGAAAGTACATATACTCTCAAATGCAGTAAAGTAAAAAGTATCTGCTGTAAAGTGTACTTAAAGGGGAACTCCGGCACGTTTGAAGCTAAAGTCCATTGCTAGAGGTGGTCGAATACTGTCAGAAGCCAAAAAACAGCACAGACGGTGAAGAAGAAGAGAAACTGAAAGTTGTTGAAAGAAAATTGTTCAGGAATGTATTTTTTTTTAGCGTTTTTCAAAAAATATAATTCATTGTTGCCTTACAGACTCACTGCCACAGCGAGATCTCCGCCGAGGCAACACTGATCTGTGCCGTTTTTTGTCTTCTGACTGTATTCTATATTGCACTTTTACTTTTGTACTTTGTTACCTTCCACCACTGGTTTGTATTAAGGTAGGGATGCACCGATGTTGATACTTTGGCTTCAAGTATCTGCAGAAACCCGATATCAACCAATACCAGGGCAGATACTGAGAATCGCAACCAAGTGTGTTATGTAATTACAGAACTGCTTTGTAAAAACACAAATTTAATATTCTGAGATGTTTTGGGCCAGTAAATTGTTTTATATATCAGTTTATAAACCACAATTGGCTGAACCGATATCTTGCAGGCCAATATCAATGCACCAATTTTTTCTTTCGCCGTAGATATTGACACTAGTATCGTATCGGTGCATCCCTGTATTGAGAAGCAGTCCTCACGTGGAGTCGGCGCTAGTCTCCGTCTCCTCCAGCGTCTGCAGCTCCTTCTCCAGACGTGAAGACTCGTCTGTCACCTGCACAGCACATGGGGTTAGCTTTGTGTGACATGGGGCGGCTCTGGGACTGTAAGAGTGGATAACATCGCTGTATCACATAAATATTTGACCTTAAAACCCAAATGACCCCGTAACCAACGGCCAACTGATGTAGTTTTAAACCCAATTACACGTGTATAAGTAGCGTCACACATCCTCCCTTCATCGGCCTGAAATCCACTGGAGTTTGCAGATTAAATCAACCAGAACCACGATGTTGGCATGTGCAGCAAACTTCTCATTTATCAGTTTGGAGCAGCTCTCACTGAAAGCAATCGGGACATTCAAAAAATACTCCAGTCTGACTGTTTCAAGCGTTACAACAGCAAAACAAGCCAAGAGACTGAACTTAAATCAAATCCAGTTGAGAGAAAAGCATAGACGTCTTTCTCTCCACAAATGCACTGCTTCCCTCTGCACATTTTTTATTTCTCCAGTCTCATTTCTCCAGTCTCCGAGCCTAAGATTGTTTTAACCCTTGAAGATCTAAGGGAAATTTCAGTAAATTTGTCCTCGGCTGGATTTTTTCTTAATTTTTCCATTAAAACTTCCCCTTTTACCCTCTAATGAAGTGTTCTACATCCTTTTAATCAGTAGAACCTGTTATTTCACAATCTACTGCTGTAGTTGTGTCATATGGCTGTAATAAAAGCTACAGGACCAGAAATACAAAAAAAAAAAAAAATACAAAAATACTCTTTCAAACAAAACGCACAGCAAACTTGTATAAACAACTTTCCGGCTTTTTCAATTGTTATGAACACAGACGCTCAGAGCATTGACCATCTTGACTCACTTCACTCTTTGGCAAAGGTTTGGCCAATGAAAATGTACGGAGTGCATGTGTTGGGCGGAAAACAAAGTTTCTAATGGAGACTCGTATTCCGTACGTCGTCACACAGCGTGTGTGTGATAGGATAACACCGCAGATATGCACGAAATCCTCGATCTCCACTCTTTCAAAGGGAAAAAAGTATATTTCTATCTTTTACAGTTGGAAAATTATGCACAGTTACATAAAACATATTCCCAGGTATTGTATATGATAACGTAGGTCTTGAAGAGTTAAGGGGCATAAGGGGCATGATACAGCACCGTCGTTACCTCAGTAAGTCTTCTCTTGGCCTCCTCACAGCTGGATTTCACCTCTTCATGTTTGGCTTGCAGCTGTAAACATAAATGCATTAGGATCTCCATAGAGCAGGACGAGTGGTTGTGTAGTGCACATGTATCCTGACCTCCTCCAGGGCCTTGCTCCTCTGTTGGATCTGTTTGTGCAGTGAGGTCACAGCTCTGCGCTGCTGCTGCAGGGGCCCGTACCTCTCCGAGAGCTCCTCTGAGGACAGCTCACTCTGCTGCAACGACAAATGAAACAACACAACACTCACAATATCATCCAACGCGTGTGCACTATGCCAGCCTGACAGACATCTCATTTTTTAAAATTATATATTTATTTATTTATTTATTTATTTTTATATTCAACATTTGGAGCTCAGTTGTCTTTTTAGTAGGGCTGTCAACGTTAAGGCGTTAACGCATGTGATTAGTTGCACTCATGTTTTTTTAACTCAGATTAATCACACAATTTATTTTGAACACTCCTCTATTGAAAGCGCGATGGTGACCTGAAAGGCGGTGCAGGTTATTAGGTCAGTAATCAGGTCTGTCCATACACAGATGTGAAGACGACAGATGAGACTGTGACTGGTGCTCAGCGGCAGATTTCTCTTCAAAAAACTGCCCGATGGGACTTTAGCTAAAACTAAGGTAGTTTGCAGATATTGCAGTGATGAACTCTCTTTCCACAGAAGTAGAAGTTTAAAATACCATCTTAAAGCAAAACATGTGTTTGATTCAGCGGCAGCAACAATGCCACTCGTACCAACAACAAGCCGAGTGCAACCGCAGCAATGATGTCAACAGAACTACCAGAGAGAAAAATGTCAATAATATAACCTTTTGATAATAAATCGCATTTTTGTCAAAATATTTTGGTCTTTTTTTGAAGAATAATTAACTGCGATTAATCGTAATTAATGCGAATAAATCCAAAATAATAAATACATTATTAAAATAAAATGATTAAATAAATGTATCATTTGACAGCACTAGTTTTTAGTTTATGTCCCGCAGAGCAGTGCAGATTGCGCATGGATATTGACGCAGACAGCGTCATATTGGTTTTATTAAATGTTTTTTCTATAACCACTTTGGAGTGTATAATTGTTTAGATTATTAACAAGAACCAAGGTCTTAGTTTCTGTAGTTTCAGTGTTTGTTTATGTTTTTAGTCAACAAAATGAACACCACTTTAATTTTCATACCTTCTCCTTGTACTCTGAGGCGATCTGCTTGATCTCCTCAGACTGGAGTCCCACGATCTGCCCCACTGCACTGGCCGTCAGCCTCCCCTGGAAAACAACACAGCCACGAGTCTTTTTCCACACAGGGACTGGGCACAAAATGCACCCATCCAGCTTTTCTGTTCCAATACTGATGCCGATACTTTGGCTTTAAGTATCTGCTGATAGTCGGCCAATAGTGGAGCAGAGAGTAAAGCAAAAAAGAGTATGAATTATTTCCTTTAAACACAGGGTGTATGGGTACACACACACACACACACACACACACACACACAGTTTTGTAGCTATTATTTATCTATTTAAGTAACTACAGAACAACAACAACAAAAATATTAAGAGGTGGTTGGGTCAATATTGTCCAGTAAATCGTCTTATTACACAAATTTATAGACCCAAATACTGATATATCGTCTGAGCTGATATCTGATCCATAAAAATGTCCAATATCGGTGGAGATATCTGATACCAGTATTGTATCGGTGCATCCCCAGAGATCAGTTACATCAGTGTCCACACAGAGAAATGAGGATTCACAGATTCATTTCACCGCACAAACATCAGTGACAAAACAACAGGGCGATAATACGATAATAAAGCACTGTGTGTTTGCAGTTTGCTCCGTGTATTGATACTCACCTCCTCTATCGCCATGGCAGCCATATTGGTCATGAGGGATTTAATCCGCATCTAAACAAAAACACATCATCAAATTATGACATAACAAAAGTACATAGCTCAAATATTTAACCAAGACAACCCAGAGTCAGAATCCTTTTACTACTGCGCATGTTTTGAGTGAACCAGAGCATGGTAAATGGTAGGGCCCGACCAATATATCAGCTGGCCGATATCATCAGCTGATATGGGCACTTGGAAACATATCGACTATCGGCCTAAATCTTGCCGATATTCCACAATCCATATTGATTGGGCTCTAGTAAACAGTCACAATTTTATTGGTCATGATTTCATAGTCCTAGATGAGGGCCAAATTTCCCTATTGATCACAGTGTAGTTTGGCATAAAATATCCAAATGGTAAATTCACAAATGTTGAACCTGGTATTTAAAAGAAGAGACTTGTAATTCAATATACTGTGACGGTCCAAGATATTATTGCGAGGCCTTTGACGATCACAATATTTCAGTTATTGTTACATCCCGAGTGTGGACCTGACCTCCTCCACCTCCTGCAGGTCCAGCTCCTCTGACCCGTCTGCTCCCGACGGGACTCCGGCCGCCGACTTCTGACCGTCCACCTGAACAACACAGACAAATACAAACACATTTACTGTACAATAATACCCCCTACAACTGTACAATTCACCCTTATGTAACAGATAATACTCCTGTACAGCAACTCACTCTTATGTAACAGATAATACTCCCTACAACTGTACAACTCACCTTTATGTAACAGATAATACTCCCTACAACTGTACAACTCACCTTTATGTAACAGATAATACTCCCTACAACTGCAGAAGTAGAAGAAGTAAAAGTCTTGCTAAAAGTACTGATACTTTTGACGAACCTAAGCAGAGCGTTTCACCGTCTTGTGTTTCATTTGAACTTACTTGGTCTTGTTTTGTCTGTTTGCTGAATCCGTACCTCCTGAAAAAGATGTGAATTAAACAGAAATTATTAATAACAAGTGGAAAGAAGGGAAAGAAAAAGAATCACACGACCAATGAAACGCCATGCCACATAAAAACAAGGTGGACTGTCAAAGAAACCCAGGCCACGTCTCATTTCTCCTTCCTCGCTTCCTTCGCTTCCTTCGCTTCCTTCGCTTCCTTGATAAGCTCTATTCACGCTTACGTCACAAACCAGGAAGATGTTCGGAAACCTGCGATGACAACTTCCGGCGGGTTCTGTTCACATTAGTACGTCTGACAAAATCTAGGAAAAAATGAGAAAATGTCCCAGTTTTCTTCATCTCGCTTGTCACTGTAGCGGTTAGTTATGTTCGGCTCATCCACAATTCCAACTGTACCTCAGTTTTCCGTTTTTTTTTTTTTTTCAGATTCTGTCTCTCACAGTGGAGATGCACCTATGATGAAAAATTTAGACCAGTCCATGATTTCTAAGTGGGAGAAAATGCAAAATCACAGGGTGTTCAAATATTTATTTTCCTCAATGTATATTTAACTTGTATATAAGGAAAAGCCCCTTGAGAACAAATCACAGAAGAGAACAAGCAGAACAAAAACAGTACAAAAGAACAAAACAACATATTTAACAAACATAAACATGAACCCAAAACAACAAGACAAGATACAAAAACTCAGATTAACATTAAACATACAAATAAAGAACCATCATCATGACAACCAGACAAATCCCTCACCAAACGCAAGCACATTGTGTTTTGAGATGAAGAAATAAGTCTTTCTTGAATATATGGAGTGAAGATGTGGAGCGCGGGGAGTTTTGTTCCAGTCGGACGCTGCATTGAATCTGAATGCTCTTCGTCCGATGACTCTGGAGGTCTTGAGTACCACAAAGGAAGAGTAATCTAAATGTCTAAGTGAGTACGGTGATGAGAATGGAAGTATTGTTGGAGGTAGGGTGGACAGAAAAGAAAAATGCATTTAAAGGTGACCTGTGACCAGTGAAAGCGCATTCTTGCATTAGGAAGTGACCAGTCCAGTGTTTCATACAGAATACGTTATATATTTTACCACTGATCACATTTTCTTCAGTGGGTTTGATCACAGCCGGTCGATGAGCCCAGAGTCGGGAACTACACCGGAAGTCATCATCGCAGGTTTCCAAACTTCTTCCCAGTTTGTGACGCAAGCGTAAAGAGAGCTCTCCTCGATTCTGCAGGAAATGGGTGAGGAAGCCCTGCCCACGGAGGAGACAAAGCGAGAAGAGAGGACCTAAAGTCCTCACTGAGACCAATAAAGTTTGGATTCTTTTCTCTGGTTTACGCCTTCACTCTGTGGTTTTCTTGGGGACTGTACTTAAGATTAGGAGTGTAATCATGAACCATTTTTGCAAAATATCTTAAAAAGACAGGAATTTTCTCTGAGGCCAGTGTGTTTACTGATAATAAATATCACTTTAATTTTTTATCAAAAAACAGTATTTCGGTTGGGGCCAGGCAGGTTTTTAAATATAGCTGCATTTCGACCAACTAGAGCATGTAATATGTCGTAGAATAGGTTTTCAGGGCTGCTGAATACGATTCTGACATCAAAAAGTGTGTTCAATGAATCCTTGATGTCCTTCTTGCTTCAGGTGCTGCTTGTTTTAGGCCGTTTTTGTCACAGCTCTGCCTTTTATTTACATGTTTTTCCCCAGTCCAGCTCCCAGTCTGTTCCAGTCATCTTTTTGCTACCTCCCCGTTTCTCCTACACCTGTCTTTCACCTGTTTCTCATTCCCAGATCATCCCAGGGTAGTTTACATGAACTCCAGCAGCTCATCCAGTCTTTGCTAGATTGTTGACCTGTGAAGACACTCTCAAGCTCTGAATCTTTACTCTATTTGAAATCTGTTGTTTGTGAATTCTCCCTGTTTATAATACTGAGTTCTGAGTTATCCCTGGCCTGTTTCCATTCATTAAAGGGATAGTTTGGGATTTTTTACATGAATCTGTATGTCCCTGTCAGCAGTGTCATGCATCAACACGACTTACCTCCCGACAGCATCCGGCGAGCCGAGTTCTTGACAAAAGTAGTCCGGCAAGTTGGCTGGGGTCATGAAAATAAAGTGTTTTTCTTCTCAAAACAATATGTGTTCAAAACAGTGATACATTTGTGTCACAAAAAGTGAACCACTGAAAAATCAGAGCTCATAATCGCTTGGTACTATTTTCTCTCCAGTCATATCACTCTGCACTGCTTCCAGGTGAAGCTGTGCCTGTTTCACTGTGTTTCCTGCTCAGAAAGTTGACAAGAACATGTGTGACTACGACACCGACGATGAAGACATGGCCTTTAGCACAGAGCCAAGGGGAGATCTTTATGAACCTGAATATACTGATGCCCAAATTCACCAGATGGAGTTAGAACGGGCAGAGAGAGAGAGAGAGGAGAGACAAGTTGAAGCTGGATTTTTGTTGTTACAGGCTGGAGAATCACAAGTCTGCACCATTTTTATATATATTCTTATATCGCTTAAACAAGCTTATACTTATCTCTGTAGCTCTCACTTTAACTCTCTTGTGTCACGGCATCATTGGTCTGAGCATGTAAACACTGCCAAACTACTGAAAAAAGTGTTGGATTCATGCGCGGCTTCACCTGACCGGAGAGAAAATAGTACCAAGCGATTATGAGGTCTGACTTTTTCCCCGTTAACATTTGACACGACATGACACAAATGTATCACTCTTTTGAACACATATTGTTATGACAAGAAAAACACTTGCCGGACACTTCTGTCAACACCAAACCCGGGGATGAACTCGGTTCACCGGACGCTGTCGGGAGGTAAGTCAGTGTTGATGCACGACACTGCTGATGGGGACATACAAATTCATGTAAAAAAAATCCTGAACTGTCCCTTTAAAAAATTTCACAGTTTTGGAAGATATTTAGTTTGCATTATATATCACATATTCCATTGTTATTTATCAGCCTGATTTGCCATATCAAGCCTTGCCTTTTATAAGACACTTTCTGTTGATCTGAAATAAGTGTTTGAGTTTGACAGCATTCTTTGTGTTGCATTCGAGTCCTATTGACCTGCATGATAGTTTTTTTTATATATGGCTGCTGACATTTTGAAAAGAAATTGGCTCCAATTCAGATGGAATATGGCCTACAAAAATACCTGTTCTCCATTTTTACATCCCTATTAAGATGACACAGATTGACAGCTGAAAAATGTTGGATCGAGGAAAAATTGAGGAAAGAGGAATGAGTCTGCAGCCCTCATCATGCTCGAAATGTGTACACTGCACACACACACACACACAGGGGGAGGAGCTACTTACAGGATATGGAGATTTGTCTGTCTACGGGGGAGTGGGAGAGATGGAGGGATGAGAATGAGAAAAGCATGAGGAGAGAGAGCGTCAAGAGGCAAAAACAAAGAAAAAGTACGAAGGGGGAAGGGATGGGGAGTATTTTCAAGTTTCTCTAGATGAAGATAACCAGATCATATTTTTGCAACACATCAGAAATAAAAGGGATGTACCGATACCGACACCGGCATCGTTCCGGTCCGATTGCCGATCCATAAGAATCTGGTGGATAATATCAGCTCCAAAATATTGTTTCTGCCGATATCCTAGTTGGGATTTTAAATTGATGTAATAAGACTGTTTACAAGGGATGGGACAAGATCTCGTCAGAGAATATGTGCAAGAAGATTTTTTATTTAAAACTAAAAAGGTCTGCTCTGCTCCCCTTCTTTCTCTGATCCACCTCCTCTTTTTTAGAGCTTTATGGTTAGTGCTTTAGGTTTAATATATCGTACAAACTCATTCCAAAATTTAAATGTGGATTTCTCTAGTATTATTGGTGGACACAAAATTTAAAAAAATGTAGTGATCCTGACACCCTGTTCTTTAAACCTGTCTGTGTCAAAAATCAAGATCAATATGGGAAAAGTCAATCTTGATTCTTTTTCCCCATATCACCCAAACTCACTCCCTCCACATCAACTTTAAACTTTGTAATGTATTTTGTAATGTGTCAGGTAGGGTGGTCCAAACATTTTTTTTAGATTCTCTAGATTAGAATCCTGCATTTGGTTCCATATCTGGCCAAAATATTTGTGTCCAAATTTTATGCAAACTAATTAATATTTAGAGGTTGCTCAAGACAGTTGAAAATTACTCTATACTATAACATGGCAAACCAAATAAATAAGGTCTATTCAAATAATGTGTCATTTTATTCTGCAAACGCAATCTGAAACTTGCAGAAAAAATACTTAGAAAATCCATAAAAGTCGCTTAGAAAGTCCATAAAGGCCATAAAATGATACTTGAAAATGCAAAATAAGTCAATTTCCAGAACTCTTTATGCAGAAAAAAACAACTAAAACGTCTCCTTTTTCTTCCAAATTTCTTCCTAAACCATGTTTTGGAGGCTTAAACGTAAAAAAATGTATGTATGTATGTGTGTGTGTGTGTGTGTGTGTGTGTGTGTGTATGTATGTACCAGTATGTATGTGTGTATGTATGTAATGTATGTGTGTATGTGTGTATATATGTATGTGTGTGTATGTATGTATAGATGTGTGTGTGTGTGTGTGTGTATGTATGCATATGCATGTGTGTGTATGTGTGTGTGTATGTATGTGTATATATTTATGCATGCATGTATTGTATGCATGTTTGAATGTATGTATGTATATTTGTGTGTACATTTGTATGTGTGTATGTACTGACCTGCCATATTCCAGCAGAGTGGAGTGGACCCTGGACTCCTCATCGGTCAGATCGGCTGCGTCTCTTTGCCTCCTGTACTTCCTCTGAGGTTTGTACACATCCTGCAACATCACAGCGTAGTGAAAGACAGAATTTTAGAAGGGCCGGTATTATGCTTTTGAGCTTTAAAGGTGCACTGTGTAGGTTTTCCGGTGTAGGTTTTCCGGTGGAGGCTCCATCAAATGCTTTTCTCTGTGTTACTGTTACTGCTTTGTCTGGAATATTTCACTGTATGGCATAATACAAATACATAAAACTCACCAGAACTTCCAGAACCGTCTTCACAGCTTTGCCTTTTCTTTTCTCAAACTCTACATCCTGCAGACAAGGGGAACAATTAGAAAAACACTCACATGTCATTCAAATCCACTTCAAATCCAAATCCACTTTATTTTTACAGCACTTTTTACAAACAAAGCAGTTTCCAAAGTGCTGCTGCTCATAAAATGAAGACAACAAAAGGTAAATTGCTCAAACTTGATCTCACTAGTCCTAAAACAATAAAACCAGTAAAAATCTAATTAAACTGAAACCATAAAAATCATAAACTGAAGACCACACAACTCACGCAGTGTTAAAAGCCAGAGAGAGTAAAATGGGTTTTAAGGCTGTATGGAGGATTCTTTTTGTTTCAAATTGTCAATAAAAGTTCAAAATAGCATTAAAGAGATGCAGCAGCCTTGCAATTATGATGACCCTGCCCCCCCCCCAAAAAAGAATGAAAATCCATCAACTGTGGACGTGGTGGGGCCAGATAAATATTGCATTGTTTGGTCGTTAATAAAACTCCCTACGTTCTAGCGTAACTGACTCGGTGACGCGCTGGGATTAAGTGGTTTCCTCTCACAGATTCCACATATGCAAGACGCCGTTTACTCGACCAACGCGGCGGTTCTTTGTGGCTTTTTCGATCTGTCGCTTCGTCACAGTTTGTACAAAGTTTGTTGCAATGGTGGACAAGAATCCATGACCAGTTCGGCGCAAAAGTAAGTCAGTTTTTGAGATCTCTGAAAGAAGAAGAGACGCGGAAAAGGAGCGAAGCCAAACTAAGGAGATTCTTGAAGATTCCTTCCAGCGATGGCGCGACTGAAGCAGAGGAAGGGTCTAAAGACTGACGCGTTGGTCACTAAATTGCTTCTGGACAGGAAACTTCAATAGCGATTCTGAACATGCACCGGCTGGAAACAAGCAGGATTTCTAGGGTAAGGAGGAGGTGGGAGGAGGCGTTTCTACTTAGGGATCCCAACATTTGAAAAAGGACAAACAGTATTTCTCTTTCCTTGGAAAATCCTCTGTACAACCTTTAAGACGAGACTTAAAACACTCCACTGTGGGGGCTGTTTGGACGTGGGGGGGCAGAGCGTTCCTGAGTTTGGGGCTGGCCACAGAGAAGGCCCCGGCCTCCCTTGATTTATGTCTCGACTTAGTCCCCACGAGCTGGACCTTTTATTTTTTTACACCAGAGAACCTGTGTTATAATGTGTGTCAGTTGTTAGTATATTAGTGTTATGCCATCCAAGATCAGCATTATAACTAGAGTGTGACCTTCTTAATTCTTCACAATAAATATGACTTTAGTAGTGCTAAACATTGGTGCTACCATCAGGCACTGCTCCATCACGTGAAGAATATACACATATGCAATAAAGACTTTTGTGTTTGTGTGTTTCGTTGCACGTGTCCACCAGGGCAAAGAAGCATGATTTAGCGAACTGCTGCCAAAAGGGGGCACTCTCGAGCACCAGCCCACTCTCTGCATGCCCTATTCTATGATTTGTCAGAAAGTGCCTTTGATTGTCCTGGTCTGTGCATTAAAACGAGCAGCATTTGGGTGATCTGCCTCCTGGAGGGGGAGTCCTTCGAGCATCCGTCACCTGTTGCTCAGCCTGATCTTGTGTGCGAGCGTTTATCTGATGCTTATTTATTTTTGATGGAAGGTGATATCAGGGGGAAACAGACACTGATAGCAACAGCAGCTGTAGCACAAACACTAGCTAACATTACAAAGCCAATCCCAATGGGTTTAAGGTGTAGTTGTGTATGATTTTCAACAGTCTTGGTTGTGGTTGAAGCCCGTCCTTACCTCTGGGAGTTTGTGCGTTTTGTTGAACTGTGAAATGGAATAGGCCCTCACGTAGTCGCCCATCTCCTCTCGGGTCTCTATGGCGCGTTTCACCAGCCACTACAGAAGCAACAATAAGGATGTAAAAATGGAGGTCAACAGGACTCAAATGCAACACAAAGAACGCCGTCAAACACAAATCTTATTTCAGATCAACAGAAAGTGTCCTACAAAAGGCAAGGCTTGATATGGCAAATCAGGCTGATAAATAACAAAGGAATATATGATACATAATGCAAAGTAAATATCTTACAAAAATGGGAAATTCTTTAATATGAAAACAGTTCGGGGATAACTCAGAAACAGGTACTATAAACAGGGAATAAAGCAGAATTCACAAACAACAGACTTCAAATACAGAGTAAAGATTCAGAGCTTGAGAGTGTCTTCACAGGTCAACAATCCAGCAAAAACTGAATGAGCTGCAGGAGTATATGTAGACTATCCTGGGATGATCCGGGAATGAGAGACAGGTGAGAGACAGGTGAAAGACAGGTGTAGGAGAAACGGGGAGGTAGCAAAAAGACGACTGGAATAGACTAGGAGCTGGACTGGGGAAAAACATGTAAATAAAAGGCAGAGCTGTGACAAAAACGGCCTAAAACAAGCAGCACCTAAAGCAAGAAGGACATCAAGGATTCATCGAACACACTTTTTGATGTCAGAATCGTATTCAGCAGCCCTGAAAACCTATTCTACGACATATTACATGCCCTAGTTGGTCAAAATGGTACAAAAGTCTAGAGAATAATCCGTTTTGGCAGCTATATTTAAAAAACTGCCTGACCCCAACCGAAATACTGTTTTTTGATAAAAATTAAAGTGATATTTATTATCAGTAAACACACTGGCCTCGGAAAATACCGGTCTTTTTAAGATATTTTGCAAAAATGGTTCATGATTACACCTCTTAGCAACGATACAAAATGGATGCTCAGTGATTAAATTTTTTATGATGAGAGGAACACTTGAAAATGCTATAGGCTCGTCAAGTTCAGTATTATAGCTCTAAATCATCTTATAATCAGCACCACAAAAATAGTCAGATTTCTTCCTCCAAATCACATGTTTTTACAGAGAAAATTAGCTCTTTAGACCTTAAAAAATCCAAAAAACAATTACAGATGACTTTTCTGGAGGTGGTGGAGGATCCATCATGTTATAGCTTTGTCTGGAATGTTTCACAGTATGGCTTTAAACCTTTCTAACTTCATGGAGACCAAACCAGACCAAGTTACAGGTCAGATATGTGGAGAAGCAGATGAACGCCTCTTTTTCTAGGTATTTTTGAGCTATAAGTCCACTTGTAATTGAAACAAGCAGGTGACGGACCCTCTGGCAGAAAAGTTACACAGTGCACCTTTAATTGGAGATTCAGTCATGTCTAGTTGTTTTTTTGTTGTTTTTTTGTGTGTATAATTTAAGGTCTAAACAGCCAATTTTCTGATTTGGGAGCAGCTAAAACTATTATTAAAATACAGATTTTTGTTGACAGTGAGATCTTAGGTCTTGTCAGTAATAGAAATGATCAGGTTCAACATTTGTGAATTTACCTTTTGGATATTTCACATCAAAGTACAATGTAATCATAGGGAAAACTCTCTAGAATCTGAAAACCACCGATATAAGTGCAAAATAAATAAATTAACTGGAATATAGGATGTCTCACTTGTATGACAGGGTAAATGTGGATAAAGTCCAGGCCTTGGATCTGATGTGGTTCCAGCCGGTGCGGACACTTCATTTTGGGCAAAACAGACACGATTTTCTCCGTGAGAGCTCTGGAGTCACACACACAGAAAACTACTTAAGTTACAAACAAGATAATCTGCTCTAAAATTTGTTT